>CM051240.1:234088905-234726405 GCA_027917425.1 Gastrophryne carolinensis | reverse complement strand
GGGCACCCCTATCTCAACTCACCTCTTCCTGGTCCTACGGCGCATGCGCGGCTACTTGTCTAATCATCCCCCCACTTCCCTCTAACAGAGAGTGTGCCGGGTTGGCCATTCACAAAGGCCTGATGCGGGCACGTGCCCTGCTCGAGGGATAGCGGGGATGCGTCCTGCAGCTTGCGCATGCGAATTTGGACCGGGACCCAAGGTAAGTGAATGGGGTGACCTGGGGGGTTTCACACAGCAGGGCATCCCAATTTTGGATGCCCTCAGGGAGGGATTCCCGGGCCGATCGAGCTTGGTTTTGGTCCACTTTAACTAGATAACACAGGGCAGAAGCCATTTAACCTAATTGAACATTGCAATATAACACACTGTTACATTGTTTAACGTGTTAAAAGTGCTTGAAAAACTGTTACATCTGTAAATCGCAATAACCCGGTACAACCCATGACCGCTATATCTAAGCTATGCATGTTCTGTGGTTAATTGGATTCAGACAGCGCACGGCCTTCATTTAGTCAGCCGCAGAACCCGTGTAATTCACATGTAATTAAAGGGATGACTTGGCAGCCTGGCTACGCGGTGCCGGCAATCCGTCTGCCCTGAAAGACAATTTCAGGGATAGAGAATAGGGATAACTAATTGAATTTGAAATGAGCCGGCATGGCGGCATTCCCTCGGAGTCCACTAGGCTGCGCTGTGACACCAAGAATCCATATGCAAAATACGTTGGCGCTGTACTTATCATGACCCCTCAGCAATATTGTGAGATTTAAATAGCTGCTGTATTTTACCAATCAGAAGCCCACTTACGGGACGGTTCTCTGTATAGAAAGGACAAATAAAAACCCGTATAGGTCCGTGGTACATGGTTAACCCTGTGAATGGATGAGACTGGAGCATGGTGGATCGACTGGAGCAGCCAATATATTAATGCCAGTTTTAAAGAATCAATAAGGCAAAATGCCAAATATTCTGCAGAATTCTCCGTAGAAATGAATGGATCAGAATTAAATGTTTCTTTTCTGTCAGTAAATAAAAGACTGCCGCAACCTCCCCGGATAGGGGTGACTATAACCTTAAAAGCCTTTGCAAGCAGATATGTTGCCCAAGAAAAGGGGACAGCTAGCGCAGCAGATTCAATTGGCCTTTAATATATTACATCCTAGAAAAATAGATTGTAAGCTCTTCTACTTCTGAATCCTCCCTTATAACCTAATAGATTGTAAGCTTTTCTCTTTCTATATCCTACCTTATACCCTAATAGATTGTAAGCTTTTCTCCTTCTGTATCCTCCTTTATACCCTAATAGGTTGTAAGCTTTTCTCTTTCTATATCCTACCTTATACCCTAATAGATTGTAAGCTTTTCTCCTTCTGTATCCTCCTTTATACCCTAATAGATTGTAAGCTTTTCTCTTTCTATATCCTCCCTTATAGCCTAATAGATTGAAAGCTTTTCTCCTTCTGTATCCTCCCTTATATCCTAATAGATTGTAAGCTCTTCTCCTTCTGTGTCCTCCCTTATACCCTAACAGATTGGAAGCTCATCTTCCTCCTTCTGAATTCCTCCCTTAAACCCTAATAGATTGTAACTTTTTTTATTGAGTAAAATCAAGCAATCATATACAATATATACAATATATACAAAGCTACAATAATAAATAAATAAAATAAAATAAATAACAACTAAACAAAAAGAAACAGGTCTAACAATTCGGCATATAATATATAATATCCATTATTCTATATACAATCCTATCTACAACTTAACACTACACTATACACAATTAATCAGGAAGACTAAGAGACCCCGTCACCTGTGCATGCAGCCGTTCTTCAATAATCTGTCATTGTTCTAAAAAATCTATGGGTGATAAGAGACAGAAAAGCCCACCCAGAGGGAAGTCATGAGGACTAAGGAGGCCTGATGTTCCTCCACGCCTTCATCCAGGCCCCCAGTTCCCACCTGTCCCTCTCCAGCACCCGGATCTTTCCCACCTCATGCAGGATGTCATGCACCACCACCGGGACAGGGAGGACTTTCTTCCTAATGCAGAGCTGGCACCGTGCATTCCACGTGAAATAGCGGATCACTAGACTAACTAGATATAAAGTGTCCAAACAAAAATCCCCTCTGTTCTTGAATGCCCCGTACACCCATTCAGCATAGGAAAGCTGGGAGAAGAAGGGGGCACTGAGGGCCAACCCCACCTGTTTACACACATCTACATTAAAGGAACACCGGAGCAGGAAGTGGTCCATAGTCTCCACCTCATCCTGACACTCCTCACGGAGACAAATTATCTCTGGCAGGCTGCGACTCTTCCGGATCCCCCTAAGGTAGAGTTTTCCTTAGAAGGAGAGCCAGGCTATATCCCGGTATTTCAAAGGAATTCTTGAGGAGTTAATAAGCCTCAAAACCTCCCTCATGATGGAGCCTGGGCAATCCCTGAGGGACAATGGCTCATGAAAAGCCAGAGCCAGTACCCGACTCACCAGAAGCTTCCTCGGAGTAGATCTCATGTCTTCTGCTGTCAATTGCCTTTGCCGAAGTATTTTCAAGCACGGGGCAACATAGGCCGGGAGCTGAGCCTGAGGAACTCAAGGGCTTTTCACCCGGCCACCATTCTCCCAGTATTGCAGGAAGGGCTTAAACCAGGACTGAAAAATACCCACCCAGCCAGGCGGGCTCTCTGCCAACATGCTTCTAAAATTATGTTTCAGAAACAAGAGAAAGAAAAACACTACTGGGTTGACCATCCCTAGGCCACCCTCCCGCCTGGATAGGTAAGTGACATTTCTTTTCACCAGGTTCATGCGGTTTCCCCATAACATCTGGAAAAACACGCTGTAGACCCTGGTGTAGAGAGACACTGGCAAAACACAGACAAAGCTGACGTATAAAAAGATGGGGATCAGGTAGGTCTTGATAAGGTCAACCCTCTTTCCCTGAGAGACATTTTCCAGCTCTACCAAGCTGTAACCTTGGCATTGGCAATTTCCAGCCTGAGCTCCCAGTTTTTTTGGCCATAATCGCCAGGCCCTAAATTAATGCCAAGGATCTTAATTTCCTGCTGGGGCACTGGGAAGGCGTCCGGAAGTTCGAAGCCCTCACCCTCCTCACCCATCCAGAAAACTTCACTCTTTTCGTGATTGACCTTGGAGCCCGATGCTTCTGTATACTGTGCTATTAGAGAGGCCACCTTCTCTGCCTCATTTGTCCCAGAGACAATCACAGATACATCATCAGCATAGGCAATGACCTTCAAAGGAGGCTCACCAGGCACACCCAGAGGAGCCCCACATAACATGCCGCTCTCGACCCTCCTTATAAAGGGATCAATAGCAAACACATACAGTAGGAGACTCAGAGGGCATCCCTGTCGCACACCAGAGCCAACTTTGAAAGGCCTTCCAACCCAACCATTAACAAGAGGGAAGCTCTCAGCCCCTTCATACAGGGTTTGTAGCCAATTAATGAACCGCCCTGGCAGGCCGTACTTACCAAGAAGCAGCCATAGGTACTCATGATTGACCCTATCAAAAGCCTTTGCCTGATCTAATGCCAACAAGTACTTTCCCCAGCCTGCAGCCGTGCATCGCTCCAAGGCTTCCCGGACAGCTAAAACCGCTGAGAAGGTGCTTCTACCTTGGATGGAGCAGTGCTGGTGACGGGAAAGCAGTTGCTCCGCTACTGACGCCAAGCGCCAGAACAAAATCTTTGCCAGTATCTTTCTATCGACATTGAGAAGGCTGATGGGGCGCCAGTTCTCAATCATCGAAGAGTCCTTACCTTTTGACAGAAGGATCACAGCCGAGCGCCTCATGGAGGGAGGGAGGGAACCCTCTGCCAGACAGCAATTAAAGACATCCACCAAATGTGGTGCCAGCATGGTCTTAAAGCATTTATAAAATTCAGCTGTCAGACCATCTGACCCGGGCGACTTTTTGATGGCAAGGTGATCGATTGCACTTACCACCTCATCGGCAGTGACCGGCTCTGTCAAGCTAGTGATAGAAAGGTCACCATTTTCCAACCCTGGAGTAGAGTCCAGGAAACTCACCATCCTTGTCCAGTCAAGAACCTTTCTGCCCAGGAGGTCAGCATAACGAGGAGGGACATTTTCGAGCTCTTCTAGACTGCTACATTGGTAGTGGCAATTTTCAACCTGCGATACAAGTTTTTGGGCCATAATCGCCTGTGCCGAAATTAATGCCAAGAACTTTAAAATCCTGCTGAGACACTGGGAAGGCGTCCGGAAGATCGAAGCCCTAACCCTCCCTACCCATCCAGAAAACTTCACTCTTCACTATCAGTGACGCCACCGCCTCTGCCCCAGAGACAATCACAGATACAACATCAGCATAGGCAATGAGGCTCACCAGGCACACCCAGAGGTACCCCACATAACATGCTGTTTTCGACCCTACTAATGAAAGGATCAATTGCAAACACATACAGTAGGGGACTCAGAGTGCACCCCTGGCATACACAAGAGCC
This sequence comes from Gastrophryne carolinensis, assembly GCA_027917425.1. NCBI lineage: Eukaryota > Metazoa > Chordata > Amphibia > Anura > Microhylidae > Gastrophryne > Gastrophryne carolinensis. Next base: position 234,721,905 of record CM051240.1, on the reverse strand, counting down.
AACCTCAAAAGGCCTTCCAACCCAGCCATTAACAAGAGGGAAGCTCTCAGCCCCCTTATACAATGTTTGTAGCTAATTGATGAACCTACCCGGCAGGCCAAGTAGCAGCCATAGGTATTCATGATCCTATCAAAAGCCTTTGCCTGGTCCAACGCCAACAAGTACTTTTCCCAGCTCGCAGCCCTGCATCTCTCCAAGGCTTCCTGAACAGCTAAAACCATTTTAAAGGTGCATCTACCTTGGATCGAGCAGTGCTGAGCAGTCGCGCAGTCACTGACGACAAGCGCCAGAACAAAATCTTTGCTAGTATCTTTCTACTGACATTGAGAAGGGACACCAGTTCTCAATCATCAAAGGGTCTTTACCTTTTGACAGAAGGATCACAGCCGAGCGCCTCATGGAGGGAGGGGTTCCAAGGGGGTCTTAAAACACTGTCTGTGGTTCATTTCCCAATCCTGGAGTACAGTCCAGGAAACTTTCCATCCTTGCCGGATGAGGAATCTTTCTGCCCAAGAGGTCAGTATAATAATAATCTCCAGTATCCCTGACTTACCAGGAAACCTGTGCTATCCTTTAGGCCAAGGACAGTCTTGAGAGCTGCAGTCTGTCTGCAATTCTGGTAGGGATCGGGCGGGTGGTATTTCCCATAATCCCTCTCCAGAACCAGAGAAGCATGCCAGTCATACAGACACTTCCTGAGGAGAAGCTTGAATTCAGAGATTGCCCCCTGATCTTCACCATTCGAGACAAGGAGGCCCAGCTTCCTCTGCAAGAGCTGGTAGGCTATGTACTTATCAAGCTGTTTCCTTTTTCCTAGGCCTCTGAAAAGCCCAGCCCACCATTTTCATTTTGGTCAGCTCCTACCACTCAGACCTGCTGTTGCAAAAATCCTTAATAGAAACCTGTGCCTAAAAAAACCTAGAAGGACTGTCTTCCCCTCTTCCCCTCAAGGAGAGACAAATTCATCCTCCAAGTGCCCTTTCCTCTTGGCGTTGTATCAGAGGCATTCAAGACTATTATTAGTATAATGTGATCGGACAACTTGACCGCCTGAAGCTATGGAGGCTGAGAAGATGAATACTCCTTAAAAAAAAAACTTTCTATCTTACTGTGACTGCTACCTCACTGAAATGTGAAGTCCGTGAGGTCCAGCTCCAAAGACTACTGGCTGGGCTGTAAAAAGAAATGACTTAATCTTTGTAAGGAGCCATTTCCTGTCTCGCTTAGGCCCTTATTTATCAAGGGCTAGCGCCAGGTAGTGTCTGACGAGCGCCAGGTACCGACAACTAACGGCGGCTACCGACTCAAGTACGCCCGGCGGCGGTCACAATGACGCATTTATCACGCTAAATGAGGCTAGCGCTGGCGAGAGCGTCAGCTAGCGCGGGATTCATCATGTAGCCGACTGCAACGAACAGCGCCGCTACTAATCCCATCACAGCGCCAGGTATGACCTGTCGCTCCCTAGCGCTCTCCAATGCATTTCAATGGAGCAATCTTTAAATATTCATAATTAATTGAGTTTATGTTTTTTTTTTTTTTTTTTTTTACTGGCAAAAATTCTGTGACCACTACGGCAATGTTAGATATTTTTTTAAGGTAAAAAAAAAAAATAAAAAAATATGTGCAGAATTGATATTACAGGTCTGATATTAATGTATTCATATTACAAAATGTTTAGAAAAACTTGTATAATTTTTACATTACAAAAAATGGTTGTTTGGGGGTTAAAAACTACTTTACACACATCGCCGCCAGCGCTCTGGGGTTTAAACAAGGAATTCACAGCGCGAGAAATTTTTGAGCGTGATTTGTTAATGAATCTGCAGCAAGCCGTTCGCTCTGGCCAGACGCTGTCAGGTGCACCCATACAACGCAGAACCTGTGAAACATCGACCCCTAACCCCGTATTCAACATTACCGCACACCGACTGAGTCGCTGTCAACAAACAAACCCCGGCCAAGCACAGCGAATACTAGCTGGCGCTGTGAAAATCACGCTACTGGCGCTCATCTGTCGCTACCTGGCGCTATTAATGAATCGACCTCCCCGTCTGGGGTCCATAGATATTTATTAGGTAAAGGTCCTGCCTCTTTACAATGACATCCAAGACCATGTACCTCCCGATCTTCACCTCACTGACTCGCTGGCAAGTTACCAAATCGGTTTTAAAAAGCACCGCCACTCCGCTGTAAGGTTCGGCCTTCACAATGTGAATGTCGGCCAGACGAGCCAGCCTGGTCTCCTGCAAAAACAAAATGCCAGCATCAAACTGGCTGAGAAAAAATAAATCCATTATACGAGCGCTCACAGATTTAATGCTGCCAACATTAATAGTTGCCACCTTTTATTGGAGGGGGAACTGTCATTAGAGTCATTAGCCTTCCACCCGGCCTCACTAAGGCCTGACAAAGCTCAGGTCATGCTCTGCACTCCCCACTGGACTGTGAACCCCTAGTCAGGATGATGTCCACCACCACCCGCCAGGTTAAAGCGCTGCTCATTCTTGTATTTCACTTAAAATGCACCACTGCTTACCTTCATTGACCAACCTCTCCTGTTGCTTCACCTGCGCCTCCGAAACGGCCAATCCCGACTTGGCAGTGCAACGATCCGACACTTTCACCCTGCCGACATCTGTATGCTTCTTCTTTAAGGCCAACATTAAATTGCAAAGTTAGCCACAACAATAAGCTTTTTGCACACACCCTTTTGAAAAGCCGATAAATTCTCACCGAGCTGGGGCACAGTGGTGGCAATAGTGCCACTGGTAGATGGAGTCAGGGGATCCGGTGGTTTGATATTCCTCTGGGGGTACTGGCGTGACTCTCCACCGGAATCATCCATCCTGCCTGGGAAAGCATGCCCCTTGCTCCCCCCTCATAAACCAGCCCTGCAGGTTACAGTTAAAGGGATGCAGGGAGTTTTGCCCAGCATCCTGCACATGCACCTTGGAAAAGTAAGAATCTGGTGATTCTCATGTTGTTAGATCCATTACTTTAGACTGCAGGGCTGGCCATTCATGTTATTGGCCCACTTTTCTGAAGGTCATCCTGAGTTACCCTGGAGGACAATTGTTACAAGGGGCGGTAAGTCAAGGTCTCCTTTAATCACGTATATTTTTATATGTAGAATTTAGCTTCGGATAAAGGAGCGCATTCATAAATACCTATAATCTCCTGATTTACTCAACCATCGTAATTCTTTATGGCTCAGGCATGTTTAAAGCACGGTATCCTTCCTACCACGCCGGAATCCGGCACGCCACACCAATAAAAAATTACTGTTCAACAATTGTGACAATTATGACTCCTGTAGAAGTTTATGTGTGGCTAAATAAAGGAGCATTAAAGTGCTTTCCGGGAGAGGTCCGGATCGCTAGAGCTATAGCGCAGTGTTGCACGTGCTGAATTCAGGCATGGCGGCCTCTGCGTCCACCACATCCTGTATATATGTGTTACTAGTGAGATTGTGCAGGAAATGTTTTAAATGACAACTATCATTAAACACAAGTCCTCATTCTCCGGGGCTGTCTGCATCGCTCTCAGCAGAAGTCCAACAGCCCCGGCTGGGGGCTGAGGGGCTTTTATACCAGGAGTGAGCTGATGTCTGAGAGATCATTCTGCCAGTATATATAGCGGGGAGCGAGATGTCAGAAGATGGAGAGATCTGCCCCAGGCACAGCTTCCGTCGATCTCTTCAGCTGTCAGAAGTGGTGGCGGGTGGCGTGGAACACAGGGAATGGATCGCAGGTAAGTATGGGGGGGGGGAATAATATTAAAATATTTTTACTCGTGTGTGTTTTTTAATATTCAACTCTTCATGACCTGGTAAGAGATCCTTGAGACCCCTATCCCAGTTCACAGGGCAGGAGGTCAGGGCCGGCGTCAGCACCCGGCAAGGCGGCGCAGTTTGGGGTGTGCAACGGCGCTTGACCGGCGGCGAACTGGGAGGGCACTGCCACAGCTGATGCCCACATCTCCTCGAATGGCGGGGTTCCACACAACGGGGCATCTCGATTTAGATTCCAAGGGAAGAAGTGCTGGGTTTTATTCTGCTTTTAAGATGCCCTCCCCAGCTGATTTCCTATCCCTGGATCATCCCAATCTGTGATACCCTACTGTGTGAAACCCCCTGGGATCGCTGGCATACCCACTATGCAAGCAATTCCATCCCTGAGTTTTGGTCTGCTTTACAGGGGCATCTCAATTTGGGATGCCTCTGTTTGTGAAAGAACCCCCCTGGTTTGCCTGTCAACTCAAACTGGTGATCCCACAGTGCATTCACCAGTTCGAGGAAAGTAATGAACAAACGGGGGGGTTCACACTATAGGGTATCCAAAATTTAGGAGAATCTAGATTTGTTTAGACTCCGAGGTCAGGTTTAAAGGGGTTTGGTGCGCTTCATAGTAAACCAAAACTAGAGTTTTGGTCCAAATAGCATGATCCTTAGGGGGCATCCAGATTTGGGCTGTCCCTCCACCACCTTCACCACCCACTGAGACCAAGCAGCCCAAAGGGCCCACATATACCGGGAGCCGGCCCTGCAGGAGGTGTAGGCAATACACCTACCAGCCAGAGGATGACTTGCCATAACCCCCCACTCCATTACCTGCATCCCCATAGCCCAGGGGGGTGCAGAAGAGCCTAGTGCCCCTATGGCCTTGTTTTTTGTTGTTAAGGGTTTAGCTCTTTTTTTGGGTCCCCCCTCTCCAGGTGGGGGGAACCTAACACCTAAATCCAAGAGGGGGGGAACACCGTCCAAGAGGGGTTAAACCCTTAAAAAATAAAAAAGGGCATTGGGTTCCCCCTATCCAAGCAAAACCAGCCTGTTCATTAGAACTAATTGGCTCATCTTTATCCATAATACATATAAAAAGTCCCAAAAGGGATCATAATCTAATCATATAGTGTGTTAAAGATCCAAATAGTAGTGGTGAAAAAAAATCTCTACATAAATATGAATGTGTTAGAATGTCGGGGAATGTCATTGAGCACACTGTCCGATGTTCAACTGCATGGCTGCTACTTCCTCAGGGACAACCATAATGTCAGCCATTATTTTGGGCTTGGCTGCCTCTACTGCGTATTATCTTATTAAATCTTTAACACGCTCTTACATTAATGATAATACTGTATGTTAGAGCGAGTAAATGGCTTCCCATAAATTGAATATGCATGTGTATTTTGGCAAGTGCTCCGATGAGCTGTATAAACTAATAGCTGCACAATAAAACAAAACACAATTCAGCAGAGGAAGTGTGATGTCTTCACTGAGTAAAACTTTGCCAAACAGCGACAGACATTTTAGTGCTTCACTAATGGCAAAGGCACTGGAAACAACGAAAGTGTATTATACAGCAAAAAAATATCATCAACGAACCGTGCACACATCACCTTGATTTATCAAATAGGGATCACTGGAACAAAGAATGTTATAAAATACAATTTGTGTCTTGAAACAAGTCCCTGACCAGACACACACTAACTTCCAACTAACTAACCAACTTATCGCCCTTAGCAACAGTGTAAAAGCATCTCAAAATCATATATATATATATATATATATATACCTTATGTATTCTAATGAAGCTGCTTTCTTTTATTCAGTTTCTGGGCCTGTCGCTGAACAGGGAAGGGCGTGTCATGGTGCAGCTTTACGAGTGTTGAGCATATTCTTTTGTGGTCAGAGACAGCTGCGGGACCACTGTGGCGTGCCATGCTCGCTTGTGCTGAGAGCTCCAAGGGACAGGGTGGCTGTTAGACCATTGTTTGTGTGGTTCAAGGGACAGAGTTGCTGTTAGAACATTGTTTGTGTGGTCCTGGAGGAATGAAATTGAAATGAGGGCAAATTTTGGAGCCCTGCTATGGCTATTACCCAGTGTTGCAGGAAATGGAAGAGAGACACACGGGACAAGCATCAGGTAAGCTGTTGTTTTGCCTCATTATTTCTATTACCTGGACCCTTTAAAGCAGAAAAGTCATATTTGACTGTTGTTACAGTTACAATTTCAGATGCCTCAGTGTTGGAATCACTGTCTAACCTCTGAACTTAGCAGGATTGTATTCACATACTGCACAGGACAGGGGGATGTCGCTGTGTGCACTTCCTGTGCCACATTGCTGGATTGCCGCTCAGATGAGTGGTTCGACTGTGATTCAGACTATGTGGCATCTCAAATCGGGATCCTCCCAAATGTCAGATATAACTTTTGGTCAGGTTTAAGGAAAACTTGTCAGCAAATCTGACTAAATATTACCCCTAAAATGCCTATTTGAATGTTGGTGGAACAGGCAACCAGAATATTTGATTGGCGATGCCAGTGGCATCACTCCTGGCACCCTGCATTGCAATATGAAGTACTGCACAGGTGGGAAGTGCCATTGCAAGGTACACACAAACTTCGTTGTCTCTGTCTCTTTGCCCCATCCAATCCTGCCCCCCATCTCAGCCCCATCCCTGTCCCGCCAGCTCTGTCCCATCCATCCCCGTCCCCCCAAGCTTTGCCCCATCCTTTCCCGTCCCCCCAAGCTTTGCCCCATCCATCCCCCAAGCTTTGCCCCATCCTTTCCCGTCCCACCAGCTCTGCCCCATCCATCCCCGTCCCCCCAAGCTTTGCCCCATCCTTCCCCGTCCCCTCAAGCTTTGCCCCATCCATCTCCCCAAGCTTTGCCCCATCCTTCCCCATCCCCCCAAGCTTTGCCCCATCCATCCCCGTCCCCCCAAGCTTTGCCCCATCCATTCCTGTCCCCTCAAGCTTTGCCCCATCCTTCCCCGTCCCCTCAAGCTTTGCCCCATCCATCCCCCCAAGCTTTGCCCCATCCATCCCCGTCCCCCCAAGCTTTGCCCCATCCATTTCTGTCCCCTCAGCTCATCATGGTTAATTCAGTGCAAGTTCATAGGAAGGGAATAGATTGTAATGTAACAATTTAGGGGTCCAGGTCCTGATAAACATCCTCACACCTGCTCCTAACATGTGCCAGAGTGTTACATTGGTCTGACTCACCAGCTGGGTTATGGGAGAATTCTAACCTTTAGAATAGTAGTAGACAATGTAAATACAATTCTTGGGGACAATATCCAAGGTAGCATCCACCAGGGCCGGAGTTAGGGGAGGGAAAACTAGGCAATTGTCCTGGGTCTTGTACTCAGGGCCGGATTACGAGGGGGGTGCAAGGGGCGCACGCCCTGGGGCCTCCACCACTTGCCCTGCAATGGGGGCCTCCACCAATCTTTGGGTTATGGTCTGGTCCAGGAGGCTTTTCAGTCTTTGGTCTGATGGGCCGCAGGGCCAGCAAAAAATCCGTGGCAGTCAGTGCGCGTCTGCGCAAGTCTTTTTTTGTTTTTGCCAACCTGCCAAAGCCACCACAGGGCAGGACGGAGAGTCTAGAGCAGCAAAGCCGCCGTCAGAAACTACAGTGATGGGTGCAGGACTGTCAGTCAGTCGGCAGCCACTCACTGCACATAAGCCATCAAGCACAGCTGCTGGCAGCTCAATGCACTGTTTTCTGATGGACCAGCTGGGCAACTAAACTGGGCTATTATTTTTAAGGAAAAAAAAACATTTTAAGGAAAAAAAACTGTATCAGGGGCCTCCACCAGATTTTGTGCGGAAGCGGATGTAGGCACAAGTGGCCCCGCAGGAGATGTCACATGACCCCTTTGCCCAGGACCACAGTTTGTCCTGGCACCGGCCCTGGCGGCCGCCTCTGTAGAAAGCAGCAGCGGGAAGGATTTGTCGCTGCTCCTAAACGTGTCATTTAGTCAGATCGGGTTGATTCATTCCTGACAAAAGCCTGACAATGGCAACCAAACAGCTTGTTCGTCTTGGCGGCTGGAGCAAGATGATGAATACAGCACGGTGAGTTTGTGCCAGGCTTCCACTCAATCATTTTTTTCTCTTCATTCTTTGAAAGAACAGTTTTCTTAGAGTATGAGATTATTATTTTTCATTTCAGTTTCTCTAGATCCAATGCAACTTCATTGAGACTTCCAGATCAGACCATCCGCCTCAGACCTGGAAATTAAAGTGGACCATAAACCCAGGATTTTGACGATCCTTTGTTTTGGTCCTTGCCCCGGGACACCCCGATATGTGAAACCCCCGAGGTCGCCCGAGCAAACTCACCTCTTCCAGGTCCTACGACGTATGCACGCCCGCTCGTCCAATCAGTGCTCTGATTTACTCAAACCCCTTCATCCAGGAGCTCGCCTAATACGAGCAGATGCGAGTGCGCTGGTGGCTGCATCCCCCGCTACCCTCTAAAAGCGAGCATTTTTGCGCCGGCCATTCACAAATGCCTGGCGTGGGCACGCACCCTGCTAGAGGGATAACGGGAATGCAACCTGCGCATGCCCGGTTGGACCGGAAAAGAAGGTAAGTGTATGGGCGACCTGAGGGGTTTCACACAGCGGCACATCCTGATTCTGGATGCCCTGGGGGAGGGAATCGATCAGCCTGGGAATCTAGATTCCTGGGCCGATCGCCGTGGGTTTTGGTCTACATTATTAATAATATTAATAATGATAATAATAATGAGAAGTAATTACAGAAAAAAATGATAGAAGGAAAGACGAAAGAAATATAATGACAGAACAAACAGATAAAATAAACAAATAATAGATGGAAAAAAGCAAGAAACTTGGTCCTGGTTACTGCACGACCCTGTGTCCTTCATAGGAGCTGCCCAGGGTAGAGGGAATGAGGTGGGCCCTCCCAAGGTGTAGGAGCACGGCACCTTCCCAGGTATGCACAGTGCCATTTTTTGGGCAACGGGTGGAGTTTTTACACAGCGGGGCTGTGAAGGAACCCCACTTAATTTTTCTTACATTTCTCCTCCCTGTTTTTATTCCAGACTTTAATGGTCCCTTCTAATTCCATCTTCCCCTTAATAATAAGAAGGTCAATTTCTCTTGGGTCGGTACCCCTTGTCAGGAGACAAATGCACACGTCCCTTAGCTATGCGGAAGAGATGTTTGGCAAGGATGTGTGAAAGCTCAGATCAAACCCCCTGGGGTGTTTGATTCCTGCCTTTTGTCACAAGCTAGGCTGCAGCCAGCATGCCTCCTGCTGTTGTAGAACACCCCCAGCTGGGAAGTTGCCAGTGAGGCTACGTCTCAAGACATCTCCTACTGGGGAGGTGTCAGAACCACAATTAAAAAGACGGAAGCCCGGCACCGATAGTTTATGGGCCGTATCGTGGACGCCATGCGTCCTAATGCCAAACCGGTTACAGAACCAGAACCGGCTCCCAAAGCCGCACCGGAGCATAGTAAAAAACAGGCCTAGAAACAAGACAGAGACCGGGAAACGGAGAACTAAGGTTCTGGACTGAATTAAGACCCGGTCCCTGGACTTAACGCGTTCAGGTGCGCCTGGCTGATAGGTTGGTACCGCTTGCAAGGCCATGTGACCCCCCCTGCTCCAAGTTATAGCTCCTAAAAGGGTTTCAGGGCAAAATCCCACTCTAAAAAATGGGAGGTAACATCCCCTCCCACAATGGGGAGGGGAGATGGAGAGCCTGGCAGCATAAATAGGATGGTCAAAAACCAGGCTGGTGTCACTCATCGGAAGGGGGTTATGCGGCCGGCATATCCAGGGGTGTCCATCACCATCACCATAACCATAAGCTCTTGACACACCCCCTTGTAAGAGCTCCTCACCACGCTGCATGCTTAAGGTAAACTTTGCTTGTTATTGTCTCTGTGTATTGCATATCTGTTGTAACCCACCTCAGAACCGCATAGTTATTTAATCTGTAATATTCCATAGTTCTTTATAGTTAAATGCTTGTAAACTCTGCCTAGCGTGCTTATAGCCATTAAAACGTATATTTAATTGAGCTGTCTTCTTGCCTTAAACCCGGAATTTGTGTGTCCAAAGGCGGTTTGCCTGGTTACCCTAATAATAAGAGGGTCGGACAAGGTTTTGGGGAACCCGGTGGGCATGTGCGGCGGTCTCTGGTTAGTAGTGGGACCACGTGACACCCCGGTTTCCTGACAGGGGCCATACCAATTCATCTGGATGCCTCAAGGGTACAGACCAAAAGACGGGATATTTTACTGTTTTGGTCCAAGACCCCCGATCGAGGGTGCCCTGCTGTGTGAAATCCCCCAGGCCCCCCGAACAAACTCACCTCTTCCAAGTATTACGATGCATGCACGCGCGCTCGCTCGTCCAATAAACCCCTTAGTCCAGGAGTTCATCTAATACAAGCAGATCCGTGTGCCCTTGTAACTGAACCCAATGCTTCCCTCTAACAGGGAGTGTGCCCACAAATGCCATTCACAAATGCCTGGCGTAGGCACGCACCCTGCTAGAGGGATAACGGGAATGCAGCATGTGCATGCTCGGTTGGACCGGAAAAGAAGGTAAGTGTATGAGCGACCTGAGGGGTGTCACACAGCGGCGCATCCTGATTCTGGATGCCCTGGGGGGAGGGAATCGATCAGCCTGGGAATCTAGATTTCTGGGCCGATCGCTGTGGGTTTTGGTCTACTTTATTATTATTATTATTATTATAAATAATAAGATTAATAAGAAAAAAATTAATACAGAAAAAATGATAGAAGGAAAGTAGAAAGAAATGCAATGACAGAACAAACAGATAAAATAAAGAAACAAATAATAGATGGAAAAAAGCAAGAAAAATACTAGAAGGAAAGAAAAGTATAGAAGGATGGAAACAAATAAAATATAAGAAAGAGAAAGAAAGAACACATGAAAGAGAAAGGAAGGAAGGAAAGAATAAAAGGATTGACAAAGGGAAAGAAAGAATCTCGCATTGGCTAATCTGCCCCTGGCTGACAGTACTTAGTCCTGGTTACTGCACGACCCTGTGTCCTGAATAGGAGTTGCCCAGGGTAGAGGGAATGAGGTGGGCCCTCCCAAGGTGCAGGGGCCCGGCCCGAGTACACACAGTGCTGTTTTTTGGGTGGGGTTTTTACACAAGGGGGTCATACCAAATCGGGATGCCCCAAGAGTACAGACCAAAAGACAGTATTTTTTACTTTAAAATCTGGTGGCACACCACTGTGTGAAGCCCCCCAGGTCACCTGAACGAACTCACTTTTTCCAGGTCCTACGACACACATGCGCCCTCTCATACAATCAGCGCGCTCGGATCCGCTCGGGCCCCTTCATCCAGGAGCTTGTCTAATACGAGCGAATCTAAGTGCTCTGGCGGCCACATCCCCCGCTACCCTCTATCAGGAAAGAAAGAGAGAAAGAAAGAAGAAAAGAATAAAAGGATTGTTAGGGGGAAAGAAAGAATCTGCCATTGGCCAATCTGCCCCTGGCTGACAAGACTTACAGGCTGATTCATTACTAACGCCGGGTAGCGACAGATGAGCGTCTGTAGAGCGGATTTCAGAACAACCGCTAGTAGCCGCTGTGCTTGGCCATGGATCATTGTTTCAGAGCGCCTCAGTCGCTGTCTGGCATTGATGAATATGATGTGTGAGTCGCAGTACTACACTGTATGGGATCGAACGATAGCTCCAGTTCAGTGCGACTGACTTACACCACGTTCATCAAAAAAACAGCCTCAAACATCGCCGGCGCTCAAAATCATGTAGTTGTAGTCCATAGTGCCAGACGCTGTGTGTTTAAAGTCTGTTATTGAACATGTATCCACTAGTAACAAAGTGAAAACATATGGAATTACATTGTTATAACATTGTAACATGAACACTTTAATACCAGACATGTAAGGACAATTCTGTATAAAAATATTGTTAATCAAAAAAGTTTTCAAAAATGTCATTTTCTTGTCCAGGATAAGTTTTGATTTTTTTTTTTTTAAGGAAAAAAAAAATTGGAATCAGGAAAGGGATTTAAGGATCATCCATAGAAATGTATGGGAGGGCGGCAGGTAGCGAGAGGTAATACGTGGCGCTCTGCAAGGCTGAACGCCGGCGCTGTACAATGAGCCTGGGATAAGGATGAATTGGACGTTGTTCCAACCGATCACCAGATTCGGCTTCATAAATGTGTAATTGCGTGCCGTGTCCAGAGTTCCCCTGCCGCTACCTGGCGCTATCCCTTCATGAATAAGGCCCTTAGTCCTGGTTACAGCACTGCCCTGTGTCCTTCATAGAGGGAATGAGGTGGGCCCTCCCAAGGTGCCCGATTATGCACAGTGCCGTTCTTTGGGCAACAGGTGGGGTTTTTACACAGCGGGTTAATATCAAATCCAAGGGTACAGACCAAAAGACGCGATTTTTGCTCCACTTTAAAAGACTCACAGGCTGATTCATCACTAACGCCAGGTAGCGACAGAAGAGCGTCTGTAGCAGGCATTTTCAGAGCGCCCGCTAGTAGTCGCAGTGCTCGGCCGTGGGTCGCTAGTTTATAGCGACTCAGTCGCTGTGCAGTAATGTTATATACTTTGTGACGAGTCGCTATTTGACCAGTACAGCGCTGTATGGGAGCGCATGGTAGCGACTGGTCATAGCGACCGACTCACAACATATTCAAGAAAAAAAAAGCCTCACAAATCTCTGGCGCAGAAAAATGCTTATCTGAAGCCCAGAGCGCCGGAGGCTGTGTGTTTAAAGTCTATTTTTAAGCATCTATCAACTAGTAACAAAGCAAAAACATATGGAATTACATTGTAGCAACATTGTAACATGAACACTTTAATGGCAGACCTGTAATGTCATTTCTGCAGAAATATATAAAAAATTAAAACATTGTGAAAAAAATGCTTTTTCAATGCCAGAAGAGGTCACAGAATTATTTGTGATTTTTGGGGAAAAATAACAAAAAAACAAATACCCTGTTTAAAGAGAAGAAAAGGTTCGTCCATTGAAATGTATGGGAGAGCGACAGGTAGCGAGAGGTCATACCTGGCGCTGTGCAAGGCTGAACGCCGGTGCTGTTCGCTAAGGCTGTGAAAATGATGAATCAGACGCTACATGGCGCTATCCCAGTCGCTAAACAGATTCTGCTTGATAAATGTGTAATTGCGTGCCGTGTCCGGCGTTCACCAGTCGCTTACCTGTCGCTACCTCTCATAAACCAGCCACTACCTGACGCTATCCCTTCTTAAATAAGGGCCTCAGTCTCCAAGAAATGTGATTGGTTGTTTAGGATTACTCCCACCATGTAATGTTTATTATAATAAAAAGCCGATACTTGCAGTGATATACTGTCATCCTTCTCAGATTTAATCTGAGTTTAATTGTTCATGAAGCCTGTATGATGTATCCACCATGCTCATATTTTCTTAGGATCCTTGTGGGTGATTGATTGTCACTCATCCAGCGGGGTGGTCAACACACCATTAAAGATACTGAAGAAGAACCTGACAGACGGGCCTTGTTCCCAGCTCTTATCAGTCAGACATCAGGACAATAAAGTAAAATAGATTGATGAGATGTTGAAAAGTCCTTTGCTCATTGTCCTGACATCAGAAAGATTGGTGAGTGGGATCGTCTCCCACCAGGAGCTACAACAGGCGCCGCCGTGAAAAATGACAACTTTAATGAGACGTCAAGACAAGACCACACTCAAGTATGGATAGGTGAAAAGAAACAATGTGACAATGATAATATATAAAGTCACATGGGCGCGTATTTCACATAAAACAAATGTATGCGCAGAGCTGTCATAGCTTCATAAACAGTGACCTAAATAATCGTGCTGTTGTTGATGAAAAAGCTACTGTCGGATCAGTTGACCTTTTAGTAGTGTTAAAGTGGACCAAAACCCTGGATTTTGACTATACTGAGTTTTGGTTCTTGCCCCCAGGGCACCCCAGTTGGGAATGATGTGTGAAACCCCCCAGATCGCCCAAACTAACTCACCTCTTCCCCGTTCTATGGCGCATGCGCAGCTGCTCGTCCAATCAGCGCGCTCAGATCCACTCCCACCCCTTCGTCTAAGGCGAGCAGATCCCAGCGCGCTGGCGGCCGCATCCCCTGCTACCCTCTAACAAGGAGCGTCTTGCTAGAGGGATAGCGGGGATGCGGGCACGCATGTGCCATTGAAAGGGAAAGACGGTGAGTTTATGGGTGATCTGGGGGCTTCACACAATTTTGGATGACCCGGGGGGAGGGAATCAATCGGCCTGGGAATCTTATAAATTCCTGTGCCGATCTCCGTGGGGTTTGGTCCACTATAAGCGGATCAACATATACAGGAAACCTTGTATAGGGCATACCCGCAGACCCACAAACCGTGATATGCCCCCCTGGGAGTGAGGGGATCTGTGTAGGGAGGTGTCCGTTCATCTTGAGTGTAGAAATAATTCAAAGAGAAGGCTTTCCCCACTTTATTAGCAAAGGAGTTCCTGCCTGGTAGGTATCCACAAAGTGCCGATCTTCACTGATCGGGCCCTACCTGGCCTGCCTTCCAGGAGTCGGTCTGTAACAGAGTGGTAGTCTAAAATGGGTCCCTAGTGTTAGGGGAGATGTCTTACAGGGGGAGACAGTGAGAGCTACTGGGGAGGGGGTGCCTCCCTACCACCTAGGGGTTAAAGTGGACCAAAACCCCCCACTATCGGCCCGGGAATCTATAAGATTCCTGGGCCGATCACTCCCCCCCGCGTCCAAAATCAGGATGCCCCCCTGTGTGAAACCCCCCCAGGTTGCCACATACACTTACCTTGCCTCCTGGTCTAACGGCGCATGCGCGAGCCTTGGCGGCATCCCTGCTATTTCTCTAGCAAGGCGCGTGCCTGTGGCAGGCATTTGTGAATGACCGGTGCGGGCACGCTCCCTGTTAGAGGAAAGCGGGGGATGCAGCCTTAGACGAAACATAGAACATAGAAGGTTGATGCAGAAGGAGACCATAGGGTCCATCTAGTCTGCCCTTATGTGTATACTGTATGTACTCTTTATCTTAGGATAGATGTGTGCTTATCCCAGGCATGTTTAAATTCAGTGACTGTTGATTTTTCAACTACCTCTGCTGGAAGTTTGTTCCCAGCATCCACTACTCTTTATATAGAATATTTTCTAACATTGCTCCTGATCTTCCCTCCGCCTAGCTTCAGGTTGGGCCCCTTGTTCTATCATTAAGTTTCTTCTTAAAAACACTTCCCTCCTGAACCTTATTCAACTCTTTCACATATTTAAAGGTCTCAATCATGTCCCCCCTCTCCCTTCTTTCCTCCAGACTGTACAGATTAAGAGGCCGATTCATCAATAGCGCCAGGTAGCGACAGATGAGCGACTGAAGTATGGCGCTATGAGCGCCGCTAGCGTCAGCCGCGGGCGTTATCGATTCGCTATAGCAGGCCTCCTCAGTCGCTACCTGGCGTTGTTGGGAACAACGCCTACATTGCTGAATATGATGTTGGACCTCAGCTTTGTAGGCGCTGTCAGTCAGTTTGACGACGCTATTCAACACAGCGCCTGCGCTTTGCTTTGCTGTGGGCTGGGAATCAAGTACCTTCAGAATAAAACACATTGCAACATGTGCTGTCTCCTCGGGGGCTTGAATTCAGTGGCAAATGCAAATGTTGTGTAGCACACAGCAGGTAAGGATGATCTTGGAGACCTTCTGTGGGCTGTAGAGCATCTCTCCTCCTGGCCGTGCCAAACAGAGAAAGCGTGCTTTCAGCAGGCCGATGGTTCTTTCCACAATGCTTCTGGTCTTGCGATGCGCTGCATTGTAGCGTTCATGGGCAGAGGTCCGTGGGTTCCTGACCCACGTTCTCTGCCCATATCCCTTGTCCGCTGTAGAAAAAACACAAGGAGAGAGACAGCAATTAGTACTAGTACATGTTTTTTTTGGGGGGTTTTGATAAATTTGCCTTACTAGGCCACATATTTGCTAAATACATTGACATGGTTAATTTATTACCCAGTAGCCAGCCAGCTGGCATTTCGTTGTTATCAAAATTCCGGCACAGGACTGTCCGCTGCAAGACGTAAGAATCGTGGCATGAGCCGGGGAACCCCGATCTCACCGCCCGCAGCCTCATGTCTGGGTCACAGACAACCATTATATTGATGGAATGAAAATGCTTACGGTTTCTGTAAGACAGCTCCTGTGCACGGGGAGGGCGGAAAGGGATATGTGTACCATCAACGCACCCTAGCACATTCGGGATCCCTCCCATCAGATAGAAAGCATGTTTTATTTTGGCAACCTCTTCCTCATCCTCAGGAAACTTGATGTAAATTGGGATTAAATCACAAATCGCCAGAACTACCTGGATTAGTATGCGGATCATAGTAGCCTGGCTTATCCCGCTGAGGAGGGCGGAGGTTGCCTGGAAGGTCCCTCGTGCCAAAATATTAAGAGTGGCACACAGGCGTACTATGCCTGGAATGGATTGAGTGCGTTTGGTGGATGGCTCGATTTTGTGCTTAATCTGATCATATAGGGACTGTAGTGCAGCACGATTCAGACGGAAGCGGCTCCTGATCTGCTCGTCACTTAAGTCCCATACTGAAAGGCGGATTGCAAAGGAGCGGGGTGCCCTAAGCCTCACAACACCCCGCTCCCTTTCCTCCTGCTCTTTCAGCATACACATACATCCATCCACCCAGACACCATACATCACCCTCTTATCCATCACACACACTCAAGATATATACAAAATAAACACAAAAAAAAACCAAACCACAAACACACCACACACACACAAACAATCACACTCGACACACACCCGCTACAATACAGCTCACCACAAAACCAGAACTATAGTGGTCCAAACCACCAGCCTGCTGAAAACCAGCTTTCTAAGTTAGGCACAACCAAGAGGGGAGTTGCTGCACAGCCCACAAAAGGCCCCAAAATCAAGCCTCACTTGCTGTATGCTACACAATATTTGCAGATGCCACCAAAAACAAGCTCCTAAAGAAACAGCACTGATGTCAGAAATCACCCAACAAGCCACAGAGAGTGAGGACAGAACCCAGACAGAGGCTCAAATGAGCTAAGGGAAGCAAGCGAGCACCGCACCACACCACAGCCTTTGCCACAGTGTAAGAATACCAGAAGCTTGAAAATTCCTTCCATTTATACTTCTCTTTCAAAACGGACAGGTCCGCTTTGCCGCCTTTAGCGTTGCTCTGCTATTTCCGGGCGCCAATTAGCCGACCCAGGTGTGCGTAAAACGGAGTGCGCACGCGCACGCTAGTAGCGCTACTAGCGTACGTGAGCCGAAACTTGCGTGAATTAACGGACATGGCCGAAAAATCAGTGGTGGCCCAATGAAAGGTAAGCTGCTGTTTATTTAAATAGCCGTTAGGCTAGCCACATGTCACAAGGGGTTGAGATACATCAGTCCATTGTTGTATTTGGGTGTGTGTTGTTTGGTTAATGAGGTCTGTAATGAGTTAATTGGCTAACACACATGCTTCAGTCAGTGCAGTGGAGGTGTGGCTAGAAGGAACTGGGCTGTATGTGTGAATCAATTAAGTGGCCTGGTTTTTGATTGGCTGTTAGAGCACATAAAACCTGCCCAACCCTAACAGATTCCGATGCCATTCTGTAGTCTGCATGCGTGCTTGTTGGGTGTGTATTTGTGTGTGTGTGCAGCTACAGGATGGAGCCAAATTCAGGACATCTGCCGGCCACAGCAGGCCCAAGTAGGAGTTTGGTGGGTGCTGTGCGCAGACCTCCCTTACGGAAAAGGGCCCAGCCTGAAGGTGGGGCAGCACCCCAGGCTAAGCGCCCAGGTGCCAAGAGGGAGCCTGAATTTAATTTGGCGGAGAATAATCATCTTGTGCGCCTTACACTTGCTAAATGGGAGCTGATATTTGGCTCCCAAAGCAAGTCCATAGGCAAACAAGAAAGAAGCAAACTGTGGGATGCCATTGGTGTGGAGCTTAGTAGCACTGCTCAACACCCACGTAGTGGCCCATCCTGCAGGAAACGCTTCTACACTTTGAGAGGGGCCCTTATGAAAAAGATGAATCACGATCTTGATGTGGACAGTGGGACCATCCAGGCTCCAAAGAGTACCTACAGGCCGTATGAGGAGATGCTGAAGGCCAAAATTCCACTGGCTCGGCTGCAGGGTGTGGATCCTGGGGATGACACCACAGGTTGGACTGAAGGTACATATTTTCTGCCTTTTTGCAAAAGCTACTGTTAATGTATGTGATTAGCATTTTGTCTTTCTGACCAACTAACAGTAGGACCTGTGAAGTAGTACATTAGAGGTCAAACATTTTTTACTTTTCTGTCTGTTGCTTTCTGCATAGGTGCACATGCTGCTGTCCGGGATGTGCCTCAGGACACCCAAACTCCTGCCCTTCCAGCAACCTCAAGGCTACCCCAGTCTGCCATTGAAGGTATTTACCCCTAATTTTGGTGCTGGTTGTTTGGGGAACAAATGGGTGTGGGAGCAGCTCAAACAATCGAGTGTTGCACTGTTGAGTATTAATAATATGGGCCTGCGGCCTAATTTCACGCCCACTGTAACACTCACAGCAACTAACTAACAAGGCCCTAACATGTGTAGATATGTTTGAAGCCAGAGATGTGTGGCCATATATCGGAATATAAATGTGGAAGCCACACTGGCCTTGATTAGTGAATATTAGTGAAAGAGCTGCTCACACACACCTTAATGCATGTTGTATTTTTGCACGCACATTAACTATGGCTCAATGTTTGCTTGATTTTTGCATAGCTCCCATGCCATTGGCCCCAGCATCTCCTCCGGATCCAAGCTACTCTTTGGATGTTGGTAAGTGCATGTGTCCACCTTGCTTTATCCACTTTTACCCAAGTGCATGTGTCTCATTCCTCTTTTTTCTTGGTAGGCCAAGTGACTGGTTCATCTTTGGACCCCACTTCCGATGTTGCAGGTCAACAGGACCCTGTTGGTGTGTATAGCAATACATAATGTATCCTTTATGCTGTTTCTGTTACACTGTTTCAATTTGGTTAGTCTACTAATCTACATGTTTGCTTTGTCAACTTGAAGATGCCTCTTGGGAGTGCTTGTTGCCTCCCCAGGGTCAGTCTAATAGTTATTGGAGTGATAGCAATGTATTTGGGAGGACATATTTTTGGCCAAACATTCCCCGTAGTAGTTTGAGGAATATTTAGAGCCATTACTTGTTTTTTAGTTGACCCGAATATCGGAAGTGGCTGTCCAGAAAGGGCCCCTCAAGTTCAGGCTGCCAGAGATGAGGGTAAGTTGTTTTGCCTTGCGCTAGTCTGTATTTTGGCTCTACTTTTGTTGCACTTGCTTCTGGCAACTTGTGTGTCCACATGTATTTTCAAGGTCCAAGCTCGAGTGAGGGCCCCACTCAAGACATCTGGGAGATTGCGGGTATGTGTAATTTAAGCAATGTGTCTGATCTTCTTTGCCAAAATTATTGCCTCTTAGTCCTGTAACATACATGTTAACAATCTGAGTTTAACAGATACCTTTGGTCTAGTGTGTAATTTTTCACTTTGTGGAGGTATGGCCTCGATAGCCTAGCCAGGTTACATTTGAGTTTGGGCCACTGACCTACTAACCTGACTTTCCTGTTTAGCATATGCCAACTTGCTGGACATCTCGGATGTGGAATTGCCACTCTCTGGCAGCAATACCTCGAGCCTACCTGTGCCGGAGGACACGCAGGTAACATGGCTGATGTAGACGACCTATAACCACATTGGCATGTTCGTGGGTAGTGGCTGAAGCAACCTGTCACATTTCCTTTCTTTGTTGTTTTTGCAGGAGGCGGAACCAGAACCCCAAGCTGGGACCTCTTCCCAAGTCCCATGTGGCCAAGCTTCCGAGGCTCAGACAAGGGTAAGTTGTATAGTGACTGTTTTGGCTAATGATTTTGAGGGGCATACCTGCATTGGTTCGGTTTGACTAAAATGTTGTTTTCTATTTTGTTAGGCTCAAACCACAGCAAGAGGAGGTGTGGCACCAACCAGTGCTGATTTTTATGAGCTAGGGGTCCGGATGCTGGAGGACTACAGTCGCCAACAGCCGCGTGATGGAACTAATGAGCGCATTGCGGCGTTGGAACAGCAGGTGCTGATGTGTCAGCAACAACATGAGGCCCAGCAGCGCCAGATCGACCTATTGATGCACAATCTGCATCAAAACCAGCAACTTGGTCGGCTGGCCAATGCAATTGACGATTCCATACACCAGCAGCAACAAGCGATCCAGCGGCAGGACCAAACGTTGTTGTTGATACAACAGCTCATACAACAGCAGTCTATATTTTTTACTGCACTGTTGTCCCCCAACACCGCCCCTAGCAATGACTCCCAACCTCCCCGGCCACCCAGCCAAGAATTTTAATTTTGTTTGTTTTGGTTTGTGTAAATATATTTGCTTAACCCACCTCTAAATTGTGTTTTTCCTAAGACCTAGCTAATAACACAGTCAGGGATGAGTATCTTGATCTAGATATGTCAATGTATTTGTAAATTTAGGCCACACATTTGAGACCATAGCTTACTATGGTTAACACATGAAATGGCTCCAAAGGTATGGCTAAATTGACACACAAATGGCTTTTGAGACAGTTAAACTATGCTTTGCAAGGCACCACACTGTAATGATGTTCATCAAAATGTTTAATTAAAAAACAGGGCCAACAGGGCCAACATTGCCCAACAAAGGGCGTCAACAGGCCAGCCTTCCCCCCACCCTAACGACGCCGCCGGCGCCTCTTCTTGGCCAGCAGCATCAGCTTCAGGAGCCTGATCTCCCGCCACAGTCTGCGATGCTGGTTTTCACAAGCTGTAGAGATGTAGAAACAACAATTTTTTAATAAATTGACTGTGACCTCAACAGACACAGATGTAGCAATGTAATGTCAGTGTGTCCAATTAGGTGACACTCACATTAACATTGTTGACCACTGTGCGCTTATTGGTTAACATGATATGAGTACTATTGACTGGCAGGAATGTGAACAACACATCCCAAGCATACATTTACTCTTAAAGTGTACCAACACCCACCGGTGATCGGCACCGGAATCTATCCGATTCCCGGCCCGATCACCTCCCTCCCCGCGGGACATCCGAGATCGGGATGTCCCTCGGGGTGAAACCCCCCCAACACCCCTAAATCCCTACCTCAGTTTCGTTTTGGCACGGCCGCCGGGCCCTCCCTGCCGCCCCTCTAGACGTGTGCGTGCCTGCGCCGGCCGTCTGTGAATGGCCGGCGCAGGCACGTGCGCGTAAAAAGGGACGCGCGGGAGGCGGAGGAGGAGCCACTTTGCCGCGGCTTGTACGTTTGCTGGAGTAAAAGTGAGTTCAGGGGGTTGTCACACAGCGGTGACGATCAGGGGTGCCCCACCGTAGTGGACCAAGACCCAGGAAAGTCAAATTCCTGGTTGTTGTTCCACTTTAACTCTGGGGAAGCAAAGAAGGTATAAGTCCCAGTGTGTCCATTTTTGTGTTTAGTCACAGCCAAACCTCAGGGCCTAAGTCCTAACGAGTACACGAGTTTGCCCTATAATGTTAGAGGTCCAGACCTAATACGGCCCATTTGGTTGTGTCTAAGGCAAAAATAGTCTCTATGTGGCCAAATGAAGAATGTGAGGCAACAATCAAGCATGCAAACAGGCATGTTGGATTATTGTACAAACACATTGAATCTAGATGTGTGTGAAATTAACACATAGGTACATTTCAAATGTCTGCAGATGTGACTAGAAGACATAGGTTTCACAAGTCTTTAGGCATATGAAGTGGGATGTACTCACCATCGCAGCTGTGGCGGGGGCCCATGCTGCTGGCCGTCCCTGGAGCTGGGGTGGGGAGGAGGTTTGCTGGCTCCGTCTGCGTAGCAACATCTGTCAACAGAAAGCAAAAGACAAAAACACAATTAGTGGGCCAATGACACCTGACTATTTGACATCCATCTGGTTATTGAGTCTGAAAAATCAAAGGCTTGCATGGTTACATACAGGTTGTCCAAAATTAGCATATTTCCTGGTCCATGAGTTAATGTCAATTAGTTAGGGTTGCAACATGTATCCCTAAAGATAATGTGCAAATAACATAGACAGTGCTATGTAAAGGACTCATTAGCAGTTGATTGGCTAATGTTACTAGTGGGCCACATGTTTAAGCGGGAACAACTTAACCCAAGAAAAGAAATGAGAACAACCATCATGGTGTGGGCAGAAACATAGGGGTGGTTGCCAGTTGGCTAGCACTGTAGTGGGGTTTGTGAGGTTAAGGTACATTATCAAACCAGCTGTGACAATGGACCAGGAAACATGTGTCTGTTAAAAGTGGCCAAATACACAGGATTGCAGCAAATCTGGGTTTGGGTCCGCTTTGGCAGAGCACCACAATTTGAGTGAGACAACGTACTCCGCGGCCGCAGCCTTCCACACATCACTCCTCCAGTGTGTGCGCACGCGAAGCCCATTAGGAAACAGAGCGCAGGCGCACACACATCTAGAGTGTCACACAGGAGGCTGGGACGGTGGCTTTGGCAACCCCCAAAGAGGTAAGGAGTTTTTGGGGTATTTTTTTGGGGGGGGGGGCCCTGGGTGAGGGATGTGATTTTTCAGGGAACCTTCGAGAATCCAAGCACTATCAATGTTTGTGGGTCCACTTTAATGAATGTCATAACATAGGGAATCTGATGGATAACAACAAACACTTACCACGACTATGCCCGTGGAGAATGCTTCGCCAAAAAGGCCATGGAGGTGCCGCCTATATGATGCCCTGCAAATTAGAGAGGAATGGCAAGGGCTAAGTACAAATTGCAAGATGAAACCTGTCACAGACTAACAATGAAAAAAAGGACACTCACCAGGGGATGAACCGCCACTTGAAGCCCAGGGAGGGCTCTGAGGAGGAGGCGGGGAGCCTCGGCTCCTCACACTCTGGTCAGAAGATCCACCAGGCAAAGGGCCACCCTCCTCCCTCTCACTCCCTGCTCCTTCAGGGAGTGTGGGCGAGTCCATTTCTACCACCCCACTTGGACTCCCCACTTGAGAGTGGCCCCTTGCCTGGTGAGAGTCCTCAGACTCAGAGTGTGAGGAGCTGAGGCTTGATCCTGCCAGCCCCCCAGCAGCACACTCCTCTGGGGCGTCATCCCCTTCCTCCCCTGGGTCCTCTAAATAGGACCCGCGGGAGGGACCCTCCCCCGATGACTCCCCCGAGTCCGCCTGCCTGGTTCGGGGGAGGAATCCCTTCCCACGTTTCCCCAGGGGAGGACGCTTATCTGTGTGGAGGGGGTGAAAGAAAATAATTAATATAAAGAGCACAAATGGACACAGCTTAGCAGATGATTCTGCAAAAAGTATAAACATAGCATAAGCTTTAACTTACCTGATGCGTAGGCATCATATAGGCGGTACACGCCTTCAGGGTCCCGGCGCTTAAAATCTGACCACTTCTGCTGAATGGCTCTGATTGAGAGCTCGGTGTCGAAGCGCCGGGACACTGTGGCCTTCACCTCCATGGCAATGCGTTTTTTTCCTCCACGGGCATAGTCGTATTCGGCCACGCAGAAGTCCTATGAAAAATGATAAAACAAACAAAAATCAATACATGACATCAGAACAATGGCATAAACAGTTATACAGAGACCAGATCAAAGTGGACCCACACCCAGGATTATCACTATTCTGGGTTTGTGTGCACTTTGGTGGGCCACACCAATTGTGGGTGGTCCGCTGTCTGCAACCCCCTTGGAAGGCCACAAATACACCACTGAGGACGCTCCCACGTGACTGCGGCAGCCGAGCACAGCGCTCTGCGCCGCTGTGGTATGCGCATACAAGGCCGTTTGGACGTGCATACCAGCTCAGCTGGGTCTGCACGGCAAAGTACGCATGTGGCGTTTGACTCTAACAGGGAGTGCGCCTGCACACAAAATTAAAATATGTGTGGCGCAGGGGTACACCCTGCTAGAGGTAAGCGCAAGAGGCATCCGCAGCTCACGCATGCACAGATGGGACGGGGCTGAGGTAATTTTTAGGGCCCTCCAGGGGGGGGGCATCCCCGCAGGACATCCAGAATGGGGATGCCCCACGGGGAGTGATCCAATTTTGCAAAAAAACTAAGAAATTTCAGGGCCAATCCCCCCTGTGTGTTCTGCAACTTTAAAGCTAAAAATACACAAACCAAATACTCACTTTGACCACCTGGCCATTAACGCGGCTATCCACCCGGTTGCGCCTTTTCTTGGCCGGCCCAGGAGGGGAAGGGGTGGGAGGGGTGCTAGTTGGGGAAGGTGAGGTAGGTGGGGGAGGTGGGGGAGGGGTGGTGGGGTCCGAGTCGGAGGAGGAGCTGGGGAGGCGCATAACTCGCCGTCTGGGCAGCATTGTGGAAACGCTAAGGAGGAAACAGGAACCAGAAATGACCAAAGCGACATTGGAAAAATGTTAAAAAAAAAAAAAACGCTCCGCGCACCAGCAACAAGCTATTCTCAGCTATGTGCAAGCTAAGTGGCGGAAAAACTAAAATGACGCTTGAAAACAAGCTATTGGCATAAGCGCAAGACATTTTTACCTTAAGGTGGCGTTGAAACGCAAAGGAGGATACCGGAACCGGATATGACGCAAGCAACTGTGATTCAAAATTCAAAAACAAACATGCGCGCAACAGGGACAAGCTAATATCAGCTATGTGCAAGCTAAGTGGCGGCAAAAAAATAAAATGACGCTTGAAAACAAGCTATTGGCATAAGCGCAAGACATTTTTACCTTAAGGTGGCGTTGAAACGCAAAGGAGGATACCGGAACCGGATATGACGCAAGCAACTGTGATTCAAAATTCAAAAACAAACATGCGCGCAACAGGGACAAGCTAATATCAGCTATGTGCAAGCTAAGTGGCGGCAAAAAATTAAAATGACGCTTGAAAACAAGCTATTGGCATAAGCGCAAGACATTTTTACCTTAAGGTGGCGTTGAAACGCAAAGGAGGATACCGGAACCGGATATGACGCAAGCAACTGTGATTCAAAATTCAAAAACAAACATGCGCGCAACAGGGACAAGCTAATATCAGCTATGTGCAAGCTAAGTGGCGGCAAAAAATTAAAATGACGCTTGAAAACAAGCTAGGGCCCAAGGCGCAACGAATTATTAGCTTGATTTAGCAGGGGGTTCTACATACTGTAATGCATAGGTCCTTATAAAGCATACACCGTTGTGCTTAAATATACAAATCTTATTCCTTCCCAAAGTCATCACACAATCAAACTAGACAACTACATGATAATGTGGCACACATGAGAATGCATAACGGGTTGTTATGAGCTGGTACGACTGAATGTTAATCCTGCAATATGTGGCCAGGCACGCTCACAACTACAGTGTATTCATTAACAACGACTGGGGTCGCGGGAAGTGAATTCCTTGCAAATGGCAGAAGGGCACATGTATGAACAGCACAGCGCCGCACAACGCAGCACAGCGAGGCACAGCGACGCTCGCGCCGCCACATAGCGACTTAAAACAGCGACTGCACAAACACTGACCAACACAGATTCATCAAGGACAGGGCTGCCGAATAGCTTGGGCGCTGACAATTTCGAAGAGCGAACGTGACCGCCCAACCTGACAGGCTACAAAATAGCTTTACAAGCCCCGTTTGTGGTGAAAACAAGCGATTCTGATGCCAATGAGTTTTGGTGGAGGAGATACAATTCCCATGTCACTCACAACATTACATTGTGAAAAATAATAAAAACTTCAAAAACATAGAAATAACCAGCCAGATTAATAAAACATATCAATATAAACATGTGTTGAATTTTGTACCAAAGAAAAGAACCCAAAAACCACTAAAAACAATCATTGCAGCGTCTGCCATTGAAATGTATGGGAGAGCGGCAGATAGCGCCAGGTCATACCTGTCGCTGTGAAGGAATTTGCAGCAGCGCTGTTCGGTCCAGGCGGCTTCATGATGAATGCCGCGCTAGCCGTCGCTCTCGCCGGCGCTAGCCTCATTTTGCTTGATAAATGCGTCATTGTGACCGCTGCCGGGCGTACTTGAGTCGGTAGTCGCCGTTAGCTGCCGCTACCTGGCGCTCGTCAGACACTACCTGGCGCTATCGCTTGATGAATAAGGGCCTAAGTTCTTTAAGTCTCTCCTGAAGTTTTAAGTTTAAGTCCTTCCACCATTTTTGTTGCCGGCCTTTGGACCCGTTCTATTTGAATAATGTCTTTTTGCAGGGGAGGTCTCCAGAACTGCACACAGTATTCTAGCTGTGGCCTCACCAGGGCTCTATACAGCGGCATCACAACCTCCCTCTTCCTACTGGTGATGCCTCGAGCTATGCAGCCGAGCATCCTGCTTGCTTTTCCCACTGCCTGGCTACACTGTCCACTCATCTTGCAGCTATCAGTAATCAGTATCCCTAAATCGCCCACGCATGCACCGTAGGAATGGGATAAGGTGAGTTAACTTTGGCGATCTAGGGGGTTTCACACAGCAGGGCACCCCCGATCAGGGTGCCCCGGGGGAAAGGACCAAAACCCAGGATAGTCTAAATTCTGGGTTTTGGTCTACTTTAAAGCAGTCCAACACCCATTCAGTGGCTAACAGGTCTTGGTCCAGGACCTGACGCATTAAAACAGGCTTGAGGGGGCATCCAGAACGCTGAAGCCCCCCACACACACACATAACCCCCAGAAAGCCTGTAATTCTTACCTGTTCTTGGGTCCCTGGTTGGAAATGGAGCCCCTGAATTTGCCGGAGCTGAGGACGCGACCATCCCACAGCCAGTCACGGGCCTCCATTTCTGGCTGAGGATCCAAGAAAAAGGTAAGAATTTGGGGAGGACTGGGGGTGATGTGTGGGGGGGGGGGGGAGCTCTAGCATTCTGGGTGCCCCCTCGAGTCTTTTTAATGTGCCGGGTCCAAGACCAACACCTGTTAGCAACAAAACAGATTTAATTTAATCTAATCAAATTTAAAGGAGCACTATCGTGAAAAAATGGCCCGTTGATAAAAATACATAAAAATTAGCTGGATGGCGGGGGAGGGGGTCACTTATACACCCGACATCGAGAAATAGCCATCCCGGCTTGCTTATCTTTCTTTTAATGGAAGGAAAAGGACATCCGGGGGGACTGTCACCCCTGATAGTCTAAACCTGTCACCCCTGGATTTTATTCCTACCATGAGAGAAAACCACAAGTTTTGGGGGACTTTTAATCAATTTGGGGATATAAGTGACCCCTCCTCTCATTTGCCGACGTGTTTATTTGGATTTTTAATATTACACAATATCGCGATAGTGCTTCTTTAATGTCCAGTGTGTTTTAAGCCCAGCCTGCTGCCTGTTGCCATTGGTGCCCGAGGTCAGAAAGGGAAAGACACAGGAGGTGCTCTTTTCTAATGTAAAATGAATATTTGTGTTAGCCCCAGACCTGTGATTTACTTACCAGCATGCTGCTTCCATGTTTTCCTGGGACCTGTTGTGCTACAGTGGGAGTGGTTGTGATATCCCTGAGTAAAAGACATGGTTTACAAGTCCCACAATCCTTCCAGTGTAACAGGTGAACTCTTTGGCTAAGTCTAAGCAGCCAAATGACCTATTCAGCTGAGAACGCGGCCATTAACCATTTTGCTGCTGGAACACAAGACTGTGATCCTTCCAAACTGAAGAAGAATGGGTTAAATCTGTAACCCATGCCTTAGCCAATCAGATGATTAGCAAGCTAGCATTAGGAAGTCTATGATATGTACTCAAAATCAACAATTTGGTGTACATAGCTAAGGAAAACACATTGCTGCTATGGAAAACTGTTTTCTTTTATAACACAGAGTTGCAAACAAATAAAAAAAATAAAAATAACATAAGCTGGGCACACTGAAGACATCATTTTGCCACACGATAATGGAAACTTAAAAAAAGGTCATTGAAAGTGGAATTACCCTTTAACATTTATCATGTTTTTTATAGAGGTAGTTTATACTACCTACAATCCATTGGCAATGTACACCAAGGGGTTTATTTAGAAAACGCTAACGCCACGTAGCGACACGTAGCTGCAAGTGTTTATCGTGAGCGCCACCAGCAAGTCATAGAGGCCGATTCATTAATAGCGGCAGGTAGCGACAGTTGAGCGGCTGAAGCGGCATTTTCAGAGCGCCCGCTAGTAGTCGCTGTGCTTCGCCGTCGTTCGGTAGTTGATAGCGACTCAGTCGGTTTGCCGTAATGTTGAATATTGGGTGAGGAGTCGCTATTTGACAGGTTCCGCGATGTATGGGTGCGCATGATAGCGACTGGCCCTAGCGACCTGCTCCCACCATGTTCATTAAAAAATCACGCTCAAAAAATTATTGCGCTGTAAAATGCATGTTTAAACCCCAGAGCGCTGGCGGCGATGGGTTAAAAGTAGTTTTTTAACCCCCAAACAACCATATTTTTGGAAACCAAAAAAAACAAGTTTTTTAAATAATTTAGTAATATGAATACAATAATATCAGACCTGTAATATCAATTCTGTACAATTTTTATCTAAAATGGCAGAAGTGGTCACAGAATTTTTCACATTTAAAAAAAAAAAAAAAAAAAATTAATAACAATTAATTATGAATATTTAAAGATTGTTCCATTGAAATGCATTGGAGAGCGCCAGGTAGCGAGAGGTCATACCTGTCGCTGTTCAAGGTCGGACGCTGGCGCTGTGGGCTGAGGCTGGAATAATGATGAATGAGTCGCTATATGGCGCTATCTCAGTCGCTAAGCAGGATTGGCTTGATAAATGTGTGATTGTGGTGGGGAGCCGGCGTTCTCGTGGCGGTGCGCGCCATTACCGGCCGCTCACCAGTCGCTACCTGTCGCTATTCCTTCATAAATAAGGGCCATGGTTTATCTATATTATTATCAAGAGCGCCGGGTGCTTTGTTAGCGCCAGCCCTGTGTTCCCTGCAGCGCCACATCACATCAGACGTTCAGTGTTGTTCTCCCATAGCTTGCTTTTCTAATTCTAAGGCCTATTCATTTGACCACATCACAAATATCATTCATAAAAACATGTAATTTATTTGATGTCCATCAAACTTTCATGATGAGCATTGGATTCAATTTAAAGAAATGATTCACGCTTTCTCTCTTCCTGTGAGCTTTGCAGCAACATTCTGGCGCAGCGCGGCGCACGCTGCGCACATTGCGCTCTCTTCACATATAACATATCTGGGAACCTCAGGAAGTGTCAGCCTTTTTGCCACAGAGGTCCATTTAAATGTGGGTAAGCAGAAAATAGCAATATTAATGTAAAAACTCCTAGACCTATTTAAAACTAAAGCAGCATTTATTTTTCATTGTTACAATGAATTGACAATGAGATGAGGAAAATATTTGTTTTTTCGGTTAACCTGCATCCTCTCAAAGGGCAAAGTTCACAATTGGTGTATATGTCAGGTACTATTTATGATTACTCTTACTTACCTCCTCTCCTAATTGATTAATTATTTTTTTCTTTCAAACTATTTGAATACAAATTGATGTGATTGGAAGTGTATATGTGATCATGCAGTAAGATGTGTTATTATTATTTCTGTACAGTTATGGAGTATTGAGAAAGCCGCAAGGCGAAACATGTTTACCCTGAACCTCACAGAAAGAGAGAAACAGGCCGATTTATTATTAGCGGCAGGTAGCAACAGATGAGCGTCTGTAGCAGGCATTTCTGAGCGCCCGCTAGTAGTCGCTGTGTCCGGCCGTGGTTCGCTAGTTCAGAGCGTCTCAGTCGCTGTGCAGCATTGATGAATACATTGTGTGGAGTCGCTATATGACCAGTACAGCGCAGTATGGGAGCGAATGCTAGCGACTGGTCAGTGCGACCGACTCACAGCATATTCATCAAAGAAACAGCCTCACACACCACCGGCGTTCAAAAATGCTTCGCTGAAGCCCAGAGCGCCGGAGGGTGTGTGATTAAAGACAGTTTTTTACCATGTATCCACCAGTAACAAAGCAAAGACATATGGAATTACATTGTAATCACATTGTGACATGAACACATTAATGCCAGACCTGTAATGTCAATTCTGCATAAATATATAAAAACTGAAAAATAATTTCAAAAAATGTATTTTTCTAGGTCAGGAGAGGTCACAACATCATTTGAGAATAAAAACTAAAATAAAAAAATACAAACCCCCTGTTTAAAGAGAAATAAAAGAACGTCCATTGAAATGTATAGGAGAGCGATAGGTAGCGAGAGGTCATACCTGGCACTCTGCAAGGTTGAACACCGGCGCTGTACGCTGAGGCTGGGATAATGATGAATCAGACGCTACATGGCGTTATCCCAGTCGCTCAACAGATTCTGCTTGATAAATGTGAAATTGCGTGCCATCTCCAGTGTTCACCTGATGCTACCTGTCGCTACCTGTCATTTACAAGCCACTACCTGACGCTATCCCTTCATGAATAAGGCCCAAAGTGTGAATCATTTATTTAAATGAAATCCAATACTGCTCATCATGAAAGTTTGCAGAGTGTTTTTTTTTTTAAATTGCAACAAATCATGTTCAAAACTTTTTAATGGACATCAAATAAATGACGTGTCTTTATGAATGATATTTGTGATGTGGTCAAATGAATGGGCCTTAGAAAGGGGGTTTTGCCTAGAAACTCCAAATGAAAAGCAAGTTGTGAATCAAGCCCAACATTTGAACCAATTGTATATTAAGAGGCTGATTTATTAATAGCGACATGTAGCGACAGTTGAGCGACTGTAGCGGTATTTTCACAGCGCCCTCTAGTAGTCGCTGTGCTTGGCCGTTGTTCGGTTATTGACAGCGACTCAGTCGGTGTGACGTAATGTTGAATACAAGGTTACGAGTCGCTATTTGACAGGTTCTGCGATGTATGGGTGCGCATGATAGCGACTAGAGATGAGCGAACTTCTTGAAAGTTCGATTCGGGCGATTCGCCGAATTTCCCCAAGAAATTCGGTTTCGCCCGAATCGAACTTTCACGAATCGCTCATCTGAAAAACAAAATGCCGGCATGGTGGGAGCCGGCGCCGCTCTCAGCTGTCATCAGAGGACGCGTCATCAGAGGGCGCCTGAGAGCGGCGCCGGCCTCCACGCTCCGACCATGCAGGCAAGTGTTTGCTTTTTAAAAAAATGCCGGCATGGTGGGAGCGGGCAGGCCGGCTGCGCTGTCAGCGGGCCGGCTTGGTTCGTGCCGATCGAATTTTCCCTGAAATAAAAAAAAAAAATGCCGGCATGGTGGGAGCGGGCAGGCCGGCCGGCCTGCCCGCTCCCACCATGCCGGCATTTTTTTTTTTTATTTCAGGGAAAATTCGATCGGCACGAACCAAAAAAAATTCGGGTTCATGCCAAATCGAATTTTCCCTGACATTCGGAGCGAATTCCGGTTCGTCTGAACCGGTTCGCTCATCCCTAATAGCGACTGGTCAGAGCGACCGGCTTCCACCATATTCATCAAAAAATCACGCTCAAAAAATTCAAGCGCTGTGAAATGCATGTTTAAACCCCAGAGCGCTGGAGGCGATGTGTTAAAAGTAGTTTTTTAACCCCTAAACTACCATATTTTTGGAAACCAAAAAAAAAAGTATTTTAAATAATTTAGTAATATGAATACATTAATATCAGACCTGTAATATCAATTCTGTACAATTTTTTTTTTATTTTTTTTCCCTTAAAAAAATCTAAAATGGCAAAAAAAAAAACTATTAATAACAATTAATTATGAATATTTAAAGATTGTTCCATTGAAATGCATTGGAAAGCGCCTGGTAGCGAGAGGTCATACCTGTCGCTGTTCAAGGTTGGACGCTGGCGCTGTGGGCTGAAGCTGGAATAATGATGAATGAGTGGCTATATGGCGCTATCTCAGTCGCTAAGCAGGATTGGCTTGATAAATGTGTGATTGTGGTGGGGAGCCGGCGTTCTCATGGCGGTGCATGTCATTACCGGCCGCTCACCAGTCGCTACCTGTCGCTATTCCTTCATAAATAAGGGCCTATGTGTGGCTCAGTCCATTCACTGAATAGCGGAATCCACTGGCCCGTAATCAGTGAGGTGAGCACAGACAGCTAACCCGGTCACATTGCCACATGAATTAGGAGGTACATACTTTATTTTTTACTTTTGCTGCAGGTTATTTGTCTAGCAGCTAAAGATTTATATGGTCAAGTGTCATTTTATTTTGTTACTGGGCTATATTTTTGCGATAGTCCTCCTTTAAGCTGTCACAATTTAAGTGTCCCCAGTTTGTCCCTCTGAAAAAATAGTCGGCTTACCATACTACCAGAATGTCTGAGGGACCCCCTCCCATAACATATATGGGATGGCTGTACCCCTAGTTTAAACTAAGCCTCTGGTCCCAAGGCCAGGGGCCACCACAACTGCCAGGCCAGTGGCCAGTAAAGTAAAGAAAAAAATAATACTGGCCAGGTGGCAACCCTAGCCAGGGCTTGCTTCATTATTCAGACTGTATTGGTAACGAAGTTCAAACACGGGGCCCAGCTATAACAATATACGCTATAGGGGTGCAGACCCAATATAGACTGTATAGAAACTAGATCCTTAACATATATGTGATGGCAGGTCCCTAGTTTGAATGGGGCTGCAATGGAACTGGGCTCTAGACTATATAAGAAACTGAAGATTGTACTAGGAGTCCAGCCATTAAACATAGGTTGTTGCGGGACCCATAGTAAAAACTAGGGGCCCAGCTACTACATTATAGGTTATGGGAGACCCAGTTCAAACTATGAGCCCAGCCATAACATTATTAGTTATATGGAGGCCCAGACAAAACTAGGGGCCCAGCCATCACATTACAGGTCACAGAGGGCTAATTTCAAACTAGGAGCCCAGTCAACACTTTATAGGTTATGAGGGGACCCAGTTCTAACCAGGGGCCCAATCATCACATTATTAGCTATGGGGAGGCCCAGCCATCACATTACAGGTTATAGAGGGCTCAGTTCAAACTAGGGGACCAGCCATTACATTTTAGGTTATAAGAGGATCCAGTTCAAACTAGGAGCCCAGCCATCACATTTTAGGTTCTATGGGGACCCAGTTCTAACTAGGGGCACAACCATCACATTATTAGTTATGGGGAGGCCCAGACATCACATTACAGTTTATAGAGGGCTCCTTTCAAACTAGGGGGCCAGCCATTACATTATATGTTATGAAGGGGCGCAATTCAAACTGGGATCCAGCCATCACATTACAGGTTATAGAGGGCTCCGTTCAAACTAGGGAACCAGCCATTACATTATAGCATATAAGGGGACCCAAGTTCAAACCCATCACAATATAGGTCAAGAGTGGGTCTAGTTCAAACTAGGAGCCCATCGATTACATTATAGGTTATGGGTGGTGAGTTCAAACTTGGGACCGTGCCATCACATTATAGGTTATATTAGCCAAATTCAAACTAGGGGCCCTGCCATCACATTATAGGTAATGAGGGGGCCCAGTTCAAACTAAAAGCCCAGCCATCACTTTTTAGGTAATGAGGGGGCCTAGTTCAAATTAGGGGCCCAGCCATCACATTATATGATTACGAGGTAGCCTAGTTTAAACTAAGAGCACAGACATCACAATATGGGTCAAAGGTGGGCCCAGTTCAAACTGTAAGCCCAGCCACCACATTATACTGTAGGTTAGGAGGGGGCCCAGTTCAAACTAGGAGCCCAGCCCTTACCTTATAGGTTATGGGGGGTGAGTTCAAACTAGGGGCCAAGCCATCACATTATAGGTTATATGAGCCAAATTTATATTAGCCAAATTCAAACTAGGGGCTCTGCCATCAGCTTAGGGGGGACCCAGTTCAAACTAGGGTCAGCCATCACATTATAGGTTATATTATCCAAATTCAAACTAGGGGCCCTGCCATAGTTTAAAGGTTATGGGGAACCCCGTTCAAACTAGGAGCCCAGCCTTCACATTGCAAAATATAGGAGCCAAATTCAAACTAGAGCCCCAGCCATCACATTATAGGTTACAGAGGGCAGACACCTTTATTGTTGTGTGCCCCTGCTGTAGAAGAAGACCCCTTTAAATCCGTCTATGTTTGTCTATTTGATTATTTAGACTCCTCCATTATATTATACTTATAAAATAGCTGCCTCGGCCGCCTACATTTGACAGCTACATTTAAATAATTCACACCGAAATAGGACAATATTCCAGCGCCGGCATGCGGTAATACAGTTAAACAGAAAGCATTCTAATCGTAAATGTATTTTCCATACAGAGCGCGGACAGGAAAAAATATGTAATTGTTTAATAGTATTCTTTAAGTTGCCAAAATTGCTTCTTAAAAAAAAAAATGATGGGAGAATCTCAGTGTACGCTGATCCAGCCATTCAATAATTCTGCGGAGCCGGCCGCATCAATCTTCCACCGCCGACCACAAACTGCCTTTGAAACACATAAGGACTAATGCTTATCATTTTTATTCCCGTTGATATATCTATTGCTGTGAATGGAGCGCTGATAAATTCTCATTGTCTGCAGCTTCAAAATAAATGCTAAAGCTTGCGCTAACTGTATGTGCCGCGCGAAATAACAAAAATAATATCAAGATAGCAGCCGATGAAAATTAAACCAGATCTAGAGGCCGATTCATTAACAGCGGCAGGTAGCGACAGTTGAGCGACTGTAGCGGCATTTTCAGAGCGCCCGCTAGTAGTCGCTGTGCTTGCCCGTTGTTCGGTAGTTGATAGCGACTCAGTCGGTTTGCCGTAATGTTGAATATTGGGTGAGGAGTCGCTATTTGTCAGGTTCCGCGCTGTATGGGAGCACATGATAGCGACTGGCCCTAGCGACCGGCTCCCACCATATTCATTAACAAATCACGCGCAAAAAATTCTCGCGCTGTAAAATGCATGTTTAAACCCCAGAGCGCTGGCGGCGATGGGTTAAAAGTAGTTTTTTAACCCCCAAACAACCATATTTTTGGAAACCAAAAAAAACAAGTTTTTAAAATAATTTTGTAATATGAATACATTAATATCAGACCTGTAATATCAATTCTGTACATTTTTTTTTTTTTACCTTAAAAAAAATATTTAAAATGGCAGAAGTGGTCACAGAATTTTTCACATTTAAAAAAAAAAAAATAATAATAACAATTAATTATTAATATTTAAAGATTGTTCCATTGAAATGCATTGGAGAGCGCCAGGTAGCGAGAGGTCATACCTGTCGCTGTTCAAGGTCGGACGCTGGCGCTGTGGGCTGAGGCTGGAATAAAGATGAATGAGTCGCTATATGGCGCTATCTCAGTCGCTAAGCAGGATTGGCTTCATAAATGTGTGATTGTGGTGGGGAGCCGGCGTTCTCGTGGCGGGGCCCGTCATTACCGGCCGCTCACCATTCGCTACCTGTCGCTATCCCTTGTTAAATAAGGACCCTAGTCTATATAAAAAGAAATGTCATAGATTAGCTTTATTTATCTCTGTGAAAAAGTTTGCCTCTTGCACCCTGTGGTGATTCGTCAAAAGCAAATGGACTAACTATATATTTTTATACAAAACCTAAACGATTCCAGGGACAGCCACTGACCTTTCCCCAGGAAAAACCCTCTGGGTTGCCTTTAATCACTTACATTTACCCCGGTCCAACGGCGCATGTCGAAGCTCTCGTCCAATCAAAGTTGTCTCCTATGGGGGCTTATGTAAGAATGGAGAGCACCAGGTAGTGCCTACTAGCCACAGGCAGCGTCTGGTGAATGCTGGGCGCTGTACACAAAACCACATGTAAGAAAGCGAATCTTGTGAGCGGCTCTAACAGCGCTATGTAGTGTCACATGTTTTACTAGAGGCGATTCAGCGTATAGCGCTTGCGCTCTAGACTCAGGAGCGCCATGTAGTACCTGTCGCTCTGTAGCGCTCTCCCATACATTTCTATGGGGCTTCATTACTTGTGTATAAACAGCATGTTTTGCAATTTAATTTTTTTTTTTCCTCAAATCATTGTGTGACGTCTCCTGACTCGTAAATAAACACTTTTATATATATTTTGAACTTTTTCTTGTGCTCTATGCTACAGCACACGCTTCCCGTCCCAGCCATTCAGGCTTTGGCGGTATGCGCCCGCTTCCGCTTGAAGTCAATGAGAGCGCTTTGCCAAAGGATATTAAAATGGCAAGGGCTCTGATTGGACGAGAACCCTTGCACCCGTTGGACCGATGAGAGGTGAGTTTACTGGGCAAACTGGGGGAGTTTCACACAATAAGACCTGACATGGGGCAAAACCCGGGATAGTCAAAATTATGGGTCAGAAATCATCATAGGCATCATAGGCCTTTTTTTTACTACAGAGTAAAAAACTGTAAAAAGTTGACTTTTCTTTGGAGTAAAAAGTGGCATCGACTTTCCCCGTCTTCCTAATTGGTGATTCAGCAACAGTGAAATTATCAGGCTTTTATCACCTAAAAAGATTTTTTCAGCTCTTACTGAATCTACACCAGTGATGAGCAAATGCAAAGAAGTTCGGGTTTGCCAAATTGGGCTGAACTTGGAACAAAAGTTCACTTCGGGTACCTGGACCTCAACCCCATAGAAATCAGTAGGCACTCAAACTTGGTGACCCAAAAATGTCTGTAAAGGGGGTAGAGGGCTACCAAATGGGGGTAATAAAAGTGTGATTGCCCTGCACACAATGGGGTAGGGAAAGTACTTAAAATAATAACAAAACAAAAAAGAAAAGAAAGAAAAAAAAAATACATAAATTTAAAAACAAAAAAAATAAAATATTTTTTTAGGTGTCAGAGGTCCAGGGGGAGGAGGGGGAGATGGATGTGGTACTGTAGGTGGAAGAGTCCGAGGTGGTAGCCAACACTTGATGCCTCTCTGTCCCTCGGTATAGGACTGATTCAGCCCCGTGACATTTTTTTTATCACATTTTTGTTGCGTGAAAATTATTTTTGCAATGATTTTTTCCCTTTAGTGCAATTCAGAACCATTTTTAAAAATGGGGCTGAATTGCACTAAGGGAAAAATCATTCTACATTTTTACTCACAAAAAAAATAAGAGAAAAAAAACTCACATTGCTAAATCACCCATTTATATGAGCAGCCTGTACCTGAAAATGGCCTGGAAAGGACAATTAACAGATGTTTTTTCTCGGCCCATCAGTATAACCACAGCCTGTCCCTGGAAATGCCCTGAAAAGGACAATTAGCAGATGTTTTTTCTCGGCCCATCAGTATAACCACAGCCTGTCCCTAGAAATGCCCTGAAAAGGACAATTAGCAGATGTTTTTCTCGGCCCATCAGTATATCCGCAGCCTGTCCCTGGAAATGCCCTGAAAAGGACATTTAGCAGATGTTTTTCTCGCCCCATCAGTATATCCGCAGCCTGTCCCAGGATTTACCATGAAAATGACAATTAGCAGATGTTTCTTCATGCCACCTGGCATGGCTGTGGTTGCTAGGGGCTAACTCCAACCATCTTTTAGGGTTCAGGGACCCGAACTCGCAGATTTCGGCACAGACCTAAACTTTGCAATTTGGGTTCGCTCAAACCTAATCAATACTCTAATGTGAAATAAAGCAAGAACCAGCCTGTATTGTCATGAGATATTATTTAGGGCAAGTTTACTGAATCAAGGCCTTCGGGTGCACTTTTGTCTGTTTGCATCAGAAATGTAACATTATTTGCATTACTGAACTGTGCGGGCAGGCTGATTCACTACTAGCGGCAGCGATCGGCAGATGAGCATCTGTACAGAGGCACTTAGAGCGACCGCTAGTATATAGAACAAACAAACAAGGAAGGTCCCACTCCTTCCAACCCACCCACTAACATATATGGCACCACTACTGATAAGATGAAAAATATATATTTATTAATAATAATGTCACATGATCTACATACACTAAAGAAAGATTAAAAACACTAAAGACAAAACATTGTAAATGAGGGAAGGGAAAGAAACTAATATCCGGGGCAGGGGACTGGAAGCTAATACACTATAATAGATAAAGTGAATTTTGCCTTAATTGCACTGCCCGGCTCATCCAAAATAAAGTGCTACAGTGCATATCAATAATATTTACATTGAACCAATATGATTTTATCTAACACTACTAAAAGTGCAAGTGCATACCCACATAACCCTGGACCCTAAGGTCTACCTAAACTTAAACTAAACCTAGTGAGAACAAGCCAGGATAGGTTGAGAAATAACGCCCCCAATCATAAAGAAAAACGACTTACATGAGAATACGACTACCAGCCCACTGCCCCAGCGTCTACGCGTTGCGTGACGTCACCAGCGTCACTTTCTCAGGACATGTGGTTGGGGGCGTTATTTCTTCACCTAGTAGTGTTGGATAAAATCATATTGGTTCAATGTAAATATTATTGATATGCACTGTAGCACTTTATTTTGGATGAGCCAGGCAGTGCAATTAAGGCAA
This sequence comes from Gastrophryne carolinensis, assembly GCA_027917425.1. Taxonomy (NCBI): domain Eukaryota; kingdom Metazoa; phylum Chordata; class Amphibia; order Anura; family Microhylidae; genus Gastrophryne; species Gastrophryne carolinensis. Next base: position 234,683,618 of record CM051240.1, on the reverse strand, counting down.
AATTCACTTTATCTATTATAGTGTATTAGCTTCCAGTCCCCTGCCCCGGATATTAGTCTCTTTCCCTTCCCTCATTTACAATGTTTTGTCTTTAGTGTTTTTAATCTGTCTTTAGTGTATGTAGATCATGTGACATTATTATGGTGCCATATATGTTAGTGGGTGGGTTGGAAGGAGTGGGACCTTCCTTGTTTGTTTGTTCTATATACAGTGTTTTCACCCCTTTTTGAGCACACTACATTATTTTTGGTCTGGTGCAGTCTCATATCCCTGTTTAGCAACCACTAGTAGACGCTGTGATCAGCTATCGGACGCTGTAACAGAGCGTCCCAGTCGCTGTAGTAACCTGGCCGGCATTGATGAATGAGATGTACGTTGGGCGTTCTAACACCAGTACAGCGTTGCAGGGAGCGAAAGGTAGCGCCAGCTCATTGCGACCGACTCTCAGTGACTCACACCATATTCAACAAAGAAACAGACACACACAGCGTCGGCGCTCTGGATCTGGACGCTATAGCATAGAGTGCCAGATGCTGTGTGATTAAAGTCTGTTTTTGAACACATATCCACCAGTAACGAAGCAAAAACACATGAAATTACAGTGTTGTAACATTGTAACATTAATACTTTAATGCCAGACCTGTAATGACAATTCTGCATATAAAAAAAAAATCGAATATGTTTTAAAAAATTACTCTTTCTAGGCCAGGAGAGGTGACACAATTATTTAAGAGAAAAACAACATTATTAAAAACAAAAAAAACCTGTATAAACAGAAGAAAAGGAACGTCCATTGAAATGTATGGGAGAGCGACAGGTAGCGACAGGTAATACCTGGCGCTCTGGAGGCTAGAGCTCCGGCGCTATACGCTGAGCCACCTGTAATGATGACTCGTACGTTACATGGCGCTGTTAGAATCGCTCACCATTCGCACAAATTCGCTTTCATAAATGTGGTTTTGCGTACAGCTCCCGGTGTTCACCAGACGCTGCCTGCCGCTACGAGGCGCTACCTGGCGCTATCCCTTGATGAATAAACCCCATTGTTTAGGGCAAGTTTACTGAATCAAGGCCTTCGCGTGCACTTTTTTGTATGTGATTTCGCAAAACAATTTGCATTGGAAATGTAACATTATTTGCATTACTGAACTGTACAAAGTTTTCAAACTGAAAAGCGCATGTTTAACTATGTACTGGGTAAATGGATGAACCTTTTCACAATTTTTGCAATAAAATGGGATTTATTGGGAACAGGAAGGAAAGGGTTAATGTGGCACTGTTGGATGGCTAATGGATTGTGACACTGCGGGTCTACCAAACTGTTGGCTATAACCTAACCACATAGGAGTACAGCTGGGCTTCCGTCGCCCGCTGACAGCGCAGCCGGCCTCCCCGCTCCCACCATGCCGGCATTTTTTTTTTTATTTCAGGGAAAATTCGGTCAGCACGAACCACCAAAAATTCGGGTTCGTGCTGAATCGAATTTTTCCTGAAATTCGGTGCGAATTCAGGTTCGTTAGAACCGATTCGCTCATCCCTAATTATTAATATCGCAAATACCGATAATCATATCAGCCCAGCGGCCACTAATCTGATTCAAAACAATGGTCGCTGAGGCTGTCCCCATACAACCAGTGACATGTCCTAAGAAAGAATATATTTCATACCTTAAATACTTTGCAACTACAATCTATTGTGTGAGAAATTATCCACCACTCACAGTAAGATGTATAAATTAAAACAGCTTTAATTACCAGCACAGTCGATAACCTTCACTAACCCAATATGTTCATGATTTTTCCCCAAGATAACCTTAAATATTATAGGCAGTTGTTACGTTAAAGTGCAGTACAATAAATGTTATAATGGTAAGAGAAGATATAGTGGAGATACAGATAGATATACTTAGCACTTCATCCAAGTAAGGCATCCATCAATTGACTCCCTCCCCCTGCACACAGCTTCCTAATGTATTGAACAATAGGGGGAGTGGCCAGCATTCCCCACCTCGTGGGAGTGTCTGCCAAGGTCAGCCCCCATCCAGCCTCTAATAGATTAGATATATATTTCATAAAGGGTATAACTCCCACAATATGCGTGTTATCATATTGTAACCAAGAAATTCATGACCCCCATTTCTTAGTTAAATGAACCCAAACACCAAATCTATATCATCCAGGGTCCGATACTATGTGGATTACCAGGTTCTGGACAACATATACATGCCATGTTTAATAGTCCTGAATAAGACTCTCTCATTAATATAGTCATATCGGTCATATCTCAAGAGTTACAATGCGTCACAGAAATATCATCCAATGCCCATATGGCCAACGTGTATTGAAATGTCTGGGTCTGGAGACCTAATTAGGAATTCACGTATTCCTTTTAAATTAAAGCTTGTTGCCAGCTAGTCGGTCTCATTTGGAGTTATTGGATGCAAGCCCACATCGGGAGGTCCCCCAAGCCCGTTAACAAAGAACCCACTCCCCACATGCCTGAGGAGCTAAACCCCTCAGCGACACGTGTGCTACCTGGTGTCCTGGTGGGTTGCCTCATCTGGGTCTAGGTAGTGTCATGAATGACTTGCCTTCTACCCGTGCCAGTGGTGTCCCTAGGCAACGGGCTTGGGTTCCTCCTGCCCAGCAGCCGCTTCTGCCTCCGGTGCCATCCCCAGCGGCGCGTGTGTCGCCGAGTAAGTCCTCCCCCCTTGCCCATTGTCACTCAGCTTGTGCTTGCTGGCCTATACAGTCAGCTCATGTCCTCCGGTGGTGTAATACTCAGAATGGCCACCGGAGGCTGTTTAAAAGAACGAAGTCTAGAAGGTGCAGCTCTGAGCAGTTTGCCTGGGAAGCTCAGCTGGAGCAATCAGCCCAGAGCTCACCAAACAGGGCCAGTGCTCCAATCTACCGCCAGATCCTAAGTGCACCAATCCCAGCCACTGTCTCCCTGTCCAATCCTGCCGGTTTTCCCACTATAAAGGGATTTCCACTGCAGTGTGTCATTGCCTGTGATAGCGCTCAGAACCCTGTGTTACCTACTCCTGTGAAGTCTAGCCTGTTGCCGATTTGATTGTACGACCACTCTCGATCCTGAATCCTTGTTGCCGACCTCTGCCTGTATTGACGCCTCTCGATCCTGAATCCTTGTTGCTGACCTTTTCCTGAACTGACGCTTCTAGATCCTGATCCCCAGTTGCTGACCTCTGCCTGAACCCCGACTACGTCTTGCCTGACCCCTGGTGCCGCTACGATCTCTGCCTTCCCGTTATCGACCTATTGCCTGTCTCTGGACTTCCGTCACTCACGCTCTTGCTATTGGTTCTCCAGTCCTCCCATATATAAGCTTACATCCTTTGAGCCATTAAGTCCTGGGGGCAACCGATCCCGGGTAGGCGTATCTTGCGTCCCGGCAAGCGGGGGCTCCTACAGGTGAAGCTGGCTGTGGAGATTGGGGGTTGTGAGCTTATTAAGAGGGCTGGAGTTACCCCGAGCGTGACAGGTAGGAAGAAGAAATGGAGATGCCTGTCATGGGGAAAAAAGGAGATTCAGTTACTTACTAAGAAACTGAATATGGTTCCCTAACTAGGGACATCCCTAAAATAGTAATTGAGGTCCACTTACCAAATAGGTGAAGGTAGATTTGTGTGTGCCCACAAAGAGAAGCTGTAGATCCCAGACATGGGTGCTCCAGGGAACAGGATGAGTCAAGGTCTTTCTGGGAGGCCCCGTACTATCCCTGCGCATCCCTGGCAAATCTTGCCAGGACCTCTGTAGGGAGGGGTTAGTAATGGATGGCACAAGGGATCCCTGGGCCTAGAAGGTTGAGGCAAGAGAGTTGCTCAACTTGGCTGGGGACTTGCATCCTTCATTCTCTTCCTGGAGGCCCCAGTTCTGAATGGGTTGGGGGAGGCGGTGGTTGGCCCCCACTCCCGCAAAGTGGCCATCCTTCTGGCTGCAGGGCCCTCATGAGGCCCAAGGGTGTTGAGCGGCGTCTGGCCGGATGCTGTGTTCCTGGTTGGGGGCTGGGATCCCCCGGTCCTTCCTAGTTTGGGGTGCCCCTCTGGGGTGTGTGGTCTGTGTTAGAAGGCAAATAGCCTTGCGCAGTGGAGTTCGCTTCGACAGGCAGTCCCCTCTCATCTCTGTTGTCCTCCATTGTTATTGGTGGATGGGAAGGAGGTGGCAGGAGCTACCCTATAAAAGAGACAAGTGGGTGGGGTTGTCTTATGTTAAGTAGGAAGGAAGGAGGAGTTCGTTTTTAACCAGAGAGAAAGGGGGTGGGATTCCCCTTAATAAGAGAGCAGAATGTGAGGAGAAAGACTTTAAGCTAGAGGGAAGAGGCTAGCTAAATAAGGTGGGTGGCGTCTCTCTATATAGCAGAGGTATAGTGGGTGGAGTTAATGGTGGGTCACTGGGAAGGTCACCCCTTAAAAGCTGGGTTTCGTGCCAGATCTGAGAGTGGTGGGAACAGCAGGCACAATGCAGGAGGATATGCTGCTTTGGCACGCAAGGGTTTTGGGACACCTGGAGAGGACCCTGTCAGGAGAGAGCGAGCCCATGGGGGTGCCGAACTAACAAAGAAGGAGCCACCTGTGTCGGGAGTGTGTTAGGCAAAGATAAGTGCCTGGACTTCGGTAAGGTCCAGCCATCTCTGTTGGAAACTCTTAAGCCCCGGGGAAGTGCTGACCCCGGCTAGGTGCGTTTTCTGTGCACATTCGCTGTCTGATGTGAAACTTGGAACTTAACTAGTGATCAGTATCCCTAAGTTTGAGAGGTTCTCCCTTAGTGTGTGTTAACAAAGTCGGATTATAATGGGGGCGCAAGGGGTGTGCCCCCTAGGATCTCCACCTCTTGCCCTGCAAATGGGGCCTCCACCAACCTTTGAGTTATGGTATGGTCCAGGAGGCTTTTCAGTCTTTGGTATGACGGGCCGCGGGGCCAACAACAAAGCTATTGGCGGCAGTGGGGGCTCCCCGCGCCTGGGCAGCCAAAGCCAGCACAGGGCAGGACAGAGAGCAGGAGAGCAGCAAATCCGCCTTCAGCACAGCTACAGTGATGGGTGCATGCAGAGCTGTCAGTCGGCGGCCACTCACTTACCATAAGCCACCAAGCACAGGCGCTGGCGGCTCAATGCAGGGAACTGTTTTCTGTTGGACCAGCCGGGCGACTACACTACCCCCCACCCAGAATGGCAAAGCAGGAGTTCCCGAGCAGCACGTACCCGCACAAGGGGGGCACAAGGGACTCGATCTGACGTTCCAGTAACTGGGCGGGTGCCAGACAGCCACCAGTTACTTGGCTGGACTAATATTTTAAAGGAAAAAAAAATACTGTATCTGGGGCCTCCATCAGATTGTGTGCCCAGGGGCCTCCACCACACTAAATCCAGCCCTGTGTGTTACCCTGCGTGATTCCCTGCCCTTTGCTACCAAGAGCTAGTGTTCCCATCAAAGGGTTGGAATAGGCCCCTATATCGCTGTGACTTATAGTGAACTGTGGAGTGAGATCAAAGAGTTAACTGGATACTAACTGAGCTTGATTTGGATATTAACTCGATGTTCTGGAACTGTGTTTTCCTTGGACGTTACAGCTTTCTTCAGTGAATGTGATATGAGCTGCCTTGTGCTAAAAAGTCAATAAAGTTGAACTACACTGGTTAAAGAGGAACACCACACAGGAATTTCACTTTCCCTTGTGTTGTTCTTCTGTGTGGTTACATCTCGAATTGGGATGCCCCACTATGTGTATTTCTCCAGGTCGTCGATCAACTCACCTTCCAATCTCTTCCATAGCACAGAGTTGAGCTGAAAGCTGACGGCTAAGCTGCCTGGATGGCAAAGCACCCGAGAGGCACTGAAGGGAGCTGAGTGCACTGCCAGCAGCATCTCCAGCCCAACCTTGCAGCCGAAACATGCCTTACCGCTTAATCAGAAAGGGTGTGTGCACGGCTAGAGGTGTGTGGGGATGTGGCCGCAGCGCAGAGAGTGGCGAGGGGTTGGGAGAAGGTGAGTGGATCTGGGTATTTGGGGGGTTTCACACTGTGGGGCATCCCAATTTGGGAAGCCCCAAGGACAGGAACTCGGATGACCCAAGAGTCTTTAAGTCTTTAAGTCAAAGTTGAGTGGTGAGGAAGTTTATTGGCCGACCGTGACATACGTCTGTTGGATTATAACTACTGTGACCAAGCCCCGTCTTTTGGATTAGAATTAAAGCTGACCTTTATTACAATTGCAGTCTGCCACTACTGTGACCTAGGCAGTCCCCTGCAGAATCAAGGCCATTCTGTTGGTGATAGCTATCACTGGTGATGCCAGAGGAATAGGTAGGCTTTCTGTCACCCGGGTCAAAGATTCAAAATTGCTCCCCCTACCTGTGCTCAGCCCCCCCCCCCCCTTGTCACCCCCCTGACTTGCTTCACCTGGGACACGTGCCCCCCCCTAGTTACGCTCCTGGGTGATGCCCTCAGTGGGCCGTAATCATTTACAGTAATGGGTCCATTCTGAAACCCATCACTGGGAACTGTTTTTCATCTTCGAGTATTTATGATATTACTAAACCTTCATAACCTGGAAACTGACAAGAAGACATTCTTCTGATGCTTCGCATCTTTTGCACAACTGCTCTTTGGATGAGCTTAACTAGACCCCCCTGAGCTACCTCAACCCCCGCCATCAGCTGTTTGCTCTTGAACTCCGACAATCTGCGTTATATAAAGATAATCCATTAGTGCCAACAATTTTGGCAGTTTTGGATGTGTCCACATCTGGATTTTGATTAATGATCTGCGGGAGTAAAATATGCCGTCTTCCCATTCATATGGCTGCTGTATGGAGCTGTACGGCCAATCCACGGATTGCTGCGGAAAATCTGCAATCCATATTCTATTATATTAAACACAAATGTAACGTAGAACACATTGCAAATTGATTGCTTTGTGGTTGTTTCTGGGTCATGGAAAAGATCAAAGCAATTACCTCTATGAACTCTATGTTACTGTGTTGTTATTATTGGCCACTACAGAAGGTGCTTGAAGGATTGTTGTCAGAGTTGACCAATTAAAGATGGATCAAAAATGTCTTGTATGTCTGTGGAAAGTTTTTGGAGATACTTTTAGGCTGATCTCATAAACCAGATGAGTGAGTCCCATCCCTGCATGGATAGTATGGGATGGACACCACCAGCGCTGGATTGGGGAAAGAAATCAGCTCGGGATTTCACCTGATCCTGGCCAGCCCGTGACATCCCCACTGAGAACTGCCTCATTAGGGGCGGTTCATGGTTGTGCACCTAAAAACCGCAAACCAAGCGCCAACAATTCCGCATGCGCCTAGGCACGTGACTCATACCCCTCGATTCAAAGAGCAAAAGTTAAGTGATTTCGGATCTAGAATTTTAAGTTTGAGTGGGTGTTTGTCATTTTTTCCTGTTTTTTTGGCCATTTCGGACTCGCACGAGCCTACGTACGATTTCGTATATGCTCTTACGATCATCGGAAGTTCATTCCTAAATTGTAGGATCAAATCCTAAAACTTAGGATCAAAACCTAAAACTTAGGATCAAAACCTAAAACTTAGGATCAAAACCTAAAACTTAGGATAATCGGATGTGTTTACGTGTGATTCAGAGAACAGTTTTCCAACCTCTAAATCCATTTTAAAAGAAAGCCACTTCCGACACCTTTTAGCAGTCGGATTGCTGTTCTTGAACAGGTTTTTTGGCTATGTGGAGGAGTCTGCGCGTCTTGAGCTCCAATGAACTGCATGTATCAGCATGGCCGAGGCCATAAATTGTATGGCAATGCATACCTGATTCATGTATGCCTTATAAAAGCATTTTAATGTGGACCTTAATTAGTCCTTTGCATGTAAACCTTTATTTTGCAATACATCCATATATTTGCGTTAATTAAAGAAACTTATGTCCTTTGTTATTTATTTTTGAATTGATGTACTAGAATAATATTTTTAATTTGAATTTATTGGTGTAGTTGTTTACCTTTGCTTTGTTTAATTATTTTAGCTCATCTTTGCTCAGATGCATCACACTTACTGAGGAGAGGAAAGCGGGATAAAGTGCAGGATGTGGGTTACTGCTGTATTTTGCACAGACACAGCAGAGCTGGGGGCACGGAAAGGTCAGAAATCAAAGAATCCAGAGCAACACAGTCACAAGGCCCTTTCTGTTTGCAGGCTGCCCGATAATACCTGACCCGCCATCTTGGCTGTTTCTAGGCTCATAACATGCCGAAGTTGCTGGGTGTTTTTTAATTTTTGAGAGCAATCTGTATGTAGAGGGTGTGGGTAACCACACACAAAATTTTAAGTTGTACCATTTGAAGCCAAAAAATTAAAATTAAGTAAAAAATGCAAGTTAACTAAAAATTAAACAAAGTAAGATTTACTTATGCAAATGCATTCATTAATGGTTGGTTACTACAAAATGAATGAAATAAAGAAAAATAAAAAAACAAATATTTAGAATGCACTTTAATGAGGTAAGTTTGTAGTGCGGAGCCGCAAGATCAGAAGGATCAAAACCAATGTTGCAACCTGAGAAATGAAACGGAAAATTCAGGATGGAAACTGACATAGGTCTGATTCGCGAACTGCCATACGAACGGACGTAAATTTTAGGATAGAAACGTATTAGCTTATAGAATCACTCGCAAGTAGGATGATAGGATGGAAAAATAGGATGATCGGCACCAAAATCAAAGCTGTTACATGTTTCTTTGAATCGACCCAATAGTGTCGTGCGCGTGCATGGACGTCTTCCGCCTTAAATTCTGCTGTTTTGAAGCGCAAATGGCCCTCATCCATGTGCTTTTGGCTGGCTAAGCCCTTAACTGGTCCCCCCCCCCATATTTCTCCATTTTCTTTACTATTTCTCAATTGCAATTTTGATTCTTCAACTTTTAAGCAAATCTCTATTCTCCATTCCAGAGTGTATTCTCTGTCAGATGACTCAGGTGTCAGAGAATACACTCTGAAATGGAGAATAGAGATTCGCCTAAAACACAGAAGCTGGAGGGATAAAGGGGTTTATTTAAGAAATACTAAAGCCATGTAGTGCCAGATGAGTGACAGGTCTCAGTGCAAAATTTGTAGTTATCAAGTCAAAAAGCAGAGGCATAGCTAGGCTTTTTTTGGCGCCCGAGGCAAAGATACAAAGTGATGCCCCCCACCTGTACTCATGCCTCCCTCTGCCACCCTCCTGACCTGCTGCACCTGGGAAACTTGCCCCCCCTGCTCCCCCCTAGCTACACCCCTGAAAAAAGCTAGAGCGCCTGTGATAGTGCCAGATAGTGCCCCATCTATCATTGCTAAAAAACATGCCGTATGCTGTCGACATGTGTTTTAGAAATGAAAAAAGCCTGTTAGTCAGTGACATTGGCAGTTTGCTCAAGCTTTTTGCTGGAGGAAAATCACTCTTGAAATTTACACATTTGCGCCCACTTTTCTTCCCTTTAATCACATCGACAAACAAACATTGGTTGCCAATTTGCAATTGCGGAAAAACTTACAGGCGCAAGTTTACGCATTGGCGTACGCTTGGGTGCAAAAAATGTGCTTCAAATTTAGATGACCATGAATCAGGAGGAAGCCTGAGCATGACTTGGCGCTCCAAAAACACACGCAAAAGCACAGGCGCATGACCATGAATCGAGCCTAATGTGGCCTTCCTGGCCAGTCAGGGAGGGCCCTGCTAATTATTTCATAAAGTAAGGTGCACCTCTGCTGAATTACAGCCTGCATCTAGGTGAGCTTTTTGATTTGAACACACAAGAAAGTGCAATAACAATTTTGTACCATTTGTTCCCAGAATATTAGCTGTGCCTGTGATGGGGCATTTTCAAGATGAGGGCCATATTTTTACAATGAGGTAAGAGTATTTTTTTTTTTTAATTTGAAAATAACAGTGCCCCATAGGCTATTCAGGATCATTTGGATTTTTTTCTGCATAACCCATAGGACGCTATTTCTAAATTCCCTAAAAATATCCTTAGCTCATTGGAAAAATCATGTATCTCAAAAAAAAATGCTTCATCCCAGGTACTGGGGATTTTTGTTAAAAAAAACTGGAACAAACATTTTTATTGCAGTTTCATGTGTTTTAAAATCAAAAAAGCTCACCAATATACAGGTTGCCATTCACATCGCAAGGTACACCAAAGGTGCTTTACCAAATAATCAGCATGACTCTCATCGTGTCCCCCTCCATGGTTAAGGCTATAGCATTGAAGGGACAGTTCAGGAGCCGATATGGGCACTCAATAATGCTGAATGATTAATCCTGTACAGACAGATAACATGGCAGGGGTGGATATTGACCCCCACTCCCATGATGCTGAGACTATAGCACTGGAAGCAGAACATCAGCTGGGGCTTTATGACTGGTTTGGTAGTGTAGGGCTGGGTAGTGGGGGATAGGGAGAGACTAGGCAGACATGGAGTCATTGGGGGTGTTAGAAGCTGCAGCCCAGCCTTCCCAAAATCAGTGTAACCCACCGGGAATTCTCCCAGGTCTTGTGCTCTCTCGCAGTGTACTTATCAGCAACAGACCCGGGGAGGCCGATTTATTAATAGCGCCAGGTAGCGACAGATGAGCGACAGTAGCGTGATTTTCACAGCGCCGGCTAGTATTCGCTGTGCTTGGCCGTTGTTCGGTTGTTGACAGCGACTCAGTCGGTGTGCGGTAATGTTGAATACGGGGTTAGGAGTCGCTATTTGACAGGTTCCGCGCTGTATGGGAGCGCATGACAACGAATGGCCATAGCGAACGGCTCCCAGCATATTCATTAACAAATCACGCTCAAAAAATTCTCGCGCTGTGAAATGCATGTTTAAACCCCAAAGCGCTGGCGGCGATGTGTTAAAAGTAGTTTTTTAACCCCCAAACAACCTTATTTTTGGAAAAAAATAATAAACAAGTTTTTTAAAACATTTTGTAATATGAATACATTAATATCAGACCTGTACTATCAATTCTGCATCAATTTTTTTTTATTTTTTTTTTTACCTTAAAAAAAAGATATAACATTGCAGCAGTGGTCACCGAATTTTTGACATTTACAAAAAAAAAAAAAAAATTAATATCAATTTATTATGAATATTTAAAGATTGCTCCATTGAAATGCATTGGAGAGCGCCAGGTAGCGAGAGGTCATACCTGGCGCTGTGATGGGATTAGCAGCGGCGCTGTTCGCTGAAGTCTGCAACATGATGAATCCCGCGCTAGCTGACGCTCTCGCCGGCGCTAGCCTCATTTAGCGTGATAAATGCGTGATTGTGTTCGCAGCCTGGCGTTCTGGAGTCGGTAGCCTCCGATAGCTGGCGCTACCTGGCGCTACCTGGCGCTAGTGAGACACTACCTGGCGCTATCCCTTGATAAATAAGGGCCTAAGTGGAGCATTGACCCAGTTCCATGTGTTGACGTAATTTCCCATCAAATAAAGTCTTGCACATATTTGTCTATGGGCCCTGTCACAACTGTGCACTGTGTTGGGAAACAAAAAATGCAACGCACATTAATGGCAGTCCAACCGCAGCCACATAGAAGTTTATAAGAATGCAACAAGGCAGCGAAAGCTTTTTTAAAACATTATTCACATGCTGCAAGATCCTTTGCAGTAGTCAGAGCCATTGGGTATGCATTTCAGTGTTAAGTGTTTTAGCACAAGAAAAAAGTGTTTTCATGAGAAAAAAGGGGTCACTAGGCATGAGTTGAAAAAGCACAATAAATAAGACAATAAAAATACATTTTATAAATAAGTTATGGAAGAAGGCTTGGAGGAATGCCGCTCTGTGCATTCTCTGTGCATCTGCCGCCCGCCAAGTGGTGACAGCACTGGATTCCAGAGGCGCTCGCTCCACTCAGATTTCCTTTGCTGCACTGACCTCAATCTGAATAGAGCGAGTGTTGTAGGCCACATTGTTGCACTAGGTATTGGCCGGCCTATGTCAGCACCTGTTGGACCCGCCGGCTGATTATCCCAGCACCGGTAAGTGACACTTTGTGCTGCTGTTTTCCAGCGCTCAACATCATAATTATGAATTTTTTCCTCCTTGAAATCTTCGGCGCTGTCATTTACCGGCGCTGGTTTTATCATTACAGTTACAAGAAATCACTGCTGGGGACAAAACAGTGCGTTTAGGTTATGTTTTAGTTGTTGGTGGCCAAATTACACATTGGTAAGCAAAAGAAGCTAAAATCTATTTTAATAACCCCCAAAAAAACATTTTGGCCCACCTATGTCCTGCGTTTCCATTATCGACAAGTCCTGATGCAAGTTCTGTTCAAATAAATGTGTTTAATATAATCATAGGCATTAAACACTACAATCCAGTTCTGCCCATTTTGCTCTATGGGATCTTGAGCTACAGCGCCAGGTTTCATCTGACGCTGCTCCAAGCAGAGCATCTGGCACTGCATCATTTTTAGCGCTATAGTTAAATAAGACACTAGCCATCGCCCACATTGGTGTAAGTGTGTTTTAAGTTGTTTGCTGAGGCCAGAAAACTGGCGCTGTGTGGCGCTGACACTTCTTAAATAAGGCTCAAAGTTGTATGTATGGTGAAATACTGCAAAGCATAGAAGGAAAAATAGAAGGAATGACAGAAAGAAAAGCAAAAAGAGAGAAAGGAATGTAAAAAAAAGAAGAAAGAATAATTGGAAATAGATAAAGAAATTAAACAAATGGAAGGAAACAAAGACAAAATTTAGAATGAGTGACAGAAACAAAGAAAGAGAATGAATGAATTACAGAAACAAATGCCCTTATTCATCAAGCGATAGCGCCAGGTAGTGTCTGATGAGCGCCAGGTAGCGGCAGCTAACGGCGACTACCGACTCAAGTACGCCCGGCGGCGGTCACAATGACGCATTTATCAAGCAAAATGAGGCTAGCGACGGCGAGAGCGACGGCGAGAGCGACGGCTAGCGCGGCATTCATCATGAAGCCGCCTGGACCAAACAGCGCCGCTGCAAATTCCCTCACAGCGCCAGGTATGAGCTGTCGCTCCCTGGCGATGTCCAATGCATTTCAATGGAGCAATCTTTAATAATTCATGATTAATTGGTAATCATTTTTTTTAAAAATTTTTTAATGTCAAAAAATCGGAGAACACTTCTGCAATGTTAGGATTTATTTTTAAGTCAAAAAAAAAAAAAAAAAAAATATGTGCAGAATTGATCTAACAGGTCTGAGATTAATGTATTCATATAACAAAATGATTCTAAAAACATGTATAATGTTACATTCAAAAAATATGGTTGTTTAGGGGTTAAAAACTAGTTAATACAGATCGCCACCAGCGCTCTGGGGTTTAAACAAGGAATGGACAGCGACAGCACATTCGGAGCGTGATTTTTTGATGAATATGAAGCTAGCTGTTCGCTCTGGCCATTCGTTGTCAGGCGCTCACATACAACGCTGGACCTGTGAAACAGCGACCCCCCAGCCCGTATTCAACATTACCGCACACCGACTGAGTCGCTGTCATCAAGCTAACGCCAGCCAAGCACAGCGAATACTGGCTGGCGCTGAAAAAATCACGCTACAGTCGCTCATCTGTCGCTACCTGGCGCTATTGATGAATCGGCCTCTAAGATAGAATAAAAGGAATGACAGAAAAAAACAAGCAGTCAAGGGAGAGAGAGATGGAAGGAAAGAAATAAAGAATAGGACTGATAGAAAAAAGAAAGAGAGGGAATGACATAAAGAATAGAAGGAATGACAGAAGAAAAATAATAGAAGGAAAGAGAAAAGAAATAGAAGGAATGGCAGGAAGAACAGATGACAGGAAAAAATAAAGAATAGATGGAAAGAAAGACTAGAATAAAAGAAAAGAACAGACAACAAAAAAAAATAAAGACTAGAAGGACTGACAGTAATAATTGAAAAGGAATGGCAGGACGTGGCAGGTGTTGGTGTTGGTGAACGACCACTCTAAGAGGCCGATTCATTAATAGCGGCAGGTAGCGACAGATGAGCGACAGTAGCGGTATTTTCACAGCGCACGCTAGTATTCGCTGTGCTTGGCCGTTGTTCGGCTGTTGACAGCGACTCAGTCGGTGTGCGGTAATGTTGAATATTGGGTGAGGAGTCGCTATTTGACAGGTTCCGCGCTGTATGGGAGCGCATGACAGCGAATGGCCATAGCGAACGGCTCCCAGCATATTCATTAACAAATCACGCTCCAAAAATTCTCGCGCTGTGAAATGCTTGTTTAAACCCCAGAGCGCTGGCGGCGATGGGTTAAAAGTAGATTTTTAACCCCCAAACAACCATATTTTTGGAAAAAAAAAAAAAGTTTATCAAAACATTTTGTGATATGAATACATTAATATCAGACCTGTAATATCAATTCTGTACAATTTTTTTTTTTTTTTTTTTTTTTACCTTAAAATATCTAACATTGCAGAAGTGGTTACAGAATTTTTGACATTTAAAGAAAAAAAAAATAATAGCAATTAATTAAGAATATTTAAAGATTGCTCCATTGAAATGCATTGGAGAGCGCCTGGTAGCGAGAGGTCATACCTGTCGCTGTTCAAGGTCGCTCCCTGGCGCTGTGGGGTGAGGCTGGAATAATGATGAATGATTCGCTATCTGGCGCTCTGTCAGTCGCTAAGCAGGATCGGCTTGATAAATGTGTGATTGCGGAGGGGAGCCGGCGTTCTCGTGGCGGTGACCGCCATTACCGTTCGCTCACCATTCGCTACCTGGCGCTATCCCTTGTTAAATAAGGGCCTAAGTGGGACCTGGACCTGCTAATTTGGTGATAGTATTACTTTATTTACTCTTATGTGAGGTAATTGTTCACTTTGTATGTGCCTTGGTATACTGGTCTCACTGCTAATACACTGCTGCGTCACTCTTTGCACTGTGCACCCCAGCACCTTACTGGGGCCTTGCTCATTTATTAAATATCTTAAAGAGGACCAACACCCAGGGGTGATCGGCCCGGAAATCTATAAGATTCCCGGGCCGATCACCTCCCACCCCGCGGGACATCCGAGATCGGGATGTCCCGCGGGGTGAAACCCCCCAGAAACCCCAAAAACACCTTACCTGATCCGCCGCCGCTTCCGCCGCCGCCGCCTCCCGCGCATCCCTCCAGACGTGCGCGCGCCCGCGCCGGCCCTCTGTGAATGGCCGGCGGGGGCGCGTGCGCGCCGAGAGTGACGCGCGGGAGGCGGTGGCGGCGGAAGCGGCCTGGACGTTCCTGATCCCCGCCTGGACGTTGGCGGGGATTGGCTGCGGCGCTCACGTGGGAGCGTTGAGAGGTGAGTTTTTTGGGGTTTCTGGGGGGTTTCACACAGCGGGGCACCCCCGATCGGGGTGCGCCGCCGAAGTGGACCAAAACCCAGGATAGTCAAAATCCTGGGTGTTGGTCCACTTTAAGTATCTTTATTTCGAATTTCATCTTTTCTCTTGTATCCACAATCTATGTGGTCACCTTTTCTGTATACATATACCATATAGGCATATGTTCACATGTATTGCTCATTTTCATGCAGTTGATTCCTATATACCTGGCATATCTTAGAAAATACCTTATATTCTTTAATTCAAAATTTATGGATAGCTCCTAATAATCCTTTTACGGTCCACTTATAACGCCTGGTTATTGGTTTCTGTAAACCTTTTAAATTCTGTGTTATGTTGTGCATGTTATGTGTCTATTTTTAACATTGTAATAAAAATGTAGTTATCAGTTTAGATAGTGTGTGCGGCTTATTTATATGGTGAGAACACTGCGATCTAGACTGGTAGGTCGCAACCATAGATAGTGTATTTGTGGGCCTGGTGTTCCGGGCCTTTTCTCACCTAGCCAGCACCCTGAGTACTGTCAGCTGTGCGGGTCTTCTTATAGGATTTGTTGTAAGGAATGGCAGGACGAACAGAAGAAAGAAAGAAAGAAAGAAAAATATTAGAATAGAAGAAAGGGAATAAAAAATAGAAGGACTGTCAGAAAGAAAGGAAGGCTCGCCCATGGCCAATCTGCCCCTGGCTAACAATTCTTAGTCCTGGCTACTGTACGGCCCTGTGTCCTGCATAGGGGCTGCACAGGTTAGAGGGATTGAGGTGGGCCCTCCCAAGGTGCAGGGACCCTGCCCGGGTACACTCAGTGCTGACGCCTGCTCTGCCCATAATTGTCTGGTACCAGCCCTGCCTATTATACAATATATACCTTCATCACAGGGACATGCTAATCTTCAGAGATATGTCGGCAGCAGTATATTACTCTTTCTACACTATATCACATAGCTTTACTTCCATGGCATTGCCGTGCTCTATATTTCATGTCCTTACTGTAAATGTTATACCAGTCATCAGGGTAACTATTCCACACATGTGGGTCTGTGCGTTGCATTACATTCCATACAGCCAGTACATCAAACTGAATGTCAGCGGGTGACACGGCGCTGTGAGATGAATCGATTCGGCTTCTCTTAGGTTTAGCACCCCCCAGACATGAGCAACATGCGCCTGCCACTGAGCCTATGTGAAATATTCCGCTTAAGTGATACTCAACATGTCATCAACCCTTATCTTATATATCTTGTACGATTTACAGTCTACTACTGCTGCCTAACATACAGTACATAATAAATTATGCAATGTATGTAAACCTATGGTATATATTATATGTGTTGTTTCTATAGACATCCTTAAGTTCCCCATCGAGATCAAACAGGGAATTGTGCACGAATGTCAGTTAACAGACTCAATCGCATCTACTTGGTATGTGAAAAAGCCAAATATACTGTTAAAGAAGAACAGTTAAAACCTCCCCCAAACCTTAGGCACCATATACTCACCCCGCCGGGGGGATCCATCTGCTGGGCAGATTCTGGGCATCCTCCCGACGGGCGCTGCCATCTTGCAGCCCATCAGGCAGTGTGTGCGGCCCGCGATCTCGCGCCTTTGCAGTGCCTATGAATGGGATGGAATGGAGCCGCCTGAAATCTTGAAATCCTGCGAGACGGTTAAAGCCGTGCTTGTCATTAAACAGGACCTTCTCTCTGAATAAGAGTCTATTTTATATGTTTCCCACACCCTGTACATACAGATTGCTCACATTTATCCTACCTGCATCCACTGCATTTTCTGAGCATTTAAACATAAAAGATGGCAGCCCATGGAGTCTCAGGCTGCCTGCAAACAGGAAGGGTCCTCTGACTGTGTCACTCTGCATTCTGGGATTGCTGCCCTTTATCTGACCCCAACTTTGCTCTGTCTGTGCAAAGCACAGCTATAACCCCACCCCCCTGCACTCCCCCCTCTCCTCGCTATGTGATGCATCTGAGACAAGATGGCAGCACTCATATCCTAGAGTCCTGAACAGAGTTGCAGACCAGTGGGGGAAAGAATAAAAAGTAAGTGACTAAAAACGGCATATTATATATATAATATATTAATTTTAAAAGCTAGGGAATAGTTTTTGAGGGGTTTGGACTTTTCATTAAATAATGCTGAAGGTCCGGTTTAACAGACGGCTAAGCGGGGTCTCTGAAGCAGCTGGATGTCGCCACAACATGCGCAGGCGCTCGTCCAATCAGCACGCTCGGAGCCGCTGACATGTCGTCTAAGCCTTCGTCTAAGGCCAGTGGCTCTGAACGCACTGGTGGCCGCATTCCCCGCTTCTCTGTAAGCGGGAGCGTGCCTGCGCCGGCCAAGCAAGGTAAGTGTATGGGGCGACCTGGGAGGTTTCACCCAGCAGGGCATCGCGATTTTGGATGGGGGAGGGAATCGATCAGCCCAGGAATCTTATAGATTTGCGCTGGTTTTGGTCCACTTTAAACCAGACCAACAGCTTGGCACAGTTGGAAAAGAAAAGTAGTGATAATTTTGGAGCTTCCTCTCCCAGCATCTCAACCATGTTGCTGTCTGGATTCAACTGTCATAACTGACAATACAGGAAGCCTAACAGCACTTCCTGTTTGCAGGTGGCCTTCAAATGTATGAGCTGCCATCTTGTTTCTAAAAATTACTACAGCAGGAGGTAGAAAAAGGTAAATACATTTTTTGTGCAGCAATGGGGGAGGCTGATTCATTACTAGCACCAGGTATCGGCAGATGAGCGTCTGTTCAGCAGCGTTTAGAGCGACCGCTAGCAGACGCTGTGATCGGTTATCGGGCGCTGTAACAGAGTGTCTCAGTCGCTCTAGCTACCTGGGCCGGCATTGATGAATGAGATGTATGTTGGGCGCTCTAATACCAGTACAGCATTGCAGCAAGCGAAAGGTAGCACCAGCTCAGTGCAACCGACTCTCAGTGACTCACACCATATTCAACAAAAACACACAGCGTCGGCGCTCTGGATCTGGTCACTATAGCATACGGCGCCAGATGCTGTGTTAAAGTCTTTTAACACATATCCACCTGTAACAAAGCGAAAACGCATGGAATTACATTGTTGTAACACTGTGACATTAATACTTTAATGCCAGACCTGTAATGACAATTCTGCAAAAAAATATAAAAATCAAAAAGGTTTTCAAAAATGACTTTTTCTAGACCGGGAGAGGTCACACAATTATTTGAGAGAAAAAAAATGAAAAGCAAAAAACCCTGTTTATACAGAAGAAAAGAAACGTCCATTGAAATGTATGGGAGAGCGACAGGTAGCAACAGGTAGCTCTGGAACCTAGAGCGCCGGCGCTATACACTGAGCCGTCTGTAATAATACATCGGACTCTACATGGCACTGTTACAGTTGCTCACCAGAATCGCCTTCATAAATGTGGTTCTGCGTACAGCGCCCGGCGTTCACCAGACGCTGCCTGCCGCTACCTGGCGCTATCCCTTGATGAATAACCCCCTAAATTGCCCCGGGGAGGGATGCATATGAGCCCTGTTTGTGTTGGTTTCTTGACTGTAGGTCCGCTTTAATTGTATACACACCATCCACGTTCCTAATGCCGGGAACCTTCTAATCGCAATTATTGACGGTAAACGGTTACTATGCAGCAGAGTGTCGCCATTGTGAGTAGAGAGGAAAGCTTTTTCCATCGTCTCCTCGGGGAGCTCTAAACAGCGGCGGATTCAAGGAGCACAACATTTACAAAACTTCATTACAAATTGAAACATTTCCTGAACTCCCATTTTTCTTCCTATGAGAGTTCACCTTTCTTTAATTTATTTTTTTAGCAGAATAATGTTGCAACAAGGAAAGCTCAAGTATGCAAAAGCCATTCATCATCAGCCACTTCTGTGCTTACAACTCACTGAGGTAATTTAGGTGCTTTTAATCGAAAGAAAGTTCAGGTTGCTATGAAGTGCATTTGCTTTTCCCCCCAATAGGATTTTAATGGAAAATGGTGGAAATCAAATGGAACCAAATAAATCTTTTTTTCTTTTTTTTTGAAATATTGATCAATGCGAAATATAAAATAAAAATGCTTCCCATAACTATTCCATGCAGAGCTTCCCATGGCTGCAGCTAATTTAATAACCTTTACTGTCTGCCCTGTGGTCCCATAGTAAAGGAGAATTTATGATAACCAGAACTAATTTGGGGCAGCCACCAGGGGGCGTAGCTATACATGAAGGGGCTTCATTGCAGATTATTGTCTAAAGCCCCTACTAACGCCTACTCTTACTGTGCCTCACATCTGCCCACTGCTTCACCTCAAATGTGCTCCATCACTTTCTATCTCACCTGTTCCCACCTGACCCTGCCCTCTTCTTTCCACCTCACCTGAGCCCATGTTACCACTAATCACCTCACCTCACCTCACCTCTTTCCCAAGCCTCACTTCTGCTCTCTGCTCTCACCACCACTGATTGCACCTCACCTTACCTCTTGCTGCCTCACCTCTGTCTCCTCACCGCTACTCAACTCATCTCACCTTACCTCCTGGTGCCTCACCTCTGTCTCCTCACCGCTACTCACCTCACCTTACCTCCTGCTGCCTCACCTCTGTCTCCTCACTGCTACTCACCTCAACTCACCTCACCTTACCTCCTGCTGCCTCACCTCTGTCTCCTCACTGCTACTCACCTCAACTCACCTCACCTTACCTCCTGCTGCCTCTCCTCTGCTCTTCTCCCCACTACTCACTTCAGCTCACCTTACCTCTTGCCACCTCACCTCTGCTCTTCTCCTCGCTACTCACCTCAGCTCACCTGAGTCCCATGTTACCTCAGCTCACCTTACCTCAGCTCACCTTACCTCTTGCCGCCTCTCCTCTACTCTCCCCACCACTACTCACCTCAACTCACCTCACCTCTTTTCCAAGCCTCACTTCTGCTCTCCTCACCACTACTGATTGCACCTCACCTCACCTTACCTCTTGCTGCCTCTTCTCTGCTCTTCTCCCAACTACTCACCTCACCTCAACTCACCTTACCTCTTGCCGTCTCTCCTCTGCCTCCCACCCACTACTCACCTCAGCTCACCTTACCTTTTGCTGCCTCACCTTTGCTCTCCTCACCGCTACTCACCTCAGCTCACCTTACCTCTTGTTGCCTCTTCTCTGCTCTTCTCCCAACTACTCACCTCAGCTCACCTTACCTCTTGCCTCCTCTCCTCTGCCTCCCACCCACTACTCACCTCAGCTCACCTTACCTCTTGCTGCTTCTCCTTTACTCTTCTCCCCACTACTCACCTCACCTCAGCTCACCTTACCTTTTGCTGCCTCACCTCTGCTCTCCTACCCACTACTCACCTCAACTCAGCTCGGCTGCCAATTAACTGGTTTAGGGGCCCATGGAACCCCTTAGCAGTTCAAAGTGAAAAAAACAAATCCACACATGTTTGGTTAAAAATATTTAAATGGGCTTAATGAACTAATACTAACTTTTACCTCCAGGCATCCAGCGCAGCATCCCTTTAATTTATGCCGGCGGTTCCCCTCCTTCCATCCTGGCTCCTGGCCAGGGAATCCATACTGAGCTGCTGAAGAGTGACTTTTATACTAATAGGCGGGGCTTCTAGGAAATCTCCCCCACATGAATAATGATGTCACAGGAGGGGAGAGTCCTAGATGGGGGTTTCTTTGGAAAATTCACTCTGGGCCCCTCCCCTTGTGTGACATAGGGAAGATTCCATGGAGGCCCCATCTACTAGCAAGTGAGGGTCTGAAAGGGGAACCTACTGTATGTTCACCCTTCCTCCAGTGAGGCACTGTGTGGTCTTATCCTTTATATTTGCGGCTGGGCTGGGATGGTTATACTTAAAGTGGACTAAAACCCAGCTGGTCTTAGGATTAATAAGATTCCCGGGCCGATCCATTCTCTCCCGTGGGGTCATCCAAAATTGGTATGTCCCACTGTGTGAAACCCCACAGGTCACCCGGTACACTTACCTTAATCCCGGTCCAACGACGCATGTGCAGGCCACGGCCGCATCCCCGCTATCCCTCTAGCAGGGCGCGTGCCCACGCCGGCCATTCACAAATGTTAGAAGGAAGTGTGAGATGCGGCCATCAGCACGCTTGGAGCCGCTGAGCTAAGACGTCTCTTAGACATGCATAGCTCAGCGGCTCCGAGCGCGCTGATTGGACGAGCGGCCGCGTATACGCGGTGAGGTGAGTTTTATTGGGAGATCTGGGGGGTTTCACATAGCGGGGCACTCCCATTTGGGGTGCCCCAGGAGAGTGGACCAAAATCCAGGATAGGTTTTGGTCCACTTTAAGGCATTTTATACATTTTTTGGGGGGGCTGGTGCATGTTTTTGGATGAATTTTTAGCACTTCCGTGTTGCGCTGCAAACTTGTGATTTGGGCTGTGAGAAAGCAGTGTCATGTCTTTCAAGTACCCCCAATGCAATTCCTATTTAAATAAAAAAATACATGAGCCTCCTAAAAAAATAAAAAAATGGGATTCCAACAGATGGACAAGCACTATCTTGGCACCAAAACCAAGGATTTTGACTGGGTTTTGGTCCTTGTCCCTGGGACACCCTGATCGGGGATGCCCCGCTGTGTGAAACCAGGTCACCCAATCTCACTCACCCTTCCTCGGTCCTGTGGCACATGCGCAACCTCTCCCCCTCTAACAGGGAGCGTGCCCGCTATGGCCATCCGCAAATGCCTGGCACTCTGCTAAAGGTATGGAGTGACGGGGATGTGATCGCTGCTCGCGCTTGCGTGGTTGGACCGGGAATGAATGTGAGTTTTCAGGCGACCTGGGAGGGTTTGACACAGCGGGGCATCCCGAATCTGGATGCCCCAGGGGGAGTGAGTATGCCTACCCTGGAGACTCCACTCCAAGGTGGGTTTTGGTCCACTTTAAATACTTTCAACTTTGCAGCGCTCCTGAGGTGTAGGCATATAAAAGCTGTGCGCTGCGAACACTGCCTGGCTGGGAGCACTACAGCTGATAGCGCAGGCAGGCTCAAACTGGCATTGCAGTGCTGGCGCTGTAGAGCGCTCAAGTGCCACCCACAGCATTTATAATAAATTAGCCTCCAAATAAAGCAGCAAAATGTAAAAGTAACAAAACAAAAATGCTATTTATTATTGAGCTAGAAGAGTTGGAGGGGAGGAGAGTTGTTTTTTCCAAAAAAGTGGACCAAAACCCTCCAACTCTCCCTTCTAGCTGAGTAATAAAAAGCAGTTTGTTTTCTATTTATTCAGCTGTCTTCCTCTTTTGCCTACAGTTGCCTTTTAATAGTTTAGTTACTAGCGTGTGCCAGGCTCACGACTGCAGAGAAACCCGTGTTTGGGCAGCAGAGTCCTAATCACCACAAACCCTGTTTGTTTATAGCAGCCACACTCAACTGGCGGACCAGGGTCTAAATGCGGACCTGGGCACCAGATTTCCGCACCCCTGCCCTGCGCTCAGTTGCTTCTGTGTTGCTGTGCTCAGCGCTGCCCCCTTTAGCTGATCGGCCATGTAGTGCTTAGTCTCCCTGTCAGTGTCATGACTCCCCCCCTGCGCGCCCCCTTCCACCTGTTCTTAGGTCCCATTTTGGCGCCACCTGACCTGCTGCACCCGGGCGAAGTGTCCCACCACCGCTACCCCCTAGCTAAGCCCCTGAGTACTGCACGGGCAGAAATAAGGCACTGCAAGGCACACACAAGCTTTGTTTCTCTTTGCCCCATACAATCCTGTCCCCCCAGCTCTGCCCCATCCATCCCTGTCCCCTCAACTCTACCCCATCCATCCCTGCCCCCTCAGTTCTGCCCCATCCATCCCTGTCACCTCAGCTCTGCCCCATCCATCCCGGTCACCTCAGCTCTGCCCCATCCATCCCTGTCTCCTCAGCTCTGCCCCATCCATCCCTGTCTCCTCAGCTCTGCCCCATCCATCCCTGTCTCCTCGGCTCTGCCCCATCCATCCCTGTCTCCTCAGCTCTGCCCCATCCATCCCTGTCTCCTCGGCTCTGCCCCATCCATCCCTGTCTCCTCAGCTCTGCCCCATCCATCCCTGTCTCCTCAGCTCTGCCCCATCCATCCCTGTCTCCTCAGCTCTGCCCCATCCAGCCCAGTCTCTCTGCCCCATCCATTCCTGTCCCCTCATCTCTGCCCTATCCATCCCTGTCCGCTCACCTCTGCCCCATCCATCCCCGTCCCCTCAGCTCTGCCCCATCCACCCCTGCCCCCTCAGCTCTGCCCTATCCATCCCTGTCCCTTCAGCTCTGCCCCATCCATCCCTGTCCCTTCATCTCTGCCCCATCCATCCCTGTCCCTTCAGCTCTGCCCCATCCATCCCTGTTCCCTCAGCTCTGCCCTATCCATCCCTGGCCCTCTCAGCTCTGCCCCATCCATCCCTGTCCCCTCAGCTCTGCCCCATCCATCCCTGTCCCCTCAGCTCTGCCCCATCCATCCCTGTTCCCTCAGCTCTGCCCCATCCAGTCCTGTCCCCTCAGCTCTGCCCCATCCAGCTCAGTCTCTCTGCTCCATCCATTCCTGTCCTCCCAGTTTTGCTCATCCAATCCCTGGCCTCTCTGTTTTTCCCCAGCGCCCAATTCCCCGGCACCAAATCATTGGGGTGCCCCCCCCCCGTGCGCTGATTTTTACCTCCCCCCCCCCCCCCCCCTCCGCGACAGCCCCCTGCCCGGACCTTTACCTCTAACCAGATGTCTGTAAAGGACCTTTACAAGAAGTGGTTGAGTGGTCTATAGAAACCAACCTATATCTCTAAAGTCAGGAGTTATATGGGGCGAGGACAACAATCCCTTCACTGCAGCTTGTTTTACCTGTGTTTTGCCATCTACAATAAATCAAATAAAAAGTTAATTGCGCCGAGGTCCGTATCGCTGTTTACATCAATATCAGCCGACGCTGAAAATAATAAAAAAAAAGGTTTTGTGCGTGTTTCAAACAGGACGACATTTCTTCGGAAAAACTCAGCCATCCGTCCCCTCATTGTGATGCATGTCAGCGCTCCTAATGTACATTATTCATTTAGCTAATTACATGCTCCACTGACAGAGGAATTTATCAACAGACATAAAATTCACTCGCTTGTATCGTTTTTTTTTCGGTTCAAGAAAGGAGAAGGGCGACTCCGCGCCGAGATATGTTTAATGGCAAAATACCTGGGAGACCCCCACTCGTCGCATGCGCCGCTATCCGGCGTCCCGATCATTCCGATTTAATGTCATTACCGCATCCCTTGTAGCAGAAAATCACGCTGGATGTAATGGAATTTTAGTAATATAGTTGAATGAGACTAAATAAAAATGCCATCATAGCTTCCTGTGTATTAATCACTGACGTTAAATTAAGTTGGAACGGAACCAGGGTACGGCGTTTAGCTTTACGCCGTTACATATCTATTAATATAAATACCCCATGGCACTGCGAAAGGGGTTTTAATTGCAAATGATCCCAATCAAGGGTTGGTTCTTAAAGCAGACCTTCAGCATCATTTAATTAAAAGCCCAAACCCCTAAAAAACTATTCACCAGCATCTAAAATTTATATATTTAATGTTTTTAATCACTTACTTTTTATTCTTTCCCCCACTGGCCTGCAACTCTGTTCAGCACTCTAGGATACGGGCTCTGCCATCTTGGCTCAGTAGAATCACATTCTGAGGAGAGGGGTCAAAAGTGCAAGGGGTGGGGTTATAGCTGTGTTGTGCACAGACAGAGCAGAGCTGGGGGTCAGGAAAAGGTCAGCAATCCCAGATTGCAGAGCAGCACAGTCAGAAGACACTTCCTGTTTGCAGGCCGCCTGCACCTCCATGGGCCGCCATCTTGGATGTTTAACCCTTTAAAGTGGACCAACACCCATCTATAAGATTCCCGGGCCGATCACCTCCCACCCCGCGGGACATCCGAGATCGGGATGTCCCACGGGGTGAAACCCCCCAGAAACCCCAAAAAGATCTTACCTGATCCGCCGCTTCCGCCGCCGCCGCCTCCTGCGCCGATCCCGCCCCCTCCAGACGTGCGCGCGCCGAGAGTGACGCACGGGAGGCGGCGGAAGCGGCTTGGACGTTCCTGTCCCCCGCCTGGACGTTGGCGGGGATTGGCTGCGGCGTTCACGTGGGAGCGTTGAGAGGTGAGGTTTTTGGGGTTTCTGGGGGGTTTCACACGCCGAAGTGGACCAAAACCCAGGATAGTCAAAATCCTGGGTGTTGGTCCACTTTAAGTGCCAGCCCACCTGGAGTTTTTGTCACCCTTGTTGCCAGACCATTTTGCACTATTTTGCGCTCCCCATGTTCAAATGTGATTTTTGAAGGGATTTCCAGGAATTTCCCAGGAAAATTATATACTGTTTTTTTCAGCATAGACTGGGATTTAACATGAAATGTCTTGTTTGCAATTTTTTAGGTGTATTCTCAATATTTTTGGGTAAAATATGCGCAAAAAAATAAAAAAAATCAATTTCTTACAATTTGTAGTGTTTTTTGTAATAAAAATGTAAGTTTGTTAATAAAATCTTATTGCGTGTGAAATCTCAATTTCTCCCGGTTACAGCGATACCACATATGTATAGGTAGACACCCTTTCCTGCCCAGGAGACTCCCCCAAACTGAAACAGAGCTTTAGGGGATTTTCAGATAAAATACAACTGCGATATGCGCTATGCGCACCTTGCAGTTTTTCCAGAAAAACAACCCTTTACATTTGAAATACCCCCAAAAAACTATATATTCTCTGGAAGTACAGACATCAAGCTTTCTAGGGGTACCAGGCTTGTTGATGTGGCCATAGTTTTCTGGAAGTAATCCCTCAATGTATTCTTTGGTTGCAAAGAGTTTCCCTAAAAAAAGGATAAAAAAGCAGAATCAAAGCCACATTTTCCTAAAAAAAAACTATATACAAACAAGAAAAAACAAGTTTAATCTGGAAAAGCAACATCTCCTGAACAGAATGATACCCAACATGCATAGCTACTGTCAAGGGAAGAGTTGCCAAACACCCCAAAGTAAAGCATGTGTGTAACGGTAATCTTATTAAAAAATTTCAGCTCTGCAGACAAAGTGCGCACGTTGCGATTTTTCAACCAAAACAACCCTTTACATTTGGAATATCCCCCATAAACCATATATTCCCTGAAAGTACACATGTTAAGCTTTCTAAGCGTACCCAGCTTGTTGTAGTGGGCTCACCTTTTTTAAATTACCGTATATACTCGAGTATAGGCCGACCCGAATATAAGCCGAGGCCCCTAATTTTACCACAAAAAAATGGGAAAAGTTATTGACTCGAGTATAAGCCGAGGCGGCTTTTTTAAGCCCAAAAAGTGGGCTGAAAAACTTGGCTTATACTCGAGTATTTACGGTATTTCCCCCCCCTCTCATACACCATGTGCCATACTATTCCACCCCCCTTCTCATACACCATGTGCCATACTATTTCCCCCCCCCTCTCATACACCATGTGCCATACTATTCCACCCCCCTTCTCATACACCATGTGCCATACTATTTCCCCCCCCCTCTCATACACCATGTGCCATACTATTCCACCCCCCCTCTCACACACCATGCCCCATAATATTCTCCCCCCCTTTCATGCCCCATTCTATTTCTCTTTGCGGCTGGAAAGAACGTCAGACACAACACACACAGAAATACACACACACACACAAAGACAGAGACACAAAACACAAAGAGAGAGACATACACACACACACACACACGCTTACCTCGGGGGCGCATCAGCGGTGACTGTGTTTCCCTGCTCCTGCCCCTCCTCCTCCCACGTCATCTGACCTCTCTGTGGCAGAGAGCTAGTGCGGAACTCGGCGGCCGCCATCTTGCTACACCCAGCACTGTGTGGGTGTATCTCCGCTCTCACCTCCCGGCGCTGCAGTGTCACCGGCTCTTCTGCCGCCTCCTCCCCGCTCCTCCGCCGCCGTCCGGAGCAGTCTTGTGCTGCCGCCCGCCGGGGACAGCCGCCTCCTCTCCTCCGCCGCCGTCCGGAGCAGTCTTGTGCTGCCGCCCGCCGGGGACAGCCGCCTCCTCCCCGCTCCCCCGCCTCGATTCACACCGCAGATCCGGGGACGCACGTGGCCGACACAGCCGTTCCTCCGCTCCCAGCCGCCTGCTCCACAACACAAGGGTGAGTGCGGGAGCAGGCACGGGGGCGGGAAATTTTCACTGACTCGAGTATAAGCCGAGGCAGCTTTTTTCAGCCCAAAAAGTGGGCTGAAAAACTCGGCTTATACTCGAGTATATACGGTAATCCCTCAAAGAATTCTTTGGTTGCGCAGGGTTTCCCTAAAAAATGTATAAAAAAGCTGAATAAAAAACACCTTTTCCTAAAATATAAATATGCAAACAAGAAAAAACAAGCTAAGTCTGAAAGCGCAAGGTCCCCCCGAGCAGAACAATACCCAACATGCATAGCTACTTTTAACCCTTTTAAATGCCAGCCTACTTGAGATTTTGTCACCCTCTGTTGACAGGTCATTTTTACCCATTTTGCACCATGTTTCGCGCCATTTTTGCTGGAATTTTCAGGAAAATTATATATATTTTTTTGCAGCAGAGTTTAGGCTTTAACATGAATGTCTTGTTTGTAAATTTTATTCTGTTTTTTATTATTAAGTAAAAAAAAAAAAAAAAATTTAGAAAATTGCTTCCTTTATTTTAAATAAAAACATGTATTTTATTAAAGAAAACCATATTGCATGAGAAAGCCCCATTTCTACCGATTAGAACAGTACCACATATTTATTGGTAGCACCCCCTTCCTGCCCAGGAGACCCCCATTACTGAAACAAGAACGTTATAACATTTACAAATAAAATACAACTACCATCCACACTACAAAGGGTTAAATCAAGAAAAAAAATTACATAGGGTCCCCCCTCCCGGGGGGGGGGGGGGGCATTTTTTGGGTATTTTTAAGGGTTAAAAACCCTTAAAAATCCCCCCCAAAAATGACATGGGATCCCCCTTACCAGAAGTAACCAGCCCGGGACCAGCTATGCAGGGCTTGTAGGAACAGGGCGCCCACAAGCCCACATAGCCCGTGGCCACAGGCTCTTCTGCCTCCCCCTGGGCTTTGGGGAGGCAGGTAATGGGGGTGCCGGGGGTTAATGGCAAGTCACCCGCTAGCCGCAGGTGACTCGCCATCCCTCAGCCTTGTGAACTGGTATAGGGGTCTCATGGACCCCTTAACAGTTCACAAGGGGTTAAAAGTAAAAAATAAAGACACGGACAATCACCTCCGATCCTGCGTTCCCTCGTCGCTGTCCCGCACCGCTCACCCAGCTCCGGCATCTGTCCGATCAGAGCCTCCTCGCCTCTCACCCGCCCTGCTCCGATCACCACCGACATCTGACAGATGCCATTGCTCGGTGAGGGTATGGGAGGAGCGGGATGACGTCATCCCACTCCTCCCAGAAAGGCGGGTCTAGGGGGCGGCGGCCATCGCCGCTATTAGAGGAGGTGAGGACCCGGAAGAGGGTCCTCACCTGAAGCCTGCGGAGCCCAGGGGGGGGGACCCCCCTGGTGAAGAGAAGACACTGCGGAAGGATCGGGCGAGGAGGTGAGTTAAAGACATTGTTTTTTGTTTTTTTTTTTTTGCAGATAACTGTCAGCGGTTTCGGGCCCCCTCCTGAAGACGGAGGACGACGGGGGAGGGATCGGATGCCCCCCGGAGGAAGGGGGGACCCCCAGCTTCACATCAATATCAGAGGTAAGTCTTTATTTCTCTCTATTTTTTAACTAGTAGGGGGAAATTCCAGGCACGTAGTTTCTACGTGCTTGGCCCTCACGGTAGGAGAAGCAACCACGTAGAAACTACTTGCTTGGCATTTAAGGGGTTAAAGGCTCATAAACTGCAGTAGATGCAGGTAGGATGATTTTTAATGGGTAAAGATCCGGTTTAACCTGGACCAAAGTCATGATTTTGACTATCCTGGGTTTTGATCCTCGCCTCCAGGGAATCCCAAATCGGGTTGAGTAAAATCCCCCAGATTTCCAATAAAAACCTTTCCAAAAATAACTTTATGCCCCTTTTTAGAAATTGCCCCCTGCCACATCCTGATTTGGGATGAGCCGACAGTTAAAGATCAATAGGAAGACAAAATCCGGCTTGGAACTATAATGAGAAAATTCTGCATACTGCTAAGTGAAGCATGTCCCCCATTAGAGGCAGTGCGGCTGTCACATGAGATCAGCTGTAGCGCAGATAGGAAAAGGTGAGCATCTCTCTAATGCAGGGCTTAAACCGGACCTTCAGCGTGATTTAATGAAAAGCCCAAACTCTTAAAAAACTATTCCCCAGCATCTAAAATTAATATATTTTACGTTTTTAGTCACTAACTTATTATTCTTTCCCCCACTGGGCTGCAACTCTGTTCAGGAATTTAGGATACGGGCGCCGCCATCTTGACTCAGAAGCATCACACTTACTGATGAGAGGAGAGCAGGATAAAGTACAGGGGGGCGGGTTATAGATGTGCTTTGCCCAGACAGAGCAGAGCTGGGGTCAGGTAACGGTCAGCAGTCCCAGAATGCAGAGCAGCACAGTCAGGAGGCACTTCCTGTTTGCAGGCTGCCTGATAAGATGGCGGCTTCCATAAGCCGCCATCTTGGATGTTTAAAGGCTCATAACATGCAGTAGAGGCAGGTAGGATGATTTTTAATGTCGACAATCTGTATGTACAGGGTGTGGGAAACATATAAGATAGACTCTTATTCAGGGTGAAGGTCCGCTTTAATTATGAGATTTGGGTGTAGGTTAGGTTTAGTTTAGTGTCCCTGTGAACCATATTGTCAGTGTTTGTGCTGTACTGACCTCTTCACGTCAGCCAAGGTTCTCTTCACGTCAACAATGCCTTGCCTGGCCATGTGTTTGTGCCAAGCCCTGTTGCCGGCCATGCCTTGTCTGGTTGTGTTTCTGAGCTATGCCCTGCTGCAGACCCTGTCCAGCTTCAATCCATCTTTGCGTCAAACCTGTTGCCAACCATGCAGTGCCTCATCATGTCTCTATGCCAAGCCTTGTTGCCAACAATGCCTTGCCTGACCATGTCTTTGTGCCAGGCCCTGTTGCCGACCATGCCTTGCCTGACCACATCTCTATGCAAAGCCCTGTGGCCTATTCTTACACCACTGGGTGTGCCCCTTGGTATTTAGAATTGCTGAAACTAAGAAATGACTGACCATTTTGTTCCTTGGTGCCCAAAACACAGAATGCTGAGGCTGTTAGCACTGTGTTAAAGACGAACAACACACCCAATTTTGGCTTTTCAGAGTGTTGTTCCTCAATGCGGGGGAATCTCTCCAGCTCATCCGATCTACTCACCTGCCAGTCGCTCTCACTGCACAGGCTTGAGCTGAGAACGAGCAAGCTGATTGGCTGAGTGGGCCACTCAGCCAATCAGCACGCTTGCTTTTAATTGGCTCCCTTTGACTCCTGGACGGCTAAGCAGCCGAGCATCGCCAGAGGGAGCTGAGTGCGCCGCATCCCCAGCTAACCTCCTAGCCGTGGCGTGCCTGTGTAGGGGCCTGGGTGTAAATAGGAACATGTCAGTTAGTTAATAAGAAACCCATACACATAGAGTTAATAAGATATTAAACCCTTTTGTGGTTTCTAACCATTAAAGTGTATAGATATGGTAGTACCCTTAATTAGACTCAAGATGGCAGCAGTGGGATTAGGCCATAGACAATGATTGGGTCATTGACATGAATGGAGATTGTTTTGGAAGATAAGATATAACGGGTTAATAGTCATAGCAGGATGCTGGGTAGAAATATAGTAATAACCAGGAGGGTAGTGATTGGTTAAAGGGGTTAAAGAGCAGCTTATCATGTGTCTGGCATGTGGCCGAACATGTGATGGAACGTTCTAGAAGGTAGCTAGAAGTTATAGGGAGGCTACAGGTCTAAAGCCACTTGTTATAATACTGAATTGTACAGGAGCAGATGTGAATCCAGACTCTGACGGAGACAGGGGGAGAGATCCAGCAAGGGGAGAAGGAAGCCTGGGGAATCCTCCTTGGGGAGAAGGACCTGTTTGTTTGAACCTTTGATTATGGAGGGGACAGAGAGAGGTGTAACCGAATAGATGTATGAACCTGCGCCATGTTTTGATGTCTGCCTTTGGAATTAATAAAGAGGAACTCTGCTTTTATCCATTGGACTGTCTATCATCTTTGCGAGCGGCACAGTGAGTACTAAACTCCCCTGGGATAGCGCCCCAACACCCCACCCACACAGACACACTTGGAGCACCCTGGGCCCAGAAGAACCTGCTCCCTGCCATCCTCATCAAACACCAGGTGTGTGAGGGCTACACCTGCACCACCCATTCTGAAAGGCCAGGCATGGGCACGGGCATGGCTAAAAGTGGGCAGGAATGAGGCCGCAACGCAGAGTCACAGCGAGGGCTCCGAGAGAAGGTGAGTGTTCCGTGGGGTTTCACACAGCAGGGCATCCCAAGAAATCAAGTGGCCCTGGAATCTTTTAGTTTCCAGAACCATCTGGCTGTGAGGTTTGGTCCACACAAAGAGTCCAGGGCTGCCGATGTGTGCAGCTGGGACTCCATTCAGCTTCTCCAGCCACGCATTAATGTGCCCAGCCAGAGAAGCTGATTGGACGAGAGTCCGCGCATGCTCCGTTGGACCTAGGAGAGGTGATTTTAATGGGCTACCGGCAGGGTTTCACACAGCAGGGTCCCCCCAAACAGGGATGCCCAAGGGGGATGGACCAAAACCCAGCATAGTGAATGTGACAGACGCTCTGTCTTTTGGATGTCATCACTATTCAGTTGCCCACCGGGTCATTCACTGGCCTTTTCTTAATTAGGTTCCAGACAATGTCATTGTATTTTGATACTGTTACAGGCAATGTCATTGTAGTTTGGATTGTATTATAAACTGCCATTGTGTTAATTGATTACGTCACAGACAATGGCATTATTCGGATTGAGTGTATTACAGACGTCTCTATTGTATTGCTGATTGCGTCACCGGCAGAGTTGAGGGATTGTGTGCCCTGCTGCTATTGGTCGGTGTGTGTGTCATGCAATAGGAGACTTGTGTATATAAGGCCTAGAGTGGCACTAATAAAGACACTTCACCTTCACCCTCAATACTGAGTTCTGTCTCTTATTACAATTCACTAGCCCTTGTAAGGGCTGTTCCTGTTTCCTCACGGACGACTCTGGAATTCCAGCAGCACCTCTTCTGATTGGGAAAAGGACGTCTCGGGCGGTGAAGCCCTCCGGCGATAAGGGTTATCGCTACAGTGAAAATCCTGGGTTTTGGTCCACACAGCAACCCCGGCAAACTGGGATGCCCCTGGGGGACAGACCAAGGACTGGAACTCAGACGCCCCTGAGGCTTTTAGACACCAGGGCCTCCAATGTCCCTCTTTAACGAGAGCACGCAAAGAGGAATCTTTTATAGATATGGGCTCAGAGGCCCACCAGGGAATTTCCCTGTTTCCATAAGGGCAAGTCTGAGTCTGCATCCACAAAACCTAGCTACTAAAAGATTTGAAGTTTTGTATTGAATTGATAAAATCTAAAATACAAGATGTAAAGAAAGAGTTCATGAGTCAATAGAAAATAAAGGGATCAGTCGAGCTATATTTTGCTTTGGAAACAGAATTCTATAGAATGTCTATAAGCAAAACACAGCATATGCTAGTTAACCTTTATCTAAAACATATACAGTACAATCCAGATAAAAATGTTTTCAAAATAGCACAGGAATGACTAGAATGTGAATTTAGCTCATAATAAAGGAATTTTTAGTGACATACGGGATTCTCTTCGGTTTCAAACTGAAATGATTGCACTTAAACCGGACCTTCAGCATGATTCAATGAAAAGCCCAACCCCTTAAATAACTATTCCTAAGCATCCAAAATTAATATATTTTAAGTTTTTAGTCACTTATGTATTATTTATTCCCCCACTCGGCTGCAACTCTGTTCAGGACTCTAGGATACGGGCGCCGCCATCTTGGCTCAGAAGTATCACATACTAAGGAGAGGAGGATAAAGTGTAGAGGGGCGGGGTTATAGCTATGCTTTGCACAGACAGAGCAGAGCTGGGGTCAGGGAAAGGACCACAATCCCAGAATGCAGAGCGACAGTCAGTAGGCACTTCCTGTTTGCAGGCTGCCTGATGACCCATGAGCCGCCATCTTGGAAGGTTAAAGGCTCATAACATGCAGTAGATGCAGGTAGGATGATTTTTAATGTGAGCAATCTGTATGTACAGGGTGTGGGAAACATATAAGATAGACTCTTATTCAGGGTGAAGGTCTGCTTTAGGGTACAAATTGTCTGATAACAGGTCATAAAAGACAGGAGTGGAACAAACTACAATACAAGCCCCACAGGACAGGCTCAGATTGCCTACCAGGTTACCAGGGAATCCCCCGAGGAGCCCCAATCTCCAACAGAGATGTTGCACTTTCTGATGATAATAATAATTATGCTGCTGATTCATCTATGACAGTAGTAGCAGAAAATGCTGGATGGAGCTGTTCTATGGCAGGAGAGCAAGGCTTATCCACTCACACACAACACAGTTAGACATGGAGGCTGATTCGTTACTAAGGCCAGGTATTGGCAGATGAGCACATGTATAGCGCCGCTTAGAACGACCTCTAGTAGACGCAGTGAGCGGGTATCGGGCGCTGTAACAGAGCGGCTCAGTCACTGTAGTAACCTGGCCCCCATTGATGAATGTAATGTATGTTGGGTGCTCTAACACCAGTACAGCGCTGCAGGGAGCGAAGGGTAGCGCCAGCTCAGTGCGTCCGACTCTCAGCACTCCACACCATACTCATCAAAAAAGGACACACACACAGCCTCGGCGCTCTAAATCTGGTAGCTGTAGCATAGAGCGCCAGATGCTGTGTGATTAAAGTCTGTTTTTGAACACATATCCACCAGTAACAAAGTGAAAATGACATTGTTTTAACACTGTGACATTAACACTTTAGTGCCAGACCTGTAATTACAATTCTGCATAAAAATATAAAAAGTCAAAAAAGTTTCTAAAAGTGTTTGTTTGCAGCCAGGAGAGGTCACACAATGATTGGAGCAAAAAAAATAAAAAAATGAACGGCCATTGAAATTTATGGGAGAGCGACAGTGAGCGTCAGGTAATACCTGGCGCTCCTAAGCCTAGAGCGCCGGCGCTATACGCTGAGCCACCTGTAATAATACATCGGACACTACATGGCGCTGTTTTTCATGTAAAAGCTGGGTGAGCCCAATCTCCTGGTGTGCCCAAGTCGCCCAGTCCAACACTGCCCCAGGGGGATATTAATCTACAAAGGGGTACAGTACATACTATCACAGACAAAATGGTTAGGGCTGGGTCCATATTTAAGGGGTGAGCGGCCAATGGTAACTGTGGGTGGGTCTGGTCAGCACCGAGGTATGATTGGCACATTCTACAATCCCCTAGGGCTCACTGGCCCTAACTCGAATCCAGGGGTCCAGGGGCTGGTCAGCTCTGGTGCCAGTGAGCATTGGCCACCCCCTAATGATAATCCCCCCGCCTGGGGATGCGCCACTTCCCACTAGCGGTGCAGCATCTCCTCAGGGCAAAACTACTGAGAGGGAAATGATACCCACTGAAGTTCTAGTTTTGAATGTATAACATAATCATTATACATATTACAACAAAACACAATACAAAACATATTACTATGTAATACCCTGAAAAGTAAACAACACATAAACAATAGTCACAAAAAATGCAATACAAGCTGGCTGCCTGTGTTAGAATGAATGGCCTACTCCCAGGTACGTATCAAGACCATACTGGCTGCTTTCTCAAGAGAAAATCTCTAATTATTGATCCGATTATTTTTTCTTTATTGCATGGCACGGCCCGCTTCGGTATTCATAACAGTTGGGTTATTCCGCCGCAAGGTGGCGCAGTGGTACTGCAGAAAGCTGTGGCATGTCCCGGCTCCCTATAAAAACAGGCTTAACCATAGAGTTCCCCAGTGTTTCCTCTGCAGTGGAACTGCGAAGTTAGAAGATGGCTCTCTCTCTTGCGCAGGTGAGCGGGGCAACCAAGCCTGTGGCCCTGCAAGTCTATTTCCACCCGTTTCTGGACCCTCACTGCCTCCCAGCCTTGGCTGACAGATCGGGTGAAGGTAGAAGAGCACTAGGGTCAAGAGCTCCTGGAGCGCAGCTGCAAGCCGCAGACCCTGTAACACAAATGGTAGCCGGCCATAGGCTTTATGGTGAGCCTAATAGGGATGCAGAGTTTCTGTCCTGGCTTCTGAGGGGGTAAGTAGTTTGGGGACTGTGTCCCCTTATTTTCCTTTTGGGTCCCCGCCCCTCCCTCGCCATGGCTGCTCGCCGCTGCCTTCTTGTCTCTCTCTCTTCCCCCCCCCCGACTTAGTTGGGGGGGGAAGGGGGGGTGGTAGCGGCGAGTGGTGATATCTGTGGTGTTTTTAACGTTTTTGGTGTATTTTCTGGTGTTTTTAGCTGCCGCACCACTTTGTACTGCGTTCCGCGGCTGTGGGCGCTATAACCTGAGGTGATTTTGCTTTGTCATGGCGCCGACCGGGTCACGTGAGCGCCGTTTTTCGGGGGGGTGCTCTTCGGGGGGCGGGGCCGGGTGATGACGTGTATCGCATTGTTCACCCCGACCCTCGAGGTACCTCTGCCGGCGCCATTTTGGACAAGCTGCGCGTCTGGATTTTCTCCCGTCTTGGCTGCAGCGCTGCTTCCTCCGGCGAGTCACCTTATCCAGCGGTCTGTGCCTGTGTGACCCCGCAGTGTCTTTGGTCCGTGAGTCCCCCTTGGGGGGTTTTTTATTGATTTGGGGTATATTTGCTGCGAGATGTTTATGTGTGTTTTTACTTATGTCTTTCAGGTGTGATACCATTGGGTTGTGGTTTCTCCCGGCTCCACTCCTTCCTCCCCCTCATTCCCCCTTTATTGACTTCTGGGGGCATCCCGTGGGAGGGCATCCCGGGTGGCTTCTGTCTTAAGCCTGCACCCACTGCTGGCCTATTGCGCCTGTGTTAATCACCATATGGAGGCTTCTGGGGATAGCGCGCTTGGGGGCCCTTCGGGGCAAGCCTGGCTGTGTTCCATGTGTGGCATATCCCCTGTGAGTAACAGTGTCACGGTGTGTGCCGTGCGCTGAAAGTGTCCTTGCGCTTCAAGCTGGTTTGCCTGCTTCGCTTCCCAGCTCTGCGCCTCACTCGGCTTCACCTACTCCCCCGCTCCTGCAATTGGGCCCCAGTGAGGGGAATGTTGGCAGGGAGTCACATTCTGATTTGGCTCTGCGGGTGGCTAACATTGAAAAGCAGCTTGCCAGGATTGCTCCTAGGAAGGCCACTGGCAAGAAGAGACACATGGATCCCAGGCCCGCTCCCCTTACTGAGATGTATGTGGGGATTGATGATCTTGGTGGCTGTCACCCCCTTGAGGTGGGGGAGCTCTCCCAGGATTCTGACTCCTCTGGGAACCAGCAGGAGGGTTGCGATAGTGACCCTGGGTCTGCGTCCGGGGAGGAATCATGGTACCCTGAGGACACGGATAATCTGCTGTCACATATTTTTGAAATTTTGTACATTGCTGCCCCTGAGGTAGCTAAAAGAAAGCAGGGGGAGCTTTTTCGCCCTGGTAAACAGCGTCTAGAGTTCCCTGAGCAGGAACATTTTACCACCTTGGTGCTTAAAGAATAGGAACGTCCTAACAAGTTGCCTGCTGTGCCCAAGGGTTTGGATAAAAGGTATCCCTTTCCCGTTGATCTTGTTAAGAGATGGTCATTTCCCCCTGAAGTGGACGCTCCCGTGCTAGGCTTGTCCAATACTTCGGTCATGCCTTCCCCTGACACTACCACTCTGCGGGACGATGAGGACCGGCGCATGGATCAAGTGGCCTGCCATGCTTTTACCTGTGTGGGGGCTGGTTTGCGCCCCGTATGTGCTGCCGCCATTACTGCTATTGCCCTTAAGAAGCTGCTCCATCGTCTCATTGATGGCGCAACAGCTGGTAGTGACTCTGGATACCTCTCAGGTCAAGGTGTTCCTTCCTCAGCAGAAGGTGGAGGGCCTTCAGAAGCAGGCTCGGGCTCTGCTGTCGTGTCCTCATCCCTCCATCCGTCAGGGGATGCAGTTGGTGGGCCGATGGTGTCCTGCTTCGAGGCAGTCCCCTTTGCTCAGTTTCACATGAGGCCTCTTCAGTTGCACCTCTTGTCAGTTTGGGATCGGGACCCTGTTTCCATGGATCAGGAATTTGTTCTGTCTACCCTGGCCAGACAGTCTCTTTCGTGGTGGCTGGACTCAAGGAACCTTCTGGGGGGCAGGTCCTTCCTGCCCCCGTGCTGGAAAACGGTCACCACGGATGCCAGTCTGACCGGCTGGGGAGGCTTCTGGAAGTCCCTGAGGTTCCAGGGTCGGTGGGGCCTACAAGAGGCCCATGCTTCCATCAACTTCCTGGAACTGAGGGTGATCAGGTTGGTTCTTTCTCGCCTATCCACTCACCATCAGGGTCGGGCTGTTCAGATCTGCTCAGACAACCAGATGGCATGGCCTACCTCAATCATCAGGGAGGGACTCGGAGCAAGCCAGCCTTCAAGGAAGTGTCCCTGATTCTGTCTTGGGCGAAACAGCATGTTCCCTGCATCTCAGCGGTCTACATCCCAGGGATGGAGAACCAGGTGGCGGACTCCCTGAGAAGGGCGACATCTCGTCTGGGGGAGTGGTCTCTCAACAACCGGGTGTTTTTGTCTCCCTCTGTCACCACTGGGGTCAGCCGGATGTGGACCTATTTGCGTCCCGTCACAATCACAAACTTCCCAGATTTGTCTCTCTGTCTCCGGATGCCTTGGCAATACCGTGGACGGAGTTTCAGCTTCTCTATGTGTTCCCTCCGTTTCCTCTCCTGGGCAGGGTCATGCGCAAGATAGCCCAGGAGTGGGTACCAGCCATACTGGCGGCCCCTTGTGGGCCAAGAAGAGTTTGGTTCGCAGACGCCGTGCGGTTGGCAGTAGACCGGCACGTCTTGCCCAAGGATCCAGATCTTCTCACCCAGGGGCAGCTACGCCATCCCAATTTACAAACTCTGGCTTTAACGGCTTGGCTGCTGAAACCTCCATATTGATGGAAAAGGGGTTGCCTGCCTCTGTTGTTGATACCATGATTCGGGCTAGGAAGAAGTCCTCATCCTTTATCTATTACAGGGTCTGGCATGATTACATTGCCTGGTGTGAGTCCAAGTCTCTTCCCTGTCGGGTGTTTTCTATTCCCAGGATTCTGGAATTCTTACAACATGGTTTGGATCTGGGCCTTCAACTTAGTACCCTAAAAGGCCATGTTTCAGCTCTGGCAATTTTTTTCCAAAGATCTTTTGCCAATCACCGGTTGGTTAAAACCTTTTTCCAGGGTGTTTCTCATGTGCG
Source organism: Gastrophryne carolinensis (assembly GCA_027917425.1). NCBI lineage: Eukaryota > Metazoa > Chordata > Amphibia > Anura > Microhylidae > Gastrophryne > Gastrophryne carolinensis. Next base: position 234,644,854 of record CM051240.1, on the reverse strand, counting down.
TCCACCCCGTAAGCCTTTGCTACCAGTCTGGGATTTGAATCTGGTGTTGTCTGCTCTGCAAGGGCCTCCCTTTGAGCCTATTCGTGAGGCTCCCTTGTCTATTTTGACTCTTAAGGTAGCCTTTCTGGTGGCTATCACTTCTGTAAGGCGAGTTTCTGAGCTAGCGGCACTTTCCATCAAACCTCCTTATTTTGAGAGACATCAGGATAAGGTGGTGTTCCGGCTTAAGCCGGATTTCTTGCCTAAGGTGGTGTCTGCCTTTCATCTTAATCAGGACATTGTCTTGCTTTCATTGTGTCCTAATCCTGCTAATTCCAAGGAACGGACTCTGCATTTTCTGGATGTGGTCAGGGCTCTGAAGTTTTATTTGGTCGCTACTGAGACTTTCAGGAAGTCTGATGCTCTTTTTGTTCTCACTTCTGGACCTAGAAAGGGTTTGCCTCCTGCTAAATCCACAAGTGGATCCGTCAGGCGGTGGTTCAAGCCTATTCTGCTAAGGGGAAGGAACCTCCCTTTAGGATTACTGCTCATTCCACTCGTGCTATTGGTGCTTCTTGGGCTTTTCAGCACCAAGATTCTGTTGAACAAGTTTGCAAGGCCGCTACTTGGTCTTCTGTTCATACTTTTTCAAAGTTTTACAAGGTTGATGTTAAGGCCTCAGCGGATGCTGCTTTTGGCCGCAAGGTGCTTCAGGCGGTAGTGACTTGAACTATTGGCCGTTACTATTTGGAGATCCCACCCTACTTTGGACACTGCTTTTGGATGTCCCAACTGTTATGAATACCGAAGCGGGCCGTGCGATGCAATAAAGAAAAATGCAATTCTGTGAGTACTCACCTGTAGAATTGTTTTTGTTCTTTCATGGCACGGCCTGCTTCACCCCACCCTTGTAATCATTATTCTTGGTTGCCTCTTTATGGTGATTGTTCCAAGTAAATTGGGTTTTTTTTACCTTTTTCACATTTTTTACTTTATTTTCTCCCGGCTTCTTGTCTCACTGCTTGTCTACGCTGGGGAACTCTATGGTTAAGCCCGTTTTTATATGGAGCCGGGACATGCCACAGCTTTCTGCAGTACCACTGCGCCACCTTGTGGCGGAATAACCCAACTGTTATGAATACCAAAGCGGGCCGTGCCATGCAAGAACAAAAACAATTCTACAGGTGAGTACTCACAGAATTGCTTTATTTATTAATTATAACTATTATGATTCATTAATTCCGCACAAGTACTTTAATATTACACACTATGGGAGGGTTTGTTCTTCACTTAGTGCATTTATTATGTATTTTATTATTAAATAAATATAATAATTAATTTATTTAATTAATTCTAATAAACTCCAGGTCCACCCGACTAAGTGCCCCTGGGATCACAATTCAGGATGCCCCTTTGTGTGAACCCCCAATCATCTGCTTTACTGGTGCTCCCTTTGCCACCTTCTCAGGCCGCAGGAAGACCAGGGATGTGGACACTCCCACTTTCTATGCCAGTGATTTAGGCCACGTATTAATAGGCACAGCAAAAAACACTTATTGGACTAGAGCCCATGTATGCGCCAAGGGAGCTGCTGTATGGTGAGTTATGTGTGTGATCGGGGCATCCCGAATTGGAATGTTCAGGGAAACGGACCTATCACAAGCATATTAAAGAAGAACAATGGCCTTTTAGACTCCAGGCCAATTTCCTCATCCAAGGAGCATCCTGATTTAGGATCAGTGATCTAGGTGACCAACATTGGCCAATAGAGTGGATGGGTTTCCTATCTGTTTTTCGGGCCATTCTGGAAGATTTTAATGTGACCCCCACTGCAACCCCAGTATCCTTATCTGCTCCTTATTACCTATGCAAAATCAGGCCCTGCAATTGTCTGCTGGTGGTGGTCACATAATATTGGTATATGAGTATTGCGGGGCCCAATTTCACTGGGAGAAAGAGGAGCAGTAAAAATATCGGGCTTGAAAGAAGTATGTGTAGGGGGCATGGGCACTTAGAGATGACCAATATTACTTACACTTTTAATGCTTCCATGACACTTCAGTTGCCTAAGACAGTGGTCTCCAACCTTTCTACACCAGGTACCCCCGAAGGAGGAGATCAATTATACATGTTACCAAAAAAAGTAGGTCACAGACCTTGAAGCACTTTTTAAAACAAGAAAGAATAATGTGTTATGGGTAAAATAATATTCCTCCCTTTTGTTGCATCCCTAAACATTGCTGTGTACCCCAGTTCAAGAAGAAATGGTCTGGGAGACCACCTGTGTGCAATGGGATTTGTGGGCAACCTGTATGTACCAAAGCATATAAGGGTAGGTATCCCTTCCTTCCTTAAGGGGCTGTTAGGGGACAGGCACCCCAAATTGAGATCTCTGTTTGGATAGGGAGACACAGCTCTCATGAGGACTACTGTAGGGGTTAGGTCTACCTTTAAGTTGTCCTGCAAATGGCAACATACAAATACTGTACATCCAAGAAATCCCCAACAAATAAAGATTTCTAGGTACACAGAGGCATCCCTGTGCCATCATGCGCGGATCACTGGCGGCTATTTGCGGAGGCAATTAGTCATAATAGTCAGCATTGGATATATTTAGTCAGCACATTCTCACACTTCACTTTTCGGTAAATGTGCTTGGCTACACACTTTCTCTATAGTGTTATATTCAGCACACGAGCGGGGGACTCCTGAGATTTTGGCATAGCAGGGTGCCTCTCACCAGCAACTATGATTAATTGATTGTATAATTACATGAGAAACATATACAATGTGTAAGGTTGGCTGAGTCTTATACACCACGGTGAATAGTAAGATATAACTTATCAAGTTATAAGTTCATTCCATAAACTGCAATAGTATAAAATGATGATATGATGGAAGCAGTGTCATAGGACCTGTACGCCTGCCCTGACCCTTGCCTTTGTTCCTCAGCTTGTTCCTGTTCTGCTGACACTGGATTTTTTATAGCCACACTCCATCCATCCTGTGCTGCCTGTCCTCACCTCCTGCCGCATTTACCAACCACCGATTCTGCGCCACCAGGGAGTCATTTACTAATTAGACAGCTTCACCATCAAGCTTGGAGAGTATTTCCACCATATCAAGTGCAAAAAAATAAAATTCAGGAACTGTAAAGCAATACTTTAAACTCTGGGCCTATAATGTGCACCTGGTCCCAGGTTTTTTATTTTGCCTATAGCGCCAGTTCCACACTGTCAGCATTCTCCAGTGCTGTGCTGTGGTCTGCAGTGGCGCTAAGAGACGCTACATAGAGCGCTACCAGTTTAACATTCATTGTTGCAGTAGGAAGTGGCCGGGATATATCAGCGTCTGTTGTCCTAGCTGCCGATTAGTCCTGCGCTTGGTGAGTGCTGCTCAGGGCTGACAATTTGATGGTGCTCCGCAGCATATTTTTACAATTTTTGGACCTTAAAATCTGTGGCGCTGTAGTTTACTGCTGCGTACTGCTGGCTGCAAACAAACACTTTTAGTAACTTTTTTTGACTTTTTATATTTTTATGTAGAATTGTCATTACGGGTCTGGCACTAAAGTGTTAATGTCACAGTGTTAAAACAATGTCATTCCATGTGTTTTTTGTGTTTTTTGGTGGATATGTGTTCAAAAACAGGCTTTGATCACACAGCGTCTGGCATTCTATGCTACAGCGCCCAGATTTAGAGCGCCGACACGGGCAGGCTGATTCATTAATAGGTAGGTAGCGACAGATGAGCGACAGCAGCGTTATTTTCCCAGCGCCCGCTAGTATTCGCTGTGCTTGGCCGTTGTTCGGCTGTTGACAGCGACTCAGTCGGTGTGCGGTAATGTTGAATAGGGGGTTATGAGTCGCTGTTTGACAGGTTCCGCGCTGTATGGGAGCGCATGACAGCGAACGGCCATAGCGAACGGCTCCCAGCATATTCATTAACAAATCACGCTCCAAAAATTCTCGCGCTGTGAAATGCTTGTTTAAACACCAGAGCGCTGGCGTCGATGGGTTAAAAGTAATTTTTTAACCCCCAAACAACCATATTTTTAGAAAAAAAAAACATGTTTTTCAAGACATTTTGTAATATGAATACATTAATATCAGACCTGTAATATCAATTCTGCACAAATGTTTTTTTTTTTTTTTTAGCTTAAAAAAAAATATCTAACATTGCAGAAGTGGTCACAGAATTTTTGACATTAAAAAAAATAAATAAATAAATAATAGCAATTAATTATGAATATTTAAAAATTGCTCCATTGAAATGCATTGGAGAGCGGCAGGTAGCGAGAGGTCATACCTGTCGCTGTTCAAGGTCGCTCGCTGGCGCTGTGGGGTGAGGCTGGAATAATGATGAATGATTCGCTATCTGGCGCTCTGTCAGTCGCTAAGCCGGATCGGCTTGATAAATGTGTGATTGCGGAGGGGAGCCGGCGTTCTCGTGGCGGTGAGCGTCATTACCGTTCGCTCACCATTCGCTACCTGGCGCTATCCCTTGTTAAATAAGGGCCTGTGTGTGTCCTTTTTTGATAAGTATGGTGTGGAGCGCCGAGAGTAGGTCGCACTGAGCTGGCGCTACCTCTTGCTCGCTGCAGCGCTGTACTGGTGTTACAGCGCCCAACATACATCACATTCCTCAATGCCGACCAGGTTACTACAGCGACTGAGGCACTCTGTTACAGCGCCCAATACCCATTTACAGCGTCTACTAGAGGTCGCTCTAAGCGCAGCTATACAGACGCTTATCTGCCGATACCTGGCGTTAGTACTGAATCAACCTCTAGGTTTCATCTGGCGCTGCTAAAACCAAAGCGAGGGGAATCACGTTTTGGAATGTGAAGCCCTTCCAGATCTCCCAGTAATAACTCACCTTACCCTGGTCATACGGCATGCGCAGCTCTCGTCCAATCAGAGCCATTTGCTGTGCATTTGTAATGTTCAGCAAACAGCAAAAAGCTGAAAAGTCCAAATTTCCCCAAGATGAATACCTGGGGGGGGGGGGTCAACATTTTAAAAAGTAGTGATTTGTCCTGTGAAAAATTGTATCAAACGTGGACTGGCTCAGAAATTAAATAGTTATTTCCAGTTAGATAGGCCCGTTGGTGAAACTGAATTGGCTTGGTAATGAAAGAGGGTAAAGTGCTTTTTCTCTGGTCCTGCACTTAGCTTCAGCAGATTTTCTGAGCCCAGAGGTGCGATTGCATGTCTATTTGAAATAAAAAAAATCTGTCAGAGGTAGATGCAAAGATTCCAGGGCCAGCAGCTGTCTTTTCCCCGAGGCATCCAGATCAGGATGCCCCGCTGTGTGGAACACCCCAGGACGCACGTAAAAACCCACTTTTCCCCACTTCGATGTCGCATGTGCGGACTCTCGTCCAATCAGAAATGTCGCCTGCATCAAGGGAAACACGCTGCTCTTAGCACTGCCTCTCTATTTAAATCAGTCCAGTTTAAATATGCCCCTGAACACAAGAAACTCCTTGGCCTTAGGCATCCCTGGCACACATGGAAGTTCTAAATGGACAAAAAGAACAATAGCTTGCAATAAAGTGCATGCTTTGATTGTATGAACATACATTGGGGCAGAGCTCTTATATCAGACATCTGAACACATTACTGCATGTGATACCATCCTCGGGTGCACCGCATCATCATAACTCAGGACTGGTTCGAAGTTAAGTGATTTCCTTTATTCATTGTCTTTCACTATTACTGTTCTATAAAGTCACTTTATTTTTACTAAACGTACCTTATTCATTTAATTTCAAATCTCTGTATTTCCTGTATTTTTAAATATGTCCCGAACATAAGAAACTCCTTGGGTAGCTCTGGCACACATGGAAGTTTTAAATGGAAAGAAGGAAAAATAGCTTGCAATGAAGTATATGCTTTGATTGTATGAACATACATTGGAGCAGAGCTCTTGTATCAGACATCTTTTTACATAGTTACATAGTTAATACGGTTGAAAAAAGACATATGTCCATCAAGTTCAACCAAGGGTGTTGGGGTAGGGGGAAGTTATTTTTTATTTCATAGGGGAAGCCATTTATTTAATTTTTTGTCTTTTTTTTTTTTTTTATTGATAACCACTAGTAGTAACTGTTAATGTTATTTTCTTCAAAATAAGCATCTAATCCTTTTTTGAAGCTGTCAGCTGTTGATGCTGTAACAAGCTTCTGTGAGAGGCTATTCCATAGATTTATAGTTCTTATGGTAAAAAACGATTGTCGCCTCCGGAGACTAAATTTCTTTTTTTTCCAATCGAAGGCAGTGCCCCCTTGTCCTTAGAGAGGATTTTACGTGAAATAGTGTTTCCCCATATTTTTTGTATGGTCCATTTATATATTTATACAAGTTAATCATGTCCCCCCGCAATCGCCTCCTCTCAAGACTAAACAGATTTAATTGTCGTAATCTTTCCTCATAACTAAGATCTTTCATTCCCTTTATTAGTTTGGTGGCTCTCCTTTGCACCTTTTCCAGAGTCAGGGTGTCCTTTCTATGAACGGGTGCCCAGAACTGGATGGCATACTCCAGGTGAGGGCGCACCAGTGCCTTGTAAAGAGGCAAAATTACATCTCTATCCCGTGATTCCAGGCCTCTTTTAATGCATGATAATATCTTGGTGGCCTTGGAAGCAGCTGCTTGGCATTGCATGCTGTTATTTAGTCTGTGATCTACTAGTACCCCCAGATCCTTCTCAACAAGTGACTCTCCCAGTTTTACTCCCCCGAGGACATATGTTGCCTTCGGGTTATTAGACCCCAAGTGCATGACTTTACATTTTTCCACATTGAACTTCATTTGCCAAGTGGATGCCCAGACACTCAATGTGTCCAAGTCAGCCTGAAGCTTGTGAACATCTTCAATAGACTGCACTGTGCTACATATCTTTGTGTCATCTGCAAAATTAGAGACAGTGCTTTTAATTCCATCTTCTATGTCGTTTATAAACAAGTTGAATAATAGTGGGCCCAGCACTGAACCCTGGGGTACACCGCTTACAACTGGTAACCATTCAGAGTAGGTATCATTAACCACAACTCTCTGCACACGATCCTTCAGCCAGTTTTCAATCCAGTTACAAACTGCGTTTTCTAATCCTGAAGATCTCAATTTCCCCAATAAGCGTCTATGGGGGACAGTGTCAAATGCTTTTGCAAAATCCAGAAAAACTATATCCACAGCCGCCCTTCTGTCCAGGCTTCTACTCACCTCCTTATAGAAGCCAATCAGCCAATTATTACTGCATGTGATACCATCCTCGGGTGGGGTGTGCACTGCGTCATCATAACTCAGAACTGTTTCGAAGTTAAGGGATTTCCTTTCTTCATTGTATTTTACTATTACTGTTCTATAAAGTCACTTTTTTTTTACTAAACTTACATTATTCGTTTTATTACAAAGAAACTCCTTGGGCAGCCCTGGCACACACGGAATTCTAAATGGACAGAAAGAACAATAGCTTGCAATGAAGTATATGCTTTGATTGTATGAACATACATTGGGGCAGAGCTCTTGTATCAGACATCTTTTGAACACATTAATGCATGTGATACCATCCTCGGGTGGGGTGTGCACCGCATCATCATAACTCGGGACTGGTTCGAAGTTAAGTGATTTCCTTTCTTCATTGTATTTTTCTATTACTATTCTATAATTTACTTTATTTTTACTAAACTTACATTATTCGTTTCATTTCGAATCTCTGTATTTCCTGTATTTTTAAATATGTCCCAAACACAAGAAACTCCTTGAGCAGCCCTGGCACACATGGAAGTTCTAAATGGACAGAAGGAACAATAGCTTGCAATGACGTGTATACTTTAATTGTATGAACATATATTGGGGCAGAGCTCTTATATCAGATGTTTTTTGAACACATTGCTGCATGTGATACCATCCTCGGGTGCACCACATCATCATAACTAGGGACTGGTTCGAAGTTAAGTGATTTCCTTTATTCATTGTATTTTACTATTACTGTTCTATAAAGTCACTTTATTTTTACTAAACTTACATGATTCGTTTTATTACAAACAAAACTCCTTGGGCAGCCCTGGCACACACGGGATTCTAAATGGACAGAAAGAACAATAGCTTGCAATGAAGCGTATGCTTTGATTGTATGAACATACATTGTATCAGAATCTTTTGAACACATTACTGCATGTGATACGATCATCGGGTGGGGTGTGCACCCCATCATAATAACTCAGGACTGGTTCGAAGTTAAGTAATTTCCTTTCTTCATTGTATTTTACTATTACTGTTCTATAAAGTCACTTTATTTTGACTAAACTTACATTATTCATTTCATTTTAAAGAAACTCCTTGGGCAGCCCTGGCACACACAGAAGTTCTAAATGGACAGAAAGAACAATGGCTTGCAATGAAGTGCATGCTTTTGATTGTATGAACATACAGCCTGGAAATAGAATGTGGCCATAAAATGCTGATATCTCTCAGAATAAATGTAACTAGACATAGAAGGTATTCATCTCGATGAATATTCCATCTCAATATAACATGTCTGCCGAGCGAGCTCATTGCAGCCCTGCAAAAACATTGTCTGTGTCTTGTGATGATTTACCCGACGTGCCTGGCTGGAGGCTTAGGTGTTAGTGAAACACCAGGCTGGTGCCATTTGGCAGACAAAAGAATATTCCGTATTATTAATGGCCGGAGCATCCTCTGTGTAATCAAAGGGCACTGATGCAATGATATACATCCAGTGACAAAGCCGCAGCTCCACCACTCGCTGCTAAGCACCCGAGCAGGTGACAGCCAGTAACTCCTAATGCCGCGTCTCTGCAAGATGAATGGCCTCGCATAGAGGTGTGCACTGCACCAGCCTTGTGCCGCTCCTGCTACATGCTCTACACACAAAATTAGTAATAATGGTCAGATAAAGTAAAAAAAGAAAGAAATATTTGGCCTCATTTGCTCTTCAGGGTGTGCTTATCTCCCTGTACCAAGTACACAGGATGACAAGTGGGAGAATTATAACACTGAATAAAATAGAACACAAAGCTTCAATTTTAGTGATTGGCTTCAGATTCAGATCAAAATTAAATTCGACCTGAATTTCTCCAATTTGTCTCGGGCCAGTATATTTATTATATATATATATATATATATATATATATATATATGAATATTGGCAAAATTGGGGTTAAAACCTTTCAACGGAGTAAAGTAATTTCACTGTTAAATAAATAATATGTCCTTTAAAGTAAAAAAAAAAACAGGATTTTGACTATACCAGGTTATACCCATATACCCATAAGATGCACCTAGGATTTGGAAGAGGAAAATAAGGAAAAAAAATCTCCCCACCAGAACCAAATAATAGGCAAGGTGCAGAATCCCCCCATAGGCAGTGTGCCAATCCCCCTTCCATTCCCATAGGCAATGTGGCATTCCCCCCTCCCATTCCCCATAGGCAGTGTGGCATTCCCCCCTCCCATTCCCCATAGGCAGTGTGCCAATCCCCCCTTCCATTCCCATAGGCAATGTGGAATTCCCCCTCCCATTCCCATAGGCAGTGTGGCAATCCCCCCTCACATTCCCCATAGGCAGTGTGGCATCCCCCCTCACATTCCCCATAGGCAGTGTGGCATCCCCCCTCACATTCCCCATAGACAGTGTGGAATTCCCCCTCCCATTCCCATAGGCAGTATGGCAATCCCCCCTCACATTCCCCATTGGCAGTGTGGCAATCCCCCCTCACATTCCCCATAAGCAGTGTGGCAATCCTCCCCCTCCCATTCCCCATAGGCAGTGTGGCATCCCCCCTCACATTCCCCATAGTCAGTGTGGAATTCCCCCTCACATTTCCCATAGGCAGTGTGGCAAACCCCCCTCCCATTCTCATAGGCAGTGTGGCAACCCCCCTCCCATTACCCATAGGCAGTGTGGCATTTCCACCTCCCATTACCCATAGGCAGTGTGGCATCCCCCCTCCCATTCCCCATATAGGCAGTGTGGCATCCCCCCTCCCATTCCCCATATAGGCAGTGTGGCATTAACCCCTCCCATTCCCATAGGCAGTGTGGCATCCCCCTTCCATTCCCCATATAGGCAGTGTGGCATTCCCCCATCCCATTCCCTATATAGGCAGTGTGGCATTCTCCCCTCCCATTCCCCATATAGGCAGTGTGGAATCCCCCATCCCATTCCCATAGGCAGGGTGGCATCCCCCCTCCCATTCCCCATATAGGCAGTGTGGCATTCCCACCTCCCATTACCCATAGGCAGTGTGGCATCCCCCTCCCATTCCCCATATAGGCAGTGTGGCATTCTCCCCTCCCATTTCCATAGGCAGTGTGGCATCCCCCTCCAATTCCCATTGGAAGTGTGGCATTCCCCCCTTCCATTCCTATATGCAGTATAGCATTCCCCCTCCCATTCCCCATAGGCAGTGTGGCATCCCCCCCTTGGAGGGACGGTTTTCCATTCTTTCTTTTTTGTCAGGCAGGGCAGCTATTTGCATTTGCATATTTAAAGTGTTGTAACTGTTATAACCTCCTATCCATCCCTCAATGAGGGGGTGTGGCCTAATATAACAAATGCCCCTCTTTCCCACCCTAAAAAGGTGGGAGGTATGTCCGTGTCACCACTCAACATAAAGGGGCCCACTGAGCCTGTTGCCTAACGGCCCCCATAAACCTGGGGCCACCCCTGGTCTCTGCTCACGGAAGTTCCTAGTGAGGCACCCATTGTCTACAATGAGAGCTGGCTGTACACAGGCCACACCCACCCACCAGCCAGAACAAGGAAGTGCAGCTTCACAAACCAGGCCAGGCCGTGAAAGCAGTGTGGGATCCTGGGAACGGTGATCCAAAATCCACAAGCGGTCAGCCTTGGAGTCTAAACTCCAGTGCCAGCTTGTAAGGGTTTTGCTCCCCTTTAAAGTGGACCAAAACCCAGGATTTTGACTATGCTGGGTTTTGGTCCTTGCCCCTGGGGCACCCTGATTGGGGATGCCCCGCTGTGTGAAACCCCCCAGGTCGCTGAAACCAACTCATCTCTTCCAGGTCCTACTGGGCATGCGCGGGTGCTCGTCCAATCAGCGCACTCCGATCCGCTGATGTCACATCGTCTAAGCCTTGGTCTAAGGCAAGCGTGCTTGTGCCCGCATTCCCTGCTTCCCTCTAACAGGAAGCGTGCCTGCGCCGGCCAGTCACAAATGCCTGGCACGGGCAAGCAACCTGCTAGAGGGATAGCGGGGATGCGGCCACGGCTCACACATGTGCCGTTGGACTGGGAAAGAAGGTAAGTGTACCGGGCAACCTGGGGGGTTTCATACAATAGGGCATACCGATTTTGGATCCCGGGCCGACCGCTGTGGGTTTTGGTCCACTTTAAATTGCAGTAACAAACTTAAAGAATATTTCCTGAGCCAAGGAGCAAGTAGGCCACCCCGATTTGGGCGCGATCAGCCCACATTAACAAAGCAGATCCCTCTTAAGCTGTCAGGAGGCCTCTCCCTTAAGAAACCTCACATGGCGCTGTTGCCTCTCTTCGGGCGCCGCTCATTAGCATATAGCCTAGATAGAAAACAAACAGAGGAAGCAGATTTTTTTTTATTTGCAGGGAATGATAGATCATCCGCTGTCTCCCCCTCATCAGGCGATCATCCCCCCTCTCGAGCTGCGCGCAGTTTGAAGATCTCCTCTCACAGGCACAGGTGTATCCGGGGGCCGGGCCGCCGCCCCATACATCACAATTATTCCCGCATACAGGTCTGCACACATTAACATACATATAATGGGCACATGATATTTACAGTCATACGCAAGTCTATAAATACATTGACAAGGAGACATTTTGGAATATCTGGTGCACATCACCTGGTTTAAATTAAAAAAAAAAAAAGAGTGAAAGATCTTAAAGGGATAGTACAGCCAGAAAGTAATTGTGTGGTTTGGCTTTTTTTTTTATTTTCAAGTTTTTTTTTTTCGTTTCAGCAGTGCTAAGCATAATATCATCATACTGATCACAGAGAGAAAAAAACTCACGAATAGGAAAACGCATACCTCTACCAACTTTTCAGTGTGGGAAAGAGGGACAATTGATAAATGAAGCCACGCCCCCTCATTGAAGAATGGATAGGAGATAGGTGTAACAATTACAACAATAGAAACATTTTGAATAGGCAAATAAATCATTTATTGCTGCAGATCTGCATGTTACACCTCAAAGAGGGACAGGGGGACATGGACTCAAATCAGGGACAAATGGGAGGTAGGGGAAAACGTGGAGGCTAATTTAAGACTAGCGCCATGCCATGTATTGCCATTTGAGCGTCTATTTAGCAGCACTTAGATCTTACACTAGTAAATGCTGCAAGCGGGTGTCTGGCGCTATAACCTAGTGTAGCGGCCAGACAAGTGATGCTGTACTATCCTGTCCAGCATTGATAAAAGTGATGTCTGGAGGGCGCTGTAAAAGCGCTCCCCCTGAATCAATGCATATGTAGCACCCAAGGGAAAGCCTCCCAGAGCCACATATAACAACAGGACAACGCTGCAGCGAACGATAGGTAGCGCCAGTTAAGTGTGTTCGACGTTTGGCGCTGAAGCTCATATTTAGGAATATCAAACACAAAACCAGCGTCAGTGCTCTAAAACTGGAAACTCTAGTGTCGAAAGCCAGATGCAGTATGAAAAAAGTCTGTTTCTGAACACATATCCACCAGCACCAGAACGAAAACACATGGAACGACATTGTTTTAACGCTGTGATAATGACGCTGCAATGGCTGACCTGCACATACAATTCTACATTAAAAAAAAGCAAAATATAACAATGTAAGTGTTTGGTTGCTGGGCAGGAGAGGCCACACAATCATTTGATCCTAAAGTAATTAATTAAAATGCAATTTATACACAAACAAAAAAACACAATTGAAATGTAAGGGATAACGCTGCTGAGTGACAGGTGCTATATGGCGCTGCTGAACATATAGCACAGACGCTTTACACTGAGTCGCCGCTAGTGGTACATGTGACGCTACATGGCGCTATTAGAGGCGCTCACCAGATTGATTTTCATATACCCGTATATACTCGAGTATAGGTCGACCCGAATATAAGCCGAGGCACCTAATTTTACCACAAAAAACTGGAAAAGTTATTGACTCGAGTATAAGCCTAGGGTGGAAAATGCAGCAGCTACCGGTAAATTTCAAAAATAAAAATAGATACCAATAATGTTTTTGAATACCGTATTTATTTCAAAGAAAAGACTTTTACGGGTACTGTACGGTGTCTATTGAGGCCTAATGCAGGCTGATATTACAGAAAGTGATGACATGACTGCATGTGATGACATGACTGTTTGCATAGAGCAGCCTGTGTTAGGGCTCATAATATACATTCTACCAGTGTCCTGCCTGTGTCCATTAAATATACAGCCTGCCTGTGTCCATGAAATATACCGTACAGCCTGCCTGTGCCCATTAAATATACAGCCTGCCTGTGTCCATGAAATATACCGTACAGCCTGCCTGTGCCCATTAAATATACAGCCTGTCTGTGTCCATTAAAGGAAAACTGTCACATACGGTAAGCATAACTGCACTAACCAGTGGCCCAGGCTGGTAGTGCGGTTTATGCTGAGTAAATACCTGGCTCCTGCCGTTTGATTGCCCGATCCGTTCTGCCGTTATACCGGTAGTTGATTGCCGCCTTCCTCTTCAGCGCGCCGGCTCCCTCTATACACCCGGAAGCGGCCGCTCGCCAGGCTGGACTGAAGCTGCGCCGACCGCTTCTGGGTGTACGCAGGAAGCGGCCGCTCACGCGCAGTCCGGAGCCGGCGCGCTGAAGAGGAAGGGGAGGACGGCAGATCACTGTACCAGAGGAGGCGGGACATCGCTCCCGCGGCTGCACGGGACATCAGCATCATGAGGCCATTCACGAGCGTCACCCAGCGATATGGCCCTGCCCCTTTTTCTCCTCCATTTCGGCCAAAATTTTCACTGACTCGAGTATAAGCCGAGGCGGCTTTTTTCAGCCCAAAATGTGGGCTGAAAAACTCGGCTTATACTCGAGTATATACGGTATATGGTTTTCACATACTGCCCCCAGTGTTCACCTGACACTACGTGGTACTACGTGGTGTTAGCGTTTCTTAAATAACCCTACAAAACTGGCGGAAGTTTATCCTGATTGCCATGGCAGAATGACAGTTCTATTGATATGTTGACAGGCCTAGATAAATGTTACCATAGATGAAAAACAGTACAAAAAGGCATAACTTGCTATTGCAGACAGATTGGGTAAGTATTGCAACCCAATTCCTGGGCTTACTGCTTGTTGATTTTGGCCTGGTGATCTCTCTCCCTTCTGCTGGGCTTCCTCATGCATGATGTAGGAGACATCTTCCTGCTGCTTCGTTATTGTGAATATTTCTGAGAAGGGTCATTTTTTGAGGGGTCTGCATTCAATGAGTCTGCAGAAGGGAGCAAGGTCAATAGGGATTATTGAGAGATTAGAGGGGAAGGTGAGAAGAAAGGAGGCTGAAGGAGGGAATGTGCAAATGTGAGGTAGAAGGAAAGGATAACAGAGAAAGAGTATGGAAAAGAGAAGGAGGGAATGTGCAAATTAAGCTAGATGGAGGGAATGTGAAAATGATACAAAAAAGGGGTGTTAAAAGAGGAACATCAGGGGAGGTTAAAACTTCACCCAAATGTCACCGATCTGCTGCCCCCCCCCCCACCCGCTTTTACCTTGGGCACTACTTACCTCCCCAGGGAATCCATTTTCTGGGTCCCTCGGATTGGGGGCGTTCCCCGGATGAGGAGCTCCATCTTGCATCCCATCAGGCACTGCGCACACCCCCTGTGGGATGCAATGGAGCCTCCCAAAATCCTGCAAGGCTTCGCTGAGTGGCGCGAGACTAACCCGGGGGGGGGGGGGGTGATTGTCGGGCCCGAAGCAGCCAGATGCATCTAAAAAGTAAGTAAGGGACGATGGGGTGGGGAATCGGCCTATTTTTATTTTAGGTGCAATGTTCCTTTAAGGACAAGAGGGATAGATCATATAAAATAGAGACAAGCTAAGGCCAAGCAAGATGATAGGGACTAATAAGTAATGTTGGGCTTCATTTTTTGTGGCCAGAGGTAAATTCGTCTTGAATTCAGCATATTTGCTTTAGTTCAGCCACAACAGAATATTCTGAATTCAGGTCCAAATATTAACACAGTAATGTGTCTGTAGATAATGGTAGAGGTCACCTTTAGCCAAATAATGCATCTGAAAGTGGAAAAAGAAGGAACAAAACCCCTTTACTATAGTATCATTCACAATTTATATTTGAGGCCCCATTTAAAGTAGACCAAACAGGCTGATTCCCCCTCCTCATTGCAACCTAAACTGGGATGCCCCCTATGTGAAACCCCACCGTTCACCCAAAATTCTTACCTGTCCTGTATGCTCATGATACATGGCTGTGTGTGGCCGTGCACAGCCAAGAATTGGATGCCACGCGCCGTACATTATTATACACAGCCCGTGAAGCCGATTGGACAAGATCCGCACATGCACCGTAGGACCGAGGAGAGGTGGGTTTTACTGGGTGAACGTCAGGTTTTCATACAGCAGGGCATCCCAAACCCGGGTGTCTCAGGGGGACGGACCAAAACCTGGGATAGTGAATATTTGGGGCTTTGGTCCACTTAAACAGAAATTATTTTCACAGTAAAATAATAATTCCTCTTTAAGTCTTTTAAATCATCTTTATATAGAGCTATAATATTCTTGTGCCTGTTGATTCCCTCCCCCCAGGGCCCAGGGACCTTCTTTTCTGGTGCATCCATGAGCCACCGCCGCATCCCCACTATCCCTCTAGCAGAGCGTGTGCCCGTGTCAGGCATTCGTGAATGGCCGGCGCAGGCACGCTTCCTGTTAGAGGGACCCAGGGGATGCGCCCGCCAGCGTGCTCAGAGACGCGAACAAGCAGCCCATGCACCATAGGACCGGGAAGAGGTGAGTTGCACTCAGCGATCTGGGGGGGGTTTGGGAGAAAGGACCGCACTGGACATTCACAAATGCCTGGAACGGGCACGCGCCCTGCTAAAGGGATAGCCGGCATGTAGCCACTGTTCGTACATGCTCCGTTGGACCGGGAAAGAAGGAGAGTTACCGGGCGGGTTTTGCACTGCAGGGCATCCCAAATCTGGATGTCCCAGGGGAGTGAGTATGCCTGTGGGTTTTGGTCCACTTTAAAGAGGAATATTGGGGGAGGTTAAAACCAAACCTCACCAATATGCTGCCCCCCCCCCCACCCGCTGGTTTTACCTTTGGGCAGTTTTTACTCACTTGCCAGGGCATCCATTTTCTGGGTCCCTCGGATTGCGGACGACCTTCCGACGGGATGGGATGCAATGGAGCCGCCTGAAATCCCTGAGCTGCGAGATCGTCGTGGGGCATTGACGAGCGCGGCTAAGGCCATGCTTGTCATTTAACGACGGCTATGCAAGTGGCGGGGTGAGGATCGGGCCCTGAAGCAGCCAGATGTCACCGCAGCAGGCAGCGGCGACATCCAAAAGCTGAGTAAGGGCCGATGCGGGGGGAATCGTCCCCTTTTTATATAAGTCAATGTTCCTATTTAAAGTGGACCAAAATCCAGCGCAATTGGCACGGGAATCTATAAGATCTATAAGATCACACAACGGGGCATCCAAAATCGGGATGCCTCGTTGTGTGAAACCCCCCAGGTCGCTTCGTTCACTTACTTTGCTTCCAGGTCCAACGGCACATGCTGCATCCCCGCTATCCCTCTAGCAGGACGCATGCCCTTTAGAGGGAAGCGGGGGATGTGGCCACCAGTGCGCTTGGAGACCCTGGCCTTAGATGCAGACTTAGGCCCTTATTTAACAAGGGATAGCGCCAGGTAGCGAATGGTGAGCGAACGGTAATGACGGTCACCGCCACGAGAACGCCGGCTCCCCTCCGCAATCACACATTTATCAAGCCGATCCTGCTTAGCGACTGACAGAGCGCCAGATAGCGAATCATTCATCATTATTCCAGCCTCACCCCAGAGCGCCAGCGAGCGACCTTGAACAGCGACAGGTATGACCTCTCGCTACCTGGCGCTCTCCAATGCATTTCAATGGAGCAATCTTTAAATATTCATAATTAAATGCTATTAATGTTTTTTTTTTTTTTTAAATGGCAAAAATTCTGTGACCACTTCTGCAATGTAAGATATTTTATTTAAGGTCTGATATTAATGTATTCATATTACAAAATGTTTGTAAAAACATGTTTTTTTATTTTTCTAAAAATATGGTTGTTTGGGGGTTAAAAAACTACTTTCAACCCATCGCCGCCAGCGCTCTGGGGTTTAAACAAGCATTTCACAGCGTGAGAATTTTTTGAGCGTGATTTGTTAATGAATATGCTGGGAGCCGTTCGCTATGGCCATTCGCTGTCATGCGCTCCCATACAGCGCGGAACCTGTCAAACAGCGACTCCTAACCCCGTATTCAACATTACCGCACACCGACTGAGTCGCTGTCAACAGCCGAACAACGGCCAAGCACAGCGAATACTAGCGTGCGCTGTGAAAATAACGCTACTGGCGCTCATCTGTCGCTACCTGGCGCTATTAATGAATCGGCCTCTTAGATGGCGTGACGTCAGCGGCTCCGAGCGCGCTGATTGGACGAGCGGCCGCCCATGTGCCGTAGGCCCGGGAAGAGATGAGTTGCGCTCTGCAATCTGGGGGTTTCACACAGCAGAGCACCCCCGATTGGGGGGCCTCGGGGGGAAAGGACCAAAACCCAGGATTGTCAATATTCTGGGTTTTGGTCCACTTTAATTCTGTCATTTTTACACACAAACCCATAACAGCAATAACACAAACAATGACCAAAATGTTTCAAGCTGAACAGTGCAAAAATCGCTCTATTATGTCATAAAACTGACGGTTTGAAAATGGCCTCATCTTCACAGCTCGCCCAGAGAGTTTTCATGTGAGCCGCCGTGCTGGCCCATTTGCTTGCATTTAGTAAATAGAGGGGCCTTTCACCAAATCAATAGGCCGGACATGTCCACACACATGGCGGGAGGAAGTCAGCGCAGCTCGCTGTCCTCTGGGTGAACTTTGGGAAGGATGGAAAGATTAGCAGCCGTGTCAGAGGTCACAATTCATGCCAGCGACTGGTAACAAACAGAAATCTCATTTAGCCAAGGAGTGAAAGACGAGCACCTTCCTGTAATTAATTCCTGCGCTGCCACCCTGCGACACACACACACACACACACACACGTGCAATGCGCTGTGGCCATTTTGTCAGCCTCACTGGTTAATTAATGAGATGTGGCGAGAGGTTTCCACCATGATTGGGTCTGTCGGTGGACACAATAAGGTTGATTCAGCACCGTATTTTTCTTTTTAATCACGTTTTGAGTTTTTTTAGCAAAAACGCCTTTTCCTAAAAAGGACATTTTAAGACATTTCCTGGCAGCCATGAGGACTATTATTCCAAGACATTAGGGCTGATTCAGAGCCTCTTTCAAATGCACTTCCGCATGTGTCTGTGTAAGTTTTTTGTGTTTTTGCATGCTTTTTCTGGATTTTCGTTACTGTTTTCGTGCGTATATGCATTTACGCTAACGCGAATATGCGCTTTCGATGGTCTTATGTTTATCATCAAATTTCCGTTATGTCGGGCAACTTAGGTTATTGGTTTGGGCTTGCGCATGATTCAGAGCCTTGATTGCCGATGACCACCCCCCCCCCCCCCCCCCCAATAAAACAGGTTTGTTTCCGAGATGTTTGCTGAGTACGTTGAGGAGTACGAGCGCTTGCAGCTAAACGGCATGGTCTGCATCACCATGGCCTCATCCCTAGCCTATAAAATTAGCATAATTACATATGGCCTCATCCTTTTGCTTGAACATTACTAATATTTCATTCCACAGCTATTAAAAATGTATATACAAAATATTAAGTCTGGCTTCCTTTTCACAACAACCCCCCCCCAGGAGAGACTTAAAGCGGACCTTCACTCTGAATAAGAGTCTATCTTATATGTTTCCCACACCCTGTACATACAGATTGGCCACATTAAAAATCATCCTACCTGCATCTACTGCATGTTATGAGCCTTTAAACATCCAAGATGGCGGCTTATGGAAGCCGCCATTTTATCAGGCAGCCTGCAAACAGTGCCTCCTGACTGTGCTGCTCGGCATTCTGGGACTGCTGACCTTTACCTGACCCCAGCTCTGCTCTGTCTGAGCAAAGCACAGATATAACCCGCCCCCCTGTACCTTATCCCACTCTCCTCTCCTCAGTAAGTGTGATGCTTCTGAGTCAAGATGGCGGCGCCCGTATCCTAAATTCCTGAACAGAGTTGCAGCCCAGTGGGGGAAAGAATAATAAGTTAGTGGCTAAAAACGTAAAATATATTAATTTTAGATGCTGGGGAACCGTTTTTTAAGAGTTTGGACTTTTCATTAAATCATGGTGAAGGTCCGGTTTAACAATTTGACGGCGACAGTGTATAGGCTGGTGGGCGACATCCAGGAGCTGGCTGCTTCCTTGGGGACCAGTGAAGAATAGATTTTTACAAATTTTAAAGATGTTTTTTATAAAAAAAATAGTTACAGGTTGTTTTAAAAAAAAAAATTACTTTTTGTAAAAAAATAAATAAAAATTTATTTAAGAATTTGGATAAAACAAATTAACATTTATTAAAACAAACAAAAAAACCCCTGTAATTAATATATTTAAACGTAACCATGTTTCGTGTTTATTTTCTGTAAAGCACTAAAAAATTAATGCATGAACACATCCAATAAAGAACATACAGCAGAAGACATCAAGAAGTAATAGAAAACTAAGAAGAGAATGAAGAACATTAAGGTAAGCATGAATGTCGGGAGAACATCTAAACAGGAACCACGAGTGAGTTCAGGTAAGCATTAATGCTGGGAGATCTTAAAAACAGGAACCGCGAGTGAGTTGAGGTAAGCATTGGAGCAGAAGTGAGTGAGAGAATAGTTGAGACGGGGGAAATGAATGAGTGAAATAGCTGTGCGCATGCGTACAAGCATGCAAGCATACCGATTTTCAAAAGATTTCCTACAGAATTCCGTTTGGACGTATATTTGGAGAAAGATTCATGCTGAATCTAATGGGACACTGAAAATCTTCGTTGGAAGCTAAGTTGGAAAACGCTGACAAACGGTAGTATACGAGGTTTACTAAGTAACGTAAACGTAAACCTCGTCCTCTCGAGGACGCAACGAGAGCCAGAAAATGACATTCTCGTTGGCGTACGCAGCTACGAACAGTAAAAGGAAGGCTTCTGATGGAGGCTCTGAATCAGGCCTATTGAAAGAAGGACCCCCCCCCCCAAGCTGATAGAATGAGTACAGGAATTAGAGTTGATCCGCTATATGGAAAGCTTAATTGCTAGCGATATAGAAGCCACAAATAGATATATGGTGACCTGGGCGGGGTGGTTGGACTAACGGGATTAGCACCTCCCTTCCTTAATATAATCGAGCGGATAGGCCCGAGATTCGTGCCTATTCGCTAACTTGAAACACCCCCCTGGACTACGGTTGGTCCAGAAGCATACAGGGTAGATATCAACGTTAGATCATGAGCTTGGAACTTGATCCTGGGGTTCCCTCTCACCCCACTTTCTAGAGCCTCACGCTCATCCATTAGCACACCTGTTATTTGCCAAGTCTCACTCATCCCCCCAACCTTAATACCCCTCTTCCCCCATTACTTACCCCCCCAACTCTCTAAGCAGAGACGGCATTAGAATTAGGGCACTGGCATCATAGCTCAATTTTAATGTACAGGTGGTATCGGCAAGATCTATACATGGGAAGAAATGATCTCAATGGTCCCCCTGTGGGAACCGGTACAAGTACCATGGTCCACCGATATAAAGAGTGACTTTGTTCGCCATCTGAATGATCACTGCCAACAGACATGACTGTTAACCACTTTAGATGGCGAGATGTACAATTGGTAATATATATAACTGTGGAATATATATGCTGTACCCCCTCCCCCCTTACCACTCCTTTTTGCCTTCTGTACCCCCTCAGTACCCCCCATATACCTTTAAAAACAAAGCTCTCTCCAACCAGGCCCCTCCCTACATCTCATCTCTAATCTAACAATATCAACCTAGACGCAGCCTCCACTCTGCTGCTGACCTTGTCCTGTCCTCCACCCTGGTCACCTCCTCTCACGCCCGCCTCCAGGACTTCTCATGTGCCACTCCAATCTTCATGAATGCCCTCCCCCACCCAATCCGCCACTCCACAACCCTCAAAACCTTCAAAGGTGCCCTTAAAATGCATCTATTCAGACAAGCATTCAATCTGGCTTAAAGCGGACCTTCACCCTGAATAAGAGCTTATCTTATATGTTTCCCCCACCCTGTACATACTGATTGCTCACATTAAAAATCATCCTACCTGCATCTACTGCATGTTATGAGCCTTTAAACATCCAAGATGGCGGCACATGGACTTTCAGGCAGCCTGCAAACAGGAAGTGTCTTCTGACTGTGCCGCTCTGCATTCTGGGATTGCTGTCCTTTCCCTGACCCCAGCTCTGCTCTGTCTGAGCAAAGCACAGCTATAACCCGCCCCGCTGCACTCCCCGACCCCTCTACTCTCCTCAATAGTTGAATGCTTCTGAGGAAAGATGGCGGCGCCCATGTCCTAGAGTCCGGAACAGAGTTGAAGCCCAGTGGTGGAAAGAATAAAAAGTAAATGGGTAAACACATAAAATATATTAGTTTTAGATGCTGGGGAATAGTTTTTTTAAGGGTTTGGGCCTTTCATTAAATGATGCTGAAGGTCCGGTTTAAAGTGGACCACTATCCTGGGTCTTGGTCCACTTCGGTGGGGCACCCCTGATCGGGGTGCCCCGCTGTGTGAAACCCCCCCAAACACCTGGAAAACTGACCTCTCCCCGCTCCCACGTGGCCGCGCCGTCCAATCAGCGCGGCCGGACAAGCGGTCTGACAGGACCGGACAAGCGGCTCCTCCGCCCCCGCCATTCACGGACGGCCAGCGCAGGCGCGTGCATGTCTAGAGGGGCGCGAGGGAGGCGGCGGCGACCGGCCGCCGCCGAAGACAAGGTAGGTGATTTGGGGTGTTTGGGGCGGTTTCACCCCGTGGGACATCCCGATCTCGGATGTCCCGCGGGGAGGGAGGTGATCGGCCCGGGAATCTTATAGATTCCCGGGCCGATCACGCGAGGGTGAAGGTCCACTTTAAGCAATTCTCTAAAGGGCACAGGCCACAAAGCTCAATACTGTCTGTGATCCTTCCCCCTCATCCTTTAGACTGTAAGCTCGCAAGGAAAGGGGCCCTCTTTCCTATTGTATCTTGTATTCAGAATATCCATTGTAATCTCTGTAACACTGCATTTGTAATACTCTAGGTATTATATGTTTCTACCCTGTGTGTAATTACACCTTTGTACAGCACTACAGAAGATGATGGCGCTATATAAATAAACAATAATAATAATAATGATGCTGAATCAAACCTATAGAGTGACAGGGCTGGTGCGGTCGCAGGCGTTATCTTTAAACCAGGAGCCCGACTGCTGCCCGAGAGGCTAGTTAACCAGCTCGCCCCACAGCCGGCTGTCGGACAGCGAGATTGTGGGACGGGGCATGGATGTAAAACTCAGACTCTGTGATGATGTAGTAGGGAAGTAATTCCCCAGTGCTTGGCAAATGCAACTGCCAACCAGGCTGAGCTGTCTGCCATCTCCCTCTTCGCAGGATGACGTCACATCGGCTCAGCCTGCCAGTGACTGAAAAGCGTGAGATAAAGGAAGGCAGAGAACCCATGGAAAGTGGCATGCTGCTTAAAAGAGGAACAACACATATTTGGCCGGCCCTGGATTCTAAAAGACTGCAGGGCTGCCCGATTAAAGTGGACCAAAACCCACGGCAATCGGCCCGGGGAATCTTGTATCGATCTTATTATCAATTCCCTCCCCCCGGGGCATCCAAAATCGGGATGCCCCGTTGTGTGAAACCCCCCAGGTTGCCCCGCACACTTATCTTGCTTCCCTGTCCAACGGCGCATGCACGAGCCACGGGCACATCGCCAATATCCCTCTAGCAGGACACGTGCCCACGCCAGGCATTTGAAAATGTCCGGCACGGCCACACTCCCTGTTAAAGGGAAGCGGGGGATGTGGCCGTCAGCGCACTCGGAGCAGGTGGCCTTAGGCGCTGGTTTAGATGGCATGAAATCAGCAGCTCCGAGCGCGCTGATTGGATGAGCGCCCGTGCATGCGCCGTAAGACCGGGTAGAGGTGAGTTTCGCTCGGCGATCTGGGGGGTTTCACACAGCGGGGCACCCCCGGATCGGGGTGCCCCAGGAGAAAGGACCAAAACCCAGGATAGTCAAAATCGGCCCTGGAGTGTGTAAATTTCCAGGGCCGCCTGATCCTCACTACCTGGCACACCTCAACGGCACATGCACAGGCCATGACCACACCCCGCTATACCTTTTAGTCAGGGACGTGACCACGCCAGGCACTTGTGAATGCCCAGTGCAAGCATAACGGGAAATGAAAGGCGGCCAGCTGCGCACTTGGCTCAATTTGTTCCTTAGTTGACAATAACACTCAACGGCTAAGACTAAGACAAGACGACTAAAAAAGTAGAATGAAACAGAGAGCGACCATTGGCTGCGCATGTGCCGTTGGGTAGACATTTTTCCAAAAAACATCAAGGTTGGCCTGCGGCTCCGTCAAAGTTTTTATTTTGGCCCACTGTGTATTTGAGTTTGACATCCCTGCTCTAAATGATGCCAAGTGAGCATATGGAGGCTAATTTAAGACTAGCGCCACGTATTGTCATGTGAGCGTCTACGTAGCGGTGCTTAGAGCGACCACAAGTGGTTGTTGCAAGCGGGTGTCCGACGCTATAACCTAGCGGAGCAGGTGGATAAGTGATGCTGTATTATCCTGTACAGCAGTGATAAATGTGATGTCTGTAGAAGCTTCTCCCTGATTCACTGCAGAGCCAATCGAGAACGCGGTAGGTGGTGTCCCGAGGTCATAGCGCCCAAGACTACGCTACATCTAACAACAGGACAACGCTGCAGCGAACGATAGGTAGCACCAGCTCTGTGTGTCCAGCACTCGGCACTGGAGCCCATATTTAAGAAGAAAACTACACACAACCAGCGTCTGCTCTATAAAACTGGGCGCTCTAGCGTCGAGCGCCAGAAGCTATGTGATATAAGTCTGTTTATCAACGCGTATCCACTAGCACCAGAGCGAAGACACATGGAATAACATCGTGACAATGACACTGCAATGGCCGACCTGCACATACAATTCTGCATAAAATACATCACAATAAAAGTGTTTGGTTGCCGGGCAGGAGACGTCACATAATGATTCAAACCAAAAATTTTGAAAATTACTTTAGGAAAACGCTATTTATACACAACCAAATAAAACACCATTGAAATGCATGGAGAGCGCTACTGAGCGACAGGTGGCGCTCCAGAACCTAGAGCGACGGCGCTATACACTGAGCCGCCGCTAGTGATACATGTGACGCTACATGATGATATTAGAGTCGCTCACCAGATTGACTTTCATATATATGGTTTTCACCTACAGCGCCCAGCGTTTACCCGAGGATACATGGCACTACCTGGCGTTAGCCTTTCTTAAATAACCCCCATAATAATTTGGAGAAGCAACAATAATGGGGCCCCCCTGACCTCCTGGGGCATGGTGGGGTCACACCCCCTATTGTTACAACCCTGATCCTGGGAGTTCTCCACAATCTGCATTCTCTGTAAAGAGAGGCGTCCTTGAAATATACTAGGAGGGCTTACAGACAGGGGTTCCCGGAAAATCTATAGTGCCAGACCGGGCTCCCGGAGAGTCTTCTTGTGTCTGAGTTACCCCCAGCTCCTGCTTAACCTGGGGCTGACCTGAACCTACCGGGGGGGGGGGGGAACTGGGCAGGTAGGTCACGTGTAGGTGATTTGGTCTCCTTAGATGTGTCCTCTCATACATACTTTGCAATTCTGAACTGGAGCAGCTTCACAGCATCTCACAGGGATGTGGGTACCGTTACCCATAGCAACCAACCAGCAAGCTGCTGTCAAATACAGCATCAAAAAGTAATGATCAAACAAGGGCAACAGCCCTATTCCCCATTTCTTCTTGGCCAAGTTGGTCACACACTGTACTAAAATGCTGCCCATAGATGTGCTCATCTAAAGGATCAGTAGGGGTGCTCAGCCCAGAGCGTGCTCTGGAACCCATAGGGCTCTACTCAGCCTTTTCTAGCCAATAGCAATATAGAGGCTTGGACAACCTCAGCAGTCGCCAGCTTCAGACCATGATGTTTCGTGTTGCAGTGATTTTTTTTATTTTCTAGCAGTAATCATTTAAGCGGAATAAAACCTGAACTGGGATGCCCCACAGTATGACTGCAACTCACCTTCAATGCGTGGGCTCTCATCCAGCGAGAACTGCCTGCCGCATTCCCCACTTTCTGTGCACGCTCTAAATGGCTTTCCATTCACAACGTCAGAGCCCTTTGGCAAAAGGTAGTCAACAAGGTAAAGGGCTCTGATTGGATGAGAGCCCACGCATGCGCCCTTGGAGTGGGGAAAGGTGAGTTTTGTACGGGCGCCCTGCTGGGTTTCACACTGCAGGGCATCCCAATTTAGGATGCCCCAAAGAAAGGCCAGCAGCCAGGCCTGGAATCTTTTAGATTCCAGGCCGGCCACAGGTGGGTTTTGTTCCACTTTAAGTGCACGGAATACTGGGTGGGCTTTGCTATAAAGGTGAGTCATAATTAAAGCGGACCAAAACCTTCTTTTGTTCTGCTGCACCAGAGAGATCTGAAAGGGGCCATAGAGGTGCCATTGTTGGATTTCTTTTTTGGCACTGCTGCCTCTACCGCAAACGCATAAACGCATGCAATACCTGACAGGTGTTAATGAGGGCTAAATAAAGCTTTGATTTAATTAAATAATCACTATTCCACTATTGTTACAATATATCAGGCAGCACGCACCCATCACCAGACGGAGAGATATGCCTGGTGCAGTTGGGTGCTGGTTTAAGGCAAGTTGGTTTGCCAATCACAGGGGAATCCCAAATTGGATTACCCCTGGTGTTGAATTTAGGCCCAATGAAAGGGGATCTGGTCCACTTTAAAAGTGGAGGCTTAAGTTTGGGTGCCCAACATCCAACTCACTGTGTTCCCAGTTCCAGACATTATCCCCGCTGCATCCAATCCCTGACATCCACCCCTGTGTATCCAATCCCTGACATCCTCCCCTGTGTATCCAATCCCTGACATCCACCCCTGTGTATCCAATCCCTGACATCCACCCCTGTGTATCCAATCCCTGACATCCTCCCCATGTGCATCCAATCCCTGACATCCTCCCCTGTGTATCCAATCCCTGACATCCTCCCATGTGTATCCATTCCCTGACATCCACCTCTGTGTATCCAATCCCTGACAACCACCCCTGTGTATCCAATCCCTGACATCCACCCCTGTGTATCCAATCCCTGACATCCTCCCCTGTGTATCCAATCCCTGACATCCTCCCCTGTGTATCCAATCCCTGACATCCACCTCTGTGTATCCAAACCCTGACATCCACCTCTGTGTATCCAATCCCTGACATCCTCCCCTGTGTATCCAATCCCTGACATCCACCTCTGTGTATCCAATCCCTGACATCCTCCCCTGTGTATCCAATCCCTAACATCCTCCCCTGTGTATCCAAACCCTGACATCCACCTCTGTGTATCCAATCCCTGACATCCTCCCCTGTGTATCCAATCCCTGGCATCCTCCCCTGTGTATCCAAATCCAATCCCTAACATCCTCCCCTGTGTATCCAAACCCTGACATCCACCTCTGTGTATCCAATCCCTGACATCCTCCCCTGTGTATCCAATCCCTGGCATCCTCCCCTGTGTATCCAAATCCAATCCCTAACATCCTCCCCTGTGTATCCAAACCCTGACATCCACCTCTGTGTATCCAATCCCTGACATCCACCCCATGTGTATCCAATCCCTGACATCCTCCCCTGTGTATCCAATCCCTGACATCCTCCCCTGTGTATCCAATCCCTGACATCCTCCCCTGTGTATCCAATCCCTGACATCCACCCCTGTGTATCCAATCCCTGACATCCTCCCCGTGTATCCAATCCCTGACATCCACCTCTGTGTATCCAATCCCTGACATCCACCCCTGTGTATCCAATCCCTGACATCCACCTCTGTTTATCCAATCCCTGACATCCACCCCTGTGTATCCAATCCCTGACATCCATCCCTGTGAATCCAATCCCTGACATCCACCCCTGTGAATCCAATCCCTGACATCCTCCTCTGTGTATCCAATCCCTGACATCCACCCCTGTGAATCCAATCCCTGACATCCACCCCTGTGAATCCAATCCCTGACATCCATCCCTGTGAATCCAATCCCTGACATCCACCCCTGTGAATCCAATCCCTGACATCCTCCTCTGTGTATCCAATCCCTGACATCCACCCCTGTGAATCCAATCCCTGACATCCACCCCTGTGAATCCAATCCCTGACATCCACCCCTGTGTATCCAATCCCTGACATCCACCCCTGTGCATCCAATCCCTGACATCCACCTCTGTGTATCCAATCCCTGACATCCTCCCCTGTGTATCCAATCCCTGACATCCACACCATGTGAATCCAATCTCTGACATCCTCCTCTGTGTATCCAATCCCTGACATCCTCCCCTGTGTATCCAATCCCTGACATCCACCCTTGTGAATCCAATCCCTGACATCCACCCCTGTGTATCCAATCCCTGACATCCACCCCTGTGTATCCAATCCCTGACATCCACCCCTGTGAATCCAATCCCTGACATCCACCCCTGTGTATCCAATCCCTGACATCCACCCCTGTGTATCCAATCCCTGACATCCACCCCTGTGTATCCAATCCCTGACATCCACCCCTGTGAATCCAATCCCTGACATCCACCCCTTTGTATCCAATCCCTGACATCCACCCCTGTGTATCCAATCCCTGACATCCACCCCTGTGTATCCAATCCCTGACATCCACCCCTGTGTATCCAATCCCTGACATCCACCTCTGTGTATCCAATCCCTGACATCCACCCCTGTGTATCCAATCCCTGACATCCACCTCTGTGTATCCAATCCCTGACATCCTCCCCTGTGTATCCAATCCCTGACATCCACCCCTGTGTATCCAATCCCTGACATCCACCCCTGTGTATCCAATCCCTGACATCCACCCCTGTGTATCCAATCCCTGACATCCACCTCTGTGTATCCAATCCCTGACATCCACCTCTGTGTATCCAATCCCTGACATCCTCCAGTGTGTATCCAATCCCTGACATCCACCTCTGGGTATCCAATCCCTGACATCCACCCCTGTGAATCCAATCCACCCCATTTGTATCCAATCCCTGACATCCACCTCTGTGTATCCAATCCCTGGCATCCACCTCTGTGTGCCCAATAGTACACCCCCAATGTTAAAGCCAGGGGCCCTTTTGATGATAGAAACCCTGGGCAACTGTCCAATTTGCCCCTACCTAAAGCCAGCCATGACCACAACCCCCAGCACCCTTGTTTAATGTAGACATGTGAATTTTAAGCTCGTCATCAAGATTTACGAAACATGACAAGCAAATTGTTAGGGGAAAAAAAAAGGCATTAAGTGGAATGATGATGAATTTGTGGCTCTATAAAAATATCCTGCAGTCAGCAGTCTAGTGGAGGTCCTGTATAATTTATATGACCTTGGCTGAATGTGAGCAGCGAACTTGCCGGTGACTGCGTGCCGGCGGGAGCAGCGCTGCAGCAGTCATGCATCAGTGGCTTGACCTGCACGGGTTACTGATTTATCAAGTGGGGAGAAAAGCTCTCCACTGAGTAAAGGCTATGCACAACCTGGCCGCCATTGCCATTTATCAAGCCGCATACATACATATATATAGATGTACAGCTATAGATAGGATGATAGAGAGATATGGGGATATCAGACAGATGTTAAACATTCATTAAAAAAATAGATATGACCTATAAAAGACCAGGAGCCTATTTATTAATAAAATAAAAAAATCACTGAGAGCCTGACATGTCTGCACTCGTAAATGTTATTCTCACAAAATAGTGACCAATAGAAAATAGTCGCTACATGGGCTACCGCAGCCTCTTGTATGACAGATCAACAGCGGCCAAATAAAGGAAACAATAAAGAGGGGTGAACACTAAACGCTGATGATAAAGGTGGTGATTAGATAAAGATGATTAGATAAAAAGGATGGTATTTAAATAATAAATACAGTATGTATATGCAGAGCAGAACACACAAAACACGCTCTACAACTGGTGCAAAACTGTGGCTCAATATCACTACAGTGACTAAAAGATGAATGTGCACTATAGAAAAAAAAGCAGTAGCAAAAAAAAGCATGTGTATAGACGGATACAAAATAGGGAGATTGAGATAGATAGATAGATAGATAGATAGATAGATAGATAGATAGATAGAAAGATAGATAGACACGGGGAGGCCGATTCATTAATAGCGCCAGGTAGCGACAGATGAGCGCCAGTAGCGTGATTTTCACAGCGCCAGCTAGTATTCGCTGTGCTTGGCCAGGGTTTGCTTGTTGACAGCGACTCAGTCGGTGTGCGGTAATGTTGAATACGGGCTTAGGGGTCGATGTTTCACAGGTTCAGCGTTGTATGGGTGCGCCTGACAACGAATGGCCAGAGCGAACGGCTTGCTGCAGATTCATTAACAAATCACGCTCCGAATTTTTTCGCGCTGTGAATTCCTTGTTTAAACCCCAGAGCGCTGGCGGCGATGGATGTAAAATAGTTTTTAACCCCCAAACAACCATATTTTTTGATTGTAAAATTATACAAGTTTTTATAAACATTTTGTAATATGAATACATTAATATCAGACCTGTAATATCAATTCTGCACAAATTCATTTTTTTTTTTTTTACCTTAAAAAAAAATCCTAACATTGCAGAAGTGGTCACAGAATTTTTGACATTAAAAAAAAAAAAAAACATTAATAGCAATAAATTATGATTAATTAAAGATTGCTCCATTGAAATGCATTGGACATCGCCAGGGAGCGACAGGTCATACCTGGCGCTGTGATGGGATTAGCAGCGGCGCTGTTCGTTGCAGTCGGCTACATGATGAATCCCGCGCTAGCTGTCGCTCTCGCTGGCGCTAGCCTCATTTAGCGTGATAAATGCGTCATTGTGACCGCCGCCAGGCGTACTTGAGTCGGTAGCCGCCGTTAGCTGGCGGTACCTGGCGCTCGTCAGACACTACCTGGCGCTATCCCTTGATAAATAAGGCCCCTAGATTCATAGATAGACAACTAGCTGGATAGATAGACAGATACTAGATAGATAGATAGATAGATAGATAGATAGATAGATAGATAGATAGATAGATAGACAGATATATTGATAGACAGACAGACAGACAGACAGACAGACAGACAGACAGACAGACAGACAGACAGACAGACAGACAGACAGACAGATAGATAGATAGATAGATAGATAGATAGATAGATAGATAGATAGAAAGATAGATAGACACCCAGATAGATATAGATAACTAAATGGATAGATAGATAGATAGATAGATAGATAGACAACTAGATTCATAGATAGCCAACTAGCTGGATAGATAAATAGGTAGATAGACAGATACTAGATGGACGGATAGATAGATGGATAGACAACTAGATAGATAGATAGATATGAGATAGATAGATAGATAGATAGATATAAAGATAGATAGATATGAGATAGATAGATAGATAGATATGAGATAGATAGATAGATAGATAGATAGATAGATAGATAGATAGATAGATATAAAGATAGATAGATATGAGATAGATAGATAGATAGATAGATAGATAGATATAAAGATAGATAGATAGATAGATAGATAGATAGATAGATATGGGATAAATACTAGCTCAGTGGTAGCCTAGTATCTATTGCCTGTATAAAAGCTGGTAAAATAAATAACTTAAATACGATAGAGAACTTGTGAGATTTTTATTTTTTTAGCTTCATGTTGAGTGAGTGGGGTCCATTGTCTCTCCTTAGATCCTCCAGCAGTATCAGTATCTGTCTTTGCTCCTTTTGAAATATTCCGGTGACAGTTAAAACCATGGCTAGGTGAATAGCGCGGCATTCTGACCTCTCCAGACTGTCTATAGTCATACAAACATGCTAAAACTATAGTCCCCTCTGTTAGGTGGATGCGCCTTTTAAGGTCTCCTAACAAGTTCATTGGCGTTCCGTCGTTGAAAACCATCACAGTCAGTCAGCAATGCCTTTTTCTTGGAGTAATTTATGGAGCGTGGAAACTTTCATCACACAATACTCTGCCGCTGCATTGTCACTTGATAACAGGTTGATGTCCTGATCCCAGCTTCCCAGGAACGACGAGAAACACGAGACAGAGGAGAAGAGGGAGAAATGGCCGTAACTTTTATACATAGCGGCTAGAATAAACATTGTTGATTCATGGCGTGGTCCTCATTCCTTGCTGTCACTTTTTATTATTGCAGGTACTCCACTTCAGCTTTAATCCATTAATCCTTTAATCGTGAAATCCTACTATCATATACTATGTAGCCCTGTCCAACTGATGCTACTCGTCTACTCAATGGAAGCAATAGGGATTGCTGGGAAATGACCATTAAGAAATAAATTCAATTGGAAGAACAATAGCAATAGGGATAAATGTATCAACACTGAAAAGACTAGGGGCCTTATTCATGAAGGGATAGCGCCAGGTAGTGCCTGTACAGCGGCAGGTAGCGCCAGGTGAACGCTGTAGACAGCACGCAATTACACATTTATAAAGCCGAATGTGTAGAGCGACTGGAACAACGCCATGTAGCGTCCGATTCATCATTATCCCAGGCTCAGCGTACAGCGCCGCCTTTCAGCCTTGCATAGCGCCACGTCTTACCTCTCGCTACCTGGCGCTCTCCCATACATTTCTATGGACGATCCTTAAATCCCTTTCCTGATCCTAATTTTTTTTTTTCTTAAAAAAAAAATCAAAACTTTCTGACCTATCCTGGGCAAGAAAATGACATTTCTGAAAACTTTTTGGATATTATTTTAAATAATATTTTTATGCAGAATTGTCCTTACATGTCTGGTATCAAAGTGTTTATGTTACAATGTAATAACAATGTAATTCCATATGTTTTCGCTTTGTTACTAGTGGATACATGTTCATAAACAGACTTTAATCACACAGCCTCTGGCGCTATGGGCTACAACTACATGATTTTGAGCGCCAGCGATGTTTGACTCTGTTTTTTGATGAATGTGGTGTCAGTCGCACTGATCGGGGTGCCCCGCTATGTGAAACCCCCCAAATTGTGAGTAAAAACTCACCTCACCCCGCTCCTACGGCACATGCGTGGCCACTCGTCCAATCAGCGTGCTCGGAGCCCCTGTGGTATGTGGTAAACAGAAGAAAAGGAACGTCCATTGAAATGTATGGGAAAGCGTCAGGTAGCGACAGGTAATGCCTGGCTCTCTGGAAGCTAGAGCGTCGGCGCTATACGCTGAGCCACCTGTAATAATACATGTGACGCCGTCCAACCACATCGGCTCAGAGCACGCTGGCGGCCCCATCTCGCGCTTCCCTCTAACGGGGAGAGAGAAGAGCGGGATGCGCCCGTGGCCCGCGCATGCGTCGTTGGATCTATCATATGTGGCCTTTGTTTAGAAGCTTGTACACTGTTTGCTATGGCGATTCATGAATTATACTGTACTCTAAAGGTCTGCGGTGTATAAATGTAATACACACCTGCATTTCAAGCAAAATTTAGCTTCTGTTTGAAAAACTGGTGTGCGCTTGATATATTTATATTATATGTGTGTTAGGGTGATTTGAGAGTCACCCTTCAGGCAGCACCCAATATATTATTGTATGGCTTCTTTTGACGACCTTTGTGCATTTTTCTGAGTGTGCCGCCCCTTTCTGATATTTTGGCATTCAAACCAGCAGCAGTGGATAACACTTACAGATATGTGGGGATTAAAAATATTTGGGGATTTTTTTTTATTCTAACACAGTAACATGGGCAGACTGATTCATCACTAACGCCAGGTAGCGACAGATGAGCGTCTGTAGCAGGCATTTCAGAGCGCCAGCTAGTAGTCGCTGTGCTCGGCCATGGTTCGCTAGTTCAGAGCTGTGACTCAGTCGTTGTGCGGCAATGATGAATACGTTGTGGGGAGTCGCTATTAGAGATGAGCGAACTTTTGAAAAATTCGATTCGACTGATTCGCCGAATTTTCCGACAAAAATCGTTTCGACCCGAATAAATTCGCGACGAATCGCTATTAAAAATGGCTATTTCTGAGCCTCCTAGAGCCTCAATAGGGTTGTAAACCATTCTGCCTTGCTGTAACACGCACAGGATGCGTGCTGGGTTAGTTAAATAATACTTTGAATAAATATCACATGCAGATCAGAGGCATCGCTAATAGAATCGCAGAGCGGCACAATTGAATTCAAGAGAGTTGAAGTGGCATCACTATGAGGGGCAGGAACCCAAACATTGCTTTAAAGAGACACTGGTGTTGGCAGCAGCAGGAGCCCAAAAATTGGATGAATCACACCCTGGAGTTGGCAGCAGCAGCAGCAGGAGCCCAAACATTGGCTGAAAGAGACACTGGGGTTGGCTTCAGGAGCGTAAAAATTGGATGAATCACACCCTGGAGTTGCAAGCAGCAGCAGGAGCCCAAATATTACTTTAAAGAGACACTGGAGTTGGCTTCAGGAGCCCAAAAATTGGATGAATCACACCCTGGAGTTGGCAGCAGCAGCAGGAGCCCAAAGATTACTCTATAGAGACACTGGAGTTGGCTTCAGGAGCCCAAAAATTGGATGAA
Organism: Gastrophryne carolinensis; assembly: GCA_027917425.1. Lineage (NCBI taxonomy): Eukaryota > Metazoa > Chordata > Amphibia > Anura > Microhylidae > Gastrophryne > Gastrophryne carolinensis. The sequence goes on along the minus strand of CM051240.1, from coordinate 234,610,838 downwards.
TCACACCCTGGAGTTGGCAGGAGTTGACAGCAGCAGCAGGAGCCCAAATATTACTTTAAAGAGACCCTGGGGTTGGCTTCAGGAGCCCAAAAATTGGATGAATCACACCCTGGAGTTGGCAGCAGCAGCAGCAGGAGCCCAAATATTACTTTAAAGAGACACTGGGGTTGGCTTCAGGAGCCCAAAAATTGGATGAATCACACCCTGGAGTTGGCAGCAGCAGCAGCAGGAGCCCAAATATTACTTTAAAGAGACACTGGGGTTGGCTTCAGGAGCCCAAAAATTGGATGAATCACACCCTGGAGTTGGCAGCAGCAGCAGCAGGAGCCCAAATATACACTGGAGTTGGCTTCAGGAGCCCAAAAATTGGATGAATCACACCCTGAAGTTGGCAGAAGTTGGCAGCAGCAGCAGCAGGAGCCCAAACATTACTTTAAAGAGACACTGGGGTTGGCTTCAGGAGCCCAAAAATTGGATGAATCACACCCTGGAGTTGGCAGCAGCAGGAGCCCAAATATTACTTTAAAGAGACACTGGGGTTGGCTTCAGGAGCCCAAAATTGGATGAATCACACCCTGGAGTTGGCAGCAGCAGGAGCCCAAATATCACACACTGGGGTTGGCTTCAGGAGCCCAAAAATTGATGGTTCACACCCTGGAGTTGGCAGCAGCAGCAGCAGGAGCCCAAATATACACTGGAGTTGGCTTCAGGAGCCCAAAAATTGGATGAATCACACCCTGGAGTAGGCAGAAGTTGGCAGCAGCAGCAGCAGGAGCCCAAACATTACTTTAAAGAGACACTGGGGTTGGCTTCAGGAGCCCAAAAATTGGATGAATCACACCCTGGAGTTGGCAGAAGTTGGCAGCAGCAGCAGCAGGAGCCCAAACATTACTTTAAAGAGACACTGGGGTTGGCTTCAGGAGCCCAAAAATTGGATGAATCACACCCTGGAGTTGGCAGCAGCAGGAGCCCAAATATTACTTTAAAGAGACACTGGGGTTGGCTTCAGGAGCCCAAAAATTGGATGATTCACACCCTGGAGTTGGCAGCAGCAGCAGCAGGAGCCCAAATATACACTGGAGTTGGCTTAGGGAGCCCAAAAATTGGATGAATCACACCCTGGAGTTGGCAGCAGCAGCAGCAGGAGCCCAAACATTACTTTAAAGAGACCCTGGGGTTGGCTTCAGGAGCCCAAAAATTGGATGAATCACACCCTGGAGTTGGCAGCAGCAGGAGCCCAAATATTACTTTAAAGAGACACTGGGGTTGGCTTCAGGAGCCCAAAAATTGGATGAATCACACCCTGGAGTTGGCAGAAGTTGGCAGCAGCAGGAGCCCAAACATTACTTTAAAGAGACACCGGGGTTGGCTTCAGGAGCCCAAAAATTGGATGATTCACACCCTGGAGTTGGCAGCAGCAGCAGCAGGAGCCCAAATATACACTGGAGTTGGCTTCAGGAGCCCAAAAATTGGATGAATCACACCCTGGAGTTGGCAGAAGTTGGCAGCAGCAGGAGCCCAAACATTACTTTAAAGAGACCCTGGGGTTGGCTTCAGGAGCCCAAAAATTGGATGAATCACACCCTGGAGTTGGCAGAAGTTGGCAGCAGCAGCAGCAGCAGGAGCCCAAACATTACTTTAAAGAGACACTGGGGTTGGCTTCAGGAGCCCAAAAATTGGATGAATCACACCCTGGAGTTGGCAGCAGCAGGAGCCCAAATATTACTTTAAAGAGACACTGGGGTTGGCTTCAGGAGCCCAAAAATTGGATGATTCACACCCTGGAGTTGGCAGCAGCAGCAGCAGGAGCCCAAATATACACTGGAGTTGGCTTAGGGAGCCCAAAAATTGGATGAATCACACCCTGGAGTTGGCAGCAGCAGCAGCAGGAGCCCAAACATTACTTTAAAGAGACCCTGGGGTTGGCTTCAGGAGCCCAAAAATTGGATGAATCACACCCTGGAGTTGGCAGCAGCAGGAGCCCAAATATTACTTTAAAGAGACACTGGGGTTGGCTTCAGGAGCCCAAAAATTGGATGAATCACACCCTGGAGTTGGCAGAAGTTGGCAGCAGCAGGAGCCCAAACATTACTTTAAAGAGACACTGGGGTTGGCTTCAGGAGCCCAAAAATTGGATGAATCACACCCTGGAGTTGGCAGCAGCAGGAGCCCAAATATTACTTTAAAGAGACACTGGGGTTGGCTTCAGGAGCCCAAAAATTGGATGATTCACACCCTGGAGTTGGCAGCAGCAGCAGCAGGAGCCCAAATATACACTGGAGTTGGCTTAGGGAGCCCAAAAATTGGATGAATCACACCCTGGAGTTGGCAGCAGCAGCAGCAGGAGCCCAAACATTACTTTAAAGAGACCCTGGGGTTGGCTTCAGGAGCCCAAAAATTGGATGAATCACACCCTGGAGTTGGCAGCAGCAGGAGCCCAAATATTACTTTAAAGAGACACTGGGGTTGGCTTCAGGAGCCCAAAAATTGGATGAATCACACCCTGGAGTTGGCAGAAGTTGGCAGCAGCAGCAGCAGGAGCCCAAACATTACTTTAAAGAGACACCGGGGTTGGCTTCAGGAGCCCAAAAATTGGATGATTCACACCCTGGAGTTGGCAGCAGCAGCAGCAGGAGCCCAAATATACACTGGAGTTGGCTTCAGGAGCCCAAAAATTGGATGAATCACACCCTGGAGTTGGCAGAAGTTGGCAGCAGCAGGAGCCCAAACATTACTTTAAAGAGACCCTGGGGTTGGCTTCAGGAGCCCAAAAATTGGATGAATCACACCCTGGAGTTGGCAGAAGTTGGCAGCAGCAGCAGCAGCAGGAGCCCAAACATTACTTTAAAGAGACCCTGGGGTTGGCTTCAGGAGCCCAAAAATTGGATGAATCACACCCTGGAGTTGGCAGCAGCAGCAGCAGCAGGAGCCCAAATATACACTGGGGTTGGCTTCAGGAGCCCAAAAATTGGATGAATCACACCCTGGAGTTGGCAGAAGTTGGCAGCAGCAGCAGCAGGAGCCCAAAATTACTTTAAAGAGACACTGGGGTTGGCTTCAGGAGCCCAAAAATTGGATGATTCACACCCTGGAGTTGGCAGCAGCAGCAGGAGCCCAAATATACACTGGAGTTGGCTTCAGGAGCCCAAAAATTGGATGATTCACACCCTGGAGTTGGCAGCAGCAGGAGCCCAAATATTACTTTAAAGAGACACTGGAGTTGGCTTCAGGAGCCCAAAAATTGGATGATTCACACCCTGGAGTTGGCAGCAGCAGCAGCAGCAGCAGGAGCCCAAATATTACTTTAAAGAGACACTGGGGTTGGCTTCAGGAGGCCAAAAATTGGATGAATCACACCCTGGAGTTGGCAGCAGCAGCAGGAGGCCAAATATTACTTGAAAGAGACAATGGAGTTGGCTTCAGGAGCCCAAAAATTGGATGATTCACACCCTGGAGTTGGCAGCAGCAGCAGCAGCAGGAGCCCAAATATTACTTTAAAGAGACACTGGGGTTGGCTTCAGGAGCCCAAGAATTGGATGATTCACACCCTGGAGTTGGCAGCAGCAGCAGCAGGAGCCCAAAAATTGGCCTAAAGACATAAATATGTTTTGCACCATTTGGAAAGTGTAAAACGTGGCACCATGCTGAATCTAGTCGCATGCATCAGGCATTGATGGGTGGAAATCCTGGCTGATTGACAGACGAGTTCTCCTCGCCGTAACTATGGTCCCCGCCGCACTAAACACCCGCTCAGATGGCACGCTACTTGCCGGGCAGGACAGCTTTTCCAGGGCAAACTCTGCTAGTTGTGGCCACAAATCAAGTTTGGCTGCCCAGAAGTCCAGCGGATCCTCAAGGTGTGTTGGCATGGTCATGTCAAAGTATGACATGACCTGCTGGTTGAGGTCCTGCTCCAGGTCTTCCTGCTGCTCATGAGTAGCCTCACTATGCGGGTGTAGAAAGCTACTCATTAGCGACTGAAGACTGAGGCTGCTGCTGCTGATGGAGCTGCTGCTGCTGCTCCTGCCAACCCCCCCAGCGGCCATGGCAGTGGAAGGTGAGCGCAGAGGTCCCCTCGAGTCAGACCTGCGAGAGTATGGACCATGGCGCAGATAGGCATCGGCCAACTGCCTACGTAGAATGTCTTTGTAGTAGTTGAGTTTGTCCTCCCTCTCGGTGGGTTTAAAAAATGCCCCCATTTTGTGCCGGAAGCGAGGGTCCAATAAGGTGGACAGCCAGAAGTCATCCCGCCGACAGATGGAAACAATTCTGGGGTCACTACGCAAGCACGTGAGCATGCTTCGTGCCATTTGCGCAAGTGACTCGGATGGACTACCTGTCTCCATCTCCACTGCATACTGCCACGGTGTGCCCGGGTCCTCTGTCTCGCCTTCCTCAAAAACCTCTAGCTCCTCTGGCTGCTCCTGCTCCTCCTCTCCTGTCCGCTGACTAGATAAACCAGCCATTTCGCCAAGCCTAAACTGTGTTTCGCTGGGCAACTCCTCGTCCTCCTCTTCCTCCTCCTCCTCCAGTTCAGCTCCAACGGGGTTCATGTGACCGTAAGATGTAAACGCCATGTCTCCAGTGCCCTGACCAGCCATGGTTTCCAACATGTGCTGTAGTACATGAAGCAGTGGAATCACGTCGTTCATCCCGTAATCCTGCCGACTGACAAATAAAGTGGCTTCCTCAAAGGGCCTGAGCAAACGGCAGGTGTCACGTATGAGCTGCCACTGGTTGACATTGAAGTTACACAGGGGAGTCCCCCTATCTGCTTGGATCATCAGGAAATCCGTGATGGCTTTTCTCTGTTCATATAATCGGTCCAACATGTGAAGGGTTGAATTCCAACGGGTGGAAACATCGCAAATCAGACTATGTTGGGGGATACCATTCTGACGCTGTAGCTCAAGAAGGGTGTGTTTGGTGGTGTAGGAGTGGCTGAAGTGCATGCAAAGTTTCCTTGAAGTTGTTAGGATGTCTTGCAGATGGGGGGAACACTTCAGAAACCGCTTGACAACCAGATTGAAGACGTGAGCCATGCAGGGGGCATGGGTCAGGCTTCCTTGGCGCAGCGCAGACAAAATGTTCTTCCCATTGTCGGTAACCATGATTCCCATTTTAAGTTTTCTCGGAGTAAGCCATGTTTGGATTTCCTGATGAATACATTTAAGCAGTTCCTCCCCTGTGTGACTCCGTTCGCCAAGACAAACCATGTGAAGCACTGCGTGACACCTCTGTGCCCTGCACACATGGTAGACTGGAGGGGCACTGAGACTTGAGCCTACAGTGGAGGGTGAGGAGATGGCGGAGGATGAGGAGGCCGAGTCACACGGTGTCACAGGCCCAACGGGCAGGGAGCGCGGAGGCCGAAGCGGCGTGACCTGTCCAAGTTGCTGCTGCTGCTGCAAAGGGACCACATTCACCCAGTGGGCCGTAAACCACATGTACTGTCCCTGACCGTAGTTACAGCTCCAGATGTCGGCGCTGCCATGCACTTTGCTACACACCGACAGGCTCAAGGACTGGCCCACCTTCTGTTCAACAAAAGTGTGCAGCGCTGGTACTGCCTTCTTGGCAAAGAAATGACGGCTTGGGACTCTCCACCTCGGCTCGGCACAAGCCATCAGTTCTCTGAAAGGTGCAGATTCCACCACCTGAAAAGGGAGCGACTGCAGCACCAGCAACTTGGACAGGAGCACATTCAGCTTCTGCGCCGTAGGATGAGTGGGCGCATACTGCTGTCTCTTGGACATGGCTTCGCTGATGGATTGCTGGCGGGATGCATGACTTGGAGGAGGAGGAGGAGCAGGAGCGACAGAGGATGGGTATGACGCACAGCTGCCTTCGGCTGAGGTGCTGGAGCCTTGGCTGGCAGAAATTGGGAGCGGCGTGCCACTCGGTGAGGAAGCAGTCTGGCCCACCTCTCCGGAGCCTAGGTTCTCCCAGGCCGCTTTATGGTGACGCTGCATATGTTGACGCAGGGCCGTGGTGCCAACATTTGGACCCTGGCCACGCTTCACCTTCTGCCTACATATCTTGCATGTGGCCATGTTACCCTCCTGCGGATGCTTCAGGAAAAACTGCCACACTGCCGAGTAGCTACTTTTTCCACCAACAGGCCTCACTGATTCGCTGCTGCTGTTGCCAACTCCAGGAACCCCTGCCCCACTACCTCCCGATAAGGTAGCCTGCCGTGCAGCAGGTGCTCTACCCCGGCCCCGGCCCCGTTTGGCTCCAGGCTTTACAATTGTGCCCCCATGCTGCCTGCCAGCCATGCTGCTGCCACCTTGCTGCCTGAGCTGCTGACTCCGGGGCAACCTGCGCCCCTCTTCTCCTGATGATGACGATGAAGCCCCTTCATCACCCGGCTCCCAAGTGCGATCGGCTTCATCGTCATCATCATTATCGCCGAGTTGTGGCTGTACGTCACTGATGTTCGTGGATTCGTCAACAGTGTCTGGCGCAGGAGCTGGAACACTCGCAGCACCCACGACACTATCCACTTCACTACTTGTCTGCCTAGCTAAAGAAGCCACCTCCATTTCTTGGCTGGGCAGTAGCTGCTGACTGTCCTCTATCTGATCGTCCTCCTCACTAAAGAGAGGAGCTGAACCCAAAGCATAGGATACGTCGCTGGGGGAGGGAACGGCGTAGGACAGAGGCAATGGGAGGACAGGGACTGCTCTCGGGGCATGCCAACTCAGGGTTGTGTCAGAGGAACCTACCGACCCTAGACTGGGGGTCTCAGACGTAAGTTGTGATGATGTTGTTGATGAGCGTGTCAACCATTCAACCACGGCAGATGCGTTACTGGTGGAGACCCGACCGCTAGCAGATACTGGCAGATTAGGAGGCCGATTCATTAATAGCGCCAGGTAGCGACAGATGAGCGACTGTAGCGTGATTTTTTCAGCGCCAGCCAGTATTTGCTGTGCTTGGCCGGCGTTAGCTTGATGACAGCGACTCAGTCGGTGTGCGGTAATGTTGAATACGGGCTGGGGGGTCGCTGTTTCACAGGTCCAGCGTTGTATGTGTGCGCCTGACAACGAATGGCCAGAGCGAACGGCTAGCTTCATATTCATTAACAAATCACGCTCCGAATGTGCTGTCGCTGTCCATTCCTTGTTTAAACCCCAGAGCGCTGGCGGCGATGTGTATTAACTAGTTTTTAACCCCTAAACAACCATATTTTTTGAATGTAACATTATACATGTTTTTAGAATCATTTTGTAATATGAATACATTAATCTCAGACCTGTTAGATCAATTCTGCACAAATTTTTTTTTAATTTTTTTTTTACTTAAAAATAAATCCTAACATTGCAGAAGTGGTCTCCGATTTTTTGACATTAAAAAAAAAAAAAAAAACCTAATACCAAATAATTATGAATAATTATAGATTGCTCCATTGAAATGCATTGGACATCGCCAGGGAGCGACAGCTCATACCTGGCGCTGTGAGGGAATTTGCAGCGGCGCTGTTCGGTCCAGGCGGCTTCATGATGAATGCCGCGCTAGCCGTCGCTCTCGCCGGCGCTAGCCTCATTTTGCTTGATAAATGCGTCATTGTGACCGCCGCCGGGCGTACTTGAGTCGGTAGTCGCCGTTAGCTGCCGCTACCTGGCGCTCGTCAGACACTACCTGGCGCTATCGCTTGATGAATAAGGGCATAGGTCTCTCAGCGTGACTCCTGCTGCTACTGGCCCCCAGTCTGCTGCGAGCTCTGCCTGCGGAATCTTGGCCTCTGCCACTCCTCTTTTCACTTCCAGGAACTTGTCTGCCCGACATAGTCTAACTGGTGTGGTAGTAGGTGATATTTTAAGAACCCCCAGGCAGCGGTGGGTCTATATGAAACAGAATATAATGCACACCAAAAGTGAGCAGTAACACTCAGCCTCCAACAGGCCTGCCTAGTGTAAATAAGAGAGCTGCTTAGTGTAAATAAAGAGGGGTATGCTATGTTACATAATGGGATGCCCCAAAAACCAGCAGTGCACCTGGCAGGCAGCAGTAAGACTATGCACAGCAAAAGTGTCTTTATCAGGCCTAATTTCAATTATAATAAGTGCAAATGGTTATATGGTGTTAAACAGAGGCTGCTGTAGTCACAGAATGGGATGCCCTAAAAACCCAGCAGTGAACCTGGGACAAGTAGTGCTATGCACAGCAAAAGTGTCTTTATCAGGCCTAATTTCAATTAGAATAAGTGCAAATGGTTATATGGTGTTAAACAGAGGCTGCTGTAGTCACAGAATGGGATGCCCTAAAAACCCAGTAGTGAACCTGGGACAAGTAGTGCTATGAACAGCAAAAGTGTCTTTATCAGGCCTAATTTCAATTAGAATAAGTGCAAATGGTTATATGGTGTTAAACAGAGGCTGCTGTAGTCACAGAATGGGATGCCCTAAAAACCCAGTAGTGAACCTGGGACAAGTAGTGCTATGAACAGCAAAAGTGTCTTTATCAGGCCTAATTTCAATTAGAATAAGTGCAAATGGTTATATGGTCTTAAACAGAGGCTGCTGTAGTCACAGAATGGGATGCCCTAAAAACCCAGCAGTGAACCTGGGACAAGTAGTGGTATGCACAGCAAAAGTGTCTTTATCAGGCCTAATTTCAATTAGAATAAGTGCAAATGGTTATATGGTGTTAAACAGAGGCTGCTGTAGTCACAGAATGGGATGCCCTAAAAACCCAGCAGTGAACCTGGGACAAGTAGTGCTATGCACAGCAAAAGTGTCTTTATCAGGCCTAATTTCAATTATAATAAGTGCAAATGGTTATATGGTGTTAAACAGAGGCTGCTGTAGTCACAGAATGGGATGCCCTAAAAACCCAGCAGTGAACCTGGGACAAGTAGTGCTATGCACAGCAAAAGTGTCTTTATCAGGCCTAATTTCAATTATAATAAGTGCAAATGGTTATATGGTCTTAAACAGAGGCTGCTGTAGTCACAGAATGGGATGCCCTAAAAACCCAGCAGTGAACCTGGGACAAGTAGTGCTATGCACAGCAAAAGTGTCTTTATCAGGCCTAATTTCAATTAGAATAAGTGCAAATGGTTATGTGGTGTTAAACAGAGGCTGCTGTAGTCACAGAATGGGATGCCCTAAAAACCCAGCAGTGAACCTGGGACAAGTAGTGCTATGCACAGCAAAAGTGTCTTTATCAGGCCTAATTTCAATTAGAATAAGTGCAAATGGTTATATGGTCTTAAACAGAGGCTGCTGTAGTCACAGAATGGGATGCCCTAAAAACCAGCAGTAAGTACACCTGGCAGGATCCAGTAGTGCTATGAACAGCAAAAGTGTCTTTATCAGGCCTAATTTCAATTAGAATAAGTGCAAATGGTTATATGGTCTTAAACAGAGGCTGCTGTAGTCACAGAATGGGATGCCTCACAGCAGACTTAAGATCAGTTCAGTATATATGCACAGTTAGTTAGTATAAGCAGACTGAAAACGCTAACAAAGCCAGTCAGCCAGCTAGTAACACTCAGGCTGGATGAAAAAAAAAAAAATCTCCCTGTGACAGCCTCCGATTTTTCCTACCTTTCCCTGTTTTTCGCTGACTTTCTGTCTGTCTCCTGTCTGTCTCCTGCCTGTCTCCAGCCTGTCCCTGTCTGTCCCTGCCTGTCTAACTGCCTCTCTCCCTCACTACAACGTTCTGTCTCTCACGAATGCAATAGAGAAATGAGGAAGGAAAAGCAAGATGGCCGACTTAAATAGCGCTGTGACGTCACCGGGCCTGCTGGCTGCTGATAGGCTGCATGTGACTGCCCCAGCTTGCACTGGCGCGGGATAGATGTCCAGACATGTCCCGTCTGCCATCTTAGAATGCCTGTAAATGTAAATGAATGGATGTTAAAGGAAAACTTCGAGCGATAGAATCGCGGGGAAATTCGGATTCGATCCGAATCGAATTTTTCCTGAAATTCGGATCAAATCCGGGTTCGTCCGGATCGATTCGCTCATCCCTAGTCGCTATATGAGCAGTACAGCGCTGTATGGGAGCGAATGGTAGCTACTGGTCAGTGCGACCTACTCACAACATATTCATAAAAAAAACAGCCTTACACACCGCCGGCGCTCAAAAATGCTTTCCTGTAGCCCAGAGCGCCGGAGGCTGTGTGATTAAAGGCTGTTTTTGAACCTTTATCCACCAGTAACAAAGCGAAAACATATGGAATTACATTGTTATATTATTGTGACATGAACACATTAATGCCAGACCTGTAATGTCAATTCTGCATAAATTAAAAAAAAAAATGAAAAAAGTTTTCAAAAATGGCTTTTTCTAGGCCAGGAAAGGTCACAACATTATTTGAGAATTAAACAAAATAAATAAAGAAAAACCCCCTGTTTAAAGAGAACGTCCATTGAAATGTATGGGAAAGCGACAGGTAGCGAGAGGTAAGACGTGGCGGTCTGAAAGTTTGAACGCCGGCGCTGTACGCTGAGGCTGGGATAATAATGAATCGTACGCTACATGGCGTTATCCCAGTTGCTCAACAGAATTGGCTTCATAAATGTGGAATTGCTTGCTGTGGCCGGCGCACTCATGCTGATGCCTGCCGCTACCTGTCGCTATCCCTTCATGAATAAGGCCCCATGTAACTTTTCAATAGCTTCCTGCTCATCATCTTGTTCCAGGTCTGGAATAAAAACTCTCCAACTCGCATTTTATTTTTATATTTGACTTTATGATCTCTTTAACACTGAACAGGATCTGGAGTCCTAGTTGCCACATTGCTTTAATGCAAATCGGGATGCCCCTCTAAAGTGGACCAAAACCTAGGGGTTGCCAATATAGACTGTGAGCTCTCTTTCCTATTGTCTCCTGTGTTCTCAACACCTGGTTTAAACCTCATGGCATCTAGTTTGTATTGTTCCCTGTACTATATGTTTTACCTTGTCTGTAATCATACCTTGTAAAGCACTACAGAAGATGATGGCGCTATATAAATAAACATTAATATTATTATTATTATTATTAATAATAATAATAATATCAGCAGGCAACACCTGGCATATTCCAAATCGGGATGCCCCCAGGGGGTGGGTCTAATAGACAATAGGTCTGGTTTTGGTCTACTTCAAGGAAAGTTTTTCTCAATAAAGGCCGGGGAGGCCGATTCATTAATTGCGCCAGGTAGCGACAGATGAGCGACAGTAGCGTTATTTTCACAGCACCCGCTAGTATTCGCTGTGCTTGGCCGTTGTTCGGTTGTTGACAGCGACTCAGTCGGTGTGCGGTAATGTTGAATACGGGGTTAGGAGTCGCTGTTTGACAGGTTCCGCGCTGTATGGGAGCGCATGACAGCGAATGGCCATAGCGAACGGCTCCCAGCATATTCATTAACAAATCACGCTCAAAAAATTCTCGCGCTGTGAAATGCTTGTTTAAACCCCAGAGCGCTGGCGGCGATGGGTTAAAAGTAGTTTTTTACCCCCAAACAACCATATTTTTTGGAAAAGAAAAAAACATGTTTTTCAAAACATTTTGTAATATGAATACATTAATATCAGACCTGTAATATCAATTCTGCACAATTTTTTTTTTTTTAACCATAAAAAAAATATCTAACATTGCAGAAGTGGTCACAGAATTTTTGACATTTAAAAAAAAAAAAAAATACATTAATAGCAATTAATTAAGAATATTTAAAGATTGCTCCATTGAAATGCATTGGAGAGCGCCAGGTAGCGAGAGGTCATACCTGTCGCTGTTCAAGGTCGCTCGCTGGCGCTGTGGGGTGAGGCTGGAATAATGATGAATGATTCGCTATCTGGCGCTCTGTCAGTCGCTAAGCAGGATCGGCTTGATAAATGTGTGATTGCGGAGGGGAGCCGGCGTTCTCGTGGCGGTGACCGTCATTACCGTTCGCTCACCATTCGCTACCTGGCGCTATCCCTTGTTAAATAAGGGCCCAAGTTTGTTTCTGGACTTGGAGTACAGAGAGGCTGATTCATTACTAGCGCCAGGTATCGGCAGATGAGCATCTGTATAGTGGCGCTTAGAGCAACTGCTAGTATACGCTGTACGAGGGTATCGGGCGCTGTAACAGAGCGCCTCAGTCACTGTAGTAACCTGGCTGGCATTGATGAATGAGATGTAAGTTGGGCCTTCTAACACCAGTACAGCGTTGCAGGGAGCGAAAGGTAGCGCCAGCTCAGTGCGACCAACTCTCAGCGACTCACACCATAGGCCCTTATTCATCAAGCGATAGCGCCAGGTAGTGTCTGACGAGCGCCAGGTAGCGGCAGCTAACGGCGACTACCGACTCAAGTACGCCCGGCGGCGGTCACAATGACGCATTTATCAAGCAAAATGAGGCTAGCGCCGGCGAGAGCGACGGCTAGCGCGGCATTCATCATGAAGCCGCCTGGACCGAACAGCGCCGCTGCAAATTCCCTCACAGCGCCAGGTATGAGCTGTCGCTCCCTGGCGATGTCCAATGCATTTCAATGGAGCAATCTATAATTATTCATAATTAATTGGTATTTTTTTTTTTTTTTTAATCTCAAAAAATCGGAGACCACTTCTGCAATGTTAGGATTTATTTTTAAGTAAAAAACAAAATTAAAAAAAATATGTGCAGAATTGATCTAACAGGTCTGAGATTAATGTATTCATATTACAAAATGATTCTAAAAACATGTATAATGTTACATTCAAAAAATATGGTTGTTTAGGGGTTAAAAACTAGTTAATACAGATCGACGCCAGCGCTCTGGGGTTTAAACAAGGAATGGACAGCGACAGCACATTCGGAGCGTGATTTGTTGATGAATATGAAGCTAGCCGTTCGCTCTGGCCATTCGTTGTCAGGCGCTCACATACAACGCTGGACCTGTGAAACAGCGACCCCCCAGCCCGTATTCAACATTACCGCACACCGACTGAGTCGCTGTCATCAAGCTAATGCCGGCCAAGCACAGCGAATACTGGCTGGCGCTGAAAAAATCACGCTACAGTCGCTCATCTGTCGCTACCTGGCGCTATTAATGAATCAGCCTCATATTCAACAAAAAAACACACAGACACAGCGTAGGCGCTCTGGATCTGGTCACTATAGCATAGAGCGCCAGACGCTGTGTGATTAAAGTCTGTTTTTGGACACATATCCACCAGTAACAAAGCAAAAACACATGAGCCTTGATTCGCAAAGAGTTGAAAAAACTCTCATGGTAGTAAAAAATTCAATTCATGAGAAAAAATCCTGAGAATGTCACTGTTAATGAATCACCAGATAGGAAGACAATGAAAGTCAATGGCACTTTTTTACTCTTGAAAAAGGTATTGAACTTTTTACCCCTTTTTACCTATAGTAAAAAGTGCCATTGACTTTCATTGTCTTTATCTGGTGATTCAGTAACAGTGACATTCTCAGGCTTTTTTCTCATGAATTGAATTTTTTACTACCATGAGAGTTTTTTCAACTCTTTGTGAATCAAGGCCATGGAAGGACATTGTTGTAACATTGTGACATTAATACTTTAGTGCCAGACCTGTAATGACAATACTGCATAAAAATATTAAAAATCACAAAAATGACTCTTTCTAGGCCAGGAGAGGTGAAAGAGAAGAGAGAGAAAAACACAGAAAATCCTGTTTAAACAGAAGAAAAGGAACCTCCATTGAAATGTATGGGAAAGCGACAGGTAGCGACAGGTAATACCTGGCTCTCTGGAAGCTAGAGCGTCGGCGCTATACGCTGAGCCACCTGTAATAATACATGTGACGCTACATGGCGCTGTTAGAGTCGCTCACCAGAATCGCCTTCATAAATGTGGTTTTGTGTACAGCGCCCAGCATTCACCAGACGCTGCCTGCCGCTACGAGGCGCTACCTGCCGCTATCCCTTGATGAATAACCCCTAGTACTCTATCTTGGAGGTAAAAGTAAATTATTTGGCATTCAAACTAGCAGCACCGGGTAGCACTGACAGATATGTGGGGATTAAAAATATTTGGGGATTTTTTTTTATTCTCACACAGTAACGTTTTGTCTCATTCCGGCACTTCATTAAACAGGTTCAACATTTTAAAGAACACCAGAAGGTTACAATAATTACAAATGGCCCCTTTTTAGTGAATGAAATGACAAAGGATGGATGTCCCCTGTCACCCAGAGCAGCAGCCAGGAACAGCCACAGGGTGCAAAGGCCAGCGGGTCATCTGGGTTAGTTCATTTAGCAGCAACACTGACAATGACTCTGAGAATGAAGCAGGATATCCTGGTTCAATTCTAGAGTCCACTTCCACTTGTGACCTCCACCTTCCAGGGCTACAGATGCCTATTATTACCAGAGTGGGGCTATTACAGAGCGCTGTGACTCCCTGACAGCTGGGGCCGTTTGGAATCACATCTGCTGTAAAAAGGTGCAACGTTTGTTGAGCATCACCCAACTATATAATTAATAGGTACAAAGCACATGGGGAGCTTAAAGTGGACCAACGCCCAGGATTTTCACTATCCTGGGTGTTGGTCCACTTCCGCAGGGCACCCCGATCGTTGTGAAACCCCCCAGAAAGCCCCAAAAACTCACCTGACCCCGCTCCCACGTGACTCGCTCCACCAATCACCGCCGACGGACAAGCGAGGTCCGTCGACGGACAAGGTGAGAGCGCCCGCCGCCGCTGCCTCTCGCGCGTCCCTCTTACAGGGAGTGCGCCCGTGCCGGCCATTCACAAACGGCCGGAGCGGGTGCGCGCCCTGCTAGAGGGATGCGCGAGAGGAGCGGCGGCGGCACGCGCATTCGCCTTTGGAACGAGGAACAGGTAGGATTTGCGGGCGTCCTGGGGGGTTTCACACAGCCCCGCAGGCAGGGAGCTGATCTATAAGATTCCCGGGCCGATCAGCGGTGGGTGTTGGTCCACTTTAACTTATGAAGCGTCAGCGGCACTTTTTTGGCCTCAGCGGCACTCAGGGTGCAGTTTAAAGTGGACCAACACCCAGGATTTTGACTATCCTGGGTTTTGGTCCACTTCAGGGGGGCACCCCGATTAGGTTGTGCTGTGTGCGCTGTGTAAAACCCCCCAGAAACCCCCAACCTCACCACGCTCCCACGGACAAGCGGCGGACAAGGCAGCGCGTCCGCCGCCGCCTCCCGCGCGCCCCTCTGACACAAACGGCCGGCGCGGGCGCGCGCACGGCTAGAGATGGGGGGGTCCCTCACCGTGGGACATCCCGATCTCGGATGTCCCGCGGTGAGGGGGGTGATCGGCCCGGGAATCTTATAGATTCCCGGGCCGATCACCCATGGTTATTCATGAAGAGATAGCACCAGGTAGTGCCTGTACAGCGGCGAGTAGCGTCAGGTGAACACCGGAGACGACACGCAATTACACATTTATGAAGCCAAATCTGGTGAGCGACTAGAACAACGACATGTAGCGTCCGATTCATCATTATCCCAGGCTCAGCGTACAGCGCCGGCTTTCAGCCTTGCATAGCGCCACGTCTTACCTCTCGCTAACTGGCGCTCTCCCATACATTTCTATGGACGATCCTTAAATCCCTTTCCTGATCCCAATTTTTTTTTCCCCAAAAAAAAACACAAACCTTCTGACATGTATTCTGGGCAAGGAAATGACATTTTTGCAAACTTTTTGGATTAATAATATATTTATGCAGAATTGTCCTTACATGTCTGGTATTAAAGTGTTCATGTTACGATGTAATAACAATGTCATTCCGTGTGCTTTCCTTTTGTTACTAGTGGATACATGTTCAAAATCAGACTTTAATCAAACAGCTCCTGGCGCTCTGGGCTACAGCGACCCAATTTTGTGCGCCGGAACTGTGTGTGCCTTTTTTTTGCTGAATGTGATGTGAGTCAGTCGCACTGAGCTGGTGCTACCATTCGCTCAAATACAGCGTAGTACAGCGAATCACACAATGTATTCAACAGTGTCGGCCAGCGACTGAGGCGCTCTGAAACAACGAACCATGTCCAAGCACAGCGACTACTAGCGGTCGCTCTGAAATCCGGTCTACAGACGCTCATGTGTCGCTACCTGGCGTTAGTAATGAAACAGCCTGCCCGAAACAAAAACCAGGCTGTGGAAACGTGACCACCATCCAGCGTCATGGGCCCTTATTTTACAAGGGATAGCGCCAGGTAGCGAATGGTGAGCGAACGGTAATGACGCTCACCGCCACGAGAACGCCGGCTCCCCACCGCAATCACACATTTATCAAGCCGATCCTGCTTAGTGACTGAGATAGCGCCAGATAGCGAATCATTCATCATTATTCCAGCCTCACCCCACAGCGCCAGCGAGCGACCTTGAACAGCGACAGGTATGACCTCTCGCTACCTGGCGCTCTCCAATGCATTTCAATGGAGTAATCTTTAAATATTCATAATTAATTGCTATTATTTATTATTTTTTATTTTTTTATGTCAAAAATTCTGGGACCACTTCTGCAATTTTTTTTAAGGTAAAAAAAAAAAAAAAAAAAACATTTGTGCAGAATTAATATTACAGGTCTGATATTAATGTATTCATATTACAAAATGTTTTGAAAAACATGTTGTTTTTTTTTTTCTCGAAAAATATGGTTGTTTGGGGGTTAAAAAACTACTTTTAACACATCGCCGCCAGCGTTCTGGGGTTTAAACAAGCATTTCACAGCGCGAGAATTTTTGGAGCGTGATTTGTTAATGAATATGCTGGGAGCCGTTCGCTATGGCCGTTCGCTGTCATGCGCTCCCATACAGCGCGGAACCTGTCAAACAGCGACTCCTAACCCCGTATTCAACATTACCGCACACCGACTGAGTCGCTGTCGACAGCCGAACAACGGCCAAGCACAGTGAATACTAGCGGGCGCTGTGAAAATACCGCTACAGTCGCTCATCTGTCGCTACCTGGCGCTATTAATGAATCGGCCTCTTATTTAACACTAGTGCCCAAAAGGTTGCAGCACCGTGCGCTCTGGTCAAAGCAGCGCCATTGAAACCTGGTGCTGTAAGTCAAGATCCCATAGAGCTTAATGGGCAGAACAGGATTGAAGTTTCTACTGTTTATAATTAATATTACACACATTTATTTGTACAGAACTTGCATTGTGACTTGTCAATAATAGAAACGCAGGACCTAGATGTCGCCAAATGTCATTTTATTTTTTTTTTGTAAAATCGTTTTTCATGGCTTATTTTGCTTACCAATATGTAATCTAGACAGCAACAGCTAAAACGCAGCCTAAACGCACAGTAAAGTTTGTCCCCAGCAGTGATTTCCTGTAACCGTAATGATGAAACGCTAACCAGCGCCTGAAAAATACAGCGCCAATCTTTCCAAGGAGGGAAAAAAATCATAAATATGCTGTTAGGCACTGGAGATATGGCGATACAAAATGACGCTCACTGGCGCTGGGATAATCAGCAGTCGGGTCCAACAGGCGATGACACCGGCCGGCCGATACCTAAGGCAAAAATCAAAGCAAACTGGTTAGCATTTTATCTAGCGACTGCTAGCGCCAATGTAGTCCCCTGCAAAGCGCCAGAAAAGAGAAAAATGCTGACGCTCAAAAACTGGCGCTATAGCCACCAGAAAGATGCTAATTAGCACACATCATGAATAAGGCCCTAAGTTTATATAAAGTAACAGTGCGGGGTGCTACCCTACACAGGGGAATCCCTTAACATAAGACTTTAGAAAGTATGGGCCTTATTTATGATGTGCATAATTTTTGCGGCAATAGTGCCAACTGTAGAGAGCCGGCATTCCCGTCTACTACATTGTTTACTAGTTAGTTTTGATTGTTGCACTTAGGCCCTTATTTAACAAGGGATAGCGACAGGTAGCGACTGGTGAGCGGCCGGTAATGACGGGCCCCGCCACGAGAACGCCGGCTCCCCCCCACAATCACACATTTATCAAGCCAATCCTGCTTAGCGACTGAGATAGCGCCAGATAGCGACTCATTCATCATTATTCCAACCTCAGCCCACAGCGCCAGGGTCCGATCTTGAACAGCGACAGGTATGACCTCTCGCTACCTGGCGCTCTCCAATGCATTTCAATGGAACAATCTTTAAATATTCATAATTAATTATTATTTTTTTTTTTTTTTTTTTAAATGTGAAAAATTCTGTGACCACTTCTGCCATTTTAGATAAAATTGTGCAGAATTGATATTACAGGTCTGATATTAATGTATTCATATTACTAAATTATTTAAAAAACTTGTTTTTTTTGGTTTCCAAAAATATGGTTGTTTGGGGGTTAAAAAACTACTTTTAACCCATCGCCGCCAGCGCTCTGGGGTTTAAACATGCATTTTACAGCTCGAGAATTTTTTGAGCGTGATTTTTTTAATGAATATGGTGGGAGCCGGTCGCTAGGGCCAGTCGCTATCATGCGCTCCCATACAGCGCGGAACCGGTCAAATAGCGACTCCTCACCAAATATTCAACATTACGGCAAACCGACTGAGTCGCTATCAACTACCGAACGGCCAAGCACAGCAACTACCCTGTTTCCCCGAAAATAAGACAGTGTCATATATTAATTTTTGCTCCCAAAGATGTGCTAGGTCTTATTTTCAGGGGATGTCTTACATTTTTCCATGAAGAAGAATTCACATGCATTCACAAAAAAAGGAAATTTATTAACTGTTAAACAGTAGTAGTTGCCATCACAAACCAGCATAACCAGACAAAATGTGACTCCTGTCAAAATGTCATGTTACCTCCCCCCCCTGATCCTCCTGTCCCAATTTACCCCCCTTCTCCTGTACTACCGGTAGTGGCATATGTGGGGAATCCAAAACATACAACCCCCCCTCCTCATCATCAGTGGGTGAAGGTGGGGGAGGTGGGGGTAGAGTCTAGAGAATCCAGGGAATTCTCTAGTTTCCATCCCCCCCTCCCCTCACTTCACCTGGCATTTCCCCCATAGAAATTCTTTTTTTCTTCTTCTTCACAGTCTGCTGCCACTGCTCACTAACTTACTGTCAGAGAGCGAGCAGCAGACAGCAGCTTTCACTTTGGTGGCGGCCGCTTTGATGACGAGTGACGTCCCCCTATGCGCAACGTCAGGGGCGTCACTCGTCATCAGAGAGAGCCGGCCGCAGCTGACTGAGGACTCTTGCTGCGGCCGCTCGCTATGGCCACTCCTGCAGGCGCTTGCTATGGCAGCGCTTACCAGCAAATACTTGCTGCGGCCGCAGCTCTCTGCAGGTGATCGCTGCAGCCGCAGGTCACTATGGCGGCTATGAAGTTACGGTAGCAGGCGCGGTGCGCACACAGCCATGACGCGGCACCTTCATACCGGCGACGGGGCGGTGGGTGGAAGGGTGTCGGAGGATGTGAGGATCAGCGGGTGGGTGGTGTTCTAACATTATTTTGGGGGGAGGTCTTATTTTCGGGGGGGGGGGGAGGTCTTATTTATGGGGGAGGTCTTATATTTAGCCTTCATGCTAAAAGCACAGTAGGCCTTATTTTCGGAGTAGGTCTTATTTTCGGGGAAACAGGGTACTAGCGGGCGCTCTGAAAATGCTGCTACAGTCGCTCAACTGTCGCTACCTGCCGCTATTAATGAATAGGCCTCCCCGGTATTGGCCGGCCTATGTCAGCGCCTGTTGGAACCCACTGGCCGATTATTCCAGCACCAGTGAGCGTCCAGCATATTTATGATTTTTTTCCTCCTTGAAATTTTTGGCGCTGTATATTTCTGGTGTTTTTTCATTACAGTTACAAGAAATCACTGCTGGGGACAAAATTTACTGTGCATTTTGGCTGTGTTTTAGTTGTTGGTTCAAATTACACATTGTTAAGCAAAAAAAGCCATTAAAATCAATTTTAATAACACCCAAAAAAAAATTTTGGCCATCTGTCTGTGTTTCAATTATTGACAGGTCCCAAGTTATGTACAAAGACATTTGTTTAATATTCATTATAAGCATTAAAGTGGAACAAAACCTAGGATATTGACTATTCTGGGTTATGGTTCTAGCCCCCGGGGTGCCGCGCTGTGTGAACCCCCCCCCCCCCCAGGTCGCCAAAACAAACTCACCTCTTCCCGGTCCTACGGCGCATTTAAAGCCGCACGTCCAATCATCGCGCTTGGGTATGCTTCATCTAAGAGGCCGATTTATTAATAGCGCCAGGTAGCGACAGATGAGCGCCAGTAGCGTTATTTTCACAGCGCACGCTAGTATTCGCTGTGCTTGGCCGTTGTTCAGTTGTTGACAGCAACTCAGTCGGTGTGCGGTAATGTTGAATACGGGGTTAGGAGTCGCTGTTTGACAGGTTCCGCGCTGTATGGGAGCGCATGACAGCGAATGGCCATATCGAACGGCTCCCAGCATATTCATTAACAAATCACGCTCAAAAAATTCTTGCGCTGTGAAATGCTTGTTTAAACCCCAGAGCGCTGGCGGCGATGGGTTAAAAGTAGTTTTTTAACCCCCAAACAACCATATTTTTGAAAAAAAAAAATAAACAAGTTTTTATAAACATTTTGTAATATGAATACATGAATATCAGACCTGTAATATCAATTCTGCACAAATTTATTTTTTTTTTTTTTTTTAACTTTAAAAAAATATCTAACATTGCAGAAGTGGCCACAGAATTTTTGACATTTAAAAAAAAAAAAATACATTAATAGCAATTAATTATGAATTTTTAAAGATTGCTCCATTGAAATGCATTGGAGAGCGCCAGGTAGCGAGAGGTCATACCTGTCGCTGTTCAAGGTCGCTCGCTGGCGCTGTGGGGTGAGGCTGGAATAATGATGAATGCTTCGCTATCTGGCGCTCTGTCAGTCGCTAAGCAGGATCGGCTTGATAAATGTGTGATTGCGGAGGGGAGCCGGCATTCTCGTGGCGGTGACCGTCATTACTGTTCGCTCACCATTCGCTACCTGGCGCTATCCCTTGTTAAATAAGGCCCTTAGCCTTTGTCTAAGGTGAGCGGATCCGAGCACGCTGATGGCCGCATCTCCGCTACCCTCTAACAGGGAGCATGCCTGCACCAGCCATTCACAAATGCCTGCTAGAGGGATAGCAGGGATGCACCCACGGCTCGCATATGCACAGTTGTACCAGAAAAGAAGGTAAGGGTATGGGTGACCTGGGGGGTTTCACACAGTGGGGCATCCCAATGTCCTGGATGTCCTGGGGGGGGGCGAATCGATTGCCGTGGGTTTTGGTCCATTTAAAATACTTCAACCCAGTTCTGCCCATTGTGCTCTATGGGATCTGCAGTGAATCAGGGAGAGCACTTCTACAGCACCCTGGACATATCACATTTATCAATGCTAGACAACTACAGCGTCACTTGTCCGTCTGCTACGCTAGGCTATAGCGCCAGGCACTCGCTTGCAGCGGACACTCTAAGCGCCGCTACATAGACCCTCAAATGCCAGTACATGGCGCTAGTCTTAAATGAGCCTCCCCGTGTTGTGAGCACAGGAGACAAAAGGAAAGAGGAGTATAGACAATAGGAAAGGGGAGTATAAGTCAAACTGTGGGGTATCACAATTTGGGATGTCCTTGGTATCAGGAATCATCAGGCCAGCATGTGTTTTGATCCGCTTTACCATCTGTCTATCCATCGCTACTGTACTTCACTGACAAACCCAAGTTTAATCACTTCCCTATCAGTATCATTACTTAAACATACACAGTAGACCTGATGTGTAGGTGACCCTGGCAGAGCGAGCAGGGATACCTGGCTGCAGTTTTGGCTGTGGCAGATGCTGGCCGGGTATAAATCCTGATCCGAGCTGTAAAGTGCTGCTAAGCTGTGGCTGCCGGGGGTCAAGCCCCAGCCGAAGCCTGCGCTCTTCTCTCCTTTGAAGTTGGATTGAGAGATGATTAGTACAGATGATAGAGATGAGCTGTAATTGGAGAAAGGTTTGCGCACACCGAGCTTCCATTTGGTTTTCATCTTTGTCAGCGTGAGGCTAATTCATGGTGAAGCTTATTACAGGTCAATGCGGGAAGTTCCATTCCAGTTTGTAAAACAAAGATGAAAAGTTGCTGCATCTTCAGCATCCTCAAAACTATGGGGGTTAGTTAAGAATGGCTAGCGCCAGGTAGCGCCTTGTAGTGGCAGGCAGCGCCTGGTGAACGCAAAACCACATTTATGAAAGCGAATCTGGTGTAGCATCCGATTTATTATTACAGGCGGCTCAGCATATAGCGCCGGTGCTCTAGCTTCCAGAGCGCCAGGTATTACCTGTCACTCTCCCATACATTTCAATGGTCGTTCATTTGCTTGTGTTTAAACACAGTGTTTGACATTTTTATTTATTTTATTTTTTTTGCACAGTGTGACCTCTCCTGGCTGCAAACAAACACTTTTAGAAACTTTTTGAACTTTTTATCTTTTTATGCAGAATTGTCATTACAGGTCTGGCGCTAAAGTATTAATGTCACAGTGTTAAAACGGGGAGGCCAATTCATTAATAGCGGCAGGTAGCGACAGTTGAGTGACTGTAGCGGCATTTTCACAGCGCCCGCTAGTAGTCGCTGTGCTTGGCTATTGTTCGGTTGTTGATAGCGACTGAGTCGGTGTGACGAGTCGCTATTTGACAGGTTCCGCGCTGTATGGGTGCGCATGATAGCGACTGGTCAGAGCGACCGGCTCCCACCATATTCATCAAAAAATCACGCTCCAAAAATTCTCGCACTGTGAAATGCATGTTTAAACCCCAGAGCGCTGGCGGCGATGTGTTAAAAGTAGTTTTTAACCCCCAAACAACCATATTTTTGGAAACCCCAAAAAAAATTTTTTTAAAGAATTTAGTAATATGAATACAATAATATCAGACCTGTAATATCAATTCTGCACAAATTATTATTTTTTTTTTTTTACCTTAAAAAAATTATCTAACATGGCAGAAGTGGTCACAGAATTTTTCACATTTAAAAAAAAAAAAAAATAACATTAATAACAATTAATTATGAATATTTAAAGATTGTTCCATTGAAATGCATTGGAGAGCGCCAGGTAGCGGGAGGTCATACCTGTCGCTGTTCAAGGTCGGGCGCTGGCGCTGTGGGCTGAGGCTGGAATGATGATGAATGAGTCGCTATCTGGCGCTATCTCAGTCGCTAAGCAGGATCGGCTTGATAAATGTGTGATTGTGGTGGGGAGCCGGCGTTCTCGTGGCGGTGCCCGTCATTACCGGACGCTCACCAGTCGCTACCTATCGCTATTCCTTCATAAATAAGGGCCAATGTCATTCCATGTGTTTTTGCTTTGTTACTGGTGGATATGTGTGCAAAAACAGACTTTAATCACACAGCGTCTGGCGCTCTATGCTACAGCGCCCAGATTTAAAGCGCCAACGCTGTGTGTGTCCTTTTTTTTGATAAGTATGGTGTGGAGCGCCGAGTGCTGGACTCACTGAGCTGGCGCTACCTGTCGTTCACTGCAGCACTGTACTGGTATTACAGCGCCCAACATACATCAAGTTCATCAATGCCGGCCAGGTTACTACAGCGACCGAGACGCACCTGATACCCGCTTACAGCGTCTACTAGCGGTTGCTCTAAGCGCCGCTATACAGACGCTCTGCTGATACCTGGCGTTAGTAATGAATCAGCCTCCAAGATAAATAAGACTGGAAAGGAATCTTTTTAATCTCTTTTACTTACATTAGTTATATAGTGGCCACTTGGAGCCTGGTCACTGGCGCCCAGCTCATGGCTACAACTCACATCATCAGAGTTGCAGTTGTTGGCAGTGCGTCTGCAGCATATATTTTATCTGCGGCCATTTAACTAATGTGCATTATAAACACTTGGTAATAAATACGCTACTGCATAGCTTTACTCCTCACTGATGACCCTGCACTGTCTGAGGGCCCGTGCCAACATAAAATCTAAAAAGCTTTGGCTGAAACTGAAGGAAATGAGGACAGAACATCAAATTAATACAGTTGGCTGCCACAGGTTTTAATAAATTGGCTTTGGAGTCTATTCAGCTCGTACTTTATATTTGGCTGTGTGTTATGAAAGAGATTTTATTTGTATTATCCATGGCCTTGGGGCTGTTTCTGGGGGAGGGTGAGCAGGGCGATCACCCTGGGTGCCAAGGCCAGTGGGGGGGGGGGGGCACCTTTATTCCAGTCATCCAGTGGCGTTGCTAGGGCTGGTGTCACCCGGGGCGGTAGGAAATTGTGTCACCCCCCCCCCCCCCCCAAAGAAAAAAAATTTTTGTATGTTGAAAGAACTCAATGTTAATGCTCTTAAAAAATAACGTTTATTTTAAATGCAACCTTTACTGAATAAATAAAAAAAATTACCCCCATACACCAGCATCCCCCCGTCATCAATAAGCCTGCACCCCCATACGCCAGCATCCCCCCTGTCATTACCCAGCCTGCACCCCATACCCCAGCATCCCCCATCATTACTCAGCCTGCCCCCATACCCCAGCATCCCCCCTGTCATTACTCAGCCTGCATCCCATACCCCAGCTTCCCTCCTGTCATCGATCAGCCTGCACCCCCATACCCCAGCCCCCCTGTCATTACTCAGCCGTATGGGAATGGGGGAGGGGGTTACCTGCTTCTGGGCATCCCAAATCAGCCTGCACCGTGGGTGGGTGGGGGGGCAACAGAGGACCAACCACTGACCAGGAGATGGTTAGACCTTTCCAACCAATGCAAGCATGCTGGTCCGTGGCATGTATGGGACAACACACACTCATCTGTCAGATGCCACCCCCCAGCCTGCACAAACTCATTAAAGTGGATCAAACCGAAATCGGGATACCCCACTGTGTGAAAACCACCAGGTCGCCCCATTCACTTACCTTGTTTCCCGGTCCAACGGCGCATGCATGCGCCATGGCCGCATCCCTGCTATCCCTCTAGTAGGGAGCGTGCCTCCCTGTTAGAGGGAAGTGGAGGATGCAGCCATCAGCATGCTCAGAGCCGCTGCTCTTAGATGCGCTGTTGGTCCGGGAAGAGGTGAGTTTGTTTCGGTCACCTGGGTGGTTTCATGCAGCGGGCAATCCCCGATCAAGGTGCCCCGGGGGAAAGGACCAAAACCCAGGATAGTAAAAATCCAGAGTTTTGGTCCACTTTAAAGAGAAACAACACGTCCAATTTTCACTTTTCGGGGGGTTATTCCTCTCAGTGAGGGCATCCCGAATTGGGATGTCCCACTGTGTGTACCCCCCCCCAGGTTGCCCTATTCACTAACCTTCCTGTTTCCTGTTGCTCCCACAGCGCAAACTGGGGTCAGAACTAGCGCACTGACTGATAGGCTGAGCGGCCTGCTCAACCAATCAGTGCGCTCACTTTCACTCGGCTTTCTTTGGCGCCACTGACGGCTAAGCAGCCAAGTAGCTCCAGAGGTAGCAGAGTGCACATCCAGCCGCATTCCCTGCTCACCTACTAGCCGTTGCATGTGCAGTGGGCGTGTGGGTGGTGAACCCATTCAGAAAGGCCAAGTGCGGGTGCATGCAGAGGTGAGCCAGGATGCGGCTGCTTTTCCCAGATGCGGTGAGGACTCTGGGACAAGGTGAGTGAAATGGGGCTTCTGGGGGGTTTACATAGCGGGGCATCCCAGTTCAGGATACCCCGCTGTGTATAACCCCCCAGAAAGTCCACTTACCTTACCTGGCTTCAATGGTGCATGCGCGGGCTCTAGTCCAATGAAAGCCGCTCACCATCACTGTGTAATTCACAGTGGCCGGCTTTCATTGGACCAGAGCCTGCGCATGCACCATTGGACTGGAAAGAGGTGAGTGTCTATGGGTGATCTGGGGGCTGGCCTCTGATCTTCCCCCCAGGACATTTCAAATCGGTATGCCCCTTGGGGAAGGACGCCAGCTGGCCAGATTTACTTGTTGGTCGTGAGGCAAGTGCATCCACACTGGCATGTGCGCTGAGCCCCACAACCGAACTGGAAAAAAAAATGTTTTCTTGGTTTCTGCAGTCATGGACGTCCGGCTCCCCAGTTTGGCAGTGGGGCTCCCGCGCACATGCCCGTGTTGGCGCACTTTCCCCGCGACCAACAAGTAAATCTGGCCAGCTGGCATCCTTCCCCAGGGGCATCCCGAACGGGCACTGATCAAACTCCTCCACCAGCAGCGGCACCCCTGGTTTCTGCAGTCATAGTCATCCACCCCTGGTGGAGGAGTTTGATCGGCGCCTGTGCGGGATGCCCCTGGGGAAGGATGCCAGCTTACCAGATTTACTTGTTGGACCCGGGGCAAGTGCGCCAACACGGGCATGTGCTCGGGAGCCCCACGGCCAAACGGGAAAAAAATGCTTTTTTTTATGGTTTCTGTACACACACACACACTCTCATGATAAAATCATCATCTATTATTCATTTTTTTTTAATATAAAACTATTTATTTATATTCCCTCCTTACCTTTTCCTCCGCGTTCCTCAGTCTGAACAGGCAGGCCACGACTCACGAGTGTGAATGAGCAGGTGGGCGGAGCCTAATGGTCTCTCTAGTCCCGCGCCGGCATTGCTTCCTGGAGGGGGCGGGCAGTTGACAGCTGATTGGAGGGGAGGCAGTAGGAGAGGGCGGCTTCCGAGATCAGGCTGGAGATCTGCACTTTGGTGACCCCAGGCACACACGTGAGAGCCCCGCGCCCATGACAGGTGAGCAGGGGGGGTTGCCGATGGGTGCGCCAGGCGGGCTCGCGCGCGGTCCCCGCGCCTAGAGCGCAGATGTCGGGGGGGGGGGGGGTGAGTGGGGATATGCGCTGCCGGACGGGGACACGCGCCCACGACTGTAAGCTGCTTCAAATAAAATGACAGCTGATCGGGGGGGGGGGGCGGATTGGTGGATCGGCGACCGCACGGGTCAGCGTGCGTGGACCGTTTAAAAATAATAATTTATTTTTTTGGTTCTGCAACCAAAAACACCCGCCCCTTTTGCAATGTCTCCGCCCTAGGCACGGGCCTTGCGTTGCCTTGTGGCAAATACGGCCCTGGCGGGGAGGCGGGCACGGGTGCGCGGCCGCGCAGCTTAGCGGGAACACTGCCCACCAGGTCCCATGGTAGGGCCGGCCCTGGGTGTGCGGTGTCACCCTCTAGGTCTGGTGTCACCCGGGGCGGTCCGCCCCCCCCGCCCCCGGGTCGCTACGCCACTGCAGTCATCTTGTTTTCTGCAGATGATTCAGGCCCACTAACAGTGGTGCAGGCAATAAAATGGGCCCCTCATCCCCCAGAATTGAGAGGGAGCAGCACCATAGGTTGAGGAGGGGGCAGAATTTTTACCTTCCAGCACTGAGCGTTATTTTGCCTAGAAATTGCCCTGCATGGCAGGTGTTTGTCTTTAGCACCGATAGCACAGGGCTGGACTCGCCCACCAGAGGACCGGAGAATTCTCAAGTGGGTCCTAGTGACGGGGAGGCCGATTCATTAATAGCGGCAGGTAGCGACAGTTGAGCGACTGTAGCAGTATTTTCACAGCGCCCGCTAGTAGTCGCTGTGCTTGGCCGTTGTTCGGTTGTTGATAGCGACTGAGTCGGTGTGCAGTAATGTTGAATATTGGGTGAGGAGTCGCTATTTGATAGGTTCCGCGCTGTATGGGAGCGCATGATAGCGACTGGTCAGAGCGACCGGCTCCCACCATATTCATCAAAAAATCACGCTCAAAAAATTCAAGCGCTGTGAAATGCATGTTTAAACCCCAGAGCGCTGGCAGCGATGGGTTAAAAGTAGTTTTTTAACCCCCAAACCACCATATTTTGGGAAACCAAAAAAAAAAATTTTACAAGAATTTTGTAATATGAATACAATAATATCAGACCTGTAATATCAATTCTGCACAACTTTTTTTTTTTTTACCTTAAAAAAATGATCTAACAGGGCAGAAGTGGTCACAGAATTTTTCTGTGGTGGGGAGCCGGCGTTCTCGTGGCGGGGCCCGTCATTACCGGTCGCTCACCAGTCGCTACCTGTCGCTATTCCTTCATAAATAAGGGCCTAGGTTCGAATTGGATCTTGGGGATCTGCTCCGGTTTGCCCCATCCAGCATACCGGCAAGATCCTATCTCTGAGATAGCGCCATATAGCGACTCATTCATCATTATTTCAGCCTCAGCCCACAGCGCCAGCGTCCGACCTTGAACAGCGACAGGTATGACCTCTCGCTACCTGGCGCTCTCCAATGCATTTCAATGGAACAATCTTTAAATATTAATAATTAATTGTTATTATTTTTTTTTTTTTTAAATGTGAAAAATTCTGTGACCACTTCTGCCATTTTAGATAATTTTTTTAAGGGAAAAAAGAAAAAAAAATTGTACAGAATTGATATTACAGGTCTGATATTAATGTATTCATATTATTTATTTATTTAAAAAACTTTGTTTTTTTTTGGTTTCCAAAAATATGGTGGTTTGGGGGTTAAAAAACTACTTTTAACCCATCGCCGCCAGCGCTCTGGGGTTTAAACATGCATTTTACAGCGCGAGAATTCTTTGAGCGTGATTTTTTAATGAATATGGTGGGAGCCGGTCGCTAGGGCCAGTCGCTATCATGCGCTCCCATACAGCGCGGAACCTGTCAAATAGCGACTCCTCACCCAATATTCAACATTACGGCAAACCGACTGAGTCGCTATCAACTACCGAACAACGGCCAAGCACAGCAACTACTAGCGGGCGCTCTGAAAATGCCGCTACAGTCGATCAACTGTCGCTACCTGCCGCTATTAATGAATCGGCCTCCCCGTCAGATGGGTGGAGTCACTAAAGGCCCTGCCTCTGGTATCTAAAAGCCCTCCTTTCCATTGGTCCAGATTTCCTTTTGGCAGGATGCCAGGGAAGAATGCCGGGTACCAGAAGCTGATGGAGCTGGCAAGAAGCTTGCCACCCCATGCATAGATCCCCCCCCAGCCCTTGAACTTCTTTAGGGGTCCTTTGGAAAGACACACTGTGCAGAAAATAGTTTAATAAACGTGTATTACACTATACTCATATGTCCAGCTACTATGGGTCTTCCATCAGCTCCTGGTTCCTTGCCTTTTTCCCTGGCATTTGGACTTTGTTTCTTGAATATAATTAATACTTTTTCCTCCCGTTTAATTGTATGCATGATTACCAAGTGCTAGATACCAGACTATTCAGCCAGAGGCCTCCTGATCCATAGACCCCCCATATGGCTCATGTAGAAGTCCAGCAACCACATTGATTCCCTTTCTCCAATAAAAAGGTTACAGTCGGCGATCAGCCACCATCTTTTGAAAAAAAAAAGTAACAAAAATTTCAGTAACGCAGTCAAGATGAGTTAGATCCCTAAAACCATTAGAAAAAAAAAAAAAATAGAGCCACCATGGTTTTGGGGCACATCATTAGGGCATAGGCATACATTCAGTTTTGGCTTAACACAGCATAAAACCCAGAAACAAAGGGCTAATATCAAATAATTAAAACAATGCAATTTTGTTTTTATTTTTATATACCAAATTTTATATAGAACAATTATAGACCGAGTCCCCTCGGCCTTGTACAGTAGTTAAAACCGAGCAAAACAAGGGAAAGCGTAGACGTGGTTCAGCAAGAACTGTAAAATGACCCCCAATAAAACCCATACCGGCCTAATGCTTGCTGAATTTTATGGGGTTTAAAATGTGCCTTTCCCATAGAGCCTTCATTTTATCTATCTCCTCATTGCTGTTTTTATGTTTCAGGGCAAATTACACAAAACTAAAAGTGCAGCTCAGCATAACTGTAAATGATCCCATTGAAATTGCCATGCATTTTTTAATCTGCCCATAAAGCAGTTTTACTTTTTACCGCTTGGCCATGGAGAGGATTGAGAATCCCTTATCTTCATTCATTCAGTTTACTGGAAAATAATGCCTTTAAACCAAGAGTTGTAAACTAATGAAATAGAAATGTGCAGATGTGAATTACTTATTGATTACATTTATCTTAATTATTTGGAAGCAAGATGGGCTCGCTTTTCTATGCACTAAATTGTCCGAGCATCCTATTTACAAGGACATAACGTTGGGACAAAAAAAAAAAAATACATTTTGTTTTATTATGTTAAGAACATTTGTTGTCCGTATATCACTATGATTGATGACACATTTATATACAGTATATGGCCCTTATTTATGAAGGAATAGCGACAGGTAGGGACTGGTGAGCGACCGGTAATGACTGGCACCGCCACGAGAACGCCAGCTCCCCACCACAATCACACATTTATCAAGCCGATCCTGCTTAGCGACTGAGATAGCGCCAGATAGCGACTCATTCATCATTATTCCAGCCTCAGCCCACAGCGCCAGCGTCCGACCTTGAACAGCGACAGGTATGACCTCTCGCTACCTGGCGCTCTCCAATGCATTTCAATAGAACAATCTTTAAATATTCATAATTAATTGTTATCATTTTTTTTTTTTTAATGTGAAAAATTCTGTGACCACTTCTGCCATGTTAGATAATTTTTTTAAGGGGAAAAAAAATTGTGCAGAATTGATATTACAGGTCTGATATTAATGCATTCGTATTACTAAATTCTTAAAAAATTTTTTTTTTTTGGTCTCCAAAAATATGGTGGTTTGGGGGTTAAAAAACTACTTTTAACACATCGCCGCCAGCGCTCTGGGGTTTAAACATGCATTTCACAGCGCGAGAATTTTTTGAGCGTGATTTTTTGATGAATATGGTGGAAGCCAGTCGCTATGGCCAGACGCTATCATGCTCACCCATACATCGCGGAACCTGTCAAATAGATACTCGTCACCCCGTATTCAACATTACTGCACACCGACTCAGTCGCTATCAACAACCGAACAATGGCCAAGCACAGCGAATACTAGCGGGCGCTGTGAAAATACTGCTACAGTCGCTCAACTGTCGCTACCTGCCGCTATTAATGAATCGGCCTCCCCGTCTGTTTTCTGGTACGACGCCCAGAACTGGGATGACGCATGCTAGGACACTGGGACCCACAAAACCTTAGGGACCCCCTTTAAAGTGGACCAACACCCTCCCGTGATCCCTGACTGCGGGGCACCCCGATCGCTGTGTGAAACCCCCCAGAAACCCCTAAATCCCTACCTGCTCCTCGATCCAGCGGTGCCCGCCGCTGCCTCCCGCGCGTCCCTCTAGCAGGACGTGCACCCGCGCCGGCCGTTTGCGAATGCCCGGCGCAGGCGCGCGCCCTGTAAGAGTGACACGCGGGAGGCGGCGGCGGGCGCGCTCTCTTGTCCGTCGCTGCCTCTCGCTTGTCCGTCGCCGGGGATTGGCTGCAGCGGTCACGTGGGAGCGGGGAGAGGTGAGTTTTTGGGGCTTTCTGGGGGGTTTCACACAGCGGGGCACCCCCGATCGGGGTGCCCCGCCAAAGTGGACCAAAACCCAGGATAGTCAAAATCCTGGGTGTTGGTCCACTTTAAAGTGGACTTCCAGTCTTGGGAGCTGATTCATTACTAACGCCAGGTATCGGCAGATGAGCATCTGTATAGCGGCGCTTAGAGCGACCGCTAGTAGACGCTGTAAGCGAGTATTGGGCGCTGTAACAGAGCATCTTAGTCGCTGTAGTAACCTGGCCAGCATTGATGAATGTGATGTGTGTTGGGCGCTCTAACAACAGTACAGCGCTGCAGGGAGCGAGAGGTAGCGCTAGCTCAGTGCGACCGACTCTCAGCGACTCACACCATATTCAACAAAAAAACAGACACATAGAGCGTCGGCGCTCTGGATCTGGACGCTGTAGCATAGAGCGCCAGACGCTGTGTGATTAAAGTTTGCTTTTGAACAAATAACCACCAGTAGCAAAGCGAAAACACAATGTTGTAACACTGTGACATTAACACTTTAGTGCCAGACCTGTAATGACAATCCTGCATAAAAATTTAAAATATCAAAAATGTTATTAAAAAAACTTTTTCCCAGGCCAGGAGAAATTTTAAAAAAATTATTTGAGAGAAAAAAAAAATTACGATCATTAAAGAGATTAGCAGGAACGTCCATTGAAATGTATGGGAGAGCAACAGGTAGCGACAGGTAAGACCTTGCGCTCTGGAAGCTAGAGTGCCGGTGCTATACGCTGAGCCATCTGTAATGATGAATCGGTCGATACATGGCGCTGTTAGAGTCGCTCACCAGAATCGCCTTCATAAATGTGGTATTGCATACAGCGCCCGGCGTTCACCAGACGCTGCCTGCAGCTACGAGGCATTACTGGGCGCTATCCCTTGATGAATAAGTGTAACCCCCTCATGCCCTGTCACCTTCCCCTGGTGCTAAGGCAGAGGTTACAACAAAAACGTCTTACCTTGGCCAGGATCCAGCGCTGATTGCAACAATTCTGGCACTGGGAGCAGCCATCTTGGATCTGCTGCACAGTACAGCCTCCCCCATTCTGTGCGCAGGCCACGCACGCCCATTCACTTGAAAGGACAGACATGTGAACAGAGCATGGGAAGCAACTCTGTGTGGCCGCCGCAGGATCGCCAGGGACAGCGCTCAATCTACCCCCCTACACCGCCCTGCCTCAGTACTATGGGAGTGAGGCGGGGCAGGGGCGGGGTTACACGGGCAGGCTGATTCATTACTAACGTCAGGTAGCGACAGATGAGCGCCTGTAGCACGGATTTCAGAGAGACCGCTGGTAGTCACTGTGCTCGGCCATGGATTTCAGAGCGCCTCAGTCGCTGGCCGGCATTGATGAATATGATGTTTGAATCGCAGTACTACGCTGTATGGGACCGAATGGTAGCGCCAGCTCAGAGCAACTGACTCACACCATATTCTTCAAGAATCAGCCTCAAACATCGCCGGCGCTCAAAATCATGTAATTGTAGCCCATAGCGCCAGACGCTGTGTGATTAAAGTCTGTTTTTGAACATGGATCCACTAGTAACAAAGCGAAAAAACACATGGAATTACATTGTTATAACATTGTAACATGAACACAATAATACCAGACATGTCAGGACAATTCTGCATAAAAATATTATAAATCAAAAAAGTTTTCAAAAATGTCATTTTCTTGCCCAGAATATATGTCAGAAAGATTTGTGTTTAAAAAAAAAATGGGATCAGGAAAGGGATTATAAGGATCGTCCATTGAAATGTATGGAAGAGCGCCAGGTAGCGACAGGTGAGACGTGGCGCTCTGCAAGGCTGAACGCCGGCGCTGTACGCTGAGCCTGGGATAATGATGAATCGGACGCTACATGGCGTTGTTCCAGTTGCTCCCCAGATTCGGCTTCATAAATGTGTAATTGCGTGCCGTCTCCGGCGTTCACCTGCCACTACCTGCCGCTGAACAGGCACTACCTGGCGCTATCCCTTCATGAATAAGGCCCTATGTCAGTAGGTGGTTTACGGCCTTATTTATCAAGGGATAGCGCCAGGTAGTGTCTGACGAGCGCCAGGTACCGCCAGCTAACGGCGGCTACCGAATCAGGTACGCCCGGCGGCGGTCACAATGACGCATTTATCATGCTAAATGAGGCTAGCGCCGGCGAGAGCGTCAGCTAGCGCGGGATTCATCATGTAGCCGACTGCAACGAACAGCGCCGCTGCTAATCCCATCACAGCGACAGGTATGACCTAGCGCTCCCTGGCGTTGTCCAATGCATTTCAATGGAGCAATCTTTAAATAATCATAATTAATTGCTATTAATGTTTTTTTTTTTTTTTTTTTAATGTCAAAAATTCTGTGACCACTTCTACAATGTTAGGAATTTTTTTATAGTAAAAAAAAAAAAAAAAAAAAATTGTGCAGAATTGATATTACAGGTCTGATTCATATGTATTCATATTACAAAATGTTTAGAAAAACTTGTATAATTTTTACATAATAAAAAAATGGTTGTTTGGGTGTTAAAAACTACTTTACACACATCGCCGCCAGCGCTCTGGGGTTTAAACAAGGAATTCACAGCGCGAGAAATTTTTGAGCGTGATTTGTTAATGAATCTGCAGCAAGCCGTTCGCTCTGGCCATTCGCTGTCAGGCGCACCCATACAACGCGGAACCTGTGAAACAGCGACCCCTAACCCTGTATTCAACATTACCGCACACCGACTGAGTCGCTGTCAACAAGCAAACCCCGGCCAAGCACAGCGAATACTAGCTGGCGCTGTGAAAATCACGCTACTGGCGCTCATCTGTCGCTACCTGGCGCTATTAATGAATCGGCCTCCCCGTGTGCTTGGTGTGCCGGGCTGGTAGTCCTAGGAGGGGGAGTGGCAGGCTGATTCATTATTAGCGGCAGGTAGCGACAGATGAGCGTCTGTAGCAGGCAGAATGCCGGCGCTGTATGCTGAGGCTGGGATAATGATGTATCGGATGCTACATGGCGTTATCCCAGTCGCTCAACAGATTCTGCTTGATAAATGTGTAATTGCGTGCCGTGTCCAGCGTTCACCTGATGCTACCTGTCATTGACAAGGCCCTACCTGACGCTATCCCTTCATGAATAAGGCGCTATGTTTATTTTAATTTGTTCTAACTGCTGCACAAATGGTGCAAACATTTCAGCGTTACTTTACTCATTCGTAACCCTGATGGTTAAGGATGAACATCGGCCCTAAAATAAAAAGGCCCTCTACTTACCTTTTGGATGTCGCTGCTGCCTGCTGTGGCGACATCTGCATGCTTCAGCGCCTAATCCTCTGCCACCCGCCGCCAGCTTAGCAGAAGTCTCGCAGGACTTTGGGCAGCTCCATTGCATGCCATTATGCCATTCATGGGCCCTGCACAGGAGCCAGGAAAGCCCGAAAACCAAGGGACCCAGAAGATGGATCCCCAGCGAGGTGAGTAAATACTGCCCACAAGTAAGACCGGAGGAGGGGGCAGCAGTTTGGTGAGAACTAAACATCAGTTGAAGGCAAAAAATGAAAATCCTACATTTAAAGTGGACCAACACCCAGGCGGATCCGATCCCTCCCCGTGGGGCATCCAAAACCGCTGTGTGAAACCCCCCAGAACGCCCAGAAACCTTACCTGGATCCCGATCCAACAACGCATGTGAATGGCCGGCGCGGGCGCGCTCCCTGTTAGAGGGAAGTGCAAGATGCGGCAGCCAGCGTGCTCGGAGCCGCCGTGATTGGACGGCGCATTGACGCGCATACCACAGCGCCTCTGAGTGCGCTGATTGGACGAGCGGCCGCGCATGCGCCGTAGAAGCGGGGTAAGGTGAGTTTTTACTCGCGATCTGGGGGGTTTCACATATCGGGGCACCCCCGATCGGAGTGACCTGGGGAAGTGGACTGAGACCCAGGATAGTCAAAATCCTGGGTGTTGGTCCACTTTAAAAAGTCCCTGTCTTTGGGGCGTCTTGATTTTTCACAAGTAGTGAAAAATGTAGTGACACACCCTTCCTGTTCACCATTTTTAAATCGTAACCCAGGCATATTTAGGCTTGATCCTGGTGCCGCCTGTTGGTAAAAGCTTGCCAAAGATGCTGAGAAGATTCCCATCAACAAGGAGACCAGGGGAGCGCTGCTTTGGGGCACAGTTGGGCTGCTGCTTTTAAAGTGGACCAACACCCAGGATTTTGACTATCCTGGGTGTTGGTCCACTTAGGTGGGGCACCCCGATCGGGGGTGCCCCGCTGTGTGAAACCCCCCCGATCGCCGCAAAAACTCACCTCTCCCCGCTCCCACGTGACCTCGTCCGGCCAATGACAGCACTCAGAGCCGCTCTGGTATGCGCGTCCAAAGCCGCTTGGACGTGCATACCAGAGTGCTGTCATTGGCTGCGTCTCTCGCTTCCCTCTAACAGGGAGCGCGCCTGCGCCGGCCATTCACAAAACAGCCGGCGCGGGAGCGCGCCCTGCTAGAGGGAAGCGAGAGACGCGTCCGCGTCTCGCGCATGCGCCGTTGGATCGACGGTAAGGTGAGGATTGTGGGCCTCCTGGGGGGTTCCTCCCCGCGGGACATCCCGATTTCGGATGCCCCGCGGGGAGGGATCTGATCGGTCCGGGAATCTTATAGATTCCCGGGCCGATCCCCCCTGGGTGTTGGTCCACTTTAACACCCACATTACATCCCTGCCCCCTTAGTCTCCCTCTCAGCCCCCTGTACCCAGCCCCCCTGTACCCACAAGCCAAGGAACCCCAGCCCCCAATGCTATAGCTCCGGCATCATGGTTGGGGGACCTCAGCAGGGATGTCTTGGACTGGCCAGAGGCTGGTAAAATCCAGGGCTGATTTTTGGCCTCAGTCCGCCACTGCCTGTTGGTGTCTCTTAAGGAGAATGTTGGGGAGCTCTGCTGTAGATTGTGAAGGCAAACTGCTCATAGAGAGCACAGGGAGAATTCCCGGCCTCCTTTTAGGGCCAGGCTTAGCCCTTAGCACACAGCTCACGTCACCCAGAGACTGTGCCAGAGTTTGGCCCTTATTTAACAAGGGATAGCGCCAGGTAGCGAATGGTGAGCGAACGGTAATGACGTTCACCGCCACGAGAACGCCGGCTCCCCTCCGCAATCACACATTTATCAAGCCGATCCTGCTTAGCGACTGACAGAGCGCCAGATAGCGAATCATTCATCATTATTCCAGCCTCACCCCACAGCGCCAGCGAGCGACCTTAAACAGCAACAGGTATGACCTCTCGCTACCTGGCGCTCTCCAATGCATTTCAATGGAGCAACCTTTAAATATTCATAATTAATTGCTATTAATTTTTTTTTTTTTTTTTTTTTTTTAAATATCAAAAATTCTGTGACCACTTCTGCAATGTTAGATTTTTGTTTTAAGGTAAAAAAAAAAAAAAATTGTGCAGAATTGATATTACAGGTCTGATATTAATGTATTCATATTACAAAATGTTTTGAAAAACATGTTGTTTTTTTTTTCTAAAAATATGGTTGTTTGGGGGTTAAAAAACTACTTTTAACCCATCGCCGCCAGCGCTCTGGGGTTTAAACAAGCATTTCACAGCGCGAGAATTTTTGGAGCGTGATTTGTTAATGAATATGCTGGGAGCCGTTCGCTATGGCCGTTCGCTGTCATGCGCTCCCATACAGCGCGGAACCTGTCAAACAGCGACTCCTAACCCCGTATTCAACATTACCGCACACCGACTGAGTCGCTGTCAACAGCCGAACAACGGCCAAGCACAGCGAATACTAGCGGGCGCTGTGAAAATAACGCTACTGTCGCTCATCTGTCGCTACCTGGCGCTATTAATGAATCGGCCCCTTTATCTCCCTTCACTACCTACCCCCCAAGTCCACCCCAACGCCTTTACCTGTAACTGCCCAGCCAAACACCTGTGCAATGCTATAGCCTTAGTGCTTACATATAATCAGAGATTTAGGGATGCTTCGAAATGGCTCATTTTACACTGTTTCCCAAAGGGGATAAGGAGGGATAAGGTGGGATGAATATAGTGTGTGCAAGGCCAAAGACTTAAAGCCCGTGAGTGCTGGCCTTGGACTCCAGGGCAGGTTGATAGGCTGTCCCTGGGGCATCTCGATTTGGGATGCCCTGCTGTCTGAATCCCCCATGATCACCCAAATTTGTTCACCTCTCCTGTGCCCCTTCCCCGCTGCAATCATGGCCCGTATCCCCAGATTCCCCTTAGCTGAGGCGCGCTTCAGCGCCCGGCCATTTATGTCTGGGGGCAGAACACATCAGACAAGAGGAGAGCTGGAGATGCAGCCAGTGAGCTTGTTAACATCAGCCGTCACATTTGAAAACAACCAACCAGCGATCTCAAATGTGCCGGCTGGGCGTGGCCACAGCAGCAAAAAAAAAGCTTTTTTTTTTTAAAGTGGACCAATCACCAGAATTTTCATGATCCTGTTCAATGGTTCTTGCCCCAGGGGCAGGGCAGGCGTCAGCACTGGGCTTACCTGGGCCCGGACCCCTGCACATTGGCAGAGCCCACCTCATTCCCTCTACCCTGGGCAGCCCCTATGGAGGACACAGGGCCGTGCAGCCAGGGGCAGATTGGCCATTGGGAGAGCCTGTCAGTCCTTTTTGTCTTTTGCCCTTATTCATCAAGCGATAGCGCCAGGTAGTGTCTGACGAGCGCCAGGTCCCGCCAGCTAACGGCGGCTACCGACTCAAGTACGCCCGGCGTCGGCCACAATGACGCATTTATCAAGCTAAATGAGGCTAGCGCCGGCGAGAGCGACAGCTACCGCGGGATTCATCATGTAGCCGACTGCAACGAACAGCGCCGCTGCTAATCCCATCACAGCGCCAGGTATGACCTGGCGCTCCCTGGCAATGTCCAATGCATTTCAATGGAGCAATCTTTAATTAATCATAATTAATTGCTATTAATGGTTTTTTTTTTTTTTTTTAATGTCAAAAATTCTGTGACCACTTCTGCAATGTTAGGATTTTATTTTAAGGTAAAAATAAAAAAAAAAAGAGATTTTGTGCAGAATTGATATTACAGGTCTGATATTAATGTATTCATATTACAAAATGTTTATAAAAACTTTTATAATTTTTCAATCAAAAAATATGGTTGTTTGGGGGTTAAAAACTATTTTAAATCCATCGCCGCCAGCGCTCTGGGGTTTAAACAAGGAAATCACAGCGCGAAAAAATGTGGAGCGTGATTTGTTAATGAATCTGCAGCAAGCCGTTCGCTCTGGCCATTCGTTGTCAGGCGCACCCATACAAGCGGAACCTGTGAAACAGCGACCCCTAAGCCCGTATTCAACATTACCGCACACCGACTGAGTCGCTGTCAACAAGCAAACCCCGGCCAAGCACAGCGAATATTAGCGGGCGCTGAGAAAATCACGCTACTGTCGCTCATCTGTCGCTACCTGGCGCTATTAATGAATCGGCCTCTTTGTCTTGTTTTTCCTTCTATTCTATACTTTCTTTCAGCCTATCAATCCTTTCTTTTATTAGTTTTCTTTTCTTCTTTCCTTCTATTCTTTCTGCCAGTCATTCCTTCTCTTCCTTTTTTCTATAATACTTTGGGGGTTATTCATGAAGGGATAGCGCCAGGTAGTGTCTCGTAGTGGCAGGCAGCGTCTGGTGAACGTCGGGCGCTGTACGCAAAACCACATTTATGAAAGCGAATCTGGTGAGCTACTCTAACAGCGCCATGTAGCGTATCATGTATTACTACAGGCGGCTCAGCGTATAGCGCCGGCGCCAGGTATTACCTGTCACTACCTGTCGCTCTCCACGAGGTTGATTCATTACTAGCGCCAGGTATCGTCAGATGAGCGTCTGTATAGCGGCGCTAAGAGCGACTGCTAGTATATGCTGTAAGCAGGTATCGGGCGCTGTAACAGAGCTTCTCGGTCGCTCTAGTAACCTGGCCGGCATTGATGAATGTGATGTATGTTGGGCGCTCTAACACCTGTACAGCGCTGCAGGGAGCGAAGGGTAGCACCAGCTCAGTGCATCCGACTCTCGACGCTCCACACCATACTAAAAAGGACACACACATATAGTGTTAGTGCTCTAAAGCTGGGCGCTGTAGCACAGAGCGCCAGACACTGTGTGATTAAAGTCTGTTTTTGAACACATATCCACCAGTAACAAAGGCGAAAACACATGGAATGACATTGTTGTAACACTGTGACATTAATACTTTAGTGCCAGACCTGTAATGACAATTCTGCATAAAAAACAAAAAAAATCAAAAAAGTTTTCAAAAATGACTTTTTCTAGGCCAGGAGAGGTCACACAATTATTTGAGAGAAAAAAAAACCCTGTTTAAACAGAAGAAAATGAACGCCCATTGAAAGTAACGGGAGAGCGACAGGTAGCGACAGGTAATACCAGGCGCTCTGGAAGCTAGAGCACCGGCGCTATACGCTGAGCCGCCTGTAATGATGAATCGGACGCTACATGACGCTGTTAGAGGCGTTCACCAGATTCGCTTTCATAAATGTGGTTTTGCGTACAGCTCCCGGCGCTCACCAGACGCTGCCTGCGGCTACGAGGCGCTACCTGGCGCTATCCCTTCATGAATAAACCCCTTTATTTCTTTCCATCTATTCTTTCTTTTTGTCATTCTTTCCCGCTTTAATATTCCTTCTAATTTTTCGTTCTTTATCTCTTTGGAATTCTTTGGAAATATTCACTGTACATGCAACATCATCACCATGTATAGAGTGTCATACCACGCCGCAAGGGGCCCATTGAGACTCTATCGCCCGAGGGCCTACATATACCTGGGGCATCCCATTGTGTAAAACCCCCAGATCACCTGCTTGATTCAGTTTTGCACCATTTCCATGGCTCATGTGCGGGCTCTCGGCAATCAACATAAAGCCATTGTAACTGATAGCTGATAGCTTTGGGCCTTATTTATCAAGGAATAGCGACAGATAGCGACTGGGGAGCCGGCCAGTAAAGCCAGGTACCACAACTAGAACGCCGGCTCCCCTCCACAATCACACATTTATCAAGCCGATACTGCTTAGCGACTGAGATAGCGCCACCTAGCAACTCATTCATCATTATCCCAGCCTCATCCCACAGCGCCAGCGAACATCCTTGAACAGCGACAGGTATGACCTCTCGCTACCTGGCGCTCTCCAATGCATTTCAATGGCAGAATGTATTTTAATTAATAATTATTTTTTAATATATTTTTTTTTTTTTAATTTCAAAAAAAAAAAATCTGTGAACACTTCTTCCTTTGAAAATGTATTTTTTGGGGATTTAAAAAAAAAATTTTTTTTTTTTTTTTTCAGAATTGATATTACAGGTCTGATTTTAAACTATTCAGGTTTGAATATTATTTCAAAATCATTCCATTTTTTTTTGGGGGTGGTTAGGGGGTTAAAAAACTACTTTTAACACATCGCCTACTGCGCTCTGGGATTTAAACATGCATTTCACAGCGCTAGGAATTTTTAAGGCTGATTTTTTAATGAATATGGTGGGTGCCGGTCGCTATGTCCAGTCGCTATCATGCGCTCCCATACAACAGCGAACCTGTCAAATAGCGACTCAGCATCTTGTATTCAACATTACGGCACACCGACTGAGTCGCTATCATCCACTGAACAATGGCCAAGCACAGCGACTACTAGCGGTCGCTGTCAAAATACCGCTACAGTCGCTCAACAGTCGCTATCTGTCGCTATTAATGAATCAGCCTCTTTGTTGCTGGCCCCGTGGGCCTGTCAGACCAAAGACTGAAAAGCCTCCTGGACCAGACCATAACCCAAAGCTTGGTGGAGGCCCCCTTTGCAGGGCAAGTGGTGGAAGCCCGAGGATGCACGCCCCTTGCGCCCCCCTCATAATCCGTCCCTGGGTAATAATATTAGAGGCCGATTCATTAATAGCGCCAGGTAGCGACAGTAGCGTTATTTCCACAGCGCCCGCTAGTAGTCGCTGTGCTTGGCCGTTGTTCGGCTGTTGACAGCGACTCAGTCGGTGTGCGGTAATGTTGAATACGGGGTTAGGAGTCGCTGTTTGACAGGTTCCGCGCTGTATGGGAGCGCATGACAGCGAATGGCC
This sequence comes from Gastrophryne carolinensis, assembly GCA_027917425.1. NCBI lineage: Eukaryota > Metazoa > Chordata > Amphibia > Anura > Microhylidae > Gastrophryne > Gastrophryne carolinensis. The sequence continues at coordinate 234,569,462 of CM051240.1, read as the reverse complement.
ATAGCGAACGGCTCCCAGCATATTCATTAACAAATCACGCTCCAAAAATTCTCGCGCTGTGAAATGCTTGTTTAAACCCCAGAGCGCTGGCGGCGATGGGTTAAAAGTAGTTTTTAACCCCCAAACCACCATGTTTTTAGAAAAAAGAAAAAACATGTTTTTCAAAACATTTTGTAATATGAATACATTAATATCAGACCTGTAATATCAATTCTGCAAAATTTTTTTTTTTTTTTTACCTTAAAAAAAATATCTAACATGGCAGAAGTGGTCACAGAATTTTTGACATTTAAAAAAAAAAATTTATAGCAATTAATTATGAATTTTTAAAGATTGCTCCATTGAAATGCATTGGAGAGCGCCAGGTAGCGAGAGGTCATACCTGTCGCTGTTCAAGGTCGCTCGCTGGCGCTGTGGGCTGAGGCTGGAATAATGATGAATGATTCGCTATCTGGCGCTCTGTCAGTCGCTAAGCAGGATCGGCTTGATAAATGTGTGATTGCGCAGGGGAGCCGGCGTTCTCGTGGCGGTGAGCGTCATTACCGCTCGCTCACCATTCGCTACCTGGCGCTATCCCTTGTTAAATAAGGGCCTGAGTTTGAATGCAAACATTAAGCTTACTTTATTGTCCAAGTCCAATAGTAATTTCCATTTACAACTGCCAATGACTCTTTGCCTAGTAAAACCTCTGAAACAATGGCGGCAATAAAAGTGATTGCATTGTGTATGGCCTATCATTTCTGACAGCTATTGCCTCCCCGTCCTCCCTTGTTGGTTTGTAGGATCATCTAAAGAAAGGGCTAAATGACAGTTTCAGGAAGGAATGCAATTCCACCATCAAAGGAAATCAATTGCCGTCTGCGGTGTGTCTGCAGTCACTACTAAGAGGCCGGCCACTTTGCAATGTCATCCCAGCAAATGAGCAATCCAAACCGAGGAAATGATGGCCGCTGCTTCCTGCTGTAAACAGACAGCAAGACAACTGTGTGGATATTGGCCTATTAAAGGGGGAGATAAAAGGCCAGACACAGATCCATGTGCTCCTGTTTTCCTGCCCGTCACCTCTAGAGGGTCCTGTTACACTGCAGGAATACACAAACCACAGCGACACAATGGACTGCAAAACTACGAGAGATGGTCTGGACAAAAAACAACGCTAAGGCCCTTATTTAACAAGGGATAGCGACAGGTAGCGCCTGGTGAGCGACCGGTAATGACGGGCACCGCCACGAGAACGCCGGCTCCCCACCACAATCACACATTTATCAAGCCGATCCTGCTTAGCGACTGAGATAGCGCCAGATAGCGACTCATTCATCATTATTCCAGCCTCAGCCCACAGCGCCAGCGTCCGACCTTGAACAGCGACAGGTATGACCTCTCGCTACCTGGCGCTCTCCAATGCATTTCAATGGAACAATCTTTAAATATTCATAATTAATTCATAATAATTTTTATTTTTTTTGTTTTTTTTTAAATGTGAAAAATTCTGTGACCACTTCTGCCATGTTAGATATTTTTTGTAAGGTAAAAAAAAAAAAAAATTTGTGCAGAATTGATATTACAGGTCTGATATTAATGTATTCATATTACAAAATGTAATTAAAAACTAGTTTTTTTTGGTTTCCAAAAATATGGTTGTTTGGGGGTTAAAAAACTACTTTTAACCCATCGCCGCCAGCGCTCTGGGGTTTAAACATGCATTTCACAGCGCGAGAATTTTTGGAGCGTTATTTTTTGATGAATGTGGTGGGAGCCGGTCGCTCTGACCAGTGTGGTAAGGTGCAAGGGGCCGTTATTGACGGCAGGTATGTAGCACCAATGTACCTGGCATTGGTGCAGTAAAGCCGTATAGCTTGTTTTTCCAGCATCAGCTGCTTGTGGCAGTTTGCTGCTGATGATTTAGAATAGCCGAAAGGCTAACCTCGGACGGCTTTACTGGGATGGAGTAGAGCAGGGTGGGACTCCATCCCACTACCCAGGTCCGGGTTTTGCGGGCTGTTTAAATAGCCTGGGGAATCAGCTGTGCTGGGTCCTTTGTCTAGAGCTCACATGGGAGTGAGACTCTGTGAGCCTGGCTGAAATCTCCTGTGGAGGCTGTTTCATGCGGACCTGAGGCCTAGTTGGACTGTAAACAGGACGTTTGCTCAAGGACTAAAAGCTGTTTGCCTGATTGAATCATTTATGCTGCTGTTTCCTGAAAAGGTGATGTAACCTGTTTGGACATATGCTTTTGTGGATTTATGTGTGAAATAAACACAGACTTTACTTTGAACTGCTTGCCTCTGCCTCTATACTGCTGACACCCGGTCGCCTACCAGAGCTAATCTCCACATTTGGTGGAGGATGCGGGCATAGCAGTGAGGCCGTTGCTAGGAGCAACCGACGAAAAAGTTTTTTGTTGTGCATGTCCTATATTAAACCTGCCAGGCTGCTACCTGGGACTGCAGACAAAATGGAGGCGGTCGTGAAAGCGCTCGTGGAGGCCAACAGGCAGCAGCATGAGACCAACCAGCTGTTTTTGCAACATGTGATGGCGCTGCAAGCTGCAGGTGCGCCCAAAAGTATTCCTGATGCCCGGAAAGCTGTCCGCTCGGCGCTCACAAAAATGACCCCTTCAGATGACGTGGAGACTTACCTGGCGGTGTTTGAAAAGGTGGCTGCAAGGGAGAAGTTGCCGCATGACCAGTGGGCTGATGTCATCGCTCCATTTCTGGCGTCTGGACCCCAGCAGGTGTTGTTTGATCTCCCAGAGGACCAAGCCGCTGACTACCCGACTCTGAAGGGTGAGATACTGGCGAGACTGGGGGTGAATGTGTGGGTTCGGGCTCAGCGGGTGCATCAGTGGAGCTACCAGTCGGCAGAGCCCGCCCGACCCCAGTATTATAAACTGCTGCACCTGCTGCAAAAATGGCTGCAGCCGGAGTTGTTAAGCCCCACTGCCATTTTGGACCGCTTGCTGGCGGACATGTTTTGGAGGGCTTTACCGCACCCTCTTCAGCACTGGGTTGGCCAGGTATCCCCTGACAACGCACTAGGGATGGTGGACCTAGTGGAGCGATATGAGGCCACCAGGAACTTGCAAAGCGGCTCCATGAGGAGGGATTCGGGGAAACCCCGGAGGTCCCCGCCCCAGCTCAGGCGAGTGGTGTCCCCTAAACCCTCTCAGGACCTACCCCCCAAAGTCCCTGCCCAAGTGTTGTGTTGGGGATGTAAGGAGCCGGGACATATCAGAGCCAATTGTCCCCACCAGGGGGAGCCCATGGATGGATGTAAACTTTGGTTACCGCCCTTCCATGTATGCCAGGAGGCTGTGTGCTGCCGGTATCCCTGAGCTTGTGGGGCAAAGTCACCTCTGTCAGGTGAAAGTGGGAGACACCCTGGCTGTGGCCCTTTTGGACTCGGGGAGTATGGTTACCCTGGCAAGACCCGCCTTAGTACTGCCCGATGAGTACACTGGGCGGAAAACCGGGGTTTTGTGCATTCATGGGGACTTGAGAGACTATGCCACAGCACAAGTGTCTCTCACCACCGTCTCCGGCAGCTGGAAACATGAAGTCGCTGTCGCCGCTAAACTCCCATATGAACTGATTATTGGGAGAGACTTTCCAGGGTTCAGGTCACTGTGGGCCAAGCTGGCAGTTCCGGAAACCCGCGAGGTGGGTGTGTCCCCAATAGACTGGCCCTACTCAGGGGAGACCCCGGTGCCCTGGGAACCGGAATCAGGAGGCACCGTGGAAGAGGTGCCCGTCCCTAAAATGGAAGAGGGGGAGTCAACCTCACTAAATGTTATGGTTGGAGATGTGGAAGAGTTGGCAACAGGTCCAGAGTTGGCAGATCTCCATGTCTCCACAACTAACTTTGGTACCGCTCAACACCAGGACCCGACCCTGTCTCGGGCCTGGGAGAATGTTCTTGAGGTGGAAGGTGAACCACAACAGCCAGGGGCGGAGTTACAGTTTCCTCGCTTTGTGGTTCACCAGGAAATGTTGTACCGAGTAAACAAGGTACGTGAAGAGGTGGTGGAACAATTGGTGGTACCCAATTCATATCGCAAATTGGTGTTGGATTTGGCCCACCAACATGTTCTGGGTGGACACCTAGGCCAGCAGAAAACACTGGACCGCGTTTTACAACGATTCTACTGGCCCAGTGTGTACAAGGAGGTGGAGAGATATTGTGAGTCCTGTCCAACATGTCAGATGACCAGCCCTCAGCCTCATTACCGTGGTCCCTTAGTTCCTCTCCCAGTTATTGAGGTACCCTTTGAGCGGATTGCCATGGATCTAGTGGGTCCAGTGCCAAAATCCGCTAGAGGGCACCAACATATTCTGGTGATCTTGGACTATGCCACGCGGTACCCTGAGGCAGTGCCCCTGCGTCACACCTCTGCCAAGCTCATTGCTAAGGAGCTTATGGAAATGTTTTCCAGAGTAGGTCTGCCTAAAGAGGTCCTGACCGATCAAGGTACCCCGTTTATGTCGAAAGTAATGAAAGAGCTCTGTAAACTGCTGCAGGTGAAACAGTTGCGGACATCCGTTTACCACCCGCAAACAGACGGCCTAGTAGAACGGTTTAATCAAACTTTAAAGACCATGTTAAAAAGGGTGGTCGCCAAGGATGGGAAGAATTGGGACTTGCTGCTGCCCTATCTGATGTTCGCAGTGCGAGAGGTGCCCCAGGCCTCTACGGGGTTCTCGCCCTTCGAACTCTTATACGGTCGACATCCACGGGGCCTGTTGGATATAGCCAAGGAGGCCTGGGAACAGCAACCCACACCCCACAAAAGTGTGGTAGAGTACGTGACTCAGCTACAGGAACGGATAGCGACCGTCTTGCCGCTTGTCAGAGAACACATGGAGGCAGCGCAGCGGGCCCAAAGCAGGGTTTATAATCGGCAAGCCAGGGTACGGAACTTTAACCCCGGTGACAGAGTTGTGGTTCTGGTACCCACGGTGGACAGTAAATTTCTAGCTAGGTGGCAGGGTCCCTATGAGGTCATTGAAAAAGTTGGGGAAGTGACTTACAAGGTACATCAGCCTGGGCGGAGGAAGCCCGAGCAGGTGTACCATGTAAACCTGCTGAAACTATGGAAAGACAGGGAGACCCCTGGGGGTGACAGTCCCCGACCAGGTATGGTGGGGGTGGAGCTTCCCATTCCTCGGTCTGTTAGTAGAGAAGTAGTAGTCGAGGTGAAAACTGGCGACAACCTCTCCTCTAAACAGACTCAGGAAGCCAGGGAGTTTATTAGCAGAAACACGGACGTGTTTTCAGAACTCCCTGGGCGCACTTCGGTCATCCAACATGATGTTGTCACAGAACCTCAGGTCAAGGTCCGGTTGAGGCCTTACCGGGTACCCGAGTCCCGGCGACAAGCTATCGCGGAGGAAGTGCAGCAAATGCTCCGGTTAGACGTGATTGAAGAATCAAAGAGTGAGTGGGCCAGCCCCATAGTCTTGATTCCCAAGCCCGATGGTACGTTGCGGTTCTGTAACGATTTCCGCAAACTTAATGAAGTTTCCAAGTTTGATGCCTACCCTATGCCCCGGGTAGATGAACTCATTGAGAAGCTAGGCCAAGCCAGGTACTTTTCGGTTTTGGACCTCACAAAAGGGTACTGGCAGGTGCCCTTGACTGAGGCTGCCAAGGAGAAAACAGCCTTTATTACACCAGAGGGACTGTTCCAATACAAGGTGTTACCCTTTGGGTTACACGGCGCTCCCGCTACATTCCAAAGGTTAATGGATATTGTCCTCAGGCCACACCGTCGGTATGCTTCGGCATATCTGGACGATATAATTATCCATAGCACGGATTGGGAAAGTCACCTACCCAAAGTCCAGGCCGTAGTGGATTCCCTCAGGAAGGCTGGGTTGACGGCAAACCCGAAAAAATGTGCTTTAGGCCTAGAAGAAACAAAATACCTGGGCTATGTGATTGGACAAGGAGTGGTCAAGCCCCAGGTGAGCAAACTAGAAGCCATCCGTAACTGGCCCCGGCCTAACACCACCCGCCAGGTAAAGTCATTTCTTGGGTTGGTGGGATATTATATGCGGTTCATTCCCAATTTTGCCACCCTAGCGGCACCATTGACAGACCTGTTAAAGGGACGCAAGTCTGTCATGGTGAAGTGGAATGAACAGGCCGAAAAAGCGTTCTCCGCTTTGAAGTCTGCCCTGTGTGGGTCTCCGGTGTTGGTGACACCCGACTTTAAGAGGGAGTTCATAGTGCAGACCGATGCCTCCGAGGTAGGTCTCGGTGCTGTACTGTCTCAGGAAGTCAACGGGGAGGAGCACCCCGTTGTCTACATGAGTCGCAAATTGACACCCGCGGAGACCCGGTATAGTATAGTGGAGAGGGAGTGTTTGGCCATTAAATGGGCCCTGGAGTCTCTTCGCTACTACTTGCTGGGGAGAAGGTTCCGTCTGATTACGGACCACTCTCCCCTCAAGTGGATGTGCCAGGCTAAGGACAGGAATGCCAGGGTCACCCGATGGTTCTTGTCATTACAAAACTTCAAGTTTACAGTAGAGCACAGAGCGGGACGATTGTTGGGTAACGCGGATGCCCTGTCCAGAACACATTGTTTGGCATGTGTCCACCCCCTCAGGGTTGAACAAAGGGGGGGGGGTATGTGGTAAGGTGCAAGGGGCCGTTATTGACGGCAGGTATGTAGCACCAATGTACCTGGCATTGGTGCAGTAAAGCCGTATAGCTTGTTTTTCCAGCATCAGCTGCTGGTGGCAGTTTGCTGCTGATGATTTAGAATAGCCGAAAGGCTAACCTGGGACGGCTTTACTGGGATGGAGTAGAGCAGGGTGGGACTCCATCCCACTACCCAGGTCCGGGTTTTGCGGGCTGTTTAAATAGCCTGGGGAATCAGCTGTGCTGGGTCCTTTGTCTAGAGCTCACATGGGAGTGAGACTCTGTGAGCCTGGCTGAAATCTCCTGTGGAGGCTGTTTCATGCGGACCTGAGGCCTAGTTGGACTGTAAACAGGACGTTTGCTCAAGGACTAAAAGCTGTTTGCCTGATTGAATCATTTATGCTGCTGTTTCCTGAAAAGGTGATGTAACCTGTTTGGACATATGCTTTTGTGGATTTATGTGTGAAATAAACACAGACTTTACTTTGAACTGCTTGCCTCTGCCTCTATACTGCTGACACCCGGTCGCCTACCAGAGCTAATCTCCACACCAGTCGCTATCATGCGCACCTATACATCGCAGAACCTGTCAAATAGCGACTCTTCACCCCGTATTCAACATTACTGCACACCGACTCAGTCGCTATCAACAACTGAACAACGGCCAAGCACAGCGACTACTAGCGGGCGCTGTGAAAATACTGCTACAGTCGCTCAACTGTCGCTACCTGCCGCTATTAATGAATCAGCCTCCCCGGCCCTTATTCATGAAGGGATATCGTCAGGTAGTGCCTTGTAAATGACAGGTAGCGACAGGTGAACGCCGGACACGGCACGCAATTACACATTTATCAAGCAGAATCTGTTGAGCGACTGGGATAACGCCATGTAGCGTCCGATTCATCATTATCCCAGCCTCAGCGAACAGCGCCGGCGTCCAGCCTTGCAGAGCGCCACGTATTACCTCTCGCTACCTGTTGTTCTCCCATACATTTCATTGGACGCTTTTTTCTTTCTTTTTAAACAGGGTTTTTGTTATTTTTTTTTTTTAATCTCAAATAATGTTTTTTAATGTTTTTCAAATATTTTTCATGTTTTATATATTTATGCAGAATTGACATTACAGGTCTGGCATTAATGTGTTCATGTAATAACAATGTAATTCCATATGTTTTCGCTTTGTTACTGGTGGATACATGCTAAAAAACAGACTTTAATCAAACAGCCTCTGGCACTCTGTGCTTCAGAGAAGCATTTTTGAGCGCCGGAGGGGTGTGAGGCTGTTTTTTTAATAAATATGTTGTGAGTCGGTCGCACTGACCAGTCGCTAACATGCGCTCCCATACAGCTCTGTAATGATCAAATAGCGACTCCTCACAATGTATTCATCATTGCTGCACAGCGACTGAGTCGCTAAGAACTAGCGACCCACGGCCGAGCACAGCGACTACTAGCGGGCGCTCTGAAATGCCTGCTACAGACGCTCATCTGTCGCTACCTGGCGTTAGTGATAAATCAGCCTGCCCATAATAATACCCTGTCTAGTTAACCAGGGCGTGCTCCTCCAGACCCTTAAACATTTGCATACATAAAGGGATGATTTGCATAGCCCCGCCTACTTCAAGGATAGATGGGTAATGCTATCTGTTCTTGGGCTGGGTACTGTGCAAATACTTTCCGTTCTAGGAAAGATCCTCTTTTTCTTTTTCTTAAACTTTTGCATGTGAACTACTGAGGCCTAGCTCAAAGTGTATTAAATCAGTATAGATTTTATTGGTTGCAAAATTAAAAACGTCATATACAACACAGACAAAAACCTAAAAATTGTCACCGATTTGACCCTAAGGGGGTTATTTAAGAAAGGATAGCGTCGGGTAGTGCCTCGTAGCGGCAGGCAGCGTCTGGTGAACGCCGGGCGCTGTACACAAAACCACATTTATGAAAGCGAATCAGGTGAGTGACTCTAACAGCGTCATGTAGCGTCCGATTGTATAATTACGGCTCAGCGTATAGTGCCACCACCCTAGGCTCAGGAGCGCCATGTAGTACCTGTCGCCCTGTAGCGCTCTCCCATACATTTCAATGGGCTTTCATTAGTTGTGTATAAATAGTGTGTTTGCCATTTTTTTTTGCTCCAATCATTGTGTGACCTCTCCTGGCTGCAAACAAACACATTTAGAAACTTTTTTGACTTGTAATATTTTTATACAGAATTGTCATTACAGGTCTGGCACTAAAGTGCTAATGTCACAGTGTTAAAACAATGCCATTCCATGTGTTTTTGCTTTGTTACTGGTGGATTTGTGTTCAAAAACAGACTTTAATCACACAGCGTCTGGCGCTCTATGCTACAGCGACCAGATTTAGAGCGCCGATGCTCTGTGTGTGTACTTATGTATGTATGGTGTGGAGCGCCGAGTCGGTCGCACTGAGCTGGTGCTACCTTTTGCTCCCTGCAGCGCTGTACTGGTGTTAGAGCGCCCAACACACATCACATTCATCAATGCGGGCCAGGTTACTACAGCTACTGAGGTGCTATGTTACAGCGCCCAATACATGTTTACAGCATCTGCTATCGGTCGCTCTGAGCGCCGCTGGTCTGCCGATAACTGACGTTCGCAGTGAATCAGCCTCCACGTGTCAGGTCAAGTATATACAAGACACAAATGAAATAAAACACAGGGCAGTTATAAACTATCAATGTTCACAAAGTTCTGGCCCCCTGGTCAAGGCCTATTTCCAAAATTAAACATACAGGGGGACCCCCCCCCCCCCCCCCCCGGGTAGAAGTGTCAATCAAGTGTACCCAAAAGTCATTAATAATTTCAGAATAAATGCATTATCTTTTAAATGTGATCACATACAATAAAGCCTTAATAAATAATACAAAAAAAAAAAAAATATTTGAAACTATCAATATACAGTGCCCAATTCATCCATTAGATTATACCAATGTCATTGATGCCAAATTAAAGTCAAATCCCATTGGAATTATGGGTAAAATAGGTGGAAATTTTTAGGTTTTAATGTTGTAGTGTTGTATATGTTGTTTTTAATTTTGCAACCAATTAAATTCAATATTGATTAAATACAATTTGAGCTGTGCCCTTCATGCAAACCCATAGGCCTCAGTAGTATATATATATATATATATATATATATGCCAACTTTTCAGGGTGGGAAAGAGGGACAATTGTAAAATTAAGCCACACCCCCTCATTGTGGGATGGATAGCAGATACAGTGTAACAGTTAAAACAATAGAAACACTTTAAATAGGCAAATGAATAATTTATTAATGCAGATCTGCATCCTACACCTCAAAGACGGGCAAAGGCAGAACAGTGAGGGGCAGGGGGACATAGACTGAAAAGAGGGATGGTCCCACCAAATCAGGGACACAGGGAATTGTCCTGAAACGCTTTTTATTTGCTGTCCCTCCACAGCCAGCTTCACCTATAGACAAGTCCCCATTTGTCGGGACGCTATATACGCCTCGCTGGACACGGTTGCCCCCAGGACTTCATGGCTCTAAGGCCCTTATTTAACAAGGGATAGCGCCAGGTAGCGACTGGTGAGCGAACGGTAATGACGGGCACCGCCACGAGAACGCCGGCTCCCCTCCACAATCACACATTTATCAAGCCGATCCTGCTTAGCGACTGAGTAAGCGCCAGATAGCGACTCATTCATCATTATTCCAGCCTCAGCCCACAGCGCCAGCGAGCGACCTTGAACAGCGACAGGTATGACCTCTCACTACCTGGCGCTCTCCAATGCATTTCAATGGAGCAATCTTTAAATATTCATAATTAATTGTTAATTTTTTTTTTTTTTTTTTTTTTTAATGTGAAAATTTCTGTGACCACTTCTGCCATGTTAGATATTTTTTTTAAGGTAAGAAAAAAATAAAAAAAAAATTTGTGCAGAATTGATATTACAGGTCTGATATTAATGTATTCATATTCCAAAATGTTTTTATAAACTTGTTTTTTTTGGTTTCCCAAAATATGGTTGTTTGGGGGTTAAAAAACTACTTTTAACCCATTGCCGCCAGCGCTCTGGGGTTTAAACATGCATTTCACAGCGCGAGAATTTTTGGAGCGTGATTTGTTAATGAATATGGTGGGAGCCGGTCGCTATGGCCATTCGCTATCATGCGCTCCCATACAGCGCGGAACCTGTCAAATAGCGACTCATCACCTTGTATTCAACATTACTGCACACCGACTGAGTCGCTGTCAACAACCGAACAACGGCCAAACACAGCGACTACTAGCGGGCGCTGTGAAAATACTGCTACAGTCGCTCAACTGTCGCTACCTGGCGCTATTAATAAATCAGCCTCTGAGATTGTAGGCTCATGGGGAGTGAAGACAAATAAACCGAAGCTCAGACTGGGCGAAGTAGGTAAGTACTGAAAACAATTCGGGTGCTTTGGAAACAGGTAAGTACTGGAATAGTTCGGGTGCTCAGAAGAAATAAAGCGAAGTCGGGCGTAAAGCCAAGGGTCACACCAGGAGGTACAAAGGGATAAGACGGAGACGTGGCCGAATGGTCAGTAACGATATGTACAGGAAATAACAGGCAAAGCCAACACTATCATGGGCACTGACACACTGAAGTGGTAATCCCTTTATAGGACTGAACCCGACAGGATTGGACAGGGAGGCAGTGACTGTGATTGGTGCACTTGGAGACCTCTGGGCTGATTGCCCCATCTGAACTTTAAAGGCGTACCGCCCAGAACTGGACCTCCTAGGATTGGCTCCTTTTAATTAGCTCGCGCACAAGCGAGGGAGGAGGGCGCGCTCGGCGCCGCACATGCCGCCGGCATCTGAGGCGGAAACGGCTGCCGGGCAGGAGAAGCCCCAGGACACCGTGGGCACGAAGGTAAGTCATTCATGACAGGGCCATTATCTGGGATTAGAGTGAAGCAGTAGCACTAAAAATTCCCTTCCCTTCTGAGCCTTATTCAATCCTTTCCCATATTTAAAGGCCAAGTCTTCTCTTTCCCTTCTTTCCACCAGACTGTACACATCAAGCTCTTTCAACCAGAACTTAAAGGAGCCGCAGCACTCAACCCTGTTAGCTTGCAGACCAACCTATAATCTGTCTCTAAATCTGGTAAAAACAGAGGCTCGGTCACACACATCTGCAGAAGTATGCTAAGCTGCACCACTATGCCAAAGTGCCTCTATGGGTGCAGTCCTAACTCTAATCTATGAGAGCCCCATTTGGGACATACAATGCAAGAGATAAAATGGGACTGCACCCATAGAGGCACCTTGGCGTTTGGTGGTTCAGCTTCAGCTACTTCTGCAGATGTGTGTGACCGAGCCTCTGTTTTTACCAGATTTAGAGACAGATTTTAGGTTGGTCTGCAAGCTAACAGGGTTGAGTGCTGCGGCTCCTTTAAGTCTTTAGTAACCTAATTGCCCTGCTGACTTGCACCTCCCAGGTTAGTTATAAAATGGTCTGAGCGGCTGCCACTCCCCCTTTGTTCTCTTTCAACCAGAACAACACACATTTTTTTTGGATGTTATTCCGAGCGCAGGGGAGCATCCCAATTGCGCGCTACTGGTGCAGAACAGGAGATCTCTTACCTTACTCCTCAGTCCCCCAGAGAAGTCAAGTGCTCTGATTGGCTGGCATGGTCACGTGGCTGCTGGCACTCAGCCGGAAACTCGGCGGACCGGCAGCCACATGACCGTGCTGGCCCAGCAGAGCGCTGGATTTCTCCCATCTTTTCCCATTCTGCGCAGGTAATGCGCGCAGGGGCATACACAATTGGGATGCCCCCTGCCACTCGGAACAATATCCAGTTTTTTAAAAAATTGGGCGTTGTTCAGGTTTCAAGCACAACATAACCCTGGTGGGCTGGCCCTGGGGTAAAAGACTTGGGATGCCCCATTGTTTGAAACCACCCTGGGTTGCAGTAAAACTCACCTTTTCCGGCAGCTCTCTCTGAGATGTGAACAATCATGGGCATATCCCCAGCATCTCCGGGCTGAGATGTGCCTCCGCACCCAGTCATTCACATAGGCTGGGATGAGAGCAAACCCCAATCTAAAGGGAACTTGGGATGCGGCCACACCCGCTCCCTATTGCCATGCTCTGCATCTAAATAGAGCCATATTGCTGATCATTAATATGCACAGCATAAGGCTCTGATTGGATGAGCGCCCACTCATGTGCCATAGGACCAGAAAAGTGAGTTTTAATCAGCAAATTCGGGGGGTTCACACAGAGCAGGACAAGAAACAATTGCTGGGCTTTGTTACACTTTAAGTCTCTCCTGATACATTTTAAGTTTTAATCCTTTCACCATAATTGTTGTCGCCTTTGGACATGTTACATTTGAATAATTTATTTTTCCAAGTAAACCTTCAAGTGGGCCAGAACCTTTGTGTTTCGGCCCTGGAGCCTAAAAGACTCTAGGGCCAGCCACTTCCCTGCCCCTGGGCATCCCCCGCTATGTGAAACCCCCAAGCTTGCTGGGAAAACTCAACTTTCCGGGGGAACCCTTGCTGGCATCCCTGGCATCTCATGGCTGAAGTGTGCTCCGGCACCCAGGAGCATGCCGCGGACCACAGGGAGTCAAAGGATGTGGCTGCTGTCCTTTTGCTATGCCAGGGCTCTGTTCCTAATTGTTGGCAGCATATTGTACACAACACTCTTCCGGTGTGCAGGAACAATGGCTTTTTATTCAGCAACTTGAGGATCATAAATGTATACAGGATACATCAGCAAGATATCTCTATATGGAGCAGAGGAAACAGCTCCTTTCTATTAGCAGGTTAAACACACTATGCATACAGTCACATGGTCTGCCTAAGTCTTTCTGTTTTTTCTTTAAACTAACTTTATCAATATCATAACAAGCAGACAGTCACATACAGGATGTAGTTGTTGCCATTCCAACACCCCCACTCAACAACTACTTATCTTGTTAGTTCCATTGTGGTTCTTAAATGGCCAACAACCAACACTGTTTGAAGGGAGTGTGCCAAGGCAATTATTTTTTTACTTTGACTCCTCCTCTACGTGCCTGGCGCTTAACCCTATTTAGAGCCCCGTTCACCTCCATCCAGGATGCAGCGCCGGGGGTATCCTCGTTCCCTGGGGGCCTATGATCGTTGGGTGGGGTCTTAAGCAGCGCAGAGAACACTTAGGCCCTTATTTATGAAGGAATAGCGACAGGTAGCGACGGGTGAGCGACCGGTAATGACGGGCCCCGCCACGAGAACGCCGGCTCCCCACCACAATCACACATTTATCAAGCCAATCCTGCTTAGCGACTGAGATAGCGCCATATAGCGACTCATTCATCATTATTCCAGCCTCAGCCCACAGCACCAGCGTCCGACCTTGAACAGCGACAGGTATGACCTCTCGCTACCTGGCGCTCTCCAGTGCATTTCAATGGAACAATCTTTAAATATTCATAATTAATTGTTATTAATGTGTTTTTTTTTTTTTTATTTTAAATGTGAAAAATTCTGTGACCACTTCTGCCATGTTAGATAATTTTTATAAGGTAAAAAAAAAATCAAAAATCAATATTCATATTACTAAATGCTTAAAAAAAATTTTTTTTTTTGGGTTTCCAAAAATATGGTGGTTTGGGGGTTAAAAAACTACTTTTAACACATCGCCGCCAGCGCTCTGGGGTTTAAGCATGCATTTCACAGCGCAAGAATTTTTGGAGCGTGATTTTTTGATGAATATGGTGGGAGCCGGTCGCTCTGACCAGTCGCTATCATGCGCACCCATACATCGCGGAACCTGTCAAATAGCGACTCGTCACCCCGTATTCAACATTATTCAACATTACTGCACACCGACGTCGCTATCAACAACCGAACAACGGCCAAGCACAGCGACTACTAGCGGGCGCTGTGAAAATACTGCTACAGTCGCTCAACTGTCGCTACCTGCCGCTATTAATGAATTGGCCTCTTACTCTCTGTCCCACGTGGCTTCTCGCTCATGGCTATAGGAAGGGGCCTTTTATACCGGTGAGTGAGATGGAGTCATACAGTATAAAAGGCCCCTCTCTGCAGTGGGAGTGAGCAGTGGAAGCTGAGATTGAGTGGAGGCAGAGAACACCAGGCCTCCCCCTCTGTTCCCAACTTCCGCTGCTCAGATCGGCCGCATCGGACATCACCCGGCTATAGAAGGAGGTAACTATTAAAATAATAATAATAATAAACATTTCAATTGTCTGTGTGTTTTTTCACATATAACCCTTTGTGGACTGGTAAGGAGTCCTTGAGACCCCTATAGCAGTTCAAAGGGTAGAAGAGGCTGATGAGTCAGCTTCTGGCAACCCCCCCCCCCCCCCATTACCTGCATCCCCAAAGCCTAGGGGACTGCAGAAGAGCCTGGGGCCCGTGTGGGCTATGTGAACTGGTAGACTTTAGGGACGGGGGCTGGCCAGTCACCCTCTGCCCTGGTCTACCAGCCCATATAGCTGATGTCTGGGCTGGTTTTTCTGAAGAGGGGGGACCCCACGCTGTTGGTTGATTATTGAATATTGAATATTGAGAAAGCACTGACAAAATGACAAACTAGACATTTCATGTTAAAGCCCAAATTCAGCTGAAAAAGAAAATATAGAATTTTCCTGAAAATCCATGCAAAATACTTAAACATATACAGTGCAAAAATTGTCTGGCAACAGAGGGTGGCAAAATCTCTAGGCAGGCTGGCAATTAAAGTGAAACAAAACCCAAGCAGGCCGGCCCTGAAATCTAAAAGATTCTAGGGCCGGCCTCTGGCCTTCTCCCTTTGTGGAACCCCCCCCCAGATCGCCAGTAAACGCTTACCTATTTGCAGTCCAGCGGCACATGTGTGGGCTCTTGTCCAATCAGAGCCATTTGCAGTGACTATGGGGGTTATTTAAAGTGGACCAACACCCAGGGGTGATTCCCGGGCCGATCTCGGATGTCCCGCGGGGTGAAACCCCCCAAAAAACCCCAAACTCCTTACCTGATCCGCCGCCGCTTCCGCCGCCGCCGCCTCCCTCGCGCCCCTCTAGACATGCGCACGTCTGCGCCGGCCGTCTGTGAATGGCCGGCGCGGGCGCGCGCGCGCCGAGAGTGACGCGCGGGAGGCGGCTGCGGCGGCGGAAGCGGCTTGGACATCGGCGGGGATTGGACGGCGTGGTCACGTGGGAGCGGGGAGAGTTGAGTTTTTTGGGGTTTCTGGGGGGTTTCAGAGAGCGGGACACCCCCGATCGAAGTGGACCAAAACCCAGGATAGTCAAAATCCTGGGTGTTGGTCCACTTTAAGAAGGTATAGCGCTGTATGAAAAACCACATTTATGAAAGCGAATCTGGTGAGCGACTCTAACAGCACCATGTAGCATCACATGTATTATTACAGGCGGCTCAGCGTATAGCTCCAGCACTCTAGCTTCCAGAGCACCAGGTATTACCAGTCGCTCACTGTCGCTCTCTCCAATACATTTCAATGGTCGTTCATTTGCTTGTGTTTAAACAGCGTGTTTAACATTTTTATTTTTTTTTGCTCAAATCATTGTGTGACGTCTCCTGGCTGCAAACAAACACTTTTAGAAACTTTTTTGACTTTTTATTTTTTTATGCAGAATTGTCATTACAGGTCTGGCACTAAAGTGTTAATGTCACAGTGTTAAAACAATGTCATTCCATGTGTTTTCACTTTGTTACTGGTGGATATGTGTTTAAAAACAGATTTGATCACACAGCATCTGGCGCTCTATTCTATGGCGCCCAGATCCAGAGCGCCGACGCTGTGTGTATATATATATTTTTGATGAATGAAGTATTTTTGAAGTATGGTGTTAGAGCGCTGAGAGTCGGTCGCACTGAGCTGATGCTACCTTTCGCTCCCTGCAGCGCTGTACTGGTGTTAGAGCACCCAACATATATCACATTCACCAATGAGGGCCAGGTTACAACAGCGACTGAGGCGCTCTGTTACAGCATCTACTAGCGGTCGCTCTAAGCGCCACTATGCAGACGTTCATCTGCCGATAACTGGCGTTAGTAATGAATCAGCCTCCACGTCATTTGGCAAGCAGCTCTGATTGTTTTCAGAGGGGCGCATTCCCCTGAATCTTCGTGCTATGCGCACACTCCCACGCTAGCCTTTCTGATAGGCTGGGGCAGGGGTGCACAAGCTGCTGGGGTTGCGCCTGCTTGCACTCCCCATTGAAGAACTTCAGAGCTGTTTGCTGAATGACAGTCACGGCAAACGGCTCTGATTGGACGAGAGCCAATGCATGCGCTGTAGGACCAGGAAGAAGCGAGTTATAAATGGGCGCAGGGCCAGCTCCAGGTTTATGTGGGCCTTTGGGCGGCATGGTCTCAGGGGGCCCCTTTGTGGTGAATAGTCGCGTGACATCGCTGAGAGTTGCGTCACATCCCAAATCTGGATGCTCCCTAAGGATCATGCTATCTGGACCAAAACTCTAGATTTGGTCTACTTTGAAGTGTACCCAACACTTTAAACCTGACCCAAACGAATCTAGATTCTCCTGATTTTGGATGCCCCTGTATGTGACCGCGTTCCCCCCGCGTTCATTACTTTCCTCAAACTGTTGAATGCACCATGGGATCGTGCAGTTAGAAGCGGAACCTTATTTCTGCATACAATTGGAAAAGAAGTTGCCCAGCCACATTGGTCATCAGCCACCTCGCACTGCCAAGAGATATGGGCATCAGCTGTGGCGGTGCCGTACCAGTCCGCCACTGGTCAAGCGCCATCGCTCTCCCCAAAGGGCGGCCCTGTCAGTGGGCCCCCAATGAAGGCCAGGGCCCCCCCGGCAGCTGCCCTGCCTTGCCTGGTGCTGACACCGGCCCTGACAGGGCATATTAGGGGGGTTTCACTTGAGCATGTGTGACAAGTGAAACCATGGGCAGCACTACATATAGGAAACATTAGAGCCCTGTCAGTGGGATAGGCTCTGATAGTGTTAGAAGCTTTACTAATAACAGTTAATTACACAACTTGGGTCTCATTACATCATGAATCCACATGATGGCAGTGTGCCTAAAAAATAAACTTAGGGCCTTTTTCATGAAGGGATAACGACAGGTAGCGGCTGTTAAAGTGGACCAACACCCAAGATTTTGACTATCCTGGGTTTTGGTCCACTTCAGGGGGGCACCCCGATTGGGGGTGCCCCGCTATGTGAAACCCCCCAGAAAGCCCCCAAAACTAACCTCACCACGCTCCCACGTGGCTGCGCTGTCTAATCCCCGCCGACGGACAAGACAGCGCGTCCGGCGCCGCCTCCCGCACGTCACTCTGACAGCGTGCGCGCCCGCGCCGGGCTTCACAAACGAGATCGGGATGTCCTGCGGTGAGGGACCCCCCCAAAACCCCCCAAAAACTTACCTCATCGGTGGCGGCGGCGGCTGCTGCCACCTCCCGCGCGCCCCTCTAGACGTGCGCGCGGGAGGTGGCAGCAGCCGCCGCCGCCACCGATGAGGTAAGTTTTTGGGGGGTTTTGGGGGGGGTCCCTCACCGCGGGACATCCCGATCTCGGATGTCCCGCGGTGAGGGGGGTGATCGGCCCGGGAATCTTATAGATTCCCGGGCCGATCACCCATGGGTGACGGTCCACTTTAAGCGACAGGTAGCGTCAGGTGAACGCCGGCCACAGCACGCAATTCCACATTTATGAAGCCGATTATGTTGAGCGACTGGGATAACGTCATGTAGAGTACGATTCATAATTATCCCAGCCTCAGCGTACAGCGCCGGTGTTCAAACTTTCAGAGCGCCGCGTCTTACCTCTCGCTACCTGGCGCTATCCCATACATTTCAATGGACGTTCTTTTACTTCTCTTTAAACGGGGGGTTTTTATTATTATTTTTTTTTTTCTCAAATAATGTTGTGACCTCTCCTGGCCTAGAAAAAGCCATTTATGTAAGCTTTTTCATTTTTTTTTATATTTGCGCAATATTGAAATTACAGGTCTGGCATTAATGTGTTCATGTCACAATGTTATAACAATGTAATTCCATATGTTTTAGCTTTGTTACTGGTGGATACATGTTCAAAAACAGCCTTTAATCACACAGCCTCCGGCGCTCTGAGCTACAGCGAAGCATTTTTGAGCGCAGGCGCTGTGTGAGGCTGTTTTTTGGTGAATATGGTGTGAGTCGGTCGCACTGACCAGTCTCTACCAATCGCTCCCATACAGCGCTGTACTGCTCATATAGCGACTCCCCACAATGTATTCATCAATGCTGCACAGCGACTGAGGCGCTCTGAACTAGCGAACCACAGCCGAGCACAGCGACTACTAGCGGTTGCTCTGAAATGCCTGCTACAGACGCTCATCTGTCGCTACCTGGCGTCAGTAATGAATCAGCCTACCCGTTAATATTAAATAGATTAGTTCCTCTTAAAGTGGACCAACACCCAGGATTTTCACTATTCACAGACGGCCGGCGCGGGTGCGCGCCCTGCTAGAGGGACGCGCGGGAGGCGGCGGCGGCTTATCCGTCGCTTGTCCGCCGCCGATAAGGTACGTTTTTAGGGGCTTTCTGGGGGGTTTCACACAGCGGGACATCCCAATTTTGGATGCCCCGCAGGGAGGGAGCTGATCGGCCCGGGAATCTTATAGATTCCCGGGCCGATCAGGGGTGGGTGTTGGTCCACTTTAAATTAGATAAATAGAGACTTGGCCAGGTGGCATTGGCAACATTACCTACCCTGCCATTGGTTAGGACTCGCAACATAGTTGGGGAAGGCAAAAATACAGAGGTTATATAAGGCAGAACCCGACCATTCTAAGTCTAAGGCCCTTATTTATGAAGGAATAGCGACAGGTAGCGACTGGTGAGCGGCCGGTAATGACGGGCCCCGCCACGAGAACGCCGGCTCCCCACCACAATCACACATTTATCAAGCCAATCCTGCTTAGCGACTGAGAT
Source organism: Gastrophryne carolinensis (assembly GCA_027917425.1). Classification (NCBI taxonomy): domain Eukaryota; kingdom Metazoa; phylum Chordata; class Amphibia; order Anura; family Microhylidae; genus Gastrophryne; species Gastrophryne carolinensis. The sequence continues at coordinate 234,549,882 of CM051240.1, read as the reverse complement.
AGCGCCATATAGCCACTCATTCATCATTATTCCAGCCTCAGCCCACAGCGCCAGCGTCCGACTTTGAACAGCGACAGGTATGACCTCTCGCTACCTGGCGCTCTCCAATGCATTTCAATGGAACAATCTTTAAATATTCATAATTAATTGTTATTAATTTTTTTTTTTTTTAAATGTGAAAAATTCTGTGACCACTTCTGCCATTTTAGATAATTTTTTAAGGTAAAAAAAATAAAAAAAAAAATGTACAGAATTGATATTACAGGTCTGATATTAACGTATTCATATTACCAAATTATTTAAAAAACTTGTTTTTTTTGGTTTCCAAAAATATGGTTGTTTGGGGGTTAAAAAACTACTTTTAACCCATCGCCGCCAGCGCTCTGGGGTTTAAACATGCATTTCACAGCGCGAGAATTTTTAGAGCGTCATTTTTTAATGAATATGGTGGGAGCCGGTCGCTAGGGCCAGTCGCTATCATGCGCTCCCATACAGCGCGGAACCTGTCAAATAGCGACTCCTCACCCAATATTCAACATTACGGCAAACCGTCTGAGTCGCTATCAACAACCGAACAACGGCCAAGCACAGCGGCTACTACCCTGTTTCCCCGAAAATAAGACATCCTCCGAAAATAAGGCCTAGTGCCTGCTTTCGGAGGATATCGTTATATAAGTCATCCCCCGAAAATTGTATTGTAACCACTAGGAGGTGGAGGAGACGCACGCTGTGCCATATTTCCGGGGAAAAATTAATCTAAGACAGTGTCTTATTTTCGGGGAAACAGGGTAGCGGGCGCTCTGAAAATGCCGCTACAGTCGCTCAACTGTCGCTACCTGCCCCTATTAATGAATCGGCCTCTAAGTTCTACCAAGCTACAGAGGGGAAGTGTTAATGTCACAGAGATGGAAGAAGCTCATGGACTGTACTCTTTGCTGTAACCAATGGATATTGCTTGTACTGGATTATGCTGTTTTGACATGGATGAAAGCCTTCAAATAAAGACCCTGTTGTTTGCACCAAGGAGTGTCATCAATGGAGACCAATGGCACCTCCACCCCACACATGCCACACCAACCTGAGTCGCCCTACCCTAGGTCCAAGAACCCCCCTCGCTCCTCAGAGCCTGTGCCAATGGCCAGGCAAGCGCCCGCTGCACATGCCCCCGCATAGAACAAAACCCAGGAAAGTCAAAATCCCCAGTTTTGTTCCATTTTAAAGGATTGTAGGAAAAGCCCACTTCCAAAAAAATGCCTCGGTGAAAAGAGGGCAATTCAAGTTTAAAGCCATTATGTTAATGTAAAATGTGCTTGGCAGAGATTTGATCTTGAAACAGGCCTATTATAGCCCCAGCATTTGGGGAATGGCGAGCTTATGTGGGTAGAAGCAATTTACAAAGAAAAAAAAAGTATAGTCACACATTCAGTCTTAGAACAGACGAGTCAACAGCTACTTCATACACTCACTCACTAGGATCTAATTGTCGGAATATGGTGAACGCAGTGCAATCGCTGCTGGATCTATTTACTGCAAGGCAATAAGAAGACACATCAAGAAGCCATTAACAAGTTCTGGGAGAGGAGTGAAGAACACCAGGCCGACATTGACAGCTCAACTTTTCTTTAGATGTTCCCTTAAAAAATATTTCTTTTTTGAAGTTTTGACAGCTCTTGGCTGCCAATGAAACAAACATGGATGTGCATGGAGATTATCACAATAATGCGTTATAAAAATGCGTCCAGAGGTTAATAATAATAATCATGCTCCAATGTACAAAACATACATATGGCGAAGGGTGCCTACTAATCTGTCATCTGTGGTTTCTATTGCCATTAGTTTTATATCCCACATGTGTAACAGCAAATTATTTTTATTAATTACAGAAGGTCATGGTGGGGGATCTGCATCTTTTAGGCACTGCACAATTCTAATGCAACATAAAAGTAATCACCAGGTCGGTGGATCCAGCTGGAAAGCTTTGGAATCCAAAATCTTGATTAGTCATATTAGACAAATGAGTGGATTTCCCAATTTGTGAAACCCACCAGGTTGCCCCAAAAACTCGCCTTTGTTCCTGGACCACCGGTGCATGCACGAGCAGTGGCCGTATCCCCACTATCGCTTTAGCAGAACGCGTGCCTGCGCCAGGCATTTGTAAGTGGCCGTGTGGTAGAGGACAGCGACAGGGGTGGAGGGGTTAGGTGAGTGTTAGCAGACAGCGACAGGGGTGGAGGGGTTAGGCGAGTGGTAGAGGACAGCGGCAGCCCTACAGCCATGATGCTGACACTATTGCATTAAAGACTGGGGCCCTTATTTAAGAAAGGATAGCGTCAGGTAGCGCCTGGTTAATGTGAGGTAGCGACAGGTAGCGACTGGTGAACGCCGGACACGGCACGCAATTCCACATTTATCAAGCAGAATCTGTTTAGTGACTGGGATAGCGCCATGTAGCGTCTGATTCATCATTTTCACAGCCTCAGCGAACAGCTCCAGCGTTCAGCCTTGCACAGCGCCAGGTATGACCTCTCCGCTACCTGTCGCTCTCCAATACATTTCAATGGACGATCCGTTTCTTCTCTTTAAACCGGGTTTTTTTTTGCCAAAAAATCAATAATAATTCTGTGACCTCTTCTGACATTGAAAAAGCAGTTTTTTCACATTTTTATGATTTTTTTATAAATTTCTTCAGAAATGACATTACAGGTCTGCCATTAAAGTGTTCATGTTACAACATTGCTACAATGTAATTCCATAAGTTTTCGCTTTGTTACTAGTGGATAGATGCTGAAAAACACACTTTAAACACACCGCCTCCAGCGCTGTGGGCTGCAAACAAGCATTTTTCAGCGCCAGAGATTTGTGAGGCTGTTTTTTTGCTGAATATGGTGTGAGTCGGTCGCTATGAGCAGTCGCTACCATGTGCTCCCATACAGCGCTGCACTGGTCAAATAGCGACTCCTCACAATGTATTCAACATTACTGAACATCGACTGAGTCGCTATGATGTAGCAACCCACGGCTGAGCAAAGCGACTACTAGCGGGCGCTCTGAAAATGCCTGCTACAGACGCTCATCTGCCGCTACCTGCCGCTATTAATGAATCAGCCTCGGGGTCTTGGGGTTTTCATGGCTGGGGGGGGGGGGGGGGTAGTGGGACCAGGCACAGAGGGAACTATGGAGGTAGCAATTAGAGAAGGGTGTTTTGACCCCTTTCCACGAACGAAGATTTTTCAACTGTTCAGTGATTTAGCGAATGATCGTACAACTCACATGCCATCTGGCAACTTACATTCAGGCGTGGGCGATTTGTCAGCTAAATATTCATTAGAGCGATTGTAATTAAAATATTATCCAATGTATTTGTATAATGTTTGCAGTCAATTCCTGTTTCAAAGGTGGAGGGAACTATAAACCATTCCAAATATCAGTCAATTTTGGTACAAAACCTTCAGGCCTCCACTAAAAAGCTGAAGATGAGGAGGAATTTCACCTTACAGCACAACAATGACCCAAACTATAGCTCCACACAGGGGCAGACTGGACATAGGGAGACCCGGGACAATGCCCGGTAGGTACCGCACTTCTTTGGGGCCAGTTGGGTTGCAGCCTCATTTAATACCTGCCTCCCTTAGTCTCCCTCTCAGCCCCCTGTACCCACAAGCCAGGGAACCCCAGCCCCTAATGCTATAGTCCCGGCATCATGGTTGGGGGGGGCCTCAGCAAGGATGCCTCAGGCCGACCAGGCGCTGGTAAAATCTAGGGCTGATTTTTGGCCCTATTCTGCCACTGACTCCACATCAACTAAAGAATGGTATCGCCAGAAGGTCAACGTATGTGAAGGGCCCAGCCAGAGCCCAGACCTGAATCCAATCTGTGGGATGACCTGAAGAGGACACAGGAGCTCACAATCTGACAGATCTGAAGCTTTTGCAAGGAAAAGTTGCCAAAGATTTCCAAGAGGCCGATTTATTAATAGCGCCAGGTAGCCACAGATGAGCGACAGTAGCGTGATTTTCACAGCGCCAGCCAGTATTCGCTGTGCTTGGCCGTTGTTTGGTTGTTGACAGCGACTCAGTCGGTGTGCAGTAATGTTGAATACGGGGTTAGGAGTCGCTGTTTGACAGGTTCCGCGCTGTATTGGAGCGCATGACAACGAATGGCCATAGCGAACGGCTCCCAGCATATTCATTAACAAATCAAGCTCAAAAAATTCTCGCGCTGTGAAATGCATGTTTAAACCCCAGAGCGCTGGCGGCGATGTGTTAAAAGTAGTTTTTTAACCCCCAAACAACCTTATTTTTCGAAAAAAATAATAAACAAGTTTTTCTAAACATTTTGTAATATGAATACATTAATATCAGACCTGTAATATCAATTCTGCACAATTTTTTTTTTTTTTTACCTTGGAAAAAAAAAATAACATTGCAGCAGTGGTCACCGAATTTTTGACATTTAAAAAAAAAAAAAAAAAAAAAAACATTAATATCAATTATTTATGAATATTTAAAGATTGCTCCATTGAAATGCATTGGAAAGCGCCAGGTAGCGAGAGGTCATACCTGGCGCTTTGATGGGATTAGCAGCGGCGCTGTTCGGTGAAGTCTGCAACATGATGAATCCCGCGCTAGCTGACGCTCTCGCCGGCGCTAGCCTCATTTAGCGTGATAAATGCGTCATTGTGTTCGCAGCCTGGCGTTCTGGAGTCGGTAGCCGCCGATAGCTGGCGCTAGTGAGACACTACCTGGCGCTATCCCTTGATAAATAAGGCCCCAAGTCTAGATGTGCCATGGTGATGAGACTCCTCATCCAGCTACTCCAACCAGACTGAATGTTGCTAAATCAAAGGGTTATCTTTACTTGAATAGGTGGACGGACAAGCCCACGGATCAGGGGAAGTCGTCCTGTGCATGGACACAGGAGCAACGTTGACATCACTGGGTCCTGGGTGAGGTAAGGAGGTTTTTTTTGTTGACCCCCCACCCACCCATCCTGCCTCAGTGCCAAGAGAAAGATGGGAGGTGGTTACACTTAGACTAGACATCCACTTTAAAGTGGACAAAACCCACGCCAATCTATAAGATTCCCAGGCCGGTTGATTCCCTCCCCCTGGGGCCTCCAAAATCGAGATGCTCCGCTGTGTGAAACCCCCCAGGTGCCCCATACACTTATTTCCCAGTCCAATGGCGCATGCGCAAGCTGCAGCTGCATCCCCGCTATCCCCCGCGTGGGCACGCTCCCTGTTAGAGGGTTGGGGGGGATGCGTCCGTCAGCGTGCTCGGAGTCGCTGGCCTTAGATAAGGGTTAGACAGCGTGATGTCAGCGGCTCCAAGCCCGCTGATTGGACAAGCAGACGCGCATGCGCCGTAGAGCCGGGAAGAGGTGAGATGGCATCGGCTATCTGGGGGGTTGCACACAGCGGGGCATCCCCGATTGGGGTGCATCGGTGGAAAGGGCCAAAACACAGGATAGTCACAATCCTGGCTTTTGGTCCACTTTAAGGGCACAGGATTCCTGGGGTAGTGGGTTGCTGTACAAGTACCTAAGAGAATAAAATGTGTTTATTTTACCAGTCACATGACGCATCTGGTTGTCAGTATTTGGTATTGGAGTCCACGAAATAAACTCCTTAGTAGAAATGGGGTTTCCTAATTGTAGCCATTGTGATTAAAGCGAAAATAAAACAGCCTGGCCTTTTATAAAAAATCTTTTATATTCCAGGGCCAATCGCAGGCCTTCCTCCAGGGAATCCTGAATTGGGATGCCCCGGTGTGTGAAACCCCTCGGGCGCCTTTCCCTGGCTATGGCTATGACTTTGTCATTCAGCAGGAGGCTCTGATTGTTTTCAGTGGGGAGGGCAAGCTGCTGCATCCCCTGTAACCTCAGGCTGTGAGCGCACTCCAGCCCCAACCATTCAGATAGGCTGGGATGGGATTGCACATGCCGCTGGGGATGTGCTCACTTGCACGCCACATTGGAGTCAATGAGAGCTGTTTGACTAATAAGATAAACACAGCAAACAGCTCTGATTGGACGAGAGCCTGCGCATGCGCCATTGGACTGGGGAAAGGTGAGTGAATACCGGCAACATGGGGCTTTTCAGACTGCGGGGCATCCCAGTTGGTGATGCCCATGGAGCATGAGACAAGACTCAGGAAAGCCAAATTCCTGGGTTTTGTTCTGCTTTAATTGAAACTTAGGCCCTTATTTAACAAGGGATAGCTCCAGGTAGCGAATGGTGAGCGAACGGTAATGACGGTCACCGCCACGAGAACGCCGGCTCCCCTCTGCAATCACACATTTATCAAGCCGATCCTGCTTAGCGACTGACAGAGCGCCAGATAGCGAATCATTCATCATTATTCCAGCCTCACCCCACAGCGCCAGCGAGCGACCTTGAACAGCGACAGGTATGACCTCTCGCTACCTGGCGCTCTCCAATGCATTTCAATGGAGCAATCTTTAAATATTCATAATTAATTGCTATTAATGTATTTTTTTTTCAATGTAAAAAATTCTGTGACCACTTCTGCAATGTTAGATATTTTTTTTTATGGTAAAAAAAATTTGTGCAGAATTGATATTACAGGTCTGATATTAATGTATTCATATTACAAAATGTTTTGAAAAACTTTTTTCCAAAAAATATGGTTGTTTGGGGGTTAAAAAACTACTTTTAACCCATCGCCGCCAGCGCTCTGGGGTTTAAACAAGCATTTCACAGCGCGAGAATTTTTTGAGCGTGATATGTTAATGAATATGCTGGGAGCCGTTCGCTATGGCCATTCGCTGTCATGCGCTCCCATACAGCGCGGAACCTGTCAAACAGCGACTCCTAACCCCGTATTTAACATTACCGCACACCGACTGAGTCGCTGTCAACAACCGAACAACGACCAAGCACAGCGACTACTAGCGTGCGCTGTGAAAATAACGCTACTGTCGCTCATCTTTCGCTACCTGGCGCTATTAATGAATCGGCCTCTTAGATGCACTTTAGCAGTGTTACATTATGCCAGAAGACCTCCATATCCCACAAGCTGACAGTGTAGACGTACACAACCTCCTGAGTACTTTCAAAAACTCCTTCCATTCTTCGTATGGTCAAATAATCAATCTGGGGACAAAGGTAAAATATCATGTTTCCAATGTAGCGAAGAGATGGAGAAGATGAATGTAGCTGAATGAAGGCTTAATAAAAGAGGAGGAATACATTAGATGATATGAAAAATGCCGGCTGAATTAATCAATGGGCACAGCGTGTAATAATCATAAGTAACAAGGCAGTCAGTGTATACATTACTAAGGAATTCATGATTAATCAACAGTGAAAAATAATGTCACTGCCAGTTCCTCTTAATTCCATTCAAATGATAGGGACTGGGCTTAATTAGATGTATAACTCATTAACTTGCCTGTTTTATAAAGGAAGGCATGAGAAATGGTCGTCTCTGTTGGTCAGGTGTGACTCATAACTTCCAATCTAACTGGGTCCTCCCTTTATTTGGCGATATGTGAGCAAGTTAGACAATTAAAAGTGGTGTAGTAGCAAAAGTTCCGTGCCCCGGGGACACCCTGAATTGGGATGCCTCGCTGTGTGAAACACCCCAGAAGAACTCACCTCTTCCTGGTCCAACGGTGCATGCGCAGGCTCTCATCCAATCAGAGCCGTTTGCCATGACTATAAGGGTGATTTAAGACTAGTGGCATGTGATCGTCTATGTAGCGGCGCTGCAAGTGGGTGAGTGGCGCTGTGACCTAGCTTAGCGGGCGGACAAGTGGCGCTGTACTATCCTGTCCAGCATTGATAAATGTGATGTGTGGTGGGCGCTGTAGAAGCGCTCTCCCTGATTCACTGCAGTGCCAATTGAGAAAGCTAGGTGGTGTCCCGAGGTCAAAGGGCCCAAGACTACGCTAAATCTAACTACAGGACAACGCTGCAGCGAACGATAGGTAGCGCCAGTTAGGTGTGTCCAGCACTCGGCGCTGAAGCCCATATTCAAGAAAAAACTACACACAACCAGCATCGCCGCTCTAAAGCTGGGCGCTGTAGCTTTGAGCGCCAGAAGCTATGTGATAGAAGTCTGTTTCTAAACACATATCCACCAGCACCAGAGTGAAAACACATGGAGTGACATTGTTTTAACACTGTGACAATGACACTGCAATGGCCGACCTGCACATACAATTCTGCATAAAAATTAAAAAAAAAAAAAAAACTTATAAAAGTGTTTGTTTGCTGGGCAGGAGAGGCCACACAATGATTTTAAAGTTTACTTTAGCAAAACGCTATTTAAAGACAACCAAATGAAACCTCATCGAAATGTATGGAAGAGCGACACTGAGCGACAGGTGCTACATGGCGCTGCAGAACCTAGATAGCCGGCGCTATACGCTGAGCCACCGCTGGTAATACATGTGATGCTACATGACGCTGTTAGAGGCGCTCACCAGATTCGCTTTCTTAAATATGGTTTTCCGTACAGCGCCCAGCGTTCACCCGACACTACCTGCCGCTACGTGGCACAACCGGACGTTATCGTTTCTTAAATAACCCCCTATGTCATTTGTCTCTGATATGTAATAATATATGGTATATAACGGCTCTGATATGTAATAATATATGATATATAACGGCTCTGATATGTAATAATATATGATATATAACGGCTCTAATATGTAATAATATATGGTATATAACGGCTCTGATATGTAATAATATATGATATATAACGGCTCTGATATGTAATAATATATGATATATAACGGCTCTGATATGTAATAATATATGATATATAACGGCTCTGATATGTAATAATATATGATATATAACGGCTCTGATATGTAATAATATATGATATATAACGGCTCTGATATGTAATAATATGATATATAACGGCTCTGAGATGCAATAATATATGATATATAACGACTCTGATATGTAATAATATATGATATATAACGGCTCTGATATGTAATAATATATGATATATAACGGCTCTGATATGTAATAATATATGGTATATAACGGATCTGATATGTAATTATATATGATATATAACGGCTCTGATATGTAATAATATATGATATATAACGGCTCTGATATGTAATAATATATGATATATAACGGCTCTGAGATGTAATAATATATGATATATAACGACTCTGATATGTAATAATATATGATATATAACGGCTCTGATATGTAATAATATATGATATATAACGGCTCTGATATGTAATAATATATGATATATAACGGCTCTGATATGTAATAATATATGATATATAACGGCTCTGATATGCTCCAATGGGGGGAAGCGAGAGTGGGTGCATCCCCAGCATGGTTAGTATGGGAACACGCACACACCCCGAGGATGCAGGGGATGCAGCCGCCATCCCTACCCATTATAAACAATCTGAGCCATTTGCCGAATACCTTAGGCACAGCAAACAGCTCTGATTGGATGAGAGCCAGCGCATGCACCATTGGACCACAGATATGTAAGCTGATACTGGTGCCCGGGGGGTTTCTTACAGCGGAGCATCCCACATTCAGGTTGCTCTGGGGTAAGGCCAGTGGCCACCCTGGAACTTTGTAGATTGCTTGGGTTTTGCTCCTCTTTAAGAAGAGTAAAAATAGAAGAAAGCAATCCAAGCCGGTGAAACATATAGCTAGGGCCGGATTATGAGGGGAGCTCGTCCCGGGGCCTCCACCACTTGCCCTACAAAGGGGACCTCCACCAACCTTTAGGTTATGCTCTGGTCCAGGAGGCCTTTTAGTCTTTGGTCTGACGGGCCAGCAACAAATCTATTGGTGGCAGTGGGGGCCCCCGTGACTGGGTAAGCCTTTTTTGTTTTTGCAAACCTGCAGCCAAAGCCGCCACAGGGCAGGACAGAGATTCTAGAGCAGCAAAGCCGCTGCCAGCAACGCTACAGTGATGTGTGCAGAGTTGTGAATCAGTTCCCGAGCAGCACGCACCTGCACAAGGGACTAGACATTCCAGTAAGTAGGTGGGTTACTGATTGCATTGTTATGCTTTGATAAGATTGGCATTATAACACACCGTACACTGCCTGGCAAAAAAAAGTTCAAACATTCTTAAAGCGGACCTCCAGTCAGTGGTGTATGCTGTTTGAGAGTGCCTATTCCCACACAGATGTTGTGGAATAGCATGCAGATTCTGCACTCCTGAACTAAAAGGGGCGGCCATCTTGCCACACAGCTCACATTCCCACTTACACATGAGCATGGAGGGAGAACTGTGCAGCAGCAGCCCACACCAAGCTCAGAGATATATATGCCTCTGAAACAAGGGGAAGATTCCCTGACATTTTGCATACACACAATGAATAAACAGCTAATGTAGCAAAGAAAATCTGTGTAGCTGTTACAATGTAGTTCTGTGGAGTGGGCTGCCACAGAGCATTCATTTAATGTATACAATGTATTTAGAAGATTTGAGCAATGATGAGTCATTACAGCAGATGGTTTTCTACTTCTGGCTAGAAATAAGGGATAATTGCACAGAGCTTTGAGGCAATTTTGAATGTGGGACTGGGTTTTTCAGAAGCAGGGCTGTTGTGTGGCACAATGGCCGCTCCTATGCAGTTCAGGAGTGCATAATCTGTCTTCTGTTTCATAACTGCATCTGCATGGGGTTAAGCTCTCTCAAATAGTTAAGATCACTGATTGCTAGATGGGAGCTATTTACAAAGCTTTGATTTTTTGACTATAGGTCCACTTTAATATTTAGTTGCAGCACTGTTAGCTTTAATTCCAGCACATATTCATTGTGGCATGGTTTCCAAAAGCTTCTGCACATATTCATTGTGGCCGCCCCCATGAGCAAGGACACTGGCAGCAGCTAGCAGCACTTCTAATATAATACCAGCTGCCAGTGTCCTCATTATGTGGGCAGCCATATTTTTGAAGCCCTGGCTGTAGAAATTTTGAGCGAGGACAGGGGAGTGGGCTGTACTCCAGTTAACCACTGTGTGCAAGGAGGCATTTCTCTTAAACTATCTATTCTATTTCATAGCCTATTGGGGTTTTAGTGCCATCTTGCAGTAATTACAACTACACTACTCTAACTACTAAATCTACAGTCTAATCTAATCCACCCTCACCCAGGGCATCCCCCCATTCTCTGGGGACCCCCTCCAGGTACAACCCTAGCCAGGGGACTATACTATTTAAATGGTACTCGAGCTCCAGTCTGGTGGTATTCAAGACCGTTGAGGATTAAAGCAGGGGGAAATAAAAAACTGCCCACAAGATGCTGCTCCAATATGATGTGCCGGGTGGCTAATTCTTCGGAACCCATCCTGGGATGACTACATTTTTAGCAGAAGAGCTTGTATTCTTAGACCGGTATAGGCCCCCCCCCCCCCCCCAACCTCCTAGGGATGTGTCTATTAGTAGTGGTAGGGTAAACTGACTTGGGTAAACTGACCACTTTACAGGGTAAAAAGAAATGGGATGCCCGGGTTATGTTCCACTTGTAATATTGTAAATTGGTAATCCTAAAAAAAAAAGGCTGGGAAACCATGTACTAGACTTACAAGATGGATCCCCATTAACAGCTCTTAGACTTTTCATAAAACATAGTTGTGTATTTCTAGGTTTCCACACAATGTCAGTATTAAATAATGTTAAAAGTCTGGCGCGTGCTGTGTGGGATTATTCTGTATTATCAGTGAATCATCAGGAGCATAGAGCTGAGAAGATAAAGGCCGGGATGATCTATAAATCAGAGGCACAGACAGAAGATTACTTATTGTGAAGTATGGAAACGTTAGATGTTGCATACACTGAGTGTGTGGGGGAATCCGCTGTGCAAAAACAGTGATTGGCCTTATTAACGCCTGGGTTCTATGGCAAGAAAACTGTACTGGGGGCAACTGTACAAATAGTGCTTGTTTCCTGTACATGATGCCATGTGAGCACAAAATAAAGGTGAGGGGGCAACAATTATGCCCCCATTAAACCGGACCTACACCCAGAAGAAGACCTTATATGTCCCCATCTCTGATATTCTCATGTCAACTGTAACAAAAGACTTTAGTTGCCCTGCCATTTGCTAACTTAGCTGTGAAGAAGTGTCACCTATTTTGCAGAAGGACCAGAGCAGAAAGTGGTCCAATCAACGGGATGTTGAATATCCTAAGGATTGGGGGCATCCCAATGTAGGAAGCCCCCCCTGTGAGCAACCCCCAAGATCGCCCACTTTCACTCACCTTTCCGCCGTTCCCTGTCTTATGCATGGGTGCTCGTCCAATCAGCGATTTATGCGGCGCATACTAATGTGCCACTGATTTGAAATTCGCGCCCGCAGAGGTGATGCCAGCGGCACATCCCCGGCTCCCCTGTGGGTGCTGCCACACACCCAGCTTATCTAAATGGCTGGGCGTAGGGAGGGCACACAGCTACAGGGAAGCTGGGGATGTGGCCACTGGTGAAGAAAGCGCTTCGGGAGCCTCCGGGATCAGGTAAGATTACCGGGGGGTTTCACACAGCAGGGCATTCATTATAGGATGCCCCGGAGGCAGCCTAGAAGATAGCCCTGGAATCTGAAAGCTGCAGGGGATGATTGGTCCACTTTAAGCATATCAGTAAACACCAGTAAAAAGGCCTCAACATGGGGTCTCCCCTTCAAAATGTCTTTCTAGTTTCAGTCACACCTAGCCTAGACCAAAGGGGGCCAAAAGGGAAACACTGCCGGGAAGCTACGATGACAGAGGAACTTCAAAGAAATTACGCAGACACTCTGGCTCCAGCATGATACAGGGAATTTCTAGGCCACAGTTCACCTTAACCATAAAAGGAACCTATTTTCATATCTTGGAAGTCATGGAATATGCAAGGGTATCTTTTGTGCATTTTCCTGGAGAAACAGCCACGTGGAAGCCTATTGGCTCCAATCAAAAAATACTTTAGGTGCTTTTAACAGTCGCCTTTTGGGAACCTGATGAGAACCCCCTTTTGAATGAAATTATGAAAATCTGTAGGAAGCCAAAATCAGCCACAAAGAGCTGCCAGGACACATGGGGGTTCCGCTTCAATCAGGTCTAGGATAGGGCCAAACATTTTTTTTTCTAAACAAATGTATTTACAAAAATGTAATAAAACAAATATATACATTCTTTTTGTTGTTGTTGTTTATTTTTTTTTGTTAGGACCAACATGGCACCTGCAAAGAGAAAAAAATATACATTAGCACTTGTTTGCCAACAAGTTTAAGCAGTTTAAGGCATCAGCAGTGGGAGTCCGAAAAACAGGGCACCCAGCACAGCCCACCACAAACCAACGGTCCGGACACCTAAGCACTATGCGGACCCCAGGACAGACCCAAGTGCGGGCTTCACTGCGGAGTCTACATCTTCTCAGGCTTGTATTGAAGGGTGCCCCCAGCATGGTCCAGGCAGCCAAATCTCGCCTTCAACAGCCTGAAGGCATGTTTAACTACCTGTGTGCGGCAGTGGGCCCCATTATAAGCCTCCTGGCCAGGTGTCTGGGGCCTTAAGAAGGGTGTCAGGTGCCAGGGCAGCAACAGAAAATCAGAATCACCTAAAAGACAAATGAAAATGGAAATTAAATTACTAATACCACATCAAAACAGCTTAGACCAAATATTAAGTATTACAAAAGAGTAGGACCAAACAAGCAAAATGTAAGGCAGGATGCTCGGACTAAGCATCTGTAACTGCAACAGGGAGAAGGGGACATTCAAAGAGGGGCATGAGCACAGTTGAATTGATGGACCAATTACAAAAAGGGCAGGGCTGTATTTACCATTAGGCAAACCTAGGCCTGTGCCTAGGGTGGCCACCTGTAGGGGAGGGGGCGCTGAGGTTACTGCTATAGTAAAAAAAAATGTTGGCACCTTACAAATGCTCCCCCACAGAGTGAGTGTGTGTTTGTATATTATATATAGACAGGGAGAGGGTGCAACGGTTTAAAGGCAGTCTGCAGCCTAATCCTCTCCCCTTTATTGCTGTGGCCATGTGACTCCTGTGTGTCAGTAATCTATAATACAAGCGCACGCTCCTCTGCATTTCACCCCTTGAAACCTCTCCTCTCTACACATTTATTTTTTATATTGGCAGACTGCAACGTTAGGGCAGGCGTCAACACTGAGCATACTCAGACAGATGAAAGGGCCCCTGCATGTTGGGAGGGCCCCACCTCATTCCCTCTACCCTGGGCAGCTCCTATGCAGGACTGTGCAGTAACCAGACTTTTTTCTTTTTATTCTTTAGCAGTATTCACCATACAAGAAACCTTATCACCATGTATGGAGCCAAACCACACCACAAGGGGCCCACTGATACTCTATCACCCAAGGGCCCGCATAAATATGGAGTTTGCCCTGCTTGACATTATTTAACGAAAGGAGGCACCAGCCCTTGAAGTGCCCAGGGCGGCATGAACACCAAATACGGCCCTGAAAATGGGGGCACATAAAGGAAAAGAAAAACACATTGCAAATGCAACATTAACAATAAACAGGCAGATACACTCCAGCAATAAACAGACTTACCCACAAGCCAACCGCCAGTCAGCTCGCCACTCTCAAAACGGCTGTATAATTCGGATCTCCTCAAGATAAATACATCGTGGGAAGAGCCAGGGGAGCCCACCCAAACACTGAAAAGCGAAGATCTGGCCCCACAACAAATTGGACGTTAAGAGAGTGGCCCATCTTGCTTTTGCTTGAAAGAAACCACAAATAAAAATGGATCACTAGACTGGCAACAACAAATGGACAGCAAAGATAAAGTTAAACAAGGGCCAAATAGGACACTGTTTGGAGGGAGGGGAAGCTAGGCTAGGCTCAAGAGAGGAGAGTGGACTACAAGGAGGAGCAATGTGAACCTAAACAGACTGAGACACAGGGAAGCTGTTTGGGAGGAGGGGAAGCTAGGCTAGCCTCAAAAGAGGAGAATGGGCTACAAGGAGGAGCTATGCGGACCTAAACATACCGAAACATATACTCCTGAGAAGCTGGGGGAACCAGGGCAACATGCGTACAATTGATGGCACCCATGACACTTGCCATATTGACAATGTGGAAAAAAAACAACCTCACTGCGTTCAAGGCTGCCATGCTGTCAGAAAAAGAGATGTATTTCTCCTGCAGGACAGCCATGCCATCAAGAAATTTAGTCAGGGTGCTGCTCAGTGAAGGCTGGGACATACCAACTGACAGTGCCCCTAGCCTCTGGAAGGAGCCATTCGCTAAAAATTGAAGGCAGCCAACCAATATGGTCATACCTCCAATTGCATGCACCTTGCTTGTGACGGGGCCAACCATGGCAGCAACTCTGAGTAAAGCTTCTCAAAAGACGGGCGGTTCAGTCAGGCCAACACCTGCTTATCGGTCATGTGATCTATATCCAGGTGACTGCGGGTATGACTAAGCTCTGGAAGGTACATGGTTAACAGCCCCCGCTGCTGCAGACGTACTCTTCACAGAACTTGTCAAGGGGCTCCATTGTAGGTTCGGAGGATGTAGGCTGTATTTTCACCATTCAAGTATTTCTGCTAGCAAAAAGATGGCGAGAAGTTTGAACCAGGAAACGGCTTTTTATAGGTCTGAAAACCCACAAATCAGATAAAATTACAGACGCATGGACGCCTTGAGCCGTATCTATTCGGCGTACACTCGGTTTGGCGAACGCATACCATATATTCCCGCAAAAAGGACAACTCGGTCACAAAAACAAGGCTCTGAATCACCCGACGCGGAAAATAGACCAAATACGGTCCTTTGACGTCATTCCCGCTGGTGCGTGAGAGGCTCTGAATCAGGCCACATGTCATTCGAAAATCGGGTCTGATAGACTTCAATGGAGAGCAAGATCGGCTGCATCCCCAGCGTAGCACGTGCTCCTGTTTCAGCCTATCTGAGTGGCTATAGCGGGAGCACCTGCACATCCAGAGGATGCAGGGGATAAGGCCGATCTCGCTCCCATTGTAAAAAATCAGAGCCGTTTGCCGAATTACAGGCAAGACAAATGGCTCTGATTGACAAGAACCCTGCATGCGCCATTGGACCCTGGAAAGGTGAGTGAAGCCCTTTATGATGGGTGGCAGGAAGTAGCTTGTCATTACATGTCTGGTATTAAAGTGTTAATGTCACAATGTAATAATGTAATTCCATAAGTTTTTGCTGTGTTACTGGTGGATATGTGATAAAAAATGGACTTTAATCACACTGGGCGGTAAATTAGTTCCCAGGCCCTGAATAATATTAATTTTGTATAAATAATAGTGATTGAGCTGCTCCCACCCCCCTTTATTCATTTGAATTGCCATGAGCACAAGCAGGGAGGAATTCAGTCAATATGGATTTCTCCCTGTGAAGTGTTCTAAAGGGAGGCCGGCAGCTTCCCAGGTGATTAGCTCTCAAATATTTGTCTGCATTGCATGTCCCAATGTTGGAGACTCAAAATTAAGAGTAGGGACCACACTAAACACAGAGTGCCTTGTCGGGGCGCTGTGGCTTCCACATGTATCTTCAGATATATGCAACCAAATCTCTGTCTTTCCACATAGCTAGACATGTTTGTTGCTTGATATTTAGTTGATGATAGGGTTAAACTGGGCGGAAAATTAGTTCCCAGGCCCTGAATAATAATAATTTAGTATAAATAATAGTGATTGAGCTGCTCCCACCCCCCTTTATTCATTTAATCACACAGCGTCTGGCGCTCTGGGCTACAGCAACCCAATTTTGAGCACCGGTGCTATGTAGTCGCTCACACTGACCAGTCACTGCTGTTCGCTCCCATGTAGTGCTGTATTGGTGTTATAGCGACTCACACATCAAATTCATCAATGTCAGCAATGTTACTACAGCTACTGAGGCGCTCTGTAATAGCAACTCACGGCTGATCAGAGTAACCACTAGCGGTCGCTCTTAGCGCCGCTGTACAGACGCTCATCTGCCTGTACCTGGCGCTAGTAATGAATCAGCCTGTTAGTGTCCCTGCAAACCAGGACCTACCCTGTCACATACATGACCTGGGTGGTGAAAATCTAAAAGATTCCAGGGCCAGCTTCCTTGGGTTTTATTCCAATTTAAAGTAAAGGTTTAGTAAAATTTTATCTGCCACCATCACTGTCCTGGAGGATCATCCATATCTAAGAGATTACGCGTGCTATGCTATAACATGGAAGCTGAAGTTCAGTGATTCTAAAGGGAGGGGAGATGGATGGGATGTGTATGACTGACCGATGTGTTAACATATTAAAAATTAAGTCCACTTGTCTGGTTTATTTTGCACACGTTGAAGGCGCTGTGACTGAAGCCCGTTGTAGAATGATCAATGTTAGTGACATTAGCGAGACGCAGTACCAGGGGCTGTTGTTCCTGTCGGTGTCCTTCGAACACATCAGTTTATGTGAGTTGGCTCTTACAGTGCGTCAGATAAAGCTGTCATCCCCCCCGAGTCTCGGTACAAGGACCTCGTGACAGATTTATTCCAAGAGAAAGAGCAATATTTCCCATGAATGAAACAAAGCAAATGGTGTTAATGGCTTGCACGCGGTCTGGTCTGTGGAAGTGGCTCCTGTTCTGTAACTAGGAAACGGGGAGGCCGATTCATTAATAGCGCCAGGTAGCGACAGATGAGCGACTGTAGCAGTATTTTCACAGCGCCCGCTAGTAGTCGCTGTGCTTGGCCGTTGTTCGGTTGTTGACAGCGACTCAGTCGGTGTGCGGTAATGTTGAATATTGGGTGAGGAGTCGCTATTTGGCAGGTTCCGCGCTGTATGGGAGCGCATGATAGCGAATGGCCATAGCGAACGGCTCCCACCATATTCATTAACAAATCACGCTCAAAAAATTCTCGCGCTGTGAAATGCATGTTTAAACCCCAGAGCGCTGGCGGCGATGGGTTAAAAGTAGTTTTTTAACCCCCAAACAACCATATTTTTTGAAACCAAAAAAAACAAGTTTATAAAAACATTTAGTAATATGAATACATTAATATCAGACCTGTAATATCAATTCTGCACAATTTTTTTTGTGGTAACAGAAATTTTCACATTAAAAAAAAAAAAAAAAAATATTAACAATTAATTATGAATATTTAAAGATTGTTCCATTGAAATGCATTGGAGAGCGCCAGGTAGCGAGAGGTCATACCTGTCGCTGTTCAAGGTCGGACGCTGGCGCTGTGGGGTGAGGCTGGAATAATGATGAATGAGTCGCTATCTGGCGCTCTCTCAGTCGCTAAGCAGGATCGGCTTGATAAATGTGTGATTGTGGTGGGGAGCCGGCGTTCTCGTGGTGGTGACCGTCATTACCGTTCGCTCACCAGTTGCTACCTGGCGCTATCCCTTGTTAAATAAGGGCCCGAGTGTTGTATCAAGTTCATTCAGAAGTAGAAAGTGAAGAATTAAAGCGTACCAAACCCCACATTTTTAACTAGCATCCCCTGAATTGCTTCCCCCATGAATAGTAAGTTTTGCCTATTTTTACTGCTCTTGCTTCATTCTAATCTCAGATAATGGCGCCTGTTTTAGCTGTAAAGCTCCACCTCCGCCATTCATTGCCACTGCTGTGTGTGACGTGGAGGCTGATTCATCACTAACTCCAGGTATCGGCAGATGAGCGTCTGTATAGCGGCGCTTAGAGCGACCGCTAGTAGATGCTGTAAGCGGGTATCGGGCGCTGTAACCTAGCGTTGCAGTCGCTGTAGTAACCTGGCCGGCATTGATGAATATGATGCATGTTGGGCGCTCTAATACCAGTAAAGCGCTGCAGCGAGTGAAAGGTAGCGCCAGCTCAGTGCGACCGACTCTCAGAGCTCCGCACCATACAAAAATGGACACACACAGCGTCTAAGGCCCTTATTTAACAAGGGATAGCGCCAGGTAGCGACTGGTGAGCGAACGGTAATGACGGTCACTGCCACGAGAACGCCGGCTCTCCACCACAATCACACATTTATCAAGCCGATCCTGCTTAGCGACTGAGAGAGCGCCAGATAGCGAATCATTCATCATTATTCCAGCCTCACCCCACAGCGCCAGCGAGCGACCTTGAACAGCGACAGGTATGACCTCTCGCTACCTGGCGCTCTCCAATGCATTTCAATGGAAAAATCTTTAAATATTCATAATTAATTGTTAATAATTTTTATTTATTTTTTTTTTAATGTGAAAATTTCTGTTACCACTTCTGCAATGTTAGATATTTTTTTTAAGGTAAAAAAAAATTAAAAAAAAATTTGTGCAGAATTGATATTACAGGTCTGATATTAATGTATTCATATTACAAAATGTTTTTATAAACCTGTTTTTTTTGTTTCCAAAAATATGGTTGTTTGGGGGTTAAAAAACTACTTTTAACCCATCGCCGCCAGCGCTCTGGGGTTTAAACATGCATTTCACAGCGCCAGAATTTTTTGAGTGTGATTTGTTAATGAATATGGTGGGAGCCGTTCGCTATGGCCATTTGGTATCATGCGCACCCATACAGCGCAGAACTTGTCTAATAGCGACTCCTCACCCAATATTCAACATTACCGCACACCGACTGAGTCGCTGTCAACAACCGAACAACGGCCAAGCACAGCGACTACTAGCGGGCGCTGTGAAAATACTGCTACAGTCGCTCATCTGTCGCTACCTGGCGCTATTAATGAATCGGCCTCTAAATCTGGTCGCTATAGCAGAGAGTGCCAGACGCTGTGTGATTAAAGTCTGTTTTTGAACACATATCCACCAGTAACAAAGCGAAAACATGGAATGACATTGTTTTAAAACTGGGACAAAAACACTTTAGTGCCAGACCTGTGATGACAATTCTGCATAAAAATATAAAAAGTCAAAAAAGTTTTCAAAAATGACTCTTTCTAGGCCAGGAGAGGTGACACAATGATTTAAGAGGAAAAGCGTCGCTCACCAGATTCGCTTTCATAAATGTGGTTTTGCGTATAGCGCCCGGTGTTCAGCAGATGCTGCCTGCCGCTACGAGGCGCTACCTGGCGCTAGAGCTTCATGAATAAACCCCAACAATGTCATTGCCACAATTACGCAATGACTAATCACTTGCAAACCTACAGAGAGTAAGAGCCAAAAAAAAAAGTGTTCCAGGGCGATTTGATAGGCAAGAATATCCATTTCTAGTTCTACACCCTAAGAAGAGAGCATCAACAGGAGCTTTGGTCAAAATGTTTTTACAAGTCTGGTGGGTTTTGGTCCACTTTAAGAGTAAAAGGAGCAGCCACCAGCCCAGAATCTATAAGAACCTATGGTCAGTGCTCTCTCTCTCTCTCTCTCTTTGTGGGGCTGTTTTTTGTGTTCCCCTAGCACGACCAGATCATGAAGGGTGCACAGCCCGGGGCCTCCACCACTTGCCTTTCAAAGGGGGCCTCCACCAACCTTTGGGTTATGGTCTGTTCCAAGAGGCTTTTCAGTCTTTGATATGATGGGCTGCAGGGCTAGCAACAAAGCTATCAGTGGCAGTGGGGGCCCCCCTCACCCGGGCAACCTTGTGCCTGCAGCCAAAGCCACCACAGGGCAGGACGGAGAGTCTAGAGCCGCCATCAGCAACGCTACAGTGATGGGTGTGTGCAGAGCTGTCACTGCACATAAGCCACCAAGCACAGCCGCTGGCAGCTCAATGCAGGGAACCAGCCGGGCGACTACACCCCCCACCCAGAATGGCAAAGCAGGAGTTCCCGAGCAGCACGCACCCGCACATGGGTGACACAAGGGACTCCAGCAAGTAGGCGGGTGCCAGACAACCACCAATCAGTTACTTGGCTGGACTATTAAGGATAAAAAAATACTGTATCTGGGGCCTTCAGCAGATTTTGTGCCCAGGGGCCTCCATCATACTTAGTCCGGACCCATAAACACACCTCGCCTGTAATCCCACGGCACAAGTATGGTCTGCAGATGCATACTCGCTAATCTCCATCCGACACATGTACTGTACCTGCATTTCTGAATTCTGATTGGCGGTTCGCCATCCAGCATATTTATATGGATTTTTATCCATATTCTTGTTTTAGTGCTCTGTTAAAGCATTGTGTTCCTGCTACCGAGACATCAATCCAATCTCACCTTTCCTCTTCTGGTCTTCAGATAAAGGAATAGAAATGGTGTCACTATTACTGGGATAGCATATCACATTGAGGGAAAGCCCTGCAGAAATGGAGTGCCCAAACTGCAACCCAAAACTAACGCATTTATCGCCAACACGGCAATTTAACCTAATGATGAGTCAGCGACTGGTTGGGGGGTTAGGTGAGGGTTGTGGGCAGGGAACAGAGGTTTCTAGGCAAATTATTGCCCAGTGCGGGAAGGAAAAAAATTCTGCCCTCCTCCTCAACCATCCTGCAGCTCTATACAGGTAT
Organism: Gastrophryne carolinensis; assembly: GCA_027917425.1. Taxonomy (NCBI): domain Eukaryota; kingdom Metazoa; phylum Chordata; class Amphibia; order Anura; family Microhylidae; genus Gastrophryne; species Gastrophryne carolinensis. Next base: position 234,528,507 of record CM051240.1, on the reverse strand, counting down.
GTGCCATGCTGAGCAGGCAGTGCCCCCTCCACATGAATGAGCATAATATGGGGAGATGAGGGGCCTGGGGTATGGCTAGCACCATTAACAGGGCCCTAACCTATCTGCAGGAAATAGGATGGCTTAAATAAAGGCACCCCTAATGGCCCTGGCACCAACGGGCGGCTGCCCTGCTCACCCTCTCCTAAAAACATCACTAATTGTGGGTCAGTGGCTGGGGGTTAGGTGAAGGGATTAGGTCAGCAACTGGGGCGGGTGAGTTAGTTCAGGGGTATAGGTGAGCAGCTGGGAAGTTGAGGGGTTAAAATCAGCGGCTAGGGCGAGTTGGGTGAAGGGGTTTAGGTCAGCATCTGGGGGTTAAGTTAGGGGTTTAGGTCCACGGCTGGGGAGAGTTGGGCAAAGGGGTTTAGGTGAGCCGCTGGGGGGAGGGTGAAGGGGTTTAGGTCAGCAGCTGGGGGGAGGGTGAAGGGGTTTAGGTCAGCAGCTGGAGGAGTTGGGTGAAGGGGTTTAGGTCAGCAGCTGGGGTTAGGTGAGGGGTTTAGGTCAGCAGCTGGGGGTAGTTGGATGAAGGGGTTTAGACCAGCAGCTGTTGAGTTAGGAGTCGACATTGGTCATGGACAAGGGAATTCTGGGGTGCATGCTTGCAGCGCCCCTCATTCTTAGAAACCGGGAGGTTACTGAGGGCAGGCTGATCAGGCGCTGTGGTGCAGAGGATAATAAGGTAAGTACTTTTTCTTTTATTTAGGTTTACAGACCCTTTAAAGTGGACCAAAACCCACGTTGATCGGCTGGGAATCTATAAGATTCCCAGAGCAATTGATCCCCCCCCCCCGGGCTGTGTGAAACCCCCAAAGTCGCCCCATACACTGACCTTCTTTCTGGCAGCCACATCCCCCGCTTCCCTCTAGCACGGTGCGTGCCCGCGCCAGACAATTGTGAATGGCTGGTGTGGGCACGCTTCCCATTAGAGGGAAGCGGGGGATGCGGGCGCCAGCGGGCTCAGAGCCGCTGGCCTAAGACGAAGGCTTAGGCCCTTATTTAACAAGGGATAGCGACAGGTAGCGACTGGTGAGCGGCCGGTAATGACGGGCACCGCCACGAGAATGCCGGCTCCCCACCACAATCACACATTTATCAAGCCAATCCTGCTTAGCGACTGAGATAGCGCCATATAACCACTCATTCATCATTATCAGCCTCAGCCCACAGCGCCAGCGTCCGACCTTGAACAGCGACAGGTATGACCTCTCGCTACCTGGCGCTCTCCAATGCATTTCAATGGAACAATCTTTAAATATTCATAATTAATTGTTATTAATTGTTTTTTTTGTTTTTTTTTTTTTTTTAAATGTGAAAAATTCTGTGACCACTTCTGCCATTTTAAATAATTTGTTTAAGGTAAAAAAAATAAAAAAAAAAATGTACAGAATTGATATTACAGGTCTGATATTAATGTATTCATATTACTAAATTATTTTAAAAACTTGTTTTTGGTTTCCAAAAATATGGTTGTTTGGGGGTTAAAAAACTACTTTTAACCCATCGCCGCCAGCGCTCTGGGGTTTAAACAAGCATTTCACAGAGCGAGAATTTTTTGAGCGTGATTTGTTAATGAATATGGTGGGAGCCGGTCGCTCTGACCAGTCGCTATCATGCGCTCCCATACAGCGCGGAACCTGTCAAATAGCGACTCCTCACCCAATATTCAACATTACGGCAAACCGACTGAGTCGCTATCAACTACCGAACAACGGCCAAGCACAGCGACTACTAGCGGGCGCTCTGAAAATGCCGCTACAGTCGCTCAACTGTCGCTACCTGCCGCTGTTAATGAATCGGCCTCCCCAACGACGTGACATCAGTGGATCCGAGCACGCTGATTGGACGAGCCGCCGCGCATGCGCTGTAGGACCGGGAAGAGGTGAGTTGTTTTGGCGACCTGGGGGGGTGGTTTCACACAGTGGGGCACCCCTGATCGGGGGAAAGCCCAGGACCCAAAACCAGGATCGTCCTGGATTTTGGTCCACTTTAACTCTAAAAAAACGATTTGATTGGCTGTGATGGGCGCAATCATTACCTCCCTGGTTATATCCTGAGACATAACGCGTTTCCGCTCCTTTTTCTGGAACATGTAGATCGCATTATTCGCCCTATATGCCGGTTACGTTTCCTGCACAGCGTGCAATCTATGCTGCGCCATTTATAAAAACATCTCCAACCTGGAACCTACTTACGGCACATAAAGGCACAGGAGCCGCTATTAATAATAAAACATATTTCAATAAAGCCTCATTTTTCTCCTGTAAAACAAGCAGCGTTAATTATCTCCATGTAAATGGGTCTCTATAGTGTCTTTATACATCCGCCGAGACGCCTTGTCTTCCACATGAAAAATATCACTGCAAGCAAATGTTTGAAGGGTCAAAGCAAAAGTTCTCCCAATACAATAGACCAGGATTCAGCTAAACGTCTTCTACACTTGGAAAGTGTCCAACACTAAAGTCTCACCTTATACACTAAAAATAATACAAGAGGAGCCATGTGTTACAGATATATGGGGGGGGGGGCAAGTCTTTTGGGGCTACTGAAAAAGGGATCACTTCTAAGGTATACAATAAAATGAAAAAAGAAGGAATGGAAAATGAGAAGGAAAAAAGGAAGGAGAGGAGAAAGAAAGAAAGAAGGGGGAAGAAAGAAAGTGAAGGAAAGAGAGAAGGAAAAAGGAAAGAGAAATGGAAGAAACGACAAACTAAGAAAAGAAGAAGGAAGGAAAGAAAGAAAGAAAGAAAGAAAGAAAGAAAGAAAGGGAAGGAAAGAGGGAAGAAGGAAGGAAGAAGAAAGACAGAGAAAGGAAATAGGGAAGAAAGAAAGAAAAAGAAAGAAAGAAAGAAAGAAAGAAAGAAAGAAAAGAAAGGAAAAGAAGACTTAAGAAAGGAGGAATGAAAGAAAGAAAGGGAAGGAAAGAGGGAAGAAGGAAAGAAAGGGGAAAAAGAAAGGAAGTAGGGAAGAAACAAAGAAAGAATTAAGAAAGGAAGGAGAGATGAAAGAAAGAGGAAATAACGGAAGGAATGAGGGAAGAAAGAAAGAAAAAAGCAAATAAGGGAAGAAAGGAGGAAAGAAAGAAGGAAGGAAGAAATGAGGCAAGAAAGAAGGAAGGGAGGTGGGAAGAAAGAAAGAAAGAAAGAGAAAAAAAAAAGAAAGAAAGGAGAAAGGAAGAAAGAAAAAGAAAACACAAATAAGGGAAGAAAGGGAAAAAAAGGGAAGGAAAGAAAAGGAGGGAATAAAAAAGAAAAGAAGGGAAGAAGGAACGAAAGAAAGGAAGGGAAAAGGATGAAAAAATGAGAGACAAGAAGGAAGAAAGAAGGAAAAAACAAATGGAAGTCAAGTTCCCTTAACTTAAAGCGGACCAACAGTCAAAAATTACTTAAACTTGACCAACACAACAAATGCATCCCTCCCGGGGGGAATTTAGATTTCAATTCATTTCTCTTTTTCTAACCCCCTTTTGTGGTAAACCTTAAAAACAAGATGGCGGCTCATGCATTTGCAGGCCACCTGCAAACAGGAAGTGCTGCTGGGCTTCCTGTTACCATGGATCATCAGTTATGTCAGTTGAATCCAGGCAGCAGCATGGCTGAAATGCTGGGAGAGGAAGCTCCAAAATGGCCGCTACCTTTCTTTTCCAACTGTACCGGGCTGATCACAGTCTAATACCCTTGCTGCCAACTCTGTCCCAGGGAAAGTCCTGGTCCGTGGGGACTCTAGCCTACCCCCTTCAGTTACAACTAAACAGTCACATAATGGCAGTTAGGTTGAAGTGCCCCCCAATGCTGAGCAGTTTGTCCTGTAAATAATTGTATTGTCGCTGCAAAGCACCAGGGGGAGGGGCTGCTCGACCAGGGAGCAATACGGACGACTGCTTCCAGTTTGTGTTGTTATGAATATTGGGCAAAGGCAGTTTTGGGGCGCTGAGCTGGGGATAGAAGGTGACGACATACATTTCAGTGACAGTAACTATAATGAGGTATAGAAATCTGCGCTAATATTTTAGTGCCGCCATCGTCGCGCCTCGCGCAGTTCTCAAGGACAAACGGCTGTAACATGCAAATGAGCAGATTGCTTAGAGAATAGAAGGAGACAAGACGCTCCAGGCACAATGAGATCCATCTGCAGCTCTGCCAGTAAGCCCATGGGCACAAGACCTTCCACCAACCTCCAGCATGCTCTTCCCTAACCTGGTAACAGCATCCAAAGAGCTGCAATGTCAGTGGGGGTTATCCAAATGATTTTCTGGAGAGGCAGGCCAAGCTTTTCCCATTCGCCTTTGGGGCCAGCCTCCCCAAAACGCCAGTTTTTCGGGTTTTTGGTGTTCTGAAAAACAAAGAATGGGGGTTCCACATACCCCAAAAAAACCCTGCTTGTACAGAAGCACCACTTACAAGAGGTTAAAAAATATATGATCGATTTTATTCATGTATCAACATTTATATTACAACAACACTATACAGACATCTTTAAAACACCATTAAAAACGTATATACACCAAGGGATATAAAGAGGAGAGGGAAGCAATGGGGGGCAAAACCAAGAAACCTGTGGTCGCTGCTCTACAAATAACTGGCAGAGCCTTCTAAATGATGACCTATGGGCTCTCTTCCCCAATAATCATAATTGAAGGCCTGCTGCACAATTACAAAACATCATGCAAAATTTAATACAAAACCGTTAATGAAACTCTAAAGCTTTAAGTGATACAATTAATAATACAAGTGTTAAACCAATATTGTGTTTATCCATTTAAGTGCATAAAACATCAATACAATAATCACATAAAGTGTACCCATAAAGCATCAATAATCTTCTAAACCCAAGGCAAATATATAAAGTGAACAATACTTGACTAAAACTAAAACCCTAGAAAGAGTGTCCCTATCTGAGCCAAAAGTGAGGACCCACCAGGTAAGGAATGAACCATAGATACAGTGTAACAACAATGCAAGCAGGCACTCACATAAGACGAGCAGACGGACAACCCCCCCAGCTACCCAGACTCCTCACCACCAACGCGTTTCGTGACGTAATCGCGTCACTTTTTCAAAGTGTGTGAGGAGCCCCCAGTGCCTGACCCTTCTTATAGCCCACCTCATACCTGTTCCCAATGCCGTGGACCAATGGAGCGCCACCACCGCTAGCGCACTCCGGCCGGAAGTGCGCCGGCGGAAGTGACGTCAAACTGCCGCCAATACTACCCAAAGAGAGGAAGCAAACCTGGTGCGCAATGCGCACGCTCCCAGATTGGGGGCGCGCCGCACGCACCCGTGCGGGGCGCGCACGTGCGCCTGCGCAGTATAGGGAGCCACGGCGAGATGGAACGGGGAGAGGTGAGTGGGTCACTGGCCAACAGGGGGGGAAAAAAAACACAGAGGCAAGAAATAAAACAAGACAAGGTGTTCTGCCTTATTGTTTTCCACTTTTGGAATGTAAAATAATAATTTGTGTTAGTATTGTGCCCCCCAGACCTGTGATTTACCTATCAGCATGCTGTTTCCAGGTTCTGTGTTGCTAAAGTGGGTGTGGCTTTCCAGGCCTTGAGTACAGCTCTGTAACAGATGAGCTCATCGGCAACTTTGGCTAAATCAAGCAGCAGTAGTGACCTCCCCTGTGAAAACGCTGTCAGTGAGCCTTTAGCTACTGGAACACAAGATTGTGACCCCCCCATCTGAAGAGGTTTATTTTCTTTTGGGGGGCACATATTGGAGTTTCAGCCTGTGTGAGAGCAGCTTGGCATAAGTGCAGTGGGATAGAAGTGTGAAGTTTTAAGAACTGTAGCAGTTTTAAACAGCAGGGGTTGAAAAAATAAGACGTTATTGTGGTGAGTACAGCATTTACTTATTATTCATACCCAGGGCCGGATTAAGTGTGGTGGAGGCCCCAGATACAGTATTGTTTTCATTTAAAATAATATTCCAACCAAGTAACTGATTGGTGGTTGTCTGGCACCTGCCTACTTACTGGAACATCAGATCGAGTCCCTTGTGCCCCCCTTGTGCGGGTGCGTGCTGCTCGGGAACTCCTGCTTTGCCATTCTGGGTGGGAGGTAGTGTAGTCGCCCGGCTGGTCCAGCAGAAAACGGGTCCCTGCATTGAGCTGCCAGCGGCTGTGCTTAGTGGCTTTTGTGCAGTCAGGAACTTTGCAAAGTAACAGGTTCTATTACATTTTCTGCCAGTTTGTAATCAGGAAAACAAGGCGCTCAACATCGTCAATACCAGGGCCGGCTCCAGGTTTATGTGGGCCCTTGGGCGCATGGTCTCAGTGGGCCCCTTTGTGGTGAAGAGTCACATCACAGAGGGACGTACTAAATCTGGATGTCCCCTAAGGATCAGGCTATTTGGACCAAAACTCTAGTTTTGGTTTACTTTGAAGCGCACCAAACCCCTTTGAACCTGACCTTGTAGTGTAAACGAATCTTGATTCTCCTGATTTTGGATGCCCCTGTGTGTGAGCCCCCGTTCATTCATTACTTCCCTCAAACTGGTGAATGCGCTGTGGGATCGCCCATTTGAGTTAACGGGTCCAGGGGGGAGGTCCCTTCCTCTCTCCCCAGTGGGGACAGCACAGGCAGCAGCGGAACCTTATTGCTGCATAGTATTGCACCACCACCTCAGTCATCGCTGGCACGCCAGGAGGAGATGTGGGCACCAGCTGTGGCAGTGCCCTTTCAGTCTGCCGCCGGTCAAGCGCCGTTGCACACCCAAAGGCCGTCCCTGTCAGGTGGCCCCCGGCAGCTGTCCCACCTTGCCGGGTACTGACGCCGGCCCTGGTGGTTACGTCATTGGTGTGAAGACAAAGGCTTTGGATGTATTAGTCATGATGTTAGAAGGTGGTCAAACAAGGAGTTGTTCAAGAGGGATGGTTTGCATGTTTCACAGAAAGGCACGGGAGTGGAACATTTTTTGATTTACATTAGATGAAGGGGACAGAGATTTAACTTGTAAGGATGATTTCTGTCCCCAACGACTTAGGATGAAGCAGGCATTGCCACTTCAGGAAACCTGGTCGGTAGTAGGGTAGAGATGGAAAAGATCAAGAAAAAACTAGAATGCAATCCCAACACCCTCCACATGATGTGTACCAATACTCGCAGCTTAGGCAACAAGCTCTGTGAGTTAATGGCTAATTGATGAATTGGATCTTGTTGCAATAACAGAGATTTGGTTCAAGGATCACAATAGCTGGGAGGTGGCCATACCTGGATACACATTGTACAGAAAAGACAGATTGGATAGAAAGGGCGGTGGTCAAGAATACTCTTCAATCAACAATAATTCAGCATACACATAATGAACTAGAAACTCTCTGGGTTACCATGCAGACTAAGGAGGGAGCTGTGGTCAGAATTGGTTGATATATAGGCCCCCTGGACAATCTGAGGATCTAGATAACCTGTTAACAGATGAAATCGGTGGAATGGCAGAGAAGGGGGACATTGTAATTATGGGCGACTTCAACATGCCTGATGTGGACTGGAATATCCCAAGTGCATCGACATGCAAGAGAAGGACTATATTAGAGGCACTTTATGGAGCATCTCTAAAACAATTTGTGATGTCACCAACTAGAGGAGATAACATTCTGACCGATGGGGATCTGGTGTCCGAGGTCAGGGTAGAAGAAAATCTTGGGTCTAGTGACCATTAATGCTTATGGTTCAGGATAAAAACAGACATTGTGCAATTCCACACTAAAACTGAAGTGCTGGACTTTAGGAAAACAAACTTTAAGAAAATTGTGTTTTATTTGTTTGTAGAAAGAGAATTAGGTGAGCGGCAGAAGTGAGTGCCAAGTGGCCACTATTAAAAATCGCCATCTTAAAGGCAACTAAGCAATACATGAAACAAACTAGCAAGAATAAAAGGAAGGAGAAACCACTATGGTTTACTAGCTAAGTCAGCACTATAGTAAAAGAAAAGAAGTCTGTCTATAAGAACTATATAGAAAGTGAAAGTGTAGCTGACAGAGAGGCGTAATAAATTAAACAGAGGGAATCAAAACTGATTATAAATGCTGCTAAATGGCAAAAGGAGGTAGAAATGGTCAAACCTGTGAAGAGGGGAGATAAAACCTTTTTTCGCTTTATTGGCACCAGAAAAAAGAAAAACAGTGCAGGGTCAAAAATTAGAAACAGGGAAAAAATTATATTGATAAAGATAAGGCTGTGGCTGACCATCTGAATAGCTACTTTTGTTCAGTATTTTCAGATAGTGGCTTTCAAACCCATAGCAGGTATGGCCATAGCATAGCATTCAGCTAGGAGGGCCCAGCTCCGGGGGTTTCTGGAGGCTGATGTCTGGAGGCCGAGCTGGCACATCTAAAGGTAAGTAAGGCGATGGGTCCAGATGGAATCCACCCCAGAGTTCTAAGGGAACTTAGGTTTGTGATTGCAACCCCTCTGACTGATGGGCAGGCTGATTCATTACTAGTGCCAGGTAACGGCAGATGAGCGTCTGTACAGCGGCGCTAAGAGCGACTGCTAGTGGTCGCTCTGATCATCCGTGAGTCGCTATTACAGAGCGCCTCAATCGCTGTAGTAACATTGCCGGCATTGATGAATTTGATGTGTGAGTCGCTATAACACCAGTACAGCGCTATATGAGAGTGAACGGTAGCGTCTGGTCAGTGTGAGCGACTCAAACAATATTCAGCAAAAAACAGCCTCACACAGCGCCGGCACTCAAAATTGTGTCGCTGTAGCCCAGAGCGCCAGAAGCTATGTGATTAAAGTCCATTTTTGAACACATATCCACTAGTAACAAAGCAAAAACATATGGAATTACATTGTTATTACATTGTGACATTAACACTTTAATACCAAACCTGTAATGACGATTCTGCATAAAAAAATCAAAAATCAAAAAAGTTTTTAAAATTGTATTTAAATAGACCAGGAGAGGTCATACAATTATTTGAAAGAAAACCCTATTTAAAGAGAAGAAAAGTATTGACCATTGAAATGTATGGGAGAGCGACAGGTAGCGACAGGTAATACCAAGCGCTCTGAAAGCCAGAGCGCCACCGGCATCCGCAGAGCCATCTGTAATGATGAAACGGTCGCTACATGTCGCTGTAAGAGGCGCTCAGCAGAATCGCCTTCATAAATGTGGTATTGCGTACAGCGCCCGGCGTTCACCTGTCGCTTACAAGGCACTACCTGGCACTATCCCTTGATGAATAAAGCCCTTACTAAACCATTCCCTTTTAACTGGTGAGGTTCCAGATGATTGGAGAATGGCCAATGTTGTACCAATTCATAAGAAGGGGAGTAGAGAAGAAGCCAGTAATTACAGGACAGTTAGTTTACCATCTATAGTGGTAAAACTAATGAAAACTCTCTTGAAAAAACATAGGCCCTTATTTAACAAGGGATAGCGCCAGGTAGCGAATGGTGAGCGAACGGTAATGGCGGTCTCCGCCATGAGAACGCCGGCTCCCCTCCGCAATCACACATTTATCAAGCCGATCCTGCTTAGCGACTGACAGAGCGCCAGATAGCGAATCATTCATCATTATTCCAGCCTCACCCCACAGCGCCAGCGAGCGACCTTGAACAGCGACAGGTATGACCTCTCGCTACCTGGCGCTCTCCAATGCATTTCAATGGAGCAATCTTTAAATATTCATAATTAATTGTTATTAATGTTTTTTTTTTTTTATAAATGTCAAAAATTCTGTGACCACTTCTGCAATGTTAGATTTTTTTTTTAAGGTAAAAAAAAAAAAAAAAAATTGTGCAGAATTGATATTACAGGTCTGATATTAATGTATTCATATTACAAAATGTTTTGAAAAACATGTTTTTTTTTTTTTTTCAAAAAATATGGTGGTTTGGGGGTTAAAAAACTACTTTTAACCCATCGCCGCCAGCGCTCTGGGGTTTAAACATGCATTTCACAGCGCGAGAATTTTTTGAGCGTGATTTGTTAATGAATATGGTGGGAGCCGTTCGCTATGGCCATTCGCTGTCATGCGCTCCCATACAGCGCGGAACCTGTCAAACAGCGACTCCTAACCCCGTATTCAACATTACCGCACACCGACTGAATCGCTGTCAACAGCCGAACAACGGCCAAGCACCGCGAATACTAGTGTGCGCTGTGAAAATACCGCTACTGTCGCTCATCTAACGCTACCTGGCGCTATTAATGAATCGGCCTCCCCATTTCCCATCTAAAAATAAACAATCCCGAAACAGCCCGGCTTTACTGAGGGCAGATCATGTCGGATCAATCTTATTGATTTCTTTGACAATGTCACTAAAGTGTTGGATGAAGGTGGTGCTGTGGATTTTGCCCGTCCATTCTGCTTGTTCTACCTCATCAGTAAGTATGAAGATGGGGGCACTACACGAGGAGCTGCAGGGGGCAAAAGGTGAGTAGAGACTTTTTTATTTTAATGCCTGGACGGGGACTTTAAAGTGGATGTCCAAGCATTTATTACACTGCATTCACCCTTCTCTCTCCCTGTGCTAAGCCCAATTAGGGCATAAAAAGCAACTGACAAGTCCGTCACCCAATCCCATACAGCAGTGTGACTGTACTAGTCTGTCACTCAATTCTAACTATCAACTCAGGTCACCGGCCGCCAGCATCAGTGGAGGATGGTGGTGATCTGATGAGTTGTTTTATTATTTCAATGTCCAAATTGGGCTTAGCACAGGCGAGGGGGTGTTGGACTTTTTTAAACCGGACCTTCAGCATGATTGAATGAAAAGCCCAAACCCTTAAAAACTATTCCCCAGCATCTTAAATAATACATTTTAAGTTTTTAGTCACTTACTTATTATTCTTTCCCCCACTGGGCTGCAACTCTGTTCAGGATCCTAGGATACGGGCGCCGCCATCTTGACTCAGGGCCTTATTTATCACGGGCTAGCGCCAGGTAGTGTCTGACGAGCGCCAAGTAGCGGCAGCTAACGGCGACTACCGACTCAAGTACGCCCGGCGGCGGTCACAATGACGCATTTATCAAGCAAAATGAGGCTAGCGCCGGCGAGAGCGACGGCTAGCGCGGCATTCATCATGAAGCCGCCTGGACCGAACAGCGCCGCTGCAAATTCCCTCACAGCACCAGGTATGAGCTGTCGCTCCCTGGCGTTGTCCAATGCATTTCAATGGAGCAATCTATAATTAATCATAATTAATTGGTATTATTTTTTTTTTTTTTTTTTTTTTTAATGTCAAAAATTCGGAGACCACTTCTGCAATGTTAGGATTTATTTTTAAGAAAAAAAAAAAATTTTAAAAAATTTGTGCAGAATTGATCTAACATGTCTGAGATTAATGTATTCATATTACAAAATGATTATAAAAACATGTCTAATGTTACATTCAAAAAATATGGTTGTTTAGGGGTTAAAAACTAGTTAATACACATCGCCGCCAGCGCTCTGGGGTTTAAACAAGGAATGGACAGCGACAGCACATTCGGAGCGTCATTTTTTAATGAATATGAAGCTAGCCGTTCGCTCTGGCCATTCGTTGTCAGGCGCTCACATACAACGCTGAACCTGTGAAACAGCGACCCCCCAGCCCGTATTCAACATTACCACACACCGACTGAGTCGCTGTCATCAAGTTAACGCTGGCCAAGCACAGCGAATACTGGCTGGCGCTGAAAAAATCACGCTACAGTCGCTCATCTGTCGCTACCTGGCGCTATTAATGAATCGGCCTCCCCGAAGCAACACATACTGAGGAGAGGAGAGTGGGATAAAGTACAGGGGGTGGGGTTATAGCCTGTTTGCAGGCTGCCTGATGCTCCATGAGTCACCATCTTGGATGTTTAAAGGCTCATAAATTGCAGTAGATGCAGGTAGGATGATTTTTTTTGTGAGCAATCTGTATGTACAGGGTGTGGGAAACTTATGAGATAGGCTCTTATTCAGGGTGATAGTCCACTTTAAAGTGGACCAAACCCCAGGGTTTTCTCTATCCCGGGTTTTGGTCTTTTCTCCTGGGGCAGACCGGTTTGGAGTTCCCTGCTGTGTAAAACCCCTCAGAACGCCGAGCTCACTCACCTCTCCTTGAGCCCATGGTGCAGACGCTCGTCCAATCAGCTTCTCCTGCATATTAATGTGCAGCTAGAGAAGCTGAATGGAATCCCTAGCCATCACTCAGCGCCATTTGACTGTGCAGGGCCCCGTCCAAGCATTAAGTGTGGGGGGTCTGCACTGGAGCTTTATTCTGCTCTCCAATTAAAAGCAGTCCATGAAGAGCGTCAGCTTCCGATTGGCTCTGAGGAAGGGGCCTTGCAAGTCTTATCTGGCGCTATGTGACCGTAATAGATATTGGACTGCTTAGGTGTGATCACTCGGTGAAGTAAAGGTTAACCGTAGCCCAAATTAATTCAGAATTCATTTTTCACAGGACTCTCTTGTCAGGCACTTGGAAAAGTGTTGGGAAATGGAACGTAGTGGTGGCGCTTTGCTGGTGTCTGTGCTCCTTTGATAGGAGGCCCCGGCGTCCCAGTGGAAAGTGACGGGGGGATGGACACACGATTCCATAACAGAGATTTATTAGCTGAAAAATATGGATCACGCTCTGTCAGCTCCAATCTGCTGCCTCATCCAGCTCTGCACGCCCCCACACCTCCAACCAGAGGCGCAAAGAGCAGCGGGATACAGCCGAGAATTCACTTCAGCAGAACGGAGGCGTAGGCCTGATAGATTGTACAGCTCGGACCAAAATGCTTTTTTATACCTAAATGTGACGGCTTGGATCAACACCTTCCATGCGTGACCATCACACTCACATCAGCACTAAGCAGTCATAGTCCATGTCGGACTGGACCACCAGAGAATCTCCCAGTGAGCCCCAGGCACTGCCTCAGGGCAACCATTAGGGCAGGATTGTTCTCAGAGATTGTTATGTCTACCTTAGAAAGTTTAATTTGTTATATGGTCAGAAAAAATCAGATTTTATATTATTACAATCTAATTGTGTTTTAGCAGAAGGGTGGGCCCTAAAAATAAATTATTGGTGAGCCACAATAATACTTTCCTCTCATACCCCAATAATTTACTCCAGCGGACCTGAAGGATCATTTCCTATGATAGGTTCCTAGAATGACTTCCTCTGGTGCTCCAATAATCATTTTCTCTGGTAGGCCCCAAGAATACCTTCCTCTGGTGCTCCAATAATCATTTTCTCTGGTAGGCCCCAAGAATACCTTCCTCTGGTGCTCCAATAATCATTTTCTCTGGTAGGCCCCAAGAATACCTTCCTCTGGTGCTCCAATAATCATTTTCTCTGGTAGGCCCCAAGAATACCTTCCTCTGGTGCTCCAATTATCATTTTCTCTGGTAGGCCCCAAGAATACCTTTCTCTGGTGCTGCAATAATAATTTTCTCTGGTAGGCCCCAAGAATACCTTCCTCTGGTGCTCCAATAATCATTTTCTCTGGTAGGCCCCAAGAATACCTTCCTCTGGTGCTCCAATAATCATTTTCTCTGGTAGGCCCCAAGAATACCTTCCTCTGGTGCTCCAATAATCATTTTCTCTGGTAGGTCCCAAGAATACCTTTCTCTGGTGCTCCAATAATCATTTTCTCTGGTAGGCCCCAAGAATACCTTCCTCTGGTGCTCCAATAATCATTTTCTCTGGTAGGTCCCAAGAATACCTTTCTCTGGTGCTCCAATAATCATTTTCTCTGGTAGGCCCCAAGAATACCTTCCTCTGGTGCTCCAATAATCATTTTCTCTGGTAGGCCCCAAGAATACTTTCCACTGGTGCCCCAATAATCATTTTCTCTGTTGGACCTCAAGGATTGTTTCCTCTGGTGGGCCCCAAGCATAACTTCCCCTGTGGGCACCAAGGACCATTTCCTCTGGTGGGCCACATGGGTAAATTTATTTAGTAGGCCCCAACAAAGATTTTCTTTGGTGGACTCCAAGGATAATTCTCTCTTGTTGGCCCAGGTGATAATTTCCTCTGATGAGCCCCAGTCACTGCCTCAGGGCAACCATTAGCGTAGGATTGTTCTCAGAGATTGTTATGTCTAATTTAGAAAGTTTCATTTGTTATATGGTCCAAAGTAATCAGATTTTATACTATTACAATCTAATTGTCTTTTAGCAGAAGGGTGGGCCCCAAAAATAAATTCTTCTGGTGGGCCACAAGAATACTTTCCTCTCATACCCCAATAATTTCCTCTGGTGGGCCTCAAGGATCATTTCCTCTGATAGGTTCCTAGAATGACTTCCTCTGGTGCTCCAATGATCATTTCCTCTGATAGGCCTCAAGAATACTTTCCACTGGTGCCCCAATAATCATTTCCTCAGATGGGCTTCTAGGAATCTATCAGAGGAATTACCTTTGAATGACTTCCTCTGGTACCCCAATAATAATTTTCTCTGGTGGGCCTCAAGGGTCATTTCCTCTGGTGGGCCCCAAGCATAACTTCCTCTGGTGGGCACCAAGGATCATTTCCTCTGGTGGGCCATATGGGTAAATTCATTTAGTGGGCCCCAACAAGGATTTTCTCTGGCAGACTCCAAGATTGATTTCCTCTGGTGGCCTCAATGATCATTTCCTCTGGTGGGTCCCAAGAATCCTTCTTCGAATGGACCCCAAGAATGATTTCCTCTGGTGGCGCCAAGGTTCTCCAGTTCAAAACTTGTCATAATATACATACCTCGACAGCAAAAATTTTTAATACACTTACAGACTAATATATCACTACCTAAGCGTCTGCCGAGAGGCGCTGTTAGCACCTCTGCCACAACATCGGCCACAGGCAGACGGCGCCGCTAGAGTTCGGCGCTGAAGACTATGTGGCGCTGTGCCTCCATTTGTTTTTTCTTCCAACGGAGCTAGTGACAGCGTCGATGGGGAGCACCAGAAATCATTTAAACTTAACATGTAAAAAAAACAGCGCCAGAGCGGGCGCTGTGAAACCATGATACTCAGGCATACAGCGACATGTGCAATACAAAAAAAGGCTTTAACTGGGGATGGCAGCACAGTGACCAAGCGAAAACACATGGAATAACATTGGGGACATACATATGACATGACACGTGATTGGCAGGCATGAAAAAGCAAATTAGCAGTAATCAACAATAATAATCAACAAAAATAAACTGAATTCACCAGAAATAACATAACTGGAATGGCTAATTGAAGTCTATGGGAGAACGGCACTGAGCACCTGATGTGATGTGATGCTATAGGGAACACAGCGCAGATGCTAACCTAACACCCGGCGCACTTAATACATGGAACGCTACATGGCGCTATGTGTGGGGCTAAACTTTTATTGCATCATAAATATGGCTTGCTGGAGGCGCTGCAGAAAAATACCTGCCTCTACGTGTCGCTAGCATTTCTTACGTTTACAATCAATCTGAACCAGCCCACATATAAAACACACCTACCTGCTTCTGATAAGGAACCCCTTCCCCAGGGACGTCCGATTGGCTCAGGAATCTTATAGATTTTTGAGCTAATTGTTGTGAGTTTTGGTCCACTTTAAACCAGCTTAACACCCATTTTTCACCTAATCTCTTCTTATTCTCCAGTTTTCTGCAATTAATTGGGGCCCTAACTGTTTTAAAGATTTTATGCGTGGGGGGGGGGGGGCTCCAGCAATCTGGATGCTCCCCCCAGTCACAATGCGGCCCCACACCCTGCTAGAGGGATACAGGGGATGTGGCGGCGGCTCGCACGTGCGTCGTTGAACCGGGAGGTAAGGTAAGTGTAGCAGGCGACCTGGGGGGTTTCAAACAGCGGGGCATCCTGATTTTGGATGCCCCGAGGGGAGGTAGTGGATCCCGCTCGGTTTCAGTCCACTTTAAAAGACACCAGTGCCAAGTAGCTCAGTGCCCCTGGGGCATCCTGATTCTGACTATGTGACTGCACAGACTCGCAATCACTTTCCTTGCTGGAGCTCCCATGATGGGCTCTTGGGTCACGGTCGCATCTGTGGCCTCCCTGCAGCTAAGCACGCTCACATCCAGTTACTCAAATAGGCTGGGGCCGGGGAGCATGCCGCTGACCGCAGGGAGACCGGGGATGTGAACTCTCCTGCTCCTTATGCTGCCGCTACACTGTTCAAAGCAGCAAAAAGAGCTGATTAGATTAAAACCTGTGTGTGGGCCTTGGAAGTGGCAGAAAGGTAAGTGGTATGGGCGATCTCGAGGTTTCACAAAGCGGGACATGCCCTAGGGACAAGGATCTATCACCAGGATTGTGAAAACCCTGGTGGTAGGTCCACTTTATTGCTTAATTAATTAGGTATTTAGATGAATATGTATTGCTTAATCATTTAATAAAACCATATACTTTTATTTAAAGTGATAGTGATGTATATCCTCAAAGAAGTTTTTTTCTTTGAACAGAATTGTTCCCCAGACATGATCCTTTATGGAATAATAGGGCATGGGTGTGAGAGCCCGGAAGGTCTCTTCTTTCCAAATATTTTCCACTCGCTTGTTCCAAAAACAACAATGGCCCATCAATGACGCGTGCCGCACACACAAAGCTATTATCACCTGCCAGTAGCCACTGTGAAAGCTGGAAATCTCCTATTCATGGGAGAGCCACTGGCAGGCGTACAATGGGAGTCGAGAATTTTGATCTATTTCCTTTTCTCACCAATGTATTTCCTGTGATTGTGATTGGAAGACAGAGGCCGCATGATGCGTGCGAGCCCGCTGAAAGATGACAAAGCTGATGATTATACGATGGAAGTGTGGCAATATCCTCCAACTTCCGACACCCATTCTGTGAACAACTTCAAAGTGCGTTGCTGGACTTCAAAGAAAGAAAAGTACAGCAATGTAAATGTATCTAAAGTAAAAAAAAATAATAATCATGTCTGATGTCAGAGATAATGAGGTTCCCCAAATAAAATGGAAAAGCCATTTCCACTCCTCTATATATGTTCAACAAGCAACTCTGTAACGTATTCTCCATCAGTAAAATACATATCTATTCAATAAGGGCCCCGATTCAATAAGAGTTGAACAAAATTCTCATGGTAGCAAAAAATTCAATTCATGAGAAAAAAGATGAGAACGTTTCTTCTGTTTCAATCTCTTTTTTTGTCATTTTATGTTATAACGACTTGTAACAACAAGTTATAACGATTGTACAACAAAATAAAGTGTTACAGAAAAAGGATTGAGTTACAAATCTTTGTTCTTTTAACAATTTTCAGTCACACTTATCAACTTCTTCCAATTGTCAACACTCGTTTAGCCTAATTTTTAACGCTTTTGACCACTATTAAGTGTTGATATCGAAGGGACCAGGCTGACACTAGCTTTTGCGGTGTGAGTTTTTCTTAAATAACCCCCTAAATTGACATTCATTTACCCACTAGTATCACTTTATTTTTAACACAAATGCCAGCCAAGTTCATGGCACATACCAGCTGCTTGACACACGTTTCGTTAATAACAACGTCATCAGAAACTTATAGGTATTGTTCAGAACTCTAATGGAGATTTATACAGCATTTATGTTAAGCGACTCATTTCACAAGTAGAAGATTAAAGTGATAGGTTGATCCTTTAATGGTTGAGTATGCATTCAAAAACCTTTGAATAGAGGGCTTTTTGGTCTCTGTTAGCGCACTATATTTGTCTAACGTGGTTCTCCCTTTAGAGGCTTGCTCATTTTACATTTATGGCTCTTTATTACAGTCTATACTGTCTTTTTAGGAAGATATACCCAATGCAAAGTTGACCTTAGGTGGAAGTGGTTGCTTCATTCCAGAGCAGACATAGGTGAAAAACATTGTTTTTTTTACTTATGCACCATATTTCTGATTTACTTTAAGTTATTTTCACCTAGCAAAGCTATTTTCTTTTATGACTTTTGTAGCTCCAGCAGATTGCATTTCTGTTGTTTAATCTTGGTGCGCTTTTGCTTGTTTTGAAAAATGAAGTATTAAATCAGGTGGGTAATAATAAAGCCCACATGTTTTGGGTGTAATAGACGTGTTCGGGGTGTTGGTCGTGATGAATGAGCCATCTAAAGCTAATAAATGGGAACATTGCCATCATGGTTTATCATTGGATCAACTAAAAGAAGGAAAAACACTGTTTTCACTCCATTTACTGTAACATTGGCAGGGGTGCCTCTGGTTTCCTTTAGAACAGGTGAGTATAAAGCCAAAGACCATATCATGAACCTGTTTTTTTATTTTTTGTTTGTAAGATTTGTAATTTTAGGAAAGCATTACATGTAATTATTGAACAAATTTGATTGTTTTCCTAACATTGGCAATTTTCTCATGGGAGCCT
Source organism: Gastrophryne carolinensis (assembly GCA_027917425.1). NCBI lineage: Eukaryota > Metazoa > Chordata > Amphibia > Anura > Microhylidae > Gastrophryne > Gastrophryne carolinensis. Next base: position 234,510,203 of record CM051240.1, on the reverse strand, counting down.
CATATGCTAAGGTGAAATGATACAGGGAAAGCACATGACATGTTATCAGCTAAAACAATGTTAAATAAATCTTAAAACCTTTAGACTGTAAGCTTGCAATGGCAGAGCTCTCTTTCCTCTTGTCTCCTGTGCTCACAACACTTGGGCCCTTATTTATCAAGGGATAGCGCCAGGTAGTGTCTGACGAGCGCCAGGTACCGACAGCTAACGGCGGCTACCGACTCAAGTACGCCCGGCGGCGGTCACAATGACGCATTTATCACGCTAAATGAGGCTAGCGCCGGCGAGAGCGTCAGCTAGCGCGGGATTCATCATGTAGCCGACTGCAACGAACAGTGCCGCTGCTAATCCCATCACAGCGACAGGTATGACCTGTCGCTCCCTGGCGCTCTCCAATGCATTTCAATGGAGCAATCTTTAAATATTCATAATTAATTGAGTTTATGTTTTTTTTTTTTTTTTACCGGCAAAAATTCTGTGACCACTACGGCAATGTTAGATATTTTTTTAAGGTAAAAAATTTAAAAAAAAAATGTGCAGAATTGATATTACAGGTCTGATATTAATGTATTCATATTACAAAATGTTTAGAAAAACTTGTATAATTTTTACAATTTTTACAATTTTGTTGTTTGGGGGTTAAAAACTACTTTACACACATCGCCGCCAGCGCTCTGGGGTTTAAACAAGGAATTCACAGCGTGATAAATTTTTGAGCGTGATTTGTTAATGAATCTGCAGCAAGCCGTTCGCTCTGGCCATTCGCTGTCAGGCGCACCCATACAACGCAGAACCTGTGAAACATCGACCCCTAACCCCGTATTCAACATTACCGCACACCGACTGAGTCGCTGTCAACAAGCAAACCCCGGCCAAGCACAGCGAATACTAGCTTGCGCTGTGAAAATCACGCTACTGGCGCTCATCTGTCGCTACCTGGCGCTATTACTGAATCGGCCTCTAGGTTAAAACCTTGTAGCATCTAGTTTGTATTGTTCCCTATACTATATGTTTTACTTTGTCTGTAATCATACCTTGTAAAGCGCTACGGAAGATGATGGCGCTATATAAATAAACATTAATACCTCGGTGCAAGCTGGCTTGCTAGCTAGCTATCAGCTTTATATCCCTGTGTTGGCACACTTCAGGCACTAAATGTTCCCTGAAGTGCCTCTTGCTTTTGTACCTTATTCCAGTCTTCTGATTAGCAGACAAGATTTCGGATCAGGCAGACGCTAGATTCGACTCAGATCCAGGTTGGGCCCTTCCCTGCACTCTGGTTGGATATGGGATCCCCCAGCCAGGTTGTGGGAAGTGGCTTGGGATGGCCTAAAAAGCAGTTGGCCGTAAACTTAGTAACATAGTATGTAAGGCTAAATAAAGACTTTAGTCCATCCAGTTCAGTCTGTTTATGTCCTTCCAGTGGTCTAGTAGCCATAGCTGGAAATGTTATTACATGCCAGGAAGGCATCCCGGCCACTTTGGAATCTTTTTACTGTATCCTTTATTACTACCTCCTCTGGCAGCGAGTTCCATAGTCTCACTGCTCTTACAGAGAAGAATCCCCTCCTATGTCGGTGGAAAAGCACCCCGAATATATTTATACATAGTTATTAGATCACCCCTCAGGCGTCTTTTTTTCTAAACTAAATAAACTTAACTTTGACAGCCTTTCAGGGTACTCTAGCCCCCACACTCCTTTCATTAACTTCTTAAGCAAAGGTGGCCAGAACTGTACACCATATGGGCTCTGACCAGTAACTTGTACAGGAGTAAAATGATGCTCTGGTCATGAGCACCTATGCCCCTCTTGATGTATCCCATGATCCTATTTGCTTTGGCAGCAGCTGCCTGGCATTGATTACTACAGTTAAGCTTGTTGTTAACTAAAACCTCTAGGTCCTTTTCCATTGTTGTTTTACCAAGTGTTTCTTTATTTAGTGTGTAATCATGACACAGATTTCTCCTTCCCATGGGCATAACCTTACATTTATCTGTGTTAAACTTCATTTGCCATTTAGCTGCCTATGCTTCCAATTTAGCTAAATCTGTTTGTAGCTGCCTGCTGTCCTCTTTGGTTTTAATAACACAGCTTAGTATCATCTGCAAAGATTGAGATTTTACTGTTTAATCCGTACCCAATGTCATATATATATATATATATATATATATATATATATATATATATAGAAGAGAACTGGTCTCCGAGAACTGACCCTTGTGGTACTCCGCTAGTAACGGTGACCCAATCTGAGTGTGTACCATTGATAACCACCCTCTGCTTCCGATCATTAAGTCAATTTCTCACCCATCTGCACGTTTTCCCCCAGTCCAAGAATTCTCATCTTTTGTACCAGTCTTTTATGTGGCACAGTATCAAATGCTTTAGAAAAGTCAAGATATATGATATCCAGTGACTCCCCCTGATCCAATCTTATCTCGGTCCATACATCCCTTGGCAAATGAGTCAATAAGCATTCTACGTTGTGCAAATGAATGTACATCATCAAATGTTTATTGAAGTCTATGCTGTGGCCACTTCCCCTAGCTCCCCCTCCCCATATCCACCCAGAGTGCAGGGAAGGGCCCAGCCCCCCCAACTCCTCCCCAAGAATAATTGCCCCCCTCGTCTGTCATCCCCAAATTAACGGCAAAATCTAATGGTTTATGTAGTGGTTAGCTGCCACATCGCCCAGTGCTTAACTTCAATGTTAATGTTAATGATACAATAATAATACTATTGCTTCTATCATGTTAAATATGAAGTATTAAGTATGAAGCACTTTTCAGCGCTCTATCTCCTCCAGGCCACCTGTTCCTTGTTGATTTAAAAGGTTCTTCCGCCAAGTAGAAAGCAATAAATTGCCGAGTGATGTTTTTGGCGAATCCTGGCGGTTATTTGAGCCCTTTAATTGCCGCCCGGTGTTTGTCTTGGAGCGCTAATCTATACCTGTATACATTTCATAGACTTCACAGGGAGAGCCCAGCGCCGCACTTATGATATCAAGCGGTTTATTAAAATAAAAAGTGATGCATCACGGCTGACAGATCTGACGAGTTGTTTTGATCCTTCGGCCGCATAAATATTATGGATATAATCGCTACTGCTACGCGCGCTGATACAAAAAGTAATAATGATGTGTTGTTTGCGATAGCGCGGGTGACTGCTGTAATTCCTTGATGGCATTACAATGGCTTAATAAATGTGACATAAATCTTCCTCTGGAGATCGGCTGCTTCCCTTTCCCCATAATGACTTCCCTGCTCCCCAAACAAATGGCAAATGTATGGATTCTTATTTTAGAAAAGTAATATACATTTTTGGGAAAGGAGTATATTAATGTCTGCTAGGGGGAGCAGCCACAGCATAGACTTTTGAAACATTTGATGCCGTACATTCATATGCACAACATAGAATGCTTATTGACTCATTTGCCAAGGGATGTATGGACCGAGATAAGTTTGGATCAGGGGGAGTCATTGGATATCATATATCTTAACTTTTCTAAAGCATTTGATACTGTGCCACATAAAAGACTGGTACAAAAGATGAGAATGCTTGGACTGGGGGAAAACGTGTGCAGATGGGTGAGAAATTGACTTAATGATCGTAAGCAGAAGGTGGTTATCAATGGTACACACTCAGATTGGGTCACTGTTACTAGCGGAGTACCACAAGGGTCAGTTCTGGGACCAGTTCTCATATATATATATATATATATATAAATGACATTGGGTATGGATTAAACTGTCAAGTCTTAATCTTTCCAGATGATACTAAGCTGTGTAAAGTAATTAAAACAAAAGAGGACAGCAGGCATCTACAAACTGATTTAGATAAATTGGAAGCATGGGCAGTTAAATGGCAAAAGAAGTTTAACACAGATAAATGTAAGGTTATGCACATGGGAAGGAGAAATCTGTGTCATGATTACACACTAAATAAAGAAACACTTGGTAAAACAACAATGGAAAAGGACCTAGGGGTTTTAGTTAACAATAAGCTTAACTGTAGTAATCAATGCCAGGCAGCAGCTGCCAAAACAAACAGGATCATGGGGTGCATCAAGAGGGGCATAGGTGCTCATGACCAGAGCATCATTTTACCCCTGTACAAGTCACTGGTCAGACCCCATATGGAATACTGTGTACAGTTCTGGCTAATAAAAGGAGTGCAGGGACTAGAGTACCCTGAAATATTGTCAAAGTTAGGTTTATTTAGTTTAGAAAAAAACACCTGAGTGGTGATCTAATAACTATGTATAAATATATTCGGGCTCAATACAAAGATCTGTCCCACAATCTATTTATACCCCGGAGTGTAACCATAACCCGGGGGCATCCACTAAGGTTAGATGAAAGGTGTTTTCTCCACCGACATAGGAGGGGATTCTTCTCTGTAGGAGCAGTGAGACTATGGAACTCGCTGCCAGAGGAGGCAGTAATGAAGGATACAGTAAAAACATTCAAAAGTGTCCGGGATGCCTACCTTGCATGTCATAACATTTCCAGCTATGGCTACTAGACCACTGGAAGGAGACTAAACTGGCTGAACTGGATGGACTAATGTCTTTATTCAGCCTTACATACTATGTTACTAAGATTACGGCCAACTGCACTTTAGGGCATCCCAAGCGCCCTGGACCGAAACCCAGGTTACCTACAATCCCAGGCTTTGGTCCTCTTTAAATAGGAGCAACCACTGGACTATCCATGTCTGTGGGGCATTCTGATTTGGGATGCTCCTCTTTGAGAACCCCCTTCTCTGGGAATCTTACCATTCTGGTGAACGCATGCACCATGCGCCGGCCCACGCCGGCACCCCCTGCATCCCTCTGGCTGCTGCATGCACCTGGTAGGCCTATCTGAATGGTTGGTACAGGTATGCACAGTCTGAGGGGAGTGAAGAGATACTTGTAGCTGGCATTCACTACAACACATACTTGCCCTCTTTTCAGGGTGGGAGAGAGGGACAATTTTTAAATTAAGGCACATCCCCTTATTGAGGGATGGATAAGAGAAAAAAGGTGTCCACAAGGCAGACATTAGCAAAACTATTTTAATTATGAACATTTCACAAAGGATTAGCGCATGCCTGTGTTATATGTGCAGGTTTGGGGGAGTTATGGGGGACGGGGATTTGAAGGGATTACCTGGCTTCACTTTTATGAGGACCAGAAGTCTCCACCTGTGTGCACAGCAGTAAATTGTGATGGGGATTTTAGAGTAACTACACTATGACATCATCACTCCTCGTCCTCCTACCATTTCAATGTTATATCAGGGACCGGTGATTTGAATCCAGTCAGTAATCCAGATGGATTCTTCACTAAAATCTTAAAAACCAAATTGAAATTTTTAATACGTGAACTGCGATATTTCTCATTATCCAGGCAGGAAGTGCAGAGGAAAGAAATATAGAGGTGAGGTGAACAGTAAAATATGAAATCGCTCCTTGGTTAATTAGACAGACTGGACCACTAAAACCATGAAGAGCGAGGTTCCAGGTGGCTCATAAATTGTATGAATGGCTCTTCCAGGTGTTTTGGTGAATAGTAACACGTATCTAACAGTTATTGAGAGAGGAAGAACAAAATATACAATAGCTGGGGCCTCACTTAAAATTAGAGGGCCCTCTTTTAAAATATGAATAGGGTCCCCAGCACAGATAAATAGGCTGGAAAACCATGGCAAGCTTAGTCCCAAATATTTGATGGAGATACGAAAGCCTAGCTTTGTCTTTATTTGCTAATTTGCAGTTGCAGTTTACGGTTAGGACACTAGATGTCGCTGTTACCAATGCTCAACTGTAGTCTTTTGATGCATTTTTCTAATTACAAACTCTCCCTTATGGTGGATCCAGCAACCACCTGATTAGCCCCAAAGTGTAGCACCCTCTCCACCACAATTAGTCAATCAACTCAAATATATCTCATATCTCATGAATTCATTTTTATTAGATTCCCCGTTTAAAATTTACATACAGACATATAATTAAAAATACCCAAAGCAGTTCATTATGAAGGGCATTAGAAAAGGGCATTTTTCTAATGTGTTATATCTGATGTGTTGCATTTTCTGCATATTCAGCTGTGCTCTATGACAATGTTCTTGTATATAAAGGAGGGAGAATGGCCAGCAGCTCAAAGTTTAAACTCTCAGTAGCCAAGCTGAACAATGACAATTATCAGCTATGGAAGTTTATGGAAGCGGAAGTGGAAATGCTAGTATCAAGAGATGACTTGTGTGAGATTATCACTACAGAGCGGCCACAGGATAATTATCAGGATTGGGACAGGAAAAACAGACATGCACAGGTCACCATAGTACTTACTAGTTGAAGACAATCAGCTTATTCACACACGCTGTGAGAATACAGAGAAAAGCATGTGGGATGTACTGGAAAGACTGCATGAGAGATACAGCTTATCCAGGAAGTTGTTTCTGCTGAGGAAACTGTACAAAATGAGGCTTAGCAGAGACCAGGACATGCAGGAGCATATAAATACCATGCTGGAAGTGCAGATCATGCAGATAAGATAACAGACAGTTATGCCACCGCCATGTTGTTGTGCAGCTTATCCGATACATACACTGCACTGGTCAATGCACTGGAGACACGGCCTGAGACAGATCTGAAACTAGCATTTTTAAAGACCAGGCTCATAGATGAGTATCAGTAAAGAAAGGAGGTGGCGCATGACTTCACAGAAACCAACACCAGAACAGCTCTTGAAGTTACAGACACAAGGTTACATAGAAAGGAAACCAGGGTGTACTTTAGATGCCACAAACAGGGACACATAAAGAGACTGCACTATATGGAAAGCAAATGAGACAATGTCCCTCTTATACTAAACAGAAAGTCAAAGCCACAATCTCTGATCCTTGTGAAGGGAACTGGAATGCCACATTTAGAGTGACAGGCAAATTACAAGACTATGTAGTAAAGACAAGTAACAAGATTCCAAGGAAACCTGTCATACTTCATAGTGACAATAGAGGTGAATTCACAGGACACAAAGTACAGGAGTACTTAAAGCAGAATGAAACAGAGCATCAAAAGACAGTCCCATACTGACCAGAGCAAAATGGGGTAGCTGAAAGGAAGAACAGAACTCTGATTGAAATGATCAGATGTATGCTGACAGACTCTGGACCACCACAAAAATATTCGGGTGAGGTAGCAATGACAGCTATATATTTGTAGGACAAAATGTTTTCTAGAACAGTGGAGAAACTCCTTATGCACTGTGACACAATAAGAAACCAAGTGTCAGGAATGACTTGCCTTCAGTCCGTGCCCGTGGTGTCCCTAGGCAACTGGCCAGGGTTTCTCCTGCCCAGCAGCCACCTCTGCCTCCGATGCCATCCCCAGCGGCGCGTGTGTCGCCGAGTAAGTCCTCCCCCCTTGCCCGTTGTCACTCAGCTTGTGCTTGCTGGCCTTTACAGTCAGCTCATGTCTTCCGGGGGTGCAATACTCAGAATGGCCACCGGAGGCTGTTTAAGAGAACAAAGTCTAGAAGGTGCAGCTCTGAGCAGTTTGCCTGGGAAGCTCAGCTGAAGCAATCAGCCCAGAGCTCACCAATCAGACTACAGGGCCAGTGCTCCAATCTGCTGTCAGATCCTAAATGCACCAATCCCAGCCACTGTCTCTCTGTCCAATCCTGCCGGTTTTCCCACTATAAAGGGATTTCCACTGCAGTGTGTCATTGCCTGTTATAGCGCCTAGTACCAAGCATTGAAGCTCGTTTGATTCCTGTTGTCAACCTCAGCCTGAACCGACCTTTTGCCTGCCTGACCACGATTTTCGCCTGACCCCTCTGATACCTCGCCCCGTGACCTCCCGGCTCTGACCTCGGCTTGTAATCGGACTTCCGCCATCCGGCATCCTCGCTTGGGACTCCCTGCCGTTCATCAGACTCCACCTTAAGCTGATAATCTTTGCGCCCTATAAGTCCTGGGGGTAACCGAGTAGGAGAGGCATTACCCGCGTCTCCTACAAGCGGGGACTTGTCTATAGGCAGAAGAGGCGGTGGAGATTGGGGATTATCAGCTCAAGACAGACTGGTGTCCGGTACAGTCCTTACACCAAGTGTAAGGTGTAAGTGTGGATACAGAGCATTTATCTACATTCCAGAGGAAAAACGCACCAAACTCCAAAACAGAGCATTTGAAGGAATCTGTTACCATTAGCGGCAATACTTTTGTTGAAGATCTGAGAGACAATGTGATAATAAGAGAGGAAGTAAGAACAGAATCAAGATGCTCAACCAGAGACAACAAAGGTAAACCACCTGCATGTCTCTCATACAAGGCAAGCACTGCCAGTACGAATGAATCTGAAACTTGGGAAGACTTATCTCAGCTTTCAGAAGGGGAAGCCATTAAATAGATAAAGGCTGCAAAGAAAGAGATAAAATCCATGCATGACACTAAAACATGGACACTTACAGAACTACCACCTGGTGGGAAATCCATAGGTTGTAAATGGACTTTAGGAAGGAAAATGCTTTGTTTCTACATGGCGAGTTATCAGAAGACATCTACATGGAACAACCACCAGAGTCCAAAGATGAACAAAGGCCAGACCTAGTATGCAAACTTCATATGAGTATATACGGTCTAAAGCAAGCCACCAGAGTATGGAATATGAAAATAAATCAAGTGCTTACACATGAGGACTTTCAGAGGAGTAAAATAGACCCCGGCTTATACACAAAGAAATTGGAAAACAGATGGATCTATGTGCTCATTTATGTGGCCGATATCCTGATTTGTTTTTAGCAAGAAGGGGATGGGGCAGAAATACTGCAAACCTTGAATCATCACATTGAGACCAAAGCTCTTGGAAACATAAATAATTACCTCGGCATTCAGATTGAGAGAGAGGAAGATGGCAGCCTTCTTCTGAACCAAAAGCACAAAATACAAGAAATAATTGAAACATTTGGAATGGAAGATGCCAAACCAGTTAAATCTCCTATGGAAACCAACTACCTGAAATAGATAGAGATAGAGATAATAGATAGAGATAAACAACCAAGATAGTGCACTACCAACTAACACTCAGTACAGGAAAGTAATAGGGAAATTGCTGTACATTACCACCGCTACAAGGCCTGACATTGCAACAGCTAATGGAATCATATACAGAAAGGTTTCAATGCCAAATCAGATGGACTGGAATGTTGTAAAGCGAGTCATTCGCTATCTTAAAGGGATTTTACATTACAAGCTAAAGTTACCAGCAAATGATGAAAGCATCCTAACAGGATATGTGGATGCCGACTGGGCCGGAGACACCAGTGACAGAAAATCTACCAGTGGTTACTTGTTTCTTCTATCAGGAGGTGCTATCAGCTAGCTCTCTGTTACACTTTCATCTACTGAAGCAGAGTGCGTTGCAGCAGCGCAGGCAAGCCAAGAAGTTATATGGTGAGGACAACTGCTTACAGACTTGGGTCAACCACTTGCGCAGATGGAAAGAGTTGGCTCGAGAACCAAGCACATTGATTTAAAGTTCCAGTTCCTGAGGGATCTTCAAGAACAGGGACTTATTGAGTTACTTTATTGCCCTACTGAGGATAAGACAGCAGTTATCCTTACCAAGCCCCTGACCACTAAAAGACACTCGAGGCTTCCAAGGAAAATAGGTTTGACAGATTAAGCCATGGCTGTTGTGAAGGGGTTATGGAGATACAACAGCCTTGCCTTGTCTATATTTGCTATATTAATGCAATTTATATCTAGGACACTAGATGTCGCTGTTACCAATGCTTAACTGTAGTATTTCTATGCATTTTTCAGATGTGTTGTATTTCCTGTATATTTAACTCGGGACAGGAGCCCATGCATGCGCCGTTGGACCAGGGCAGAGGTAAGCAGATCAGGCAGTTTGGGGGGTTTCACACAGCGGGGCAATTCAGGATACAGCAATTTGGGATAGCCCAGGGAAGCAGAACAAAACCCAGGAAAGTAAACAAACCTGGGCTTTCTTTCGCTTTATAGCGGACCAACCATGTCCTATGGAAGGTTAGATTTCCACAAAATAAAACCCATGTATCAACTCCCCTTATTGTCCTGGTAATGAATTGGATAAAAATACCCAGAAACTATTTTGGCTTTAAATTGAGGGAAAATTACATTTTTTCAATAGGCTCTAATTGCTCCCAGCATGAAATTGCGAAAAGGGGGGGCTTAAACAGCTAGTTTAGAACAATGGAATCCTGTCCGAAACAAGCGGCATACAATAGCATAGTTGGGGAAAAGGAAAACAATATGCAATAGCAATAGCAAGCAGCATTGAGGGCAGAAAATATCCAAACAGTAATGTACCTGGGATGGGAAAGAATACAATTCTATAATTAAAAGTGGACCAAAACCCATGGTGATCGTCCTGGGCCGCTGGATACCCCACTGTGTGAAACCCCCCAGTTCGCCCCCAAAAACTCACCTTCTTTCCCGGTCCAACGGCACATGCACGAGCAGTGGCCGCATCCCCGCTCCTGGACGAAGGGGCTTAAGTGGATCCGAGCGCGCTGATTGGACGAGCAGCTGCGCATGCGTCATAGGACCTGGAAGAGGTGAGTTTATTCGGCAACCTGGGGGGTTTCACACAGTGGGGCACCCCTGATCGGGATTTTGGTCCACTTTAAGCCCTGATGAAACTTCCTCCAACAACTAACACATTTTGCATAATATAAAGTCTTATCTCTGACTGCAATTGATTTTATTTAACCACTGATAATCTTTTTCATGGCAGCCGCAGCTATAGATTTCTATTGAGTCTCCTGCTGTGCTCAGTGATTTCTTTCCCCTCCATGCAGGCTGCTTCTCTTCCTTAAAGAGAACTAACCACTTATACTGCAGCCCTAGAGTCTAAAAGTGATGGCCAGAAAAAAACAACCCTGGGGCATCCCAATTTGAGATGCCCCATCATGTCAACCCACCTGCGAACACCCACATTCACATACCCGTTTCCTAGGGCTCCCACACTGCGTTTCTCAGCCGCATTGTGCCCTCCCCCAGCTGGGCATGCTCCCGCACCCAGCAAGTCAGATAGGCTGTGTGCCACAGAACACAGGGAGACTGGGGGATGTGGCTGTTGCCACTTTTCTATGTCGGGCTCTCTTGCAAACAGGGCTTAGAATGCCCCAAGTTTACTTGAACTGAAGGGTGGCCACAAGGCAACTTTAAAGTGGACCAACACCCAGGATTTTCACTATCCTGGGTTTTGGTCCACTTCCACAGGGCACCCCGATAGGCGCATGCGCGGCCGCCCGTCCAATCAACGCGCTCGGAGCCGCTGTGGTATGCGCGTCCAAGGGACGTACAACCATAGCGGCTCCGAGCACGCTGGCGGCCGCATCTTGCGCTTCCCTATAACAGGGAGCGAGCCCTGCTAGAGAGAAGCTGCCCGCACATGCGCCGTTGGAACGGGAGTAAGGTAAGGTGAATGGGGCATCCTGGGGGGTTTCACACAGCGGGGCATCCCGATTTTGGATGCCCCGCGTGGAAGGATCTGATTGGCCTGGGAATCTTATAGATTCCCAGGCCGATCGGGCAGGGTGTTGGTCCACTTTAAAGCAGAATAAAACCATCTTAGTTGGTCCTGGAGTTTAAAAGCCTCCAGGACCAGATGCTTTGCAATCCCTGGGGCATCCTGAATCATTGAAACCCCGCTGAATACTCACCTTTGTGTTCCTATGCCACGATCGTGTGCTGCGGCTGCTTCCCTTTAGCTGAGGGGCACTCCAGCTCCCATCCATTCAGATAGATCAGAGGGAAGCCAGGATGCAGCCAGCACATTTGAGATCAGCCAATCGGAGATCTCTAATCTGACAACTGGGCATGGCTACGGCAGTGGAAAAAAAAGGTACCTCTGCTAAGACGATAGCATCTCCAAAAGTACTTGGGTAGGGAGCATGGGGGGGGGGGGGGTGGAGAACAGGGTCAACCTTAAGTTATTTGTCAGCCTGTGCAAGATCTCAGGATGGCGCCCCCTAGAGACACACAACAAAATAGAAAGCGGGCAACAGAGGAAACCGCAAAAACAGGGAGACAGTGAGATATGGGGCAAGAAAAACAGGGAATGCAGGGAAAAAAAAGGCTGAAGGTAGACAAGAACTTCTTTTTTATCTTTTCTCTTTCCTATCTTTTTCCTTCCATCCTCTCTCTTTTCACCTTCTCTTCATATTACATTCCCTTTTTCCATCTCTCCATCTCTTTTCTGCATTAATGTGGTTTAATTTACATATTGTCCCTCTTTGAGGTGTAACATGCAGATCTGCATCAATAAATGATTCATTTGTCTATTCAAAGTGTTTCTATTGTTGTAACTGTTACATCCTATCTCCTAACTATTTCTCAATGAGGGGGCGTGGTTTCATTTACATATTGTCCCTCTTTGAGGTGTAACATGCAGATCTGCATCAATAAATGATTCATTTGTCTATTCAAAGTGTTTCTATTGTTGTAACTGTTGTACCCTATCTCCTATCCATCACTCAATGAGGGAGCGTGGCCTAATATAACAATTGTCCCTCTTTTCCACTCTGAAAAGTTGGAAGTCATGTAAAAGGCCGCTGCTGGTGATTACATATTTGGGGATGAGCCTGTTTGAAGCTTTACGGCCTAATAATAAAGGGAAAGTCATGTTTTACACAACTACAAGCCATGTAGTAATGGAGGCAACAATTGTTTTTAATCATGGATTTCCACATCCAGATGTAAAGCTTCTTCTCGGGCAGCGGGGCCTCTTTCCAGATGGATTTACAAGGACAGTTATATAATCCGCCATACTTAGGACACTAAATTATCCACCGTCTGCTCTCTCTTCTTTGCGCCGGCCATAAATTAAAGAGGTGTAAATCAGGAGCCCAGAAATGGTTTACACATGTGCAGACCTTTGTGATATGACCGACTCCAAACACTAATGGCTGACGGAAGGGGGAAACAATTTGGAAGAAGCTATCCTTTAATGGGTCGGACCTTATCCAGAGCAGTTATGGCGCGCTTAGATAATGCAGGAATGTCTCACTGATAGAGGTGGCCTGTTACACATAAGGGAGCATTAACGGAGCCGTACCTTCTCCTCCATTGACAGAGACAGAGGCACCAGTTGTCATTGCCTGGTGATATACAGGCAGAGAAAACTAGACGCCTCCTGACATGAACTTATTTTTTTAAGACGCTAGAAGGGCCCCAAACATAAATTACAAGTGTTTTTTATTTAAAAGGCCTCTTAATAAAATTTATTACTGAAATAACACTAATATATTTTGTGTCCCCCCCCCCCCCCTTCGGTTCATCCCCCACAGTAGCAATACATTAAAAACTACCAAAACCCATCCTGGAGTCTATGATACACCAGGGCAGGCATACTCGCCCCCCCCCCAGGGACAGTGGGGTGCCCCGCTGTGTGAAACCCCCCAGGTCACTCGAAAACTCACCTTTCCTTCCGCTCAGGGCTGTATTTACCATTAGGCGACACTAGGCACGTGCCTAGGGTGGCAATCTGGAAGGGGGGGAGAGGACAGTGCCCTTAGTACTGTAGAAAAGAGAAGAAATTAAAAATCATATAGCCAGAACATTAATGCCTCCTAACAAACACCCCCAGCCACAGAAGGATGCAGAGTGTATTTGTGTGAAGGGTGGAGCAATGGGTTGAACGCAGACCAGAGCATCTCCCCTCCACTGGTGTGGTCATGTGACTCCTGTATGTCAGAATGCAGTAAAAGATGGAACATGCTTGTCTGCTTCTCTGCATTTCCCCCTTTGTGCCCTGCTCCACACACATTCTCTGCATCTAGCCCATTGCACCCTTTCCACCTACACACTTTTTTTTTTTATGGACCGTGACCTAACTTTAAAAAAAGGGGGCGCAAGCACTTAAGTGCCTAGGGCATCATGAACACCAAATCCGGTCCATCGGCGCACGCGCAAGCAGCAGCCACATCCCCGCTATCCCTTTAGCAGAGCGCTTTGCCGCGCCAGGCATTTGTGAATGGCCCATACACAACAACTTTTCAGGATGGGAAAGAGGGACAATTGTTAAATTAGGTCCACGCTCCCTCATTGAGGGATATATAGGAGATAGGGTGTAACAGTTACAACAATCGTGCCTAACACTTTGATTATTTATTGATGCAGATCTGCATGTTACACCTCAAAGAGAGACAAATGAAAAAGGGACAACTCCCTATTTTGAGGCCATGAGGGTGACATGGACTCAAAAAAGGGACTGTCCCTCCAAATCAGGAACACTAGGGAGGTATGAATGTCCAGCTCGGGCACGCTCCCTGTTAGAGGGTAGCGGGGGATGCAGCCGCCAGGGAGCTCGGATACACTCATATTAGACGAGCTCCTGGACGAAGGAGCTCGAGCGGATCCGAGCACGCTGATTGGATGACCGAGAAGAGGTGAGTTTTTTCAGGCGACCTGGGGGGTTTCACACAGCGGAGTGCCCAGGGGCAAAGACCAAAACCCAAGTTAGTCAAAATCCTCGGTTTTGGTCCACTTTAAAGAGGAACATCGGGGGGAGGTTAAAACCTCACCCAAACCTCACCAGACTGCCCCCCTCCCTCTGGTTTCACACATCTTCTGGGTCCCTTGGATTCCGGGCAACCTCCCGACGGAGGGGGCCATCTTGCATCCCATCAGGCACTGTGCACAGCCCCCGATCTCATGCCTGCGCAGTGCCCATGAATGGGATGCAATGGAGCAAATCCCACAAGACTTTTGCAGAGCTGCGAGATTGGTGTGGGACATGGGCCTTAGCCATGCTTGTCAGTTAGTGATGGCTAAGAGGCTGGCAGGGTGAGGATGGGGCCCCGAAGCAGTCGGATATCAACGCAGCAGGCAGCGGCGACATCCAAAAGGGAAGTAGGGGCTGATAGAGGGGGATCGGCCCCTTTTTATTTGGGGGGTGATTTGGGATGCCCCTGGGGCATAGAACAAAACCCGGTATAGTCAAAATCTCAGGTTTTGTTCCACTTTAAAGTGGACCAACACACTCCTGGATCGGCCAGGGAATCTATAAGATTTCCAGGCCGATCCGATCCCTCCCCACAGGGCATCCAAAATTGGGAAATTTGTGAATGGCCAGCGCGGGCACACTCCCTGTTAGAGGGAGGCGCGAGATGCGGTCGCCAGCGTGCTCAGAGCCGCTGGGGTTTGACAGCGTTTTGACGAGCATACCTCAGCGGCTCCGAGCACGCTGATTGGACGAGCGGTGGCGCATGCGCCGTAGGAGTGGGGTGAGGTGAGTTTTATACAGAAATCTGGGGGGGTTTCACATAGCGGGGCCCCCAATCGGGGTGCACCGGGAAAGTGGACCAAAACCCAGGATAGTCAAAATCCTGGGTGTTGGTCCACTTTAAAGGTAGGCATTCAAAAAAATGTACTTCCTCAGACACAGTATCTATGCAATCTTGTAAGCTTACCTTAAAGCGGTCCAAAATCCAGGCTAAAAATAAATACTAGATAAGCTTTGCATCTTGAGGCTCAAAAAATGAAAGTGTCCTTTCATCAGGACAATGAGGGAATTCCTGCCCCAACGCAAGCTATCGGAGATTAAAAAAAAACAGTGTTTGCCTACTTCTCTTGATCACCACTACATGTGCTTACAGGTGGATAGACATTAGGGTCTCTCCAGAAAGTGGACCTATCACCAGAAATTTGAATATCCTAGTGATAGGTCCTTGTCTCTGGGTTATTCTGATTTGGGATGCCCTGCTATGTGAAATCCCCCAGATCACCCACACTTTCTGACGTTCCTACAGCGCATGCGTGGGCTCTCATCCAATCAGTGTTTTATGGCGTGCATACTAATGCATGGCATAAAGCATTCCTGGTCTCCATGCAAAGTGCAGCGAGCTCCTGCGCTACTGAATGATATAGGAAAAATGCTGCCCATTGTTTTTAATGAGCCAGTTCACAGATATACATATATACACTGTGTATGTAAGTGAACTGGCCCGTTCAAAATAATGAGCAGCATTTTACTTTGCATTATGGCTGCATTGCGCAACACAGCACAAGCGGAGAGGTATGAACAGAGCCTAAAAGAGAAAAAATATTTTGCTACACCCAAAACTTAATAGACAGCAGCAGTCCGGTGCCCCTAGGAAGATGATGCCCTGAGTGGGCGTTCCATCTGCACACCCCAAAAAACGGCCCTGGTTAGGACACTACGAATACTGTGGGTCCACATACAGCGGAACAAAACTGGATTTTGACTATAGCGAGCTATGTTCCATGCCCCGAGGGTATCCCAAACTGCGGTGCCCCCTGTGTGAAACCCCCAAGAATGCACAGAAAAACTCACCTCTTCCAGCATGCGCATGCACTAGCTATCATCCAATCAGAGCCTCTTGCCATGACTATATAATTTGGCAAACTTCAGGCTACAGTAGGGAGTGCAAGCTGGCACATCCCCAGCAATGCACGCGCTCCTGTCCCATGGTATCTGATTAGCTGGGGTGGTAGCATGCGCACAACCCGAAGATGCAGGGGATGGAGCTGGTCTCACTCCCCATAGCAAACAATCAGAGTAGATTGCTGAATTACATAGGCAGGGCAAACGGCTCTGATTGGACGTGAGCCCACGCATGTGCCATTGGACCGGGTAAAGGTAAGCTGATTCCGGCTGGGGGTTTTCACACAGTACATCTAAAAGATTCCAGGGCCACCTGCTGGCCTTCCTCTGGGGCGTCCCAAATGTTTTCCAGGGCCGGCCGTCCAGGGTTTGTTGCACATTAAGGCTGTTTTTTATTTTGTGGGAATGAAAAAATGGATGAGGTTGCTTGGAGCAACATCTCCAGTGTCTCTCCGCTCTCTATTAATCATGCCTATATGGCGCTGCACACTAAAATGTTGAATTAACTAATTTCATCAGTTTCTAAATAACACCTAATCTGTGTCACCGTCACCTTTTAATTCACAAGAAGAGATTTATAAGGAATTTATTTCTGACTTATTACCGGCTGCCGAGAGTTATTTTCGTTTATCAGGCCGGGAGGCTGAGACAAGCTCTGTGCAATAAGCGCGATACAATCTCACAGCGGCTGTGAAATGAAATGATGGAAATAAATGTAAATGCTAAAGGCTCATCTGTAAGGAGACATTAACCTTCCCCAAAGACATGGCGCACACATGCTCTGGAACGCAATGCCCCAGACTAACCCTGCCAATGCCCCCATCCTGCACCAGCCAGCAGCCGAAATGTGTGTCCACATTGTCCCCCGCTACAACCCCACTAATGCCCCCCATCCTGCACCAGCCAGCATCAGGGGTATGTGCCCACATTGTCCCCTGCTACAATGCCACCAATGCCCCCCATCCTGCACCAGCCAGCAGCAGGGGTATGTGCCCACATTGTCCCCCGCTACAACCCCACTAATGCCCCCCATCCTGCACCAGCCAGCATCAGGGGTATGTGCCCACATTGTCCCCTGCTACAATGCCACCAATGCCCCCCATCATGCACCAGCCAGCAGCAGAGGTATGTGCCCATATTGTTCCCAATTACAACCCTGCCAATGTCCCGTGTGCCCACATTATCCACAACTACAGTTTAACCCCGCCAATGCCCCCATCCCGCACCAGTCAGCAGCAGAGGTGTGTGTCCACATTGTCTCCAACAACAACCCCACCAATGCCCCGATCCTGCACCAGCCTGCAACAGAGGCGTGTTCCCACATTGTCCCCAACTACAACTCTGCCAATGCCCCTATCCTGTACCAGCCAGCAGCAGAGGTGTGCCCACATTGTCCCCAGCTGAAATCCCACCAATGCCCCCCATCCTGCACCAGCCAGCAACAGAGGCATGTGTGCCCACATTGTCCCACCTACAATCCCACCAATGCCCCCCATCCTGCACCAGCCAGAAGCAAAGGCATGTGCCCACATTGTTCCTAACTACAACCCCGCTAATGCCTCCCATCCTGTACCTGCCAGCAGCAAAGGAGTATGCCCAGTTTGTCCCCAAGTTCAGCTCCACTAATGCCCCCATCCTGCACCAGCCAGCAGCAGAGGCTTGTGCCCACATTGTCCTGACTACAACCCCACCAATGCCCCCATCCTGGACCAGCCAGCAACAGAAATGCGTGCCCACATTGTCCTCTTCTACAATCCCACTAATGCCCCCCATCCTGCACCAGCCAGCAGCAGAGGAGTGTGCCCACATTGACCCCAACTTCAACTCCACTAATGCCCCGATTCTGCACCAGCAAGCAGCAGAGGAGTGTGCCCACATAGTCCTAACTACAACCTGCCAATGTCCCCCATCCTGCACCAGCCAACAACAGAAATGCATTCTCAGCTTGTCCCCATCTAAAACTCCTCCAATTCCCCATCCTGCACCAGGCTTGTGCCCACATTGTCCTCGACTACAACCCCACCAATGCCCCCATCCTGCACCCGCTAGTAGCAAAGGAGTGGACACACATAGTCCTGACTACAACCCATCAATGCCCCCATCCTGTCCCAGCCAGCAGCAAAGGAGTGTGCCCATATTGTTTCTGACTACAGTCCTGCCAATGCCCCCCAACTTGCACCAGCCAGCAGCAGAGGTATGTGCCCACATTGTCCCCAACTACAACCCCGCCAATGCTCCCCATTCTCGAGTCACAATAGATGCTATCCATTCAGATAGGAGAGCCCACACATGTGCCGTGGGATTGCCAGTCTCCTGGCAGCCAACTGGAATTGAATCCCTTGTGCTCTCTACCCCTCCACACACACATAAATACACACACACTGTCTGCATTTAACCCATTACACGCTCCTCCCCACACTATTTTTCAGTGCTGGGTACATGTACGCTGCATTTTTATGGTAGGGGCAAGAGGGGCAGCCCATGCGCATGGTAGTGGCCAGGGGGGGCAGCCCATGCGCATGCTGGGAGGCTGTCAGAGGTGTGGATATTTCTGAGCTGTCCCCTGCTACAATGCCACCAATGCCCCCCATCCTGCACCAGCCAGCATCAGGGGTATGTGCCCACATTGTCCCCTGCTACAATGCCACCAATGCCCCCCATCCTGCACCAGCCAGCAGCAGGGGTATGTGCCCACATTGTCCCCTGCTACAATGCCACCAATGCCCCCCATCATGCACCAGCCAGCAGCAGAGGCATGTGCCCATAATGTTCCCAATTACAACCCTACCAATGTCCCGTGTGCCCACATTATCCACAACTACAGTTTAACCCCGCCAATGCCCCCATCCCGCACCAGTCAGCAGCAGAGGTGTGTGTCCACATTGTCTCCAACAACAACCCCACCAATGCCCCGATCCTGCACCAGCCTGCAACAGAGGCGTGTTCCCACATTGTCCCCAACTACAACTCTGCCAATGCCCCCATCCTGTACCAACCAGCAGCAGAGGTGTGCCCACATTGTCCCCAGCTGAAATCCCACCAATGCCCCCCATCCTGCACCAGCCAGCAGCAGAGGCATGTGTGCCCACATTGTCCCACCTACAATCCCACCAATGCCCCCCATCCTGCACCAGCCAGCAGCAGAGGCATGTGTGCCCACATTGTCCCACCTACAATCCCACCAATGCCCCCCATCCTGCACCAGCCAGAAGCAAAGGCATGTGCCCACATTGTTCCTAACTACAACCCCGCTAATGCCTCCCATCCTGTACCTGCCAGCAGCAAAGGAGTATGCCCAGTTTGTCCCCAAGTTCAGCTCCACTAATGCCCCCATCCTGCACCAGCCAGCAGCAGAGGCTTGTGCCCACATTGTCCTGACTACAACCCCACCAATGCCCCACATCATGCACCAGTCAACACCAGAGACTTGTGTCCACATTGTCCCCAACTGCAACCCCGCCAAAGCCTTCATCCTGTACCAGCCAGCAGCAGAGGTGTGTGCCCACATTGTCCCAACAACAACTCCGCCACTGCCCCCATCTTGTACCAGCCAGCAGCAGAGGTGTGTGCCCACATTGTCCTCGACTACAACCCCACCAATGCCCCCATCCTGGACCAGCCAGCAACAGAAATGCGTGCCCACATTGTCCTCTTCTACAATCCCACTAATGCCCCCCATCCTGCACCAGCCAGCAGCAGAGGAGTGTGCCTACATTGACCCCAACTTCAACTCCACTAATGCCCCGATTCTGCACCAGGAAGCAGCAGAGGAGTGTGCCCACATAGTCCTAACTACAACCTGCCAATGTCCCCCATCCTGCACCAGCCAACAACAGAAATGCATGCCCAGCTTGTCCCCATCTAAAACTCCTCCAATTCCCCATCCTGCACCAGGCTTGTGCCCACATTGTCCTCGACTACAACCCCACCAATGCCCCCATCCTGCACCCGCTAGTAGCAAAGGAGTGGACACACATAGTCCTGACTACAACCCATCAATGCCCCCATCCTGTCCCAGCCAGCAGCAAAGGAGTGTGCCCATATTGTTTCTGACTACAGCACTGCCAATGCCCCCCAACTTGCACCAGCCAGCAGCAGAGGTATGTGCCCACATTGTCCCCAACTGCAACCCCGCCAATGCTCCCCATTCTCGAGTCACAATAGATGCTATCCATTCAGATAGGAGAGCCCACACATGTGCCGTGGGATTGCCAGTCTCCTGGCAGCCAACTGGAATTGAATCCCTTGTGCTCTCTACCCCTCCACACACACATAAATACACACACACTGTCTGCATTTAACCCATTACACGCTCCTCCCCACACTATTTTCAGTGCTGGGTACATGTACGCTGCATTTTTATGGTAGTGGCCAGAGGGGCAGCGCAGGCGCATGGTAGTGGCCGGGGGGCAGCCCATGCGCATGTTGAGAGGCTGTCAGAGGTGTGGATATTTCTGATTCTTCTGAGAAAAGTAAAAATATCAGTGTTCCATGGGTGTTTCCACAGAGGAGAATCCCAAATTGCAATGTCCCAGTAAAGTGGACAGAAATCCAAATGAGTTAAAATCCTGGGTTTTGGTCAGCTTTAGTTTCTGTTACTAGAATTATTAGAAATTTGGGCCTGGAGTTGGGTTTCTTTTTTTTTTTTAATGAAGCTCCTTGTCACCAAAGCAGCTGTCCCTGCGTATGACAGGTTCCCTTAACAGTCATCACCCAGGGAGCTGGCATCTACGGTGGTATTTAAAAAGCCAGTAAAACCAGGGCACTAGTGGGTGACAAAGCGCAGATTAGCGGCTGTAAAACGCTGGTAAATAATACATGGCGCTCGGCTTCCTATAAAACCGGCGAGCAGGAAGGGCGCGTTAATGTCATTTTAACAACTACTAAATATTTAGCGCCCACTAAACAATGGCGCGCTCACACTTGTTTGCTCGTTAGCGTGTAAATAATATTTTTCTTTTTTCCAGAGCAGGTGGTGGCTTGTTTATGAAGGACCTCCAATACAACACATGCAATTTTAACCAGATTTACCTAGCGCTTCCAGCTAGACGTCCCGAGGGATGGCCATTCTGCATTGCTCTCACCCCCCTCCCTGCAGCCTATTTACACAGTCATAATACATATCTGTTAGGCTAGGATGTTAATGCATGCCCTAATCAAATCTAGTGCTGAGCCGGATGGGGGATAATCGGGTTCGGAAGCCCTCCACCCAGGTAGTGCCCAATATCCGGCATTCAGGACTCCTGAATACGTAAGAAGTCTACGGAAGGGACTGTTTTTCCCTATTTTTTATTATTAAAGGGCCTCTGTGGGTAATTGTTATACCATTGCGTCACGCTACATTTGGCGCTGACCTAAACTGTTTTTTGTTTTTAAATTTAAGAAGAAATGGCAGAGATATCGAGGTTTTACATTTTCTCATTACGATTTAACTTCTGAAGCAAGTGGGAGTGACCCTTGGCTCTGTGATGCTGCATGATAATCAGCATAATGGGCGGGGTCTGTAAGAGACCGATATTGTACTATTGTGTTACTATACATGTATATAAATATATATATACTAAAATTAATATATACTGTACACTAAAAGAACATGTTTTATGATACATAAGGCAAACAATAGACAAAAAATGTGCCAATAATATTTTATTATGTGCATTTATAAGCTACTACCACTGTTCTAATGTATTGGTTAGGATCAGTTTATACACACCAGTCCAATGTCTCTCTCCAAATTACAACTAAAATCACATAGGCAGCCACAGCATAAGCGCTAATTAGGTGTGGTTGTGATTGAAACGCTAATTAGATGGTTATTCATATGCTAATTAGGGTCAACACTGTCAAGGCCCAGAGTGAAAGGCATGAGCAGGAGGGGGAAGGAAAGGGGAGAGACAGGATGATGGCTGACAAATGCGGGTGGAGCTATAGACCACCAGCCAAGATATATAATTAGTGGTCTATGGCAAAGGAATGCAGGGGGTGTGCCACTTCTCTTTGCCTTGTTCCTAGTTCCAGGAGCGGTTGCGTTTGGACATGAGAGAGAGAGGGAGTACAGCAATGAGGAGGTGAGTTGCTGAATGATTGTTTAAGCACTTTGCCTGTAGTGTCCCTTTAAGGAAAAATGTTTCCCCTCTTCTCCCTGGGCTAGCAATCCAGTGCACCAGAAATGGGGGTTAGTAGCCCAGGACCCCGAGATCGAGTGGTGGGCCCAGGGCCCTGTAAATCTACTGTCTACAAGCCCCTCTGCCCTTTCAAACAGGCCATGCCAGAGGGCACCGTGTAACTGCACCTGCCGGTGGCCGTGCTGTTGCCCTTCGAACTGTTATAGGAGTTCTTTGGACCCCTTTCAAGTTCACAAGTAAAAAAATGTTTAAAGTGGACCAAAACCCTGGATTTTCACTATCCCTGTTTTTAGTCTGTACGCTTTGGGGGACAGACTAAATTTTGGATGCTATGCTGAGTGAAACCACGTTGGTCACCCGACATGCACACATCACTGACGGTCCCACAGGGCAGACGTAGGTCATCTCCAATAAGCTGCACATATAAATGAGAGGCTAAAGTAGCTGAATGAGAGCTTAGATGCTCTCGCAAAAAGCAGCCGCCCCCCCCCTGCATCCTTCTATGGCCATGTGCGGGGCACCAGCCAATCAGTTATGGTGGGAGCAGTTAAAAATCAATGTAGAAGGGGTTTTACAAGGCAGGCCATCCCAAATAGGATGCCCCAGGGGGTGGTTTTCTATCCAGATCTTTAGGTCCACTTTGATAAACTAAATGTAACAATACTCACCCGTCCACATCTTCCATCTTCTGTTGGCAGGTTTCTCCTAGTTTGGCAGGTTGGTCCTAAGATGCCAGCGGCTGTGGCTTTAGCAGCTACCCCGCTGGCATCTGCTGCTCCTTACTTGTATCTTGGGGCCCCGCCGAGGGTAAACTGGGTTCGCCAGTGAGGGAAGCATCCACTTGTAATGATTTCCCAAATCAGGATGCTATGGGGACAGGTAATCGCCACTGCCTGCCCTAAAGGATTTCGGTCTGCTTTAAAGCGGAACAAAACACACCGGCCCAGCCCAGGAATATAAAGGGGCCGCTGCCCTTCCACCAGGGGAAACCCCCCAGGGAGCCCATAAACACTCACCATCTCCCCCTCTAGCGGTGAATGCACGGGCTCACATCCAATGAGACTCCGTCTTCCGTGACTATGTCATTAATCAAATGGTTCTCATTGCTGTCAATGAGGAGTCAATGGGGAGCATGCGCTGGCGCATCCCCAGTGGCTTGCATGCTCCCATACCAGTCATGCAGATAGAACGAGGCGGGAGCGCTGGCGCCGACAGGGATGAAGGGGATGCAGCAACGTGGGATCCCTATTCTAGCAAATTGCTTGCTGAATGACTTATTCATGGCAGACAGCTCTCATTGGACGAGAGCCCCCACATGCGCCATTGGAACCATAAAGAGGTGAGTTGTTCTGGGGGGTATCATACAAGAACATCCCAATTTAGGATGCCCTAGGGGGACTGAAACAAAACCTGTGAATGTCAAATTCCCGGGTTTTGTTCCGCTTTAAAATTGATGTGCAGTCAAACAACAACAAAAAAATCTTACCTCTCCCGGAATTGATCGCTGACACTGGCACCAGGGCCGTGGCCACACAGAGGTGCTTCCCAGCTCTGGACGGCCCTGGAGTAACCACTCTGTGCAGCCTCTCCAAGGTGGCTACTCGGTGGGGGAGCGGCACTGGATCCCGGGGGAGGTAAGCTTTTTTTTTTACTAACTCCCCTATTCTGCCTCAACGCCAAGGAAGGAAGGGGGGGTTAAAATAAACTGAAATAATGCTTTAAAGTGGACCAAAACTATTTCGACCATCCTGGGTTTTTGTTCTTGTCCTAAATCGGGATGGCCCTCTGTGTGAAACCCCGCTGGTGCCGTTATATATACCTTGTCGACAATCGCATGTTGCAGGCGTGACTTTGCTCCAATCAACTTGAAAATGACAGGCTAAAGAAGCTGAATGAGAGCTTCACTGCAGTGGCACCCTTTGCATCCCTCTATGGCTTTGCGCAACCACGTCAGCCATTCAGTTACAATGTGCATGGCCGCTCACAGACTAGAGCAGACCTGGGCATTGTAAGGCCCCAGGGCCACATACGGCCCTTTGATTGGCTCTGACCTGCCCTTGACCATCGTTCCCTGTAAGGTGCGCGGCCGCACGCTGCCGCCGCCCCGCCACTCGGTCCTGCTCACTGTCCGCGCAGTCTTGCCAGAAAAGATAGTGCCGGGTTTGAACAGCACTTTTGACCCTCTGTAGTGAGTCTAATGTAGCGGGGCGTGTGTGGATTAGAGCCTGCTCTCCGATTGGACAGCTCCCTCCTGCAGGTTTGGCTGTGGGCGGAGTTTCTCTTCCCACCCTTGGCCTGTACTGTGTTGCAGGTGGCAGTGGCTGCGGAGCTGACGCCGGAGATGGAGGCGCTCCAGCCACTTGTCTGTGCCTCACGTCGCAGGCCGGCCACTGGTCTCCCCCCCCCCCCCCGGGCATCCCAAATCGTCAAATCGTGATGCTCCCTTTTTACTCAGTAGTAACGTGAGAAAAGGCGACTTCTTCTCTGAAAGCAGAACAAAACCCAGAGCGGCCACTGGTCTTCCCCCTGGGTATCCCAGATCAGGATGCCCCACTGTGTGAAGCCCTTGTTACTTAGTAGCAACTTGACAAATGGTGGACTCCCCCTCAAAGTGGAAATGAACCCAGAGCGGCCACTGGTCTTCCACCTGGGCATCCCAGATCGGGGCTTTGTTCCGCTTTAAGGGAGGGAGTCTGCCCTTTTTCATGTTGCTACTGAGTAAAAAGGGTTTCACACAGTTGGGCATCCCGATCAGGGATTTCCAGGGGGAAGATCAGTGGCCGCTCTGGGTTTTGTTCTGCTTTATGTGAGGGAACCCGCAATTTTTCACATTGCTACTGAGTAAAAAGTGTGAGCAGCGCTGTGTTACTTTAATAATAATGTAAAGGAGGGGGGTTTATTCCATCCTAACCTGGTTTAGTCATGATGTTTTAAAGCAGGCCAAAACACATGTAACCCAGCCCTATGGAGTGTGAAGGAATCCAGGGCTGGGTTACAGGCATCCCAATTTGGAGACCTCGCTGGACACACAAAATGTGGTTTATTTAATAAATTACATTTTTTTTGTAAGACAACCTCACTTTTTCATTGTTTAACTATAACATATACTCGTAGCAGCTTGTCACAACAATGCTATTTGCTGCTTTTTATGAAGAAATACAATTACATTATGCAGAATTAAGTTCAGACTTTTGGCCCGGCCCCCCCCCCCTAATATTTTTAGTTTCTCATGTGGCCCCATGGAAAAATAATTGCCCACCCCTGGATTAGAGGGATGCAGGAGACAGGGGCATTTCTAGGTAAAATAGTGCTCAGTGCAGGAGGGATAAAATCTGCCCCCTCCTCACCCATCCTATGATGCTGCTGTTGCCCCATACAGGTATGTGCCATGCTGGGCCTCTACCTTAGCAGCAGGCAGTGCCCCCTCCCCATGGCTGAGCCCAATATGGGGGGATCAAGGGCCTATGTTATGGCTTACACTACTAACAGGGGCCCCTGACTCCGGACCCCTAATGGGCTTGGCTCCCAGTGTGCCGGCTTGTCCTCCCCTAGTAATTGCCTTAGCGGCAGATGCTGCCCTGTGGGGTTTCACACAGTGATTTTGGTCCACTTTAAAAAGAAACATGGGGGGAGGTTATAAACCTCACCAAACTGCTGCCTCCCCTCTGGTTTTACCTTTGGGCAGTATTTACTCACCTCGCCGGGGCATCCATTTTCCGGGTCCCTCCCGACGGGCAGAGCCATCTTCATACCTTCCAACTTTTCTGGGTGGGAAAGAGGGACATTTGTTAAATTAAGCCACGCCCCCTCATTGAGGGATGGATAAGAGATAGATTGTTACAGTTACAGTAATATAAATAAATGAATCATTTATTGCTGCAGATCTGTATGTTACACCTCAAAGAGGGACAAATGAGAACAACAAGGGACAGGGAACATGGACTCAAAGAGGGACAGTCCCTCCGAATCAGGGACAATTGGGAGTTATGCATCTTGCACCCCATCAGGCACTGCACACGTCCCCCGATCTCGCGCCTGCGCAGTGCCCATGAATGTTAGACAGCGGAGCCGCCCAAAATCTTGCGAGACTTCGCTGAGTGGCACTGGACTTTGAAGAGTGCGGCTAAAGCCGTGCAGCCATTTAGAGCCGGCTAAGCCGGTGCAGGGAGCAGAGGATCGTGCCCTGAAGCAGCCGGACATCCAAAAGGTAAGTAGGGGCTGATGGGGGGGAATCGAGCACTTTTTATTTTAGGTCTGATGTTCCTCTTTAAGACACAGTGGCGAAATTGGTAAATCAGTTCCTATGTGTGCAATATTATAGTGGCCAGTAGTGGGCAGTGTTTATTATCTGTACAACACATCTTATACTTTCTGACTTCTTTTAAAATGTCTTTATTTGTGTCTAGTAGGTTATAGACACATATTGGCCTCGATTCAATAAAGGTAAAAAAAAATTCTCTTGGTAGTAAAAGATTCAATTCGTGAGAAAAAAGCCTGAAAAAAAGCCATAGGAAAACAATGAAAGTCAATGGCACTTTTTTACTCCTAAGAAAAGTAGAGAACTCTTTACTCCTTTCTACACTGTAGTAAAAGCTGCCATTGACTTTCATTGTTTTTTTATCTGGTGATTCAGTAACAGTCACATTCTCAGGCTTTTTTCTCATAATTTGAATTTTTTACTACCATGAGAATTTTTTTCTACCTTTATTGAATCGAGGCCATTGTGTGTATGTATATGTGATACACGTAACGTAACAATAGGAAACCTTATTCTTTCCTCAATGCATTTATTGTTATTTTTCCTCTGGATTGATTTCTTTATATCTAGTAGATTATCTAGTAGGTTATCCATGTGATGTAATGAGTATTAGTAACAGATATGACAACATAAGCTTCAGAATAAGTTCACACCTGTATGGTGGCGTTTGCGGCGTGCATTTTGCAGAAGGAATTCCGGTTTGCGTCCGCATTTTTGTTTGCATTTGCATTTTTAAAAATCTCTTTTCCGGGTTTAATACCCTGCCATCCTGTCTACTGAATCCCATTTAAGTCCATAGAGGTGCCCTTGCTGAATCTGGATGCAGAGACGCATGCGGTACCGGACATGTGTGAACTAGGGAGAACATAACAAGAGGAAACATCATTTTCTGTATAAGGGAACCAAAGCTGGACCTGGAGTGCTGCTGAGGTATATATAATGGGCCATTGATGGGGTTTCACACAGCGGGACATCCTAGATCAGGATGCTACTGAGGCAAGCTGTAAAAAGGCCCTGGAGGCTTTTAAACTCTAGGGTTTTGGTCTGCTTTAAACAGAGGGGCATGCCAAATCAGAGTGTCTGGGGGGAGGGGTTAAATGCCCATGTGCAGTGGGATGCAATGGAGCTGCCAGAAATCCCACGAGACTTCACTGAGCAGCATGGGACTTTGCTGAGCATGGCTAAAGCCGTGCAGTCATTTAGAGATGGCTAAGCCGGTGGGGGGCAGAGGATCGGCCCCTGAAGCAGCCGGATGTCACCGCAGCAGGTAAGCCCTGATTAAATGGACTTAAAGTGGACCAAATCCCGGTTTTTGACCATTCTGCTTTTAGGTACAAACTTCCTGCTCAAAATGTTGGGATTGCCTAATGGTGATTAGGCAAAGGGGGGACCTGAAGTCTTTTAAACTGGCCAAAACAGGTTTAGGTCCTCTTTAAACAGGAACAAACCCCAGGACGGCCAGTCCTGAGATCTTGCTTTCCCCTGGGTCATCCCAAATTGGGATGCCCTGCTGTTTGACACACCCCCCCCCCAGATCACCGGTATTCACTCACCTTTCCCTGGTCAAATGGTGCATGCGCAGGCTCTCGTCCAATCAGAGCCGTGTGCTGCAAATGGCTCTCATTGTTTTCAATGGGGAGCAAGAGCACGTACATCCCCTGTATCCTCGGGCTGTGCGCGCGCTCCTGTCCCAGCCATTCAGATAGGTTGGAGTCCGAGGCCTTTGAAGCCTATCAAAGCAGTTTGCAGCATTACAAAGTAACGGCATATGGTTCCGATTGGACGAGAGCCCGCGTACGCACCGTTGGACTGGGTAAAGGTGGGTAAATACCGGCAACCTGGGGGGTGTCAAAAAGCAGGACATACCAATTGAGAATGCCCCAGGGGAAAGCCTGAGGCCGGCAAGATCCCAGGGTTGGCCATCCTGTGTTTTGTTTAAACCTGTGTTGGCCAGGATGCCCTGGGGGTCCTGCACAAATCCCGGGATAGTCAAAATCATAGGTTTGTTCTGCTTTAAAATGGACCTGGACACTCCTGGCTCCTTGGAGTTGCTACGGAGTTTTCCTTGGTATCTCCATAGAGACAGGAGGCTCCTGGGACACGTGGAGGCTGATTTATTACTAACGCCAGGTATCGGCAGATGAGCAACTGTATAGCGGCGCTTAGAGCGACCGCTAGTAGACGCTGTGATCTGCTATCGGGCGCTGTAACAGAGTGTCTCGGTCGCTGTAGTAACCTGGCCGGCATTGATAAATGTGATGTATGTTGGGCGCTCTAACACCAGTACAGTGCTGTAGCGAGCGAGAGGTAGCGCCAGCTCAGTGCGACACCATACTTATCAAAAAGGACACACACACAGCATCGGCGCTCTGGATCTGGTCGCTATAGCATAGAGCGCCAGACGCTGCGTGATTTTGAAAACATCCACCAGTAAGAAAGCGAAAATACATGGAATGACATTGTTATAACACTGTGACATTAACACTTTAGTGCCAGACCTGTAATGACAATTCTGCATAAAAATATAAATTATTAAAACGAATTTCAAAAATACTTTATTCCAGGCCAGGAGATGTCACACAATTATTTTGAGAGGAAAAAAAAAGAGTAAAGAGATTAAAAGGAACGTCCATTGAAATATATGGGAGAGTGACAGGTAGTGACAGGTACTACATGGCGCTCCTGAGCATAGAGCGCCGGCGCTATACACTGAGCCACCTGTAATGATGAATCAGACGCTACATGGTGCTGTTAGAGTCACTCACCAGAATCACCTTCATAAATGTGATTTTGCGTACGGCGCCCAGCGTTCACCAGACGCTGCCTGTCACTACAAAGCACTACCTGGCGCTAGACCTTCATGAATAAACCCCTAACCTGACTTGCTCTCTACCTCTCAAGGTCTGCATTGGAGAGATACTCACCTTTTCCTATCATAGCTCTATCTGATGGGGGAGAGGAAACATCTGCACACACATTTGGCAGCCACATCCCCTCCAATGGGATGCATACATCATTACAGTGCACAGCTATTTCCCATCCCCCATCATATAGTTCCATGTCTGATTTTGGTTTCCTAATGATCTTCAACAGTAGGGGCATCCCAAAGCATCCCACAGCCACTTTAAAGTCTTTTTTTTACTTATTATTTTGACTCAACATCTAAATAGTTTTTCCATCAAATTAGAATATTCAGAAACGTACAGTTTTCCGAATTAAAGGAACAACCCAGCGGCAGGCTGGACAGAGGGATCGGATGGCTGCAGTTCACCCAGCTGCCAGCAGGGGGGGCTCAGCCTGCAGAAACCTTCCCCAGCTGTGACTGTTTCTGTCAGCGCCATTAGCATGAAGTGAATATGACACCGCATTGCCCAAATCTTATTTTAATCAGAAGGGAACCGGCAATAACTCGTTTAAAATAACGCTTGATTTATGGCGGCTCCTATAATGTCTGATGAAAACCTGTGAGATTTATTAGGACAAACCTGTATACTTATAGTGCGCAAAGTTTCCTGCGCAGCGTGTGCGGCGTGTCATGGCGACCAATCCACCGGGGAGCGGCTAAAACATGGCCCAAACTGATTCCAGACAAATGGCTTTTACTTAAATAATTAGTAATCGGCTTACGCTCCGACCAGAACTGAGGAGGGCCTTAATATTAAAGGGATAGCGCTACCTGATCATATAGGAAGATGTCAGCAGTGTTATTTAGTTGATCCCCGGAACCTCTTATTCACCTTCTTGTGTTCCGCCGAACCGATGTCAGGTGGATATGCGCACATTGTGGCACGCCCACCCAATATCTATCTCACGTCTATCTATCTATCTATCTATCTATCTATCTATCTATCTATCTATCTGTCTATATCACTTCTGTCTCTCTGTCTATCTATCTACTCACTTCTATTTATCTGTCTATCCATCTATCAATGTATCATCTATCTATCTATCTATCTATCTATCTATCTATCTATCTATTCAATTCAATTCAAAAGAGCTTTATTGGCAGGTCCCAAAATTTTTTTAGCATTGCCAAAGCAAAAGGGAATAACAAATGGGGGGGGGGGTTATAGGGGCAGGATTGGGTGTACATTGGTCCAGTGGTGGTGGGAGTTGGAGACGTATAGAGGCAGTAAGGGGTTGGGCTGGATTAAGGGGCAGTATATGGGTTTGAAATCCAGAGATTCTAATTGTCCTTTTAGTTGGAGCAGTATAGAGGTGGGGTATAGGGGCAATATAGGGGTATATCAGTCCATTGTTTCTCATGCTCCTCTCAGTTGATGGTAGGTGGAGACATATAGGGGGCAGTATAGAGGTGAGGTATATGGGCAGTATAGGGGTTTATCAGTCCATGGTCTCTTATGTTCCTCTCAGTTGGTGGCAGGTGGAGACATATTGGGCGGCTATTTGCAGGGTGGGCTCCTCTTCTCCCAGCAGGATGTGGAGTTTCCTCTCATCATCTATGGAGGTGAAGTCCGGGATGAGGGTGGAGAGTCTCTGGAAGTAAGTGTCCCTGGTGGATGAATATTTGCTGCAGTGTAGCAGGAAGTGGGCCTCATCCTCCAGGGCCCCCTGCTTACAGTGCCGGCACAGTCTGCTCTCCCATGGCTTGTATGTCTGCTTGTGCCGGCCTGTCTCCATCTCCAGGCTGTGGGCGCTAAGTCTATAGAGACTCAGGGTCTGCCTGTGTTTGGGGTGGTGCAGCCTCTCCAGGTATGGGGCCATGGTGTAGTCCCTCTTTAGTGATTGGTAGATGGTAAGTTTCTGAGAGTTGCTTATTTCTTTCTTCCAATCCTCTATATATTGCTCCTGGAAGCTCTCTATCGCCCCCTTTATTTGGGCTTTTGTCAGGGCATGTCGGGGTTTTGGCGGGTGACTGATACTCAGTTGGAGGGCGCAGGGTTTGTTCTGGGCCCCATGGCTCAGGGAGGCTTTGTGGTGGTAGGAGTCGGGGCTGCTGCTCTGTATGTGCCCCCAGAATGACAGCGCCCTCTTCTGCACCTGGAACCATAGAGGGAACCTGCCCAGCTCTGCCCGGCACGCCATGTTGGAGGTGCTGCGATGGACCTAGAGGAGGTACTTGCAGAACTCCAGATGAAAGCTCTCTGTTGGGCTTGAGTCCCATATCTATCTATCTATCTATCTATCTATCTATCTATCTATCTCACTTCTATCTATTTATTTACCGTATTTGCCGGCGTATAAGACGACTTTTTCCCCCTGTAAAACATGCCTTCCAGTGGGGGGGTCGTCTTATACGCCGGGTACCTCCGCTCACATACATACTAACACACACACATTCATGCTTACTTTCATGCCACCGCCGCCGCTCTCATACACACACACACACACACACACACACACATTCATTCTTACCTGCACTTCCTGGCTGTTGCGCGCTGGACGTCGGTGGGCGTGCCCCAGATGGCCGGCGTCCATTGTTTTCATTGGACGGCGGCCATCTGGGACACGCCCACCGACGACCAGCGCGCAACAGCCAGGAAGTGCAGGTAAGAATGAATGTGTGTAGGTGTGTGTGTGTGTGTGTGTTTGTGTGTATGAGAGCGGCAGCGGTGGTGGCGGCAGCGGCGACAGGAACTGCAGGGACGGGCAGACCGGCCCTCCGACCATCGGTAAGTGTGTGAGCAGCGCGGCGGGGTGGGGGGAGGAGGGAGTGGGGCCACTCGCTGGCTGCACTGAGGGATGCCCCATGCCTGTACTGAGGGATGCCCCATGCCTGTACTGAGGGATGCCCCATGCCTGTACTGAGGGATGCCCCCATGCCTGTACTGAGGGATGCCCCCATGCCTGTACTGAGGGATGCCCCATGCCTGTACTGAGGGATGCCCCATGCCTGTACTGAGGGATGCCCCATGCCTGTACTGAGGGATGCCTCATGCCTGTACTGAGGGATGCCCCATGCCTGTACTGAGGGATGCCCCATGCCTGTACTGAGGGATGCCCCATGCCTGTACTGAGGGATGCCCCCATGCCTGTACTGAGGGATGCCCCATGCCTGTACTGAGGGATGCCCCATGCCTGTACTGAGGGATGCCCCATGCCTGTACTGAGGGATGCCCCCATGCCTGTACTGAGGGATGCCCCCATGCCTGTACTGAGGGATGCCCCATGCCTGTACTGAGGGATGCCCCATGCCTGTACTGAGGGATGCCCCCATGACTGTATTGAGGGATGCCCCCATGACTGTAAGAAGCCAGAAAGTATGACTGTAAGAAGCCACCCAGGGACTCTGGGGAAGGGAATTAACATGTTGAAATAAAATCTGATGTCCTTTTACGTTTTATTTGGTGTGCGGAAGAGGGAGTAGTCTTATACGGTGAGTATATAACAAACTCTATATTTTGAGTGGAAATGTTGGGGGGTCGTCTTATACGCCCAGTCGTCTTATACGCCGGCAAATACGGTATTTATCTGTCTATATCACTTCTGTCTCTCTGTCTATCCATCTATCACTGTCTCATATCTATCTATCTATCTACTCACTTCTATATATCTGTCAATCCATCTATCAATGTATCTCCTATCTATCTATCTATCTATCTACTCACATCTATCTATCTATCTATCTATCTATCTATCTATCTATCTATCTATCTATATCACTTCTGTCTATTTATCTGTCTATCTATCTATCACTGTCTCGTATCTATCTATCTACTCACTTCTATATATCTGTGTATCCATCTATCAATGTATTTCATATCTATCTATCTATCTATCTATCTATCTATCTATCTATCTATCTCACTTCTATCTATTTATTCATCTATCTATCTATATCACTTCTGTCTATCCATCTATCACTGTCTCATATCTATCTATCTATCTATCTATCTATCTATCTATCTATCTATCTATCTATCCATCTACTCGCTTCTATATATCTGTGTATCCATCTATCAATGTATTTCATATCTATCTATATCACTTCTATCTATTTATTCATCTATCTGTCTATATCACTTCTGTCTATCTATCTGTCTATCCATCTATCACTGTCTCAAATTTTAATTGTAGGGACATCCTAAATCAAATAAGGGGCTGCCATCCAGGCAGTACAGGCAGGACTCCTGTAAGGGGCCGGTCACCCAATCATCAGCCCTTATGGCAAACCTGTGACTTCCATGCTTTCTGGCAACATGAGCAACTCCCTACCTACAGCAGCTTGCCGCTGATTAGCCTGTTTTGTTTCTAGGGGCAGTAATTTTGCCCTGGGAATCGCTGAAGAATATGTTGCCACTATATAAAGATTTTTATTATTAAAATATACGGTAGGTCATTTCAGCAGACATCTTTCTTATTGTCATCAGTGTTGTGGCAGACATGCGCTTGTATATATATATATATATATATATATATATATATATATATAGTTATTGTACTAAAATCATTCAATAATAGCTACTTTTCCTCTATAATAGCATTTATACGATAAATATGATCTTAGAAGTAACTTACAGCAAAATAAAAAAAGTTTGGCTACGTAAAATAATTGTATTTATTTATGTGGATCTATGCAGTGACCAGAAAGAGGGACAAATGAGGAGAGACAGGGCCAACCCCTACAAATGAGGGACAGCTGGGAAGCATGGTAGAATGATGCAATAGAGAGAGGTATAGAGGCTTGCTGAGCATTGTGGTTCTCCTCTTAGTAAATGAAGGGGGTGATAGGACACTCTGTAGGCTGTAGTAAGAGCTGTATGTGTGTGATGGGTGTGCAGGGTGAGCAGGGTTCATGTGTGGGTGCTGCTAGTACACAGATGGTTTGGATAATATTTTGGGATGGGTGACAGTGTGATTCTCCTTCATCTGCTTCTGCTTAACATTCTGGCAGCAGAGATCCTCCAACTCATTCCTCCACCTCTAGAATGAGGCTTTAATAGTGTTTCCCAAACTGGAGAGTATATGCTGCACTCATGGCTGGCCTTTGGGGTGTGTGAACTGTGCAGTCACATAGAGCGCCATCCCAACCTCCCCATAAGGGGGGCGCCAGGGAACACCGTTCAGATGCCCCTTAAAGTGGACCTAACACCTTAAAAGTCTCCAGGCCGTTCCCACCCCCAGCCATTCAGATAGGGGATCCAGGGATACGGCCACCAGTGCCCCCTGTAATGACATGCTTTATGCCATGCATTAGTATGCACGCTGATTGGACGAGCGCCCATGAATGACAGAAAGGGGAGTGGAGTAGGGGAGATCTGGGGGGTTTCACACATCCGAGATGCCCTAGGGACAAGCACCTATCACCAGGATAGTCAAAATCCTGGTGATAGGTCCGCTTTAAAGAGGAACAACACCCAGGATTTTCAATCTCCCAGGTGTTTTTGCTCTCAGGTGGGGCATCCCAATTTGGGTTTGATGTATGTATCTCCCGAAAAAAATCACCTTTCGGGTTTTCCAATCAGCACGCTCTGCTCAGACCTGCTAGCCGCCGTGACGCCACTGCGCATGCACCTATGAAACATGGCTAGATGACTTAGTGCGC
The DNA here is from genome assembly GCA_027917425.1 of Gastrophryne carolinensis. Classification (NCBI taxonomy): domain Eukaryota; kingdom Metazoa; phylum Chordata; class Amphibia; order Anura; family Microhylidae; genus Gastrophryne; species Gastrophryne carolinensis. The sequence continues at coordinate 234,474,933 of CM051240.1, read as the reverse complement.
CAATTTCATAGGTTTTAAACAGTGAGGCATTCCAAGTTGGGATGCCCTAAGAAGTATTATAGACTCCAGGGCCAGCTAAGAGGGTCGTGTTCCCATTTAATGTGGACCAAATCCCAGGATTTTGACTATCCTGAATTCTGGTTTTTGCCACCCAGGCACCCTGATCGGGGATGCCCCGCTGTGTGAAACCCCCCCCCCCAGGTCGCCCAATCTTACCCTTCCTTGGTCCTAAGGCGCATGTGCAGCCTCTCATACAGTGGGATTTTTTGCCCACGGAACGCGTGGTTCTGGATGTTGGCAGGCGCTGGGGAGACCCTATTGGTTTGATATTTTGATATTATGGATATTGATTTTATTTGCATTCAACAGTTGCCATGTGATTCCATATAGTGATTTGATCGGATGATAGAGCTTTGATACTGCTGTTTCTGTCTGAGGGACGGCCTTTGTGCTGTTGTGGTTTCTGACTTTGAGACCGGCTATATGGGAGCTGGTTTAGATTATTGCACTATTGCACTTTAAATAGATATCCATTATATTATTCTTGCACATTCTTGCACTTAATCTTGCATCTTGCACTTTTTGCCACTTTTTTTTTTTTGCAGAATAGTTATTACCGTATATACTCGAGTATAGGCCGACCTGAGTATAAGCCGAGGCACCTAATTTTACCACAAAAAAATGGAACAAGTTATTGACTCGAGTATAAGCCGAGGCGTTTTTTTTCAATTGGAATTGGAGTTGACACACAGAAAGAGAGAGAGACACACACACACACACACACACAGAAAGAGACACACACACAGAAAGAGACACACACACACACACACAGACAGAGACACACACACAGAAAGGGACACACACACAGAAAGGGACACACACACAGAAAAAGACACACACACAGAAAAAGACACAGACACACACACACACAGAAAGAGACACACACACACACACTGTGGGTACCTGCTGCTGCTGCTGCTGCCGCCGCCGCCGCCGCTCTCAGACACGCAGGTGTCGGGGGTCAGGGTTTGGCCGCGGTTACCCTGCAGAGGGGCAGCGGGGTCCCCCTCCCCTCCTCCGCAGCCGCCAGCCGCCGCTCTCATACACACAGACACGCACACACATTCACACACACACCAGCACTGGCTGTTGCGTGCTCGTCGTCGGTGGGCGTGCCCCATATGGCAGGCGTCCAATGAAAACATTGGACGCCGCCCATTGACGACCAGCGCGCAGCAGCCTGGAAGTGCCGGTCAGTGTGTGAATGTGTGTGCGTGTTTGTGTGTATGAGAGCGGCGGCAGCAGCTGGTACAGCAGGGACCCGCAGCGGCCGCCCCTCACCCTCCAGCATCTATTGGGTTCAGGGTTGCGGCCTTCCCTGGCAGTCCGCCCCTGGACTCGAGTATAAGCCGAGGCGGCTTTTTTCAGCCCAAAAAGTGGGCTGAAAAACTCGGCTTATACTCGAGTATATACGGTAAATTAATTTAGTATATGGATTTCATGCTTGCTGTATTATGATTGATGATGAGGCTTCAATTTTCTCCCCACCGCTTACACATCCTGTATGTTTGTATGTCCTGTGTGGTATTGCCTTATGTTTTTTAATGTGTTTTTAATATGTCCATTGTATAGGTTGTGGTTGTAAACATTTAATAACGTTTGATATTAATTTTTGATTCTGAGTTGGAGTGCCTCCCCTGTTGTGTTTTTGAAGCCTCTCATCCAGTCAGCGCGCTCGGATCCCCTCCCGCCCCTTTGTCCAAGAGCTTGTCTAAGGCGAGCGGATCTGAGCGCGCTGGCGGCCGCATCCCCCGCTACCCTTTAACAGGAAGCATGTCTGCACCAGCCATTCACAAGTGCCTGGTGCAGGCACACACCCTGCTAAAGTGGTAGAGGGGATGTGCCCGCTGCGCGCAGTCTCATAGACTCCAGGGTGGGTTTTGGTCCACTTTGATAAAGATTCTGTTAATCATGGAACGGTGTTCGGGATGTGTTGGGTATAAACCGGGCATCTCAATCCTTTTATGAAAACATACCTCCCAAGTGTCCCTGATTTGAAGGGACTGTCCCTCTTTTGAGTCCATGTCCCCGTGTCCCATGTTGTTCTTCTCTGTCCCTCTTTGAGGTGTAACATGCAGATCTGCATTAATACATGATTCATTTGCCTATTAAAAGTGCTTATATTGTAACTGTTACACCGTACCTCCTATCCATCCCTCAATGAGGGGGTGTGGGCTAATTTTAAAATTGTCCCTCTTTCCCACCCTGAAAAGTTGGAAGGTATGTGAAAACTTGTACTCTTCAAAAGTTGCTGACCTGATGGCCTTTCTATCCAATAACAGCTGAGGAGATCATGGAAGCCATCGGCAGGGCTGGATTAAGTGTGGTGGAGGCCCCTGGACACAAAATCTAGTGGAGGCCCCAGATAAAGTTTTTTTCCCTTTAAAATAATAGTCCAGCCAAGTAAGTGATTGGTGGTTGTCTGGCACCCGCCTACTTACTGGAACATGAGATGGAGTCCCTTGTGCCCCCCTTGTGCGGGTGCGTGCTGCTCGGGAACTCCTGCTTTGCCATTCTGGGTGGGGGGTAGTGTAGTCGCCCGGCTGGTTCCCTGCATTGAGCTGCCAGCGGCTGTGCTTGGTGGCTTATGTGCAGTGACAGCTCTGCACCCATCACTGTAGCGTTGCTGACGGCGGCTTTGCTGCTCTAGACTCTCCGTCCTGCCCTGTGGTGGCTTTGGCTGCAGGTTTGTAAAAACAAAAAAAGGCTTACCCAGGCGTGCCCCCACTGCCACCGATAGCTTTGTTGCTGGCCCTGTGGCCCATCAGACTAAAAAAGCCTCCTGGATTAGAATAACCCAAAGATTGGTGGAGGCCCCCTTTGCAGGGCAAGTGGTGGAGGCACCGGGGTACGTGCCCCTTGTGCCCCTTTCATAATCCGGCCCTGGTTATCAGTACTATCGACCCGGGGATTGATGATATTGATGGTTCCATTCCTTTATAAAGTGCATAACACTGCTTTGCTGGAGGGTGAGTTACCAGCCTCTACACATGAAGCACTGGTAATAGGAATTCCGAAGCTTGATAAGAATCCACAAACCTGTGATACGTGGAGGCTGATTCACTACTAGCGCCAGGTATTGCCAGATGAGCGTCTGTATAGCGGCGCTTAGAGCGACCACTAGTAGATGCTGTAAGCGGGTATCGGCGCTGTAGCAGAGCGTCATGGTCGCTGTAATAACCTGGCCGGCATTGATGAATGTGATGTATGTTGGGCGCTCTAACACCAGTACAGCGCTGCAGCGAGCGAGAGGTAGCGCCAGCTCAGTGCGATTGACTCTCAGCGCTCTGCACCATACTTATCAAAAAAGGACACACACACAGAGTCGGCGCTCTGGATCTGGTCGCTGTAGCATAGAGCGCCAGACGCTGTGTGATTAAAGTCTGTTTTTGAACACATATCCACCAGTAACAAAGCAAAAACACATGGAATGACATTGTTATAACACTGTGACATTAACACTTTAGTGCCTGACCTGTAATGACAATTCTGCATAAAAATATAAAATTAAAAAAAAATTATTAAAAGTGTTTGTTTGCAGCCAGGAGACGTCACACAATGATTTGAGCAAAAAAAAAAACCAAAACTGTTTATATTCAACTAATGAAGCCCCATTGAAATGTATGGGAGAGCGCTACATGACGCTCTGGAAGCTAGAGCGCCGGCGCTATACGCTGAGCCTCCTGTAATAATACATGTGACGCTACATGGCGCTGTTAGAGTCGCTCACCAGATTCGCTTTCATAAATGTGGCATTCACCAGATGCTACCTGCCGCTACGAGTCACTACCTGGCGCTATATCTTCTTAAATAACCCCCTTATAGACCTATTTTGCTTCACAGGAGATGTTAACATTTTGCCGAAGGTATTTTCCCACAGATTGAGAGAAGTGATACTATCACTGCTTGAACCAGACCAATGTGGACCTATGCCGGGGAAAGGAATGTTTATTAATCTTCACAGTGTAACCGTACAGCGGTGGCGCGCCTTGTTTGCCTCATTAGACATCTTCAAGGCTTCTGACTCAGTTGAGTGAGGTTACCTGTGTCTTTTAGACTCTAGTCCAGGTTCTGGTCCCCCTTTAAGGGGGACGTAGAGTCAAAAGAAAAAATAGGTACCTTTTTCCCATATATCTGCTTTTTTTCTGGTCAAGTGCTCAGAAACTTAAAGCAGACCAACAGTCAAAAAGGACTTAAACCAGACCAACACAACAAACAGTGCTCATATACATCCCTCCCCAGGGCAATTTAGATTGCTACCCATAAAAATTCATTTACCTTTTTCTATCTCCTGCTGTAGTAAATTTTAGAAACAAAATGGCGGCTCATGCATTTGCATTTGAAGTGCTGCTGGGCTTCCTGTTACTGTGCATTGTCAGTTGAATCCAGGCAGCAGCATGGCTGAGATGCTGGGAGAGGAGGCTCCAAAATGGCCGCTACCTTTCATTTCCAACTGTGCCAGGCTGTTGGTCCGGTTTAACAATTTCTGTAATAGCGGTTTCTGATTTCCTGGCATCCTTGCGCACTCTTGCCGCCTCCACCTCAGTCACAGTGACTGTACATGCCAGGCACTGAATCAGCACGCCCCCTCCATTGCAATGACATGGCTGTTACAGGGCCAGGGAGTTTTGGGATGAGTGCACGCCACAGGACTTGTTCACAGATCCTGGGAAGTATCTGAGTGCCGGGCCTGGACGAAGCTTTACAGTCCCTTTAAAGTGTACCAAAACCCAGTGGTGCCCCCTCCCTCCTCTGGGTTCTGGTACACTTTTCCAGAAGCTGATGCGATGGAAAAAAGTGGGTATTTGGCTTTTACAGTCCCTTTAAAGTGTACCAAAACCAAGTGGGCCCCCCAAGTGTATCCTATCCTGATTTGATGAGCGCTCTTTAGCTCTATCATCATTACCCCAGCGCCCTGTCGGCATCCGCACCCCTCTGCAGGCTCTTCAAGTCTGCCAGGCCATGCAGAGCCGGGATGCTGGGGTAGAGTTGCACATGCACCGTGGGATCAAGGCAGCAGGTGAGTTTTGTGGGACAGTTATGGCCTAGAGGTAAGGGAGTTGGGCTTGTGGCGGAAGGTGACAGGTTTGATCTCCCAGCCATGGGACATGACTAAAGTGCCCTTGAGGCACCTAACCCCCGAGGAGCGGTCTCTGGCTTCTTACTCACCTCCCTGCGTTCCCCCATCGGGTGGCCGGGACGTGCGCCTCTCGGCTGTCGCACCCTGCGGGCCCCTGCTGCATCGTTGTGTGTGGCGCTGGCTGTGAGAGACGGGGGGGGGGAGCGCGTGGCCTCACTTGTACATGCATTGTAGCCTTGAAGGAGGCAGTTCTCTTCTCGTGATGCGCCGCGGAGGGGGGCGGGGCCCGGCGTGCCGCCCCCCCGAGGATCATTCCAGAAAGTGGCTGGGCCGACGCGCTGCTCTGCTGCTGCTCTCTGCTGCTGGGCCAAGCTCGAGCTTCTTGTTGCGGACGCTTCTGTTATCCCTCCTGTCTGTGTCGTGAGTCCCTCTTTCTTGATGCTTGCTTTTTGCCATTGTATATGCTAAGGCTGACCAGGGGCTCTCTCTCTTTCTTTTTTGTATAGATCGTGGGCTAGGTTGAGGGTTGTGGTTCCTCCCGGTCCCCCTTTTTAATAAGAGGGATCGTTTATAGGCGTAGGCTGATAGAGTCTTGTAGCCTTATTGAATTTTGCTATTCTTAATCACCATAATGGAGGCATCAGGGGATAGTGAGCTGGGGGCCCCATTTGGGCAGGACAGGCTCTGCCCCTTGTGCAGGAGGAATCCTCTGGGTGGATTCAGCACGGTTTGTACCACTTGCGCCAGAGGCATTATTTTGGACCATGAGCGGGCGGTCGTCCCTGACCCTAGCCCTGTATTACCATCGGCCTCTCCGGACCCTCTGCCGTTGCATTCAGCCCCTAGCGAAGGGGGAGCCAGCAAGGGGTCTCATACTGATTTTGCGCATAGGCTGGCCAATCTCGAGAGACAGATCTCGTTGACGGCCCCTAAGAAGGCCTCGAGTAAGAAGCGGCATCTGGAGCCGATTTATTCAGATGACAATCTGTTTGATTGCTTGGGTTCTGCGGAGGATGGTGAGTTGCCAGATGATTCACGCTCAACGGTGGATTATTCTGCTGGCGATGACAGTATCTCTGGTTCCTCCTCGGATGAGGATTCTTGTCTCCCGGATGATACAGAGAATTTGCTCTCCTCCAAGTTGGATACCCTACACATTGTTTCTCCCAGAGCAGCTAAGAGGAAGCAGGGTGATTTATTTCGGCCTGAGAGGCAAAGGCGGGTCTTCCCGGAGCAGCCTCACTTTTCTAACATGATCCTTAAGGGATGGGAAAGGCCCAACAAGTTACCAATGGTCCCTAAGGGCCTGGATAGGCGGTACCCCTTCCCTAATGAGTTGGTTAGGTTATGGTGTCACCCTCCCGTGTCAGGCTTGTCCAACACTACTGTTGTGCTGTCGCCTGACAATGCTTCCTTACGTGACCCTGCAGACAAGCGCATGGATCAGATGGTCTGCCATGCGTTCACCTTTGCTGGTGCCCTCTTTCGGCCTGCGTGTGCCTCGGCTATCGTCTCACTAGCCAACAGGAGAAAGCTGAGATACCTTGTGGCTAGAGCTAAGGCTCGCAAGCGGGCTGATGAGTATAAGGAACTCAAGGCTTGCTTAGATTTCATTGGCTTTGTGGTTACTGCCATGGATGATGTGGTCCGGCTTGGTGCCAGGATTTCGGCCTTGCTTGTTGCTCTGTGCCGTTCACTCTGGCTGAAGCAGTGGTAGGCGGATGCGGCTGCCAAGAAGTCCCTCACAAGTTTACCTTTTGTGGGAAGCCGGCTGTATGGGGAGAGCCTGGACCTTCTAGTCAGAGAAGGAAGCCGGCTCGGTCCTTTAAAGACCCCTCTTCCTATCGTTCCTTTCAAGGAGGAAGAGGTTCTTCATTTACCGGTTCCCCTCAGAGATACCTGGGGCAGAGGTAGGTCCCGCAGCCGACCCAACCCCTCATGGGGAGCTAAGTCCAAACCCCCTACCAAGCCCTCCCAGGCATGAGGGGGCGCCCTCACCCATCCAGGTGGGGGGACAGCTTCTGCTGTTTGCTCAGATCTGACAGCGTCACGTCTCGGATCGGTGGATTCAGGAGGTAGTGTCCTCCAGTTACAAGATAGAGCAGGCCACCCACAAAATTCCTCTGTTCAAGGATATCCCGAAGCCCGCTAAAGGCTTAAGCCTTAAGAACAGCTGTTCAACACCTCCTGCGGATAGGTGTGACTTGCCCTGTACCCCTGCAGGAACAGGGTCGGGGATTCTATTTCAATCTATTCACAGTTCCTAAGAAGGACGGAACGCTAAGGCCGATCCTGGACCTGAAGGGTCTCAACAGGTTTGTAAGTCAGACATTTCCGTATGGAAACGTTGCGGTCGGTGGTGAGATCGCTTTGGCCTGGCGACTTCATGACCACAGTGGAATATTGCTTAGTGTGAGGCCAAGAGCCTTCCTTGCCGAAAATTTGCTATTTCTAGGATTCTGGAGTTCTTTCAACACGGCTTAGACTTGGGTCTCCAGCTGAGCGCCCTCAAGGGTCAGGTCTCGGCTTTAGCCATCTTTTTCCAGAGGTCCATTGCCAACCATAGGTTGATCAAGACTTTTTTCCAGGGAGTTAACCATGTCCGGCCACCGCGTAAGTCAGTATTACCGGTGTGGGACTTGAATTTAGTACTATCTGCTCTCCAGGGTCCTCTTTTTGAGCTTTTGAGCGATGCTGTATTGTCTATATTGGCTTTCAAAGTGGTCTTTCTGGTAGCGATCACCTCGGTGCGTCGTGTATCTGAGCTGGCTGAGCTTTGTATGAAACCACCCTACTTTGAGCTGCACAGGGATAAGGTGGTTTTTCGCTTCAAACCTGATTTCTTACCTAAGGTCTTTCTCCCTTTCACCTTAATGAGGAAGTTGTATTACCTGGCTGCGACTGAATCCTTCAGGAAATCGGATTTGCTCTTTGTCCTAACAGAGGGTCCTAGGAAAGGACTGCCACCAGCCAAGTCCACTCTCAGTAAGTGGATCAGACAGGCGGTGGTACAAGCATATAAAATTTCACTGTGCAAAAGAACAACAGAAACTCCGCGGGGAATAATGTATTTTTAAAGCTGGGTGGTTAACACCAGAACACCTTGAATGTGGGTAATACAATCAATTCTTGTGGATCCCAACACCAAAGATAGTTAAATCACGTACCAGATGATCTTAATAAACTGGTGCTTCAAATATTAACTCCTTATGTAAACACTCCTCCCAGTCGCATCAAACGCTCACATCAAATCGCCATTCCAAACCAGGGTGCGTTTTAAATCCTCTTTAGGAGTCAAAACTCCCTTAATTGTATGCCGAATTAAACTCCAATAACGTGGGTCCTTTTGTTGAGTCGAGAGTCAAAACTTTCGTACTCTGGTTGTTCAGCAGCTTTAGGCTCCTACACGAAGCTTAGCAGTGCTGCAGATTTCCTCCTCACAGGCTGGGAGAAACAGGCAGCAGGTTGATGATGCGTCTGGGGGGGGCGGAGCCTCCTGGTGGTACAAGCATATTCTGCCAGGGGGAAGGAACCCCCTTTTTGGATCACAGCTCATTCTACCAGAGCTATTGGTGCATCTTGGGCTTTTCAGCACCAGGCATCGGTGGAGCAAGTTTGTAAGGCTGCAACTTGGTCTTCTGTTTATACTTTTACAAAGTTTTACAAGGTGGATGTCAGGGCCTCAGCTGACGCTGTTTTTGGCTGAAAGGTGCTTCAGGCGGTAGTGAAATGAACTACATGCTGTTCCGCACTGGGGATCCCGCCCATTTGGACACTTCTTTTGGATGTCCCAAAGGAATTTTTTCCCCAATGCACCACTAGCTATTTCTTAATAATATATAGATGTGGGTGTGCCTTAAAGGAATCCCCAAAAAAGAGTATATCCAAATACAAGTACACAATATGTGTGGCCCCAGCTACCACCAGGGGCGTCCCCAGGCACCACCAAATAAATTGCTAAATTAAAAGTATATCATAAGTAATCAATATTTATTAATGATTACAAAAGTACCATCACAAATATATTAAAAACAAAATACTAGTAGCAGGGACACAGACAATCATCCCTCTTCCTCCTTGTGAAAAATATATAGATCCCTATCACACAATATAAGATGCAATATAAGTAAAGTGGCAATATTAAGGTGCTAAATGCTAATAAAAGTGCTAAGTGCTATAATATAACATTCAAAACCTGTAAAAATTTGTCCCATATAGAAAAAGAGAACAAATAACCAATCAACTTGCCCCAAACTGGAATAAATTTGTAAATAATAAAAAGTGCATAACATATCACCAAATCAGAAGTTGAGAGGTGTCCCTGCTAGTAACTGGCATCCTGATCCCCACGCGTTCCGTGAGACAAGCTCACTTCTTCAAAGGTGCCAGTCTTTTGGATGTCCCAATCGTGAGATATGGGACGGCCTGCACTGGATGTAGGGAAAATACAATTCTGTGAAACTCACCTGTAGAATTGTTTTTGGATAAATCCAGTCCAGGCCGTCCCAACCCGCCCTTGTGTTCATTATGTCCTGTATGCCTGTTATGATGATCAACCATTTTTGTTCATGGGACACTGTTTTTTTTCTAGTTGTTTGCTAGAGAGAGTACAAACTGAAGCTATGTGAAGTAACATGGTTTCTTAGGCCTCCCGGCCTGCCCTCCTTTGTTGAATACTGCGTTTAAACCACTGGGGAATGATAGAGGGGCAGCTGCCTTTATAGGGGGCTGGGAGGAGCTACATCTTTGATCTTGCAGTCAAGCGCCCCCTAGGGGCGAACACCCAGTCGTGAGATATGGGACGGCCTGGACTGGATGTATCCAAAAATAATTCTACAGGTGAGTTTCACAGAATTGTATTTTTTTACGGTTTCCTTTTGGATTTCGGAGATCTGCCTGGGTGAGCTATTTCCAGGGCGAACTGGGGGGTGTTCTGCAGCCGGGTTTCCCAAACCAGCAACCCAAAACCTGAAAAGTGTTTCAAAACTCAGATGACAGAGTTTTGTGCACTTCTCTGTGAGAGCCCCTAGGTCAGGGGTGCATGCGGGACACAGGAAGCCATGAGAGGGATCCGCCTCTATCCTGTTCTGGTGCAGTTACGCCAAATAATTTGCAACATTTTGGTTCTGCATCACCAAGATCCTATTAAAAGTGGAACAAAACCCAGGGCAGCAGGCCCTGTAATCCAAAAGATTCCAGGGCTGGCCGCTGGCCTTCCCTTGGGGCATCCTGAATTGTTTACAATTGTTTAAAACCCCACAGATCACTGGCATCTGCTTACCTTTATATATGTACTGAGGGTGTCCTGCATGCAGAAAGTTTGTCAAACCATTGTACCAGGGGTGTGTATGATACAAATAATATTAAAATAAGCCTCTCTGCCCTTCTGGGTGGGGGCTTTGTGGATCCCCTCCCCCTTAAGTGCGCCAGACTGGGATGCCCCACTGTGTGAAACCCACCAGATCGCCCAGTATAACTTACCTCTTCCTGGTCTAACGGCACATGCGAGGGCTCTCGTCCAATCAGAGCCTTTTTCTGTGCTTAGGTAATTCTGCAAATGGTTCTGATTGTTTACAATGGGGAGCGAGAGCGGGCGCATCCCCTGCATCCTCGGGCTGCGCGTGTGCTCCCATCCCAGCCATTCAGGTTGTGGCGGGAGTGTGCATGCTGCTGAGGATGCAGCCATTCTCGCTCGCCAATGAAGCCTATCAGAGGCATTTGCCAAATGACGGCAAATGCCTCTGATTTGATGAGAGGCCGTGTAAGCACCGTTGGACCTGGAAGTTGTATTGGGTGATCTGGTAGGTTTCACACAGTGGGGCATCCCAATTTGGCGCACCTAAGGGGGGTCTGTGAGGGTACCCCCCCCCCCCCCCAGGAGGGCAGAGAGGCTTTTCGTGTCATGCACACCCCTGGTACAATGGTTTGACAAACTTTCTGCACGCAGGAGACCTTCGGTACATATATAAAACAAAAAGGGGATCACAGATGAACACCCCATGCATGAGAATATGTAAAACAGGAATTGTATTTAGACTCTAAAGTGGACCAAAACCCATGGAGATCGGCCCGGGAATCTATACGATTCCAGGGCTGCTTCATTCCTTCCCCCCTGGGGCATCCAAAATTGGGATGCCCCGCTGTGTGAAACCGCCCAGGTCGCCCAGAAACTCACCTTCTTTTCTGGTCCAAAAGCGCATGCACGAGCAGCGGCCACATCCCCGCTATCCGTTTAGCAGGGCACGTGTCTGCACCAGGCATTTGTGAATGGCCAGCATGGGCACGCTCTCTGTTAAGAGCTTAGCCGGGGATGTGGTCGCCAGCGAGCTCGGATCAGCACGCCTTAGAAGAAGTGGCAGGAGCGGATTTAAGCGTGCTGATTGGACAAGACCCCAAAACCCAGGATAGTCAAAATTGTAAAAACTTTAAACAAAGTCGGGCCATTCAGATCCACAATACAGGGGTTATTAGCTCTATGAGAGATTGTAACACTTGCCACAGAGGGCAGCAGTGTCTGACACATGTAACAAGACAAATGTAACAAACATAAAGATACATCATATGTACACAATCTATTTGTAGGATACAATGTATAGCTTCAGCTTCACACTATGGATGTCACAATCCAGAGCAGAAAAAATATAATACCAAAAAAATAAAAGACTCTATATATTTATTTACAACTGCACCACGTGACCCAAACAGGATAAAAAAAAAAAATAGGGGCAATATACAGTGATCATATGAAATCCTTAAACCAGACCTTCACCGCGATTTACTGAAAAGACCAAACCCTTAAAAAACTATTCCCCAGCATCTAAAATTAATATATTTTAAGTTTTCAGTCACTTATTATTCTTTCCCCCACTGGGCTGCAACTCTGTTCAGGACTTTAGGATACGGGCTCCACCATCTTGAATCAGAAGCATCACACTTACTGAGGAGAGGAGGGTGGGATAAAATACAGGGGGGGGGGGGGGGTTATAGCTGTGCTTTGCTCAGACAGAGCAGAGCTGGGGTCAGGAAAAGGACAGCAATCCCAGAATGCAGAGCAGCACAGTCAGAAAGCACTTCCTGTTCGCAGGCTGCCTGTTGTTCCATGAGCCGCCATCTTGGATGTTTAAAGGCTCATAACATGCAGCAGATGCAGGTAGGATGAGTTTTAATGTGAGCAATCTGTATGTACAGGGTGTGGGAAACATATAAGATAGACTCTTATTCAGAGTGAAAGACCGCTTTAAAGTGGACCAACACCAAGACCCTTTAAAGTGGACCAACACCAAAACCCAGGATTTTGAATATCTGGGTTTTGGTCCACTTCGGTGGGGCACCCCGATCGGGGGCTGTGTGAAACCCCCCAGAAAGCCCCAAAAACTCACCTCTCCCCGCTCCCACATTACCGCTGCAGCCAATCCCCGCCGACGGACAAGCGGGAGGCAGCGACGGACAAGAGAGCGCACCCGCCGCCGCCTCCCACGCGTCACTCTTACAAGGCGCTAGAGGGACGCGCGGGAGGTGGCGGCGGGCGCCGCTGGATCGAGGAGCAGGTAGGGATTTAGGGGTTTCTGGGGGGTGTCACACAGCGATCGGGGTGCCCCGCAGTCAGGGAGCTGATCGGTCCGGGAATCTTATAGATTCCCGGGCCGATCAGGGGAGGGTGTTGGTCCACTTTAAGGCAGAGGTTAGACAGCCAATACACATACGATCTCTCCATCACCTATGCCCGAACAGGGGATCAGAAACATGGGCTGAGTTCATTAAAGCAGACCAACACCTGTTTCCTGCTAACTGGTGTTGGTCTGCATTTGGCTGCAATAAGACTCTGGATGGGGGCATACAAGATGTTGGAGCCCCCCAGCACATCGACCCCCCCCCCCCCCCCGAACGTCCGCAATTCTTACCTGTCCCTCTATCGGTCGGGAATGGAGCCCCACGTTTCGCTGGGTAATCATTGCAGGCTCTCTGGGGGGCAATGTGTGGGGGGGGCCCCCTGAGCCTGTTTTATTGCAGCCAGATGCTGACAGGGGCTGACTGGCCACAGGGTGACCCGCACAAATGACCGGTGGGCTGCACTGCTTTGGGGCAGTCGGGCCACTACATTTACTTACACTCCCATCCAATCCCAACCCCGCATCCCCTTCCTCACTTTATCCCGTCACCCAAGCAACTCCAGCCATGTTCGCCCCCCAATGATATAACCTCAGTCTTGGAACACACTGGTTGGCTGGCCAGGAAGCAGTACAGATGCCACTGGCTGGTAATGGGCAGGCCAGGTGCTGGTAAAATCCTGGGCTGATTTTTGGCCCCAGTCCGCCACTGGACGCTGACCAACACCCTATTGCAGGCAAAGAGGTGTTGGTCTGCTCTAACCTCCCTGGCGTTGTGAAAAAGACAAATGCAATGGTAACGAAAGCGTTACCATTGCATTTGTCTCTGACACACGGCTCCGCCCCCATGAGCCTTTGCGGCTCACAGAGACGGAACCCGGAAGCGGAGACGGACGCCGCAGCCGCGGCTCTCACCTGCGATCGCGGCGGAGACATCGCTGGATCGCAGGGAGAAGGTAAGGAGGCTGCGCCGCCCGCTCTTGCTCCCAAATCGATCCCGAGCGTGACTCGGGGTTACCGCCACTTACAGCGCAAATTAACCCCGAGTCACGCTCGGGATCGCCGCCAAGGGGGTTAATGAGCAAGTAGATCTCAGCCCATGTATCTAATTTGCATTATCCCTAATTTGGGATGCTCCGCTGTGTGTATCCAATTAAAGATGCCCCATAAAGAGGTCACAGAGGCCCCAACCTCACACCCAAGAGTCGTATAGAATTGATGGGGGTGTTGCTCCTCTTTAAAGCAAACCTAAATCCTGTCTTACAACTCTGTCCAAGAAGGGCCATGCTATACAGAGACGGGCAGGCTGATTCATTACTCGCGCCAGGTACCGGCAGATGAGCGTCTGTGGCGAGGTGCTCAGAGCGACCGCTAGTAGTCGTTGTGATCGGCCGTGAGACGCTATTACACAGCGCCTCAGCCGCTGGCCAGCATTGATGAATTTGATGTGTGAGTCGCTGTAACACCAGTACAGAGCTATATGGGAGCGAACGGTAGCGACTGGTCAGTGTGAGCGACTCAAACCATATTCATCAAAAAATCAGCCTCAAACAGCGACAGCGCTCAGAATTGTGTCGCTGTAGCCCAGAGCGCCAGACGCTGTGTGATTAAAGTCAGTGACTGTTGATTTTTCAACTACCTCTGCTGGAAGTTTGTTTCAAGCATCTACTACTCTTTCTGTAAAATAATATTTTCTAACATTGCTCCTGATCTTCCCCCCGACTAGCTTCAGGTTGGGCCCCTTGTTCTATCATTAAGTTTCTTCTTAAAAACACTTCCCTCCTGAACCTTATTCAATCCTTTCACATATATAAAGGTCTCCATCATGTCCCCCCTCTCCCTTCTTTCCTCCAGACTGTACAAATTAAGTTCTTTAAGTCTCTCCTGATAAGTTTTAAGTTTAAGTCCTTCCACCATTTTCGTTGCCGGCCTTTGGACACGTTCTATTTGAATAATGTCTTTTTGCAGGTAAGGTCTCCAGAACTGCACACAGTATTCTAGCTGTGACCTCACCAGGGCTCTATACAGCGGCATCACAACCTCCCTCTTCCTACTGGTGATGCCTCGAGCTATGCAGCCGAGCATCCTGCTTGCTTTTCCCACTGCCTGGCTACACTGTCCACTCATCTTGCAGCTATCAGTAATCAGTATCTCTAAATCTCTCTCCTCCGAGGTCCTGGCTAACACAGTGCTGCCCATACGGTGCTCAGAGAAGGGAGTCCTTCTACCCAAGTGCAGGATTTTACATTTAGAGACATTAAACTCCAGTTTCCACAGATTTGACCATCTATCCAGTAAAGCTAAATCATTTTCCATGTTGCAGACACCTCCAGGAATATCCCCCCTATTACTAACCTTTGTATCATCAGCAAACAGACAAACTTTTTAGGCGTGCTTTAAAAAGCACCCGGCAGCTCTTCACTCCTGGCGCTGTCTAATGAATATTCATGAGCAGTGATAAGGATCTCGCGCTCCTGTTCCTGGCGTGTGAAGCTGCACAAGGTCTCCTGGCTGTATCGGGCCCTCCATCTGCTGGAGAGAGATTTCCCATTCCAGCCGAGGAAGAGATACAAATGGCAGATTAGAGGGTCAGCTCCGAGGGCCCCGCTCTCCAGCCGGGAGGGGGACAGGAGTTGCTGCAGCCCCATAGCTCTCCCTATGGTGATGAATAGCTTTTAAATCATGGTTCATGTACAAGTTGGCTTAAGCTCTGTAACCTATAGCTACAGGAATAAATCAAGGCAACTGGATTCTTCAATGCTCGCTCACTCCTTCTTCTCGTTTTCATATTCCCTCCTTCGCTCTTCAACACTTGCTTCTGCTTCTTCTCTTTTTCACATTCCCTGTTTCTCTTTCATCATTTTATATTCCCTTCTTCTCTCTTCAACACTCGCTTCTTCTCTTTTTCATATTCCCTTCTTCTCTTTCATCATTTTACATTCTCTTCTTCTTTCTTCAATACTCACTCCTTCTCTTTTTCACATTCCCTTTCTTCTCTTTCATCATTTTACATTCCCTTCTTCTCTCTTCAACACTCACTTCTTCTCTTTTTCACATTCCCTTCTTCTCTCTTCAACACTCACTCCTCCTTCTCTTTTTCACATTCCCTTTCTTCTCTTTCATCATTTTACATCCCTTTCTTCTCTCTTCAACACTCGCTCCTTCACTTTTTCACATTCCCTCCTTCTCTTTCATCATTTTACATTCCCTTCTTCTCTCTTCAACACTCACTCCTCTTTTTCACTTTCCCTTTCTTCTCTTTCATCATTTTACATCCCCTTCTTCTCTCTTCAACACTCACTTCTTCTCCTTTTCACATTCCCTTTCTTCTCTTTCATCATTTTACATCCCCTTCTTCTCTCTTCAACACTCACTCCTTCACTTTTTCACATTCCCTCCTTCTCTTTCATCATTTTACATTCCCTTCTTCTCTCTTCAACACTCGCTCCTTCTCTTTTTCACATTCCCTTCTTCTCTCTTCAACACTCACTCCTCCTTCTCTTTTTTTACATTCCCTTTCTTCTCTTTTATCATTTTACATTCCCTTCTTCTCTCTTCAACACTCACCTTTTCTTCTCTTTTCACATTCCTTTCTTCTCTCTTTAACCCTCACTTCTTCTTCTCTTTACCACATTCCCTCTATCTCAAACTCATTTTTTGCATACCTGTCCTCACTTTTCCATGTAAAGTGGACCAAAACCCACCCTGGAGTGAGATTCCAGGGCAGGCATACTCGCTCATCCAGGGGCATCCTGGAATCTGTGTCAAACCCCCCGGGCCGCCTGAAATGTCACCTTCTTTCCCAGTGAAACGGCAAACGGATCCGAGCGTGCTGACTGGACGAGAGGCTGTGCATGTGCCGTAGGTCCGAAAATGGGGGCAGCGTCAGGTAGCGGCAGGGGAACACCGGAGACGTCACGCAATTACACATTTATGAAGCCAAATCTAGTGAGCGACTAGAACAGCGCCATGTAGCGTCCGATTCATCCTTATCCCAGGCTCAGCGTACAGCGCTGGCGTTCAGCCTTGCACAGCGCCACGTCTTACCTCTCGCTACCTGGCGCTCTCCCATACATTTCTATGGACGATCCTTAAATCCCTTTCCTGATCCCAATTTATTTTTTTTCCCTAAAAAAAACACACAAACCTTCTGACATGTATTCTGGGCAAGAAAATGACATTTTTGAAAACTTTTTTGATTAATAATATTTTTATGCAGAATTGTCCTGACATGTCTGGTATTAAAGTGTTCATGTTACAATGTTATAACAATGTCATTCCATGTGATTTCGCTTTGTTACTGGAGGATATGTGTTCAAAAACAGACTTTAATCACACAGCGTCTGGCGCTATGGTCTAAAGCGACCCAATTTCGAGCGCCGGAACTGTTTGAGGCTGATTTTTTGATGAATGTGTTGAGTCAGTCGCACTGAGCTGGTGCTACCATTCGCTCCCATACAGCGTAGTACTGCGAACCACATAACGTATTCAACAATGCTGGCCAGCAACTGAGGCGCTCTGAAACAACGAACCATGGACGAGCACAGCGATTACTAGCGTTCGCTCTGAAATCCACGCTCATCAGTCGCTACCTGGCGTTAGTAATTAATCAGCTTCCAAACTGAAGAAGTTGAATTTCAGTAGAATGAATTAAAACCTGTCAGCCAATCAGATGCTTAGAGGGCGATTCATTAATAGCGCCAGGTAGCGACAGTTGAGTGACTGTAGCAGTATTTTCACAGCGCCCGCTGTGCTTGGCCGTTGTTCGGTTGTTGACAGCGACTCAGTCGGTGTGCAGTAATGTTGAATATTGGGTGATGAGTCGCTATTTGACAGGTTCCGCGCTGTATGGGAGCGCATGATAGCGACTGGCTCTAGCGACCGGCTCCCACCATATTCATCAAAAAATCACGCTCCAAAAATTCTCGCGCTGTGAAATGCATGTTTAAACCCCAGAGCGCTGGCGGTGTCGATGGGTTAAAAGTAGTTTTTTAACCCCCAAACCACCATATTTTCGGAAACCAAAAAAAAACAAGTTTATAAAATAATTTAGTAATATGAATACATTAATATCAGACCTGTAATATCAATTCTGCACAAAATTTTTTTTTTTTTTTTTACCTTAAAAAATTATCTAACATGGCAGAAGTGGTCACAGAATTTTTCACATTTAAAAAAAAAAAAAAACAATAACAATTAATTATGAATATTTAAAGATTGTTCCATTGAAATGCATTGGAGAGCGCCAGGTAGCGAGAGGTCATACCTGTCGCTGTTCAAGGTCGGACGCTGGCGCTGTGGGCTGAGGCTGGAATAATGATGAATGAGTGGCTATATGGCGCTATCTCAGTCGCTAAGCAGGATTGGCTTGATAAATGTGTGATTGTGGTGGGGAGCCGGCGTTCTCGTGGCGGGGCCCGTCATTACCGGCCGCTCACCAGTCGCTACCTGTCGCTATCCCTTGTTAAATAAGGGCCTAAGCAAGCTAGAGTAAGGAAGTCTATGATATGTAACTGTTTTAAAACTGTTTGCTTTTGAAAAATAGTGTTGCAAACAAATTGAAAATTAAAACAATTACAGATAAGCTCAGCACATTGAAGACAGGATCTTGCCACACAATAATGGAAACTTTCAAAAAAATGCCATAGAAACGGAATTAACCTTTAAGTTCGGTGCCCAAGCCAAACCTACCGGGCCCAACTTTATAGGGGTTCAGTGAACACTACCATAGGGCACAATGGTCAGCACTGTACTGAAGAGCTTAGAATTAATATGACACATCTTTATCCGTACAGAAGTTGCATTGTGACTAGGGATGAGCGAATCGATCCGGACGAACCCGGATTCGATCCGAATTTCAGGAAAAATTCGATTCGGATCGAATCCGAATTTCCCCGCGATTCGATCACTCGAAGTTTTCCTTTAACATCCATTCATTTACATTTACAGGCATTCTAAGATGGCGGACGGGACATGTCTGGACATCTATCCCGCGCCAGTGCAAGCTGGGGCAGTCACATGCAGCCTATCAGCAGCCAGCAAGCCCGGTGACGTCACACAGCGGTATTTAACGGCGGCCATCTTGCTTTTCCTCATTTCTCTATTGCATTCGTGACAGACAGAACGCTGTGTAGCTGAGGCAGTTAGACAGGCTGGAGACAGGGACAGACAGGGACAGGCTGGAGACAGGCAGGAGACAGGCAGGAGACAGACAGGAGACAGACAGGAGACAGACAGAAAGCCAGGGAAAGGTAGGAAAAACGGAGCTGGCTAACAGGGAGATTTTTTTTTTTTCATCCAGCCTTTGTTAGCGTTTTCAGGCTGCTTATAGTAACTAACTGTGCATATATACTGAACTGATCTTAAGTCTGCTGTGAGGCATCCCATTCTGTGACTAAAGCAGCCTCTGTTTAAGACCATATAAGCATTTGCTCTTATCATATTTGAAATTAGCCTGATAAAGACACTTTTGCTGGGCAAAGCACTACTGGACCCTGCCAGGTGCACTCCTATTTGGGGCATCCCATTCTGTGACTAAAGCAGCCTCTGTTTAAGACCATATAAGCATTTGCTCTTATCATATTTGAAATTAGCCTGATAAAGACACTTTTGCTGGGCAAAGCACTACTGGACCCTGCCAGGTCCATTCCTGCCCAGGGCATCCCATTCTGTGACTAAAGCAGCCTCTGTTTAAGACCATATAAGCATTTGCTCTTATCATATTTGAAATTAGCCTGATAAAGACACTTTTGCTGGGCAAAGCACTACTGTACCCTGCCAGGTCCATTCCTGCCCAGGGCATCCCATTCTGTGACTAAAGCAGCCTCTGTTTAAGACCATATAAGCATTTGCTCTTTTCATATTTGAAATTAGGCCTGATAAAGACACTTTTGCTGGGCAAAGCACTACTGTACCCTGCCAGGTCCATTCCTGCCCAGGGCATCCCATTCTGTGACTAAAGCAGCCTCTGTTTAAGACCATATAAGCATTTGCTCTTATCATATTTGAAATTAGCCTGATAAAGACACTTTTGCTGGGCAAAGCACTACTGTACCCTGCCAGGTCCATTCCTGCCCAGGGCATCCCATTCTGTGACTACAGCAGCCTCTGTTTAAGACCATATAAGCATTTGCTCTTATCATATTTGAAATTAGCCTGATAAAGACACTTTTGCTGGGCAAAGCACTACTGGACCCTGCCAGGTCCATTCCTGCCCAGGGCATCCCATTCTGTGACTAAAGCAGCCTCTGTTTAAGACCATATAAGCATTTGCTCTTATCATATTTGAAATTAGCCTGATAAAGACACTTTTGCTGGGCAAAGCACTACTGTACCCTGCCAGGCCCATTCCTGCCCAGGGCATCCCATTCTGTGACTACAGCAGCCTCTGTTTAAGACCATATAAGCATTTGCTCTTATCATATTTGAAATTAGCCTGATAAAGACACTTTTGCTGGGCAAAGCACTACTGTACCCTGCCAGGTCCATTCCTGCCCAGGGCATCCCATTCTGTGACTAAAGCAGCCTCTGTTTAAGACCATATAAGCATTTGCTCTTATCATATTTGAAATTAGCCTGATAAAGACACTTTTGCTGGGCAAAGCACTACTGTACCCTGCCAGGTCCATTCCTGCCCAGGGCATCCCATTCTGTGACTACAGCAGCCTCTGTTTAAGACCATATAAGCATTTGCTCTTATCATATTTGAAATTAGCCTGATAAAGACACTTTTGCTGGGCAAAGCACTACTGGACCCTGCCAGGTGCACTCCTATTTGGGGCATCCCATTCTGTGACTAAAGCAGCCTCTGTTTAAGACCATATAAGCATTTGCTCTTATCATATTTGAAATTAGCCTGATAAAGACACTTTTGCTGGGCAAAGCACTACTGGACCCTGCCAGGTCCATTCCTGCCCAGGGCATCCCATTCTGTGACTACAGCAGCCTCTGTTTAAGACTATATAAGCATTTGCTCTTATCATATTTGAAATTAGCCTGATAAAGACACTTTTGCTGGGCAAAGCACTACTGTACCCTGCCAGGTCCATTCCTGCCCAGGGCATCCCATTCTGTGACTACAGCAGCCTCTGTTTAAGACCATATAAGCATTTGCTCTTATCATATTTGAAATTAGCCTGATAAAGACACTTTTGCTGGGCAAAGCACTACTGGACCCTGCCAGGTCCATTCCTGCCCAGGGCATCCCATTCTGTGACTACAGCAGCCTCTGTTTAAGACCATATAAGCATTTGCTCTTATCATATTTGAAATTAGCCTGATAAAGACACTTTTGCTGGGCAAAGCACTACTGTACCCTGCCAGGTCCATTCCTGCCCAGGGCATCCCATTCTGTGACTACAGCAGCCTCTGTTTAACCCTTTAAACGCCAGCCACGTAAATTTTACGTGGCTGCCTCTCCAACAGTTAAACGCCAGCCACGTAAAATTTACGTGCCTGACTTTCCCCAGTAAAAAAAAAAAAAGTAAAAATAAAAGACACTTACCTGACCCCTCGTTCGATCCGGTCGGGTCTCCTCTTCAGCCAGAGGGGCTCCGATCGCCCATCGGGGCTCCTCCGGCTGCAGGGGAGGGCCCGGAACAGGGTGCCCCCCCCCCCCGTTTCAGCAGCCGCCCGGTTTACTGTAAAAAAAAAAACAAAAAAAAAACCTACCTTTGTCCCCGCCGGCTCCCGCAGGCTCTCCTCTTCACGGGGGGGGGCTCCGATCCCGATCCCCCCCCCCCCCGCTCTTCTGTCTTCTGGAGGGGGCATAACAGCCCTCCTCCCTTGCCTCTTCCGATGGCGGCCGCCATCTTGGTGACGTCACGGGGCGGGGCCAGATGACGTCACCGCCGGGTGTCATCGGGGCACCCGGCAGTTCGTTTCTCAGATGCCGGTGACGGCTGGGCGGGGAAGGAGGGAGGTAGGCGATCCTCCGATCGCCTGCCTCCCCCCTTCTCTGCCCAGCCGTCACTGACAGCAGATCGCCGCGGGACACAGAAGATGAAGATCGGAGGTGAGTAAAGTAAAAGTTTTTTTTTTTTTTTTAATAAACTTTTTTAAAAAAACGTGTCTTGTCTTTTTTTTTTTACCTTTTAACCCTTTGTGAACTGGTAAGGGGTCCATGTGACCCCTTATACCAGTTCACAGGGCTCGGGGGTCTGGCAAGTCACCTGCGCTAGCGGGTGGCTTGCCATTAACCCCCGGCACCCCCATTACCTGCCTCCCCAAAGGCCAGGGGGGGGCAGAAGAGCCCGGGCCCACATGGGCTATGTGGGCTCGTAGGCTGCAGGGTGGGGGGGCCACAAAAGCTGGCCCCCCCACTCTGTGCCTACAAGCCCCCATAGCTGGTCCCGGGCTGGTTACTGTGGGTAAGGGGGACCCCACGTCAATTTTTTTTTGATTTTTAAGGGTTTTTAACCCTTAAAAATCAAAAAAAAAATGGAGTCCACCCCCCCTGGGAGGGGGGACCCTATGTCATTTTTTTTTTTTGATTAACCCTTTGTGTTCTGTCATCCAGCAGCTATAAAAGGCTTCTAGCAAGTGAGCAGAAGCCAGTGATCGCCGAGGGACAGAGTGCTCCAGGATGGATGGGAGGTGAGTACAGTGTAAAAAAAAAAAAAAAAAAATTAATAAAATATTTTTTCTCTTTTGTGTGTCTGTGTCATTTTTTACTTTTAACCTCTTGTGAACTGGTAAGGGGTCCATGACCCCTATACCAGTTCACAAGGCTGGGGGGATGGCAAGCCACCTGCGCTAGCGGGTGGCTTGCCATTAACCCCCGGCACCCCCATTACCTGCCTCCCCAAAGGCCAGGGGGGGGCAGAAGAGCCCGGGCCCATATGGGCTATGTGGGCTCGTAGGCTGCAGGGTGGGGGGGCCACAAAAGCTGGCCCCCCCACTCTGTGCCTACAAGCCCCCATAGCTAGTCCCGGGCTGGTTACTGTGGGTAAGGGGGACCCCACGTCATTTTTTTTTTGATTTTTAAGGGTTTTTAACCCTTAAAAATCAAAAAAAAAAAATGGGGTCTCCCTCCCCTGGGAGGGGGGACCCTATGTCATTTTTTTTCTCGATTTAACCCTTTGTAGTGTGGATGGTTTTTGTGTTTTTTTTTGTGAATGTTATAAAATACTTGTTTCAGTTAGGGGGGGTCTCCTGGGCAGGAACGGGGGGCTACCGATAAATATGTGGTACCGTTCTAATCGGTAGAAATGGGGCTTTCACATGCAATATGATTTTCCTTAATAAAATACATTTTTTATTTAAAATAAAGGAGTCAATTTTCTAAAAAAAAAATTTTATTTATTTATTTTTTTTTTCACTTAATAATATTGTAAAAAAAAAAAAAAAATTACAAACAAGACATTTCATGTTAAAGTCTAAACTCTGCTGCAAAAAAAAATATATATAATTTTTCTGAAAGTTCCAGCAAAAATGGCGCAAAACATGTCGCAAAACATGATGCAAAATGGGGAAAAATGGCCTGTCAACAGAGGGTGACAAAATCTCAAGTAGGCTGGCATTTAAAAGGGTTAATAGTACCTATGCATGTTGGGTATTGTTCTGTTCGGGGGACCTTGCGCTTTCAGACTTAGCTTGTTTTTTCTGGTTTGCATATTTATATTTTAGGAAAAGGTGTTTTTTATTCAGCTTTTTTATAAATTTTTTAGGGAAACCCTGCGCAACCAAAGAATTCTTTGAGGAATTAATTCCAGAAAGATGAGCCCACTACAGCAAGCTGGGTACCCTTAGAAAGCTTAACGTGTGTACTTTCAGGGAATATATGGTTTATGGGGGATATTCCAAATGTAAAGGGTTGTTTTGGTTGAAAAATCGCAAGGTGCGCACTTTGTCTGCAGAGCTGAAATTTTCAAGTAAAATTACCGTTACGCACATGCTTTACTTTGGGGTGTTTGGCAACTCTTCCCTTGACAGAACCTATGCATGTTGTGTATCGTTCTGTTCGGGAGATGTTGCTTTTTCAGATTAAACTTGATTTTTCTTGTTTGTATATAGTTTTTTTAGGAAAATGTGGCTTTGATTCTGCTTTTTTATCCTTTTTTTAGGGAAACTCTTTGCAACCAAAGATTACGTTGAGGGATTACTTCCAGAAAACTATGGCCACATCCACAAGCCTGGTACGCCTAGAAAGCCTGAGGTGTGTACTTCCAGAGAATATATAGTTTGTTGGGGGTATTTTAAATGTAAAGGGTTGTTTTTCTGGAAAAACCGCAAGGTGCGCATATTGCATAGCATAGTTGTATTTTATCTGAAAATCTCCTAAAGCGCTGTTTCAGTTTGGGGGAGTCTCCTGGGCAGGAAAGGGTGTCTACCTATACATATGTGGTACCGCTGTAACCGGGAGAAATTGGGATTTCACACGCAATAAGATTTTATTGACAAACTTACATTTTTTATTCCCAAAAAAACTACAATATGTAAAAATTTTTTTTTTTTTTTGCACATATTTCACCCAAAAATATTAAGAATACACCTAACAAATGACAAACAAGACATTTCATGTTAAAGCCCAGACTCTGCTGAAAAAAACAATATATCATTTTCCTGGGAAATCCCTGGAAATCCCCTCAAAAATCACAGTTGAACAAGGGGAGCGCAAAATAGTGCAAAATGGTCTGGCAACAAAGGGTGACAAAATCTCAAGGTAGGCTGGCGGTTAAAGGGTTAAGACCATATAAGCATTTGCTCTTATCATATTTGAAATTAGCCTGATAAAGACACTTTTGCTGGGCAAAGCACTACTGGACCCTGCCAGGTCCATTCCTGCCCAGGGCATCCCATTCTGTGACTAAAGCAGCCTCTGTTTAAGACCATATAAGCATTTGCTCTTATCATATTTGAAATTAGCCTGATAAAGACACTTTTGCTGGGCAAAGCACTACTGTACCCTGCCAGGCCCATTCCTGCCCAGGGCATCCCATTCTGTGACTACAGCAGCCTCTGTTTAAGACCATATAAGCATTTGCTCTTATCATATTTGAAATTAGCCTGATAAAGACACTTTTGCTGGGCAAAGCACTACTGGACCCTGCCAGGTGCACTCCTATTTGGGGCATCCCATTCTGTGACTAAAGCAGCCTCTGTTTAAGACCATATAAGCATTTGCTCTTATCATATTTGAAATTAGCCTGATAAAGACACTTTTGCTGGGCAAAGCACTACTGGACCCTGCCAGGTGCACTCCTATTTGGGGCATCCCATTCTGTGACTAAAGCAGCCTCTGTTTAAGACCATATAAGCATTTGCTCTTATCATATTTGAAATTAGCCTGATAAAGACACTTTTGCTGGGCAAAGCACTACTGGACCCTACCAGGTCCATTCCTGCCCAGGGCATCCCATTCTGTGAATACAGCAGCCTCTGTTTAAGACCATATAAGCATTTGCTCTTATCATATTTGAAATTAGGCCTGATAAAGACACTTTTGCTGGGCAAAGCACTACTGTACCCTGCCAGGTCCATTCCTGCCCAGGGCATCCCATTCTGTGACTAAAGCAGCCTCTGTTTAAGACCATATAAGCATTTGCTCTTATCATATTTGAAATTAGCCTGATAAAGACACTTTTGCAGGGCAAAGCACTACTGTACCCTGCCAGGTCCATTCCTGCCCAGGGCATCCCATTCTGTGACTACAGCAGCCTCTGTTTAAGACCATATAAGCATTTGCTCTTATCATATTTGAAATTAGCCTGATAAAGACACTTTTGCTGGGCAAAGCACTACTGGACCCTGCCAGGTGCACTCCTATTTGGGGCATCCCATTCTGTGACTAAAGCAGCCTCTGTTTAAGACCATATAAGCATTTGCTCTTATCATATTTGAAATTAGCCTGATAAAGACACTTTTGCTGGGCAAAGCACTACTGGACCCTGCCAGGTGCACTCCTATTTGGGGCATCCCATTCTGTGACTAAAGCAGCCTCTGTTTAAGACCATATAAGCATTTGCTCTTATCATATTTGAAATTAGCCTGATAAAGACACTTTTGCTGGGCAAAGCACTACTGTACCCTGCCAGGCCCATTCCTGCCCAGGGCATCCCATTCTGTGACTACAGCAGCCTCTGTTTAAGACCATATAAGCATTTGCTCTTATCATATTTGAAATTAGCCTGATAAAGACACTTTTGCTGGGCAAAGCACTACTGTACCCTGCCAGGTCCATTCCTGCCCAGGGCATCCCATTCTGTGACTACAGCAGCCTCTGTTTAAGACCATATAAGCATTTGCTCTTATCATATTTGAAATTAGCCTGATAAAGACACTTTTGCTGGGCAAAGCACTACTGTACCCTGCCAGGTCCATTCCTGCCCAGGGCATCCCATTCTGTGACTACAGCAGCCTCTGTTTAAGACCATATAAGCATTTGCTCTTATCATATTTGAAATTAGCCTGATAAAGACACTTTTGCTGGGCAAAGCACTACTGTACCCTGCCAGGTCCATTCCTGCCCAGGGCATCCCATTCTGTGACTAAAGCAGCCTCTGTTTAAGACCATATAAGCATTTGCTCTTTTCATATTTGAAATTAGGCCTGATAAAGACACTTTTGCTGGGCAAAGCACTACTGTACCCTGCCAGGTCCATTCCTGCCCAGGGCATCCCATTCTGTGACTAAAGCAGCCTCTGTTTAAGACCATATAAGCATTTGCTCTTATCATATTTGAAATTAGGCCTGATAAAGACACTTTTGCTGGGCAAAGCACTACTGTACCCTGCCAGGTCCATTCCTGCCCAGGGCATCCCATTCTGTGACTAAAGCAGCCTCTGTTTAAGACCATATAAGCATTTGCTCTTATCATATTTGAAATTAGCCTGATAAAGACACTTTTGCTGGGCAAAGCACTACTGTACCCTGCCAGGCCCATTCCTGCCCAGGGCATCCCATTCTGTGACTACAGCAGCCTCTGTTTAAGACCATATAAGCATTTGCTCTTATCATATTTGAAATTAGCCTGATAAAGACACTTTTGCTGGGCAAAGCACTACTGGACCCTGCCAGGTGCACTCCTATTTGGGGCATCCCATTCTGTGACTAAAGCAGCCTCTGTTTAAGACCATATAATCATTTGCTCTTATCATATTTGAAATTAGCCTGATAAAGACACTTTTGCTGGGCAAAGCACTACTGGACCCTGCCAGGTGCACTCCTATTTGGGGCATCCCATTCTGTGACTAAAGCAGCCTCTGTTTAAGACCATATAAGCATTTGCTCTTATCATATTTGAAATTAGCCTGATAAAGACACTTTTGCTGGGCAAAGCACTACTGGACCCTGCCAGGTCCATTCCTGCCCAGGGCATCCCATTCTGTGAATACAGCAGCCTCTGTTTAAGACCATATAAGCATTTGCTCTTATCATATTTGAAATTAGGCCTGATAAAGACACTTTTGCTGGGCAAAGCACTACTGTACCCTGCCAGGTCCATTCCTGCCCAGGGCATCCCATTCTGTGACTAAAGCAGCCTCTGTTTAAGACCATATAAGCATTTGCTCTTATCATATTTGAAATTAGCCTGATAAAGACACTTTTGCTGGGCAAAGCACTACTGTACCCTGCCAGGTCCATTCCTGCCCAGGGCATCCCATTCTGTGACTACAGCAGCCTCTGTTTAAGACCATATAAGCATTTGCTCTTATCATATTTGAAATTAGCCTGATAAAGACACTTTTGCTGGGCAAAGCACTACTGGACCCTGCCAGGTGCACTCCTATTTGGGGCATCCCATTCTGTGACTAAAGCAGCCTCTGTTTAAGACCATATAAGCATTTGCTCTTATCATATTTGAAATTAGCCTGATAAAGACACTTTTGCTGGGCAAAGCACTACTGGACCCTGCCAGGTGCACTCCTATTTGGGGCATCCCATTCTGTGACTAAAGCAGCCTCTGTTTAAGACCATATAAGCATTTGCTCTTATCATATTTGAAATTAGCCTGATAAAGACACTTTTGCTGGGCAAAGCACTACTGTACCCTGCCAGGCCCATTCCTGCCCAGGGCATCCCATTCTGTGACTACAGCAGCCTCTGTTTAAGACCATATAAGCATTTGCTCTTATCATATTTGAAATTAGCCTGATAAAGACACTTTTGCTGGGCAAAGCACTACTGTACCCTGCCAGGTCCATTCCTGCCCAGGGCATCCCATTCTGTGACTACAGCAGCCTCTGTTTAAGACCATATAAGCATTTGCTCTTATCATATTTGAAATTAGCCTGATAAAGACACTTTTGCTGGGCAAAGCACTACTGGACCCTGCCAGGTGCACTCCTATTTGGGGCATCCCATTCTGTGACTAAAGCAGCCTCTGTTTAAGACCATATAAGCATTTGCTCTTATCATATTTGAAATTAGCCTGATAAAGACACTTTTGCTGGGCAAAGCACTACTGGACCCTGCCAGGTGCACTCCTATTTGAGGCATCCCATTCTGTGACTAAAGCAGCCTCTGTTTAAGACCATATAAGCATTTGCTCTTATCATATTTGAAATTAGCCTGATAAAGACACTTTTGCTGGGCAAAGCACTACTGGACCCTGCCAGGTCCATTCCTGCCCAGGGCATCCCATTCTGTGACTAAAGCAGCCTCTGTTTAAGACCATATAAGCATTTGCTCTTATCATATTTGAAATTAGCCTGATAAAGACACTTTTGCTGGGCAAAGCACTACTGTACCCTGCCAGGCCCATTCCTGCCCAGGGCATCCCATTCTGTGACTACAGCAGCCTCTGTTTAAGACCATATAAGCATTTGCTCTTATCATATTTGAAATTAGCCTGATAAAGACACTTTTGCTGGGCAAAGCACTACTGTACCCTGCCAGGTCCATTCCTGCCCAGGGCATCCCATTCTGTGACTACAGCAGCCTCTGTTTAAGACCATATAAGCATTTGCTCTTATCATATTTGAAATTAGGCCTGATAAAGACACTTTTGCTGGGCAAAGCACTACTGGACCCTGCCAGGTCGATTCCTGTTGGGGCATCCCATTCTGTGACTAAAGCAGCCTCTGTTTAAGACCATATAAGCATTTGCTCTTATCATATTTGAAATTAGCCTGATAAAGACACTTTTGCTGGGCAAAGCACTACTGGACCCTGCCAGGTCCATTCCTGCCCAGGGCATCCCATTCTGTGACTACAGCAGCCTCTGTTTAAGACCATATAAGCATTTGCTCTTATCATATTTGAAATTAGCCTGATAAAGACACTTTTGCTGGGCAAAGCACTACTGGACCCTGCCAGGTCCATTCCTGCCCAGGGCATCCCATTCTGTGACTAAAGCAGCCTCTGTTTAAGACCATATAAGCATTTGCTCTTATCATATTTGAAATTAGCCTGATAAAGACACTTTTGCTGGGCAAAGCACTACTGTACCCTGCCAGGCCCATTCCTGCCCAGGGCATCCCATTCTGTGACTACAGCAGCCTCTGTTTAAGACCATATAAGCATTTGCTCTTATCATATTTGAAATTAGCCTGATAAAGACACTTTTGCTGGGCAAAGCACTACTGGACCCTGCCAGGTCCATTCCTGCCCAGGGCATCCCATTCTGTGACTACAGCAGCCTCTGTTTAAGACCATATAAGCATTTGCTCTTATCATATTTGAAATTAGGCCTGATAAAGACACTTTTGCTGGGCAAAGCACTACTGGACCCTGCCAGGTCGATTCCTGTTGGGGCATCCCATTCTGTGACTAAAGCAGCCTCTGTTTAAGACCATATAAGCATTTGCTCTTATCATATTTGAAATTAGGCCTGATAAAGACACTTTTGCTGGGCATAGCACAACTTGTCCCTGCCAGGTGTACTTACTGCTGGTTTTTAGGGCATCCCATTCTGTGACTACACCAGCCTCTATTTAAGAACCTAACCATTTGCACCTATTCTAATTGAAATTAGGCATGATAAAGACACTTTTGCTGTGCATAGTCTTACTGCTGCCTGCCAGGTGCTCTCTGGTTTTTGGGACATCCCATTCTGTAACATACCATTAGCCTCTGCATTTACTGTAAGCTGCACAGTTATTTAAAGAAATTTGGCCTGTATGAGCCTGCTAACACACTGCTGCTGTGTGCATATATACTGATCTCAAGTCTGCTTGGGGCATCCCATTCTGTAACATACCATTAGCCTCTGCATTAACTGTAAGCTGCACAGTTATTTAAAGAAATTTGGCCTGTATGAGCCTGCTAACACACTGCTGCTGTGTGCATATATACTGATCTCAAGTCTGCTTGGGGCATCCCATTCTGTAACATACCATTAGCCTCTGCATTAACTGTAAGCTGCACAGTTATTTAAAGAAATTTGGCCTGTATGAGCCTGCTAACACACTGCTGCTGTGTGCATATATACTGATCTCAAGTCTGCTTGGGGCATCCCATTCTGTAACATACCATTAGCCTCTGCATTAACTGTAAGCTGCACAGTTATTTAAAGAAATTTGGCCTGTATGAGCCTGCTAACACACTGCTGCTGTGTGCATATATACTGATCTCAAGTCTGCTTTGGGGCATCCCATTCTGTAACATACCATTAGCCTCTGCATTTACTGTAAGCTGCACATTTATTTAAAGAAATTTGGCCTGTATGAGCCTGCTAACACACTGCTGCTGTGTGCATATATACTGATCTCAAGTCAGCTTTGGGGCATCCCATTCTGTAACATACCATTAGCCTCTGCATTTACTGTAAGCTGCACATTTATTTAAAGAAATTTGGCCTGTATGAGCCTGCTAACACACTGCTGCTGTGTGCATATATACTGATCTCAAGTCAGCTTGGGGCATCCCATTCTGTAACATACCATTAGCCTCTGCATTAACTGTAAGCTGCACAGTTATTTAAAGAAATTTGGCCTGTATGAGCCTGCTAACACACTGCTGCTGTGTGCATATATACTGATCTCAAGTCTGCTTTGGGGCATCCCATTCTGTAACATACCATTAGCCTCTGCATTAACTGTAAGCTGCACAGTTATTTAAAGAAATTTGGCCTGTATGAGCCTGCTAACACACTGCTGCTGTGTGCATATATACTGATCTCAAGTCTGCTTGGGGCATCCCATTCTGTAACATACCATTAGCCTCTGCATTAACTGTAAGCTGCACAGTTATTTAAAGAAATTTGGCCTGTATGAGCCTGCTAACACACTGCTGCTGTGTGCATATATACTGATCTCAAGTCTGCTTGGGGCATCCCATTCTGTAACATACCATTAGCCTCTGCATTAACTGTAAGCTGCACAGTTATTTAAAGAAATTTGGCCTGTATGAGCCTGCTAACACACTGCTGCTGTGTGCATATATACTGATCTCAAGTCAGCTTTGGGGCATCCCATTCTGTAACATACCATTAGCCTCTGCATTTACTGTAAGCTGCACAGTTATTTAAAGAAATTTGGCCTGTATGAGCCTGCTAACACACTGCTGCTGTGTGCATATATACTGATCTCAAGTCTGCTTTGGGGCATCCCATTCTGTAACATACCATTAGCCTCTGCATTTACTGTAAGCTGCACATTTATTTAAAGAAATTTGGCCTGTATGAGCCTGCTAACACACTGCTGCTGTGTGCATATATACTGATCTCAAGTCTGCTTGGGGCATCCCATTCTGTAACATACCATTAGCCTCTGCATTAACTGTAAGCTGCACAGTTATTTAAAGAAATTTGGCCTGTATGAGCCTGCTAACACACTGCTGCTGTGTGCATATATACTGATCTCAAGTCTGCTTTGGGGCATCCCATTCTGTAACATACCATTAGCCTCTGCATTAACTGTAAGCTGCACATTTATTTAAAGAAATTTGGCCTGTATGAGCCTCCTAACACACTGCTGCTGTGTGCATATATACTGATCTCAAGTCAGCTTTGGGGCATCCCATTCTGTAACATACCATTAGCCTCTGCATTTACTGTAAGCTGCACATTTATTTAAAGAAATTTGGCCTGTATGAGCCTGCTAACACACTGCTGCTGTGTGCATATATACTGATCTCAAGTCAGCTTGGGGCATCCCATTCTGTAACATACCATTAGCCTCTGCATTAACTGTAAGCTGCACAGTTATTTAAAGAAATTTGGCCTGTATGAGCCTGCTAACACACTGCTGCTGTGTGCATATATACTGATCTCAAGTCTGCTTGGGGCATCCCATTCTGTAACATACCATTAGCCTCTGCATTAACTGTAAGCTGCACAGTTATTTAAAGAAATTTGGCCTGTATGAGCCTGCTAACACACTGCTGCTGTGTGCATATATACTGATCTCAAGTCTGCTTGGGGCATCCCATTCTGTAACATACCATTAGCCTCTGCATTAACTGTAAGCTGCACAGTTATTTAAAGAAATTTGGCCTGTATGAGCCTGCTAACACACTGCTGCTGTGTGCATATATACTGATCTCAAGTCTGCTTGGGGCATCCCATTCTGTAACATAACATAACCTACCTACCATACTAAGCAGCTCTCTTATTTAAACTAAGCAGGCCTCTTGGAGGCTGAGTGTCCACTTTTGGGTGTGCATTTATATTCGGTTTCACATACAGTGGGGTATCCCAATTTGTAAGATAACCTACCCCAACCATGTAAACTAAATAGGCCTGTTGCAGCCTGAGTTTCTCTGCTTGTGTATGGCCTGCATTACAATCTGTCTCTTTCAATGACACTGCTGCCTGGGGTATCCCAATTTGTAAGATAACCTACCCCAACCATGTAAACTAAATAGGCCTGTTGCAGCCTGAGTTTCTCTGCTTGCGTATGGCCTGCATTACAATCTGTCTCTTTCAATGACACTGCTGCCTGTGGTATCCCAATTTGTAAGATAACCTACCCCAACCATGTAAACTAAAGGTTACGTCCTTCCAGAAGGAAAACTTATGCCGAACACTATTTTTGTTAGGGGCATTGACCTTTGGATTGATCGGCATGAAATTAATTTTTTTTTTTCAAAGTATGGCGCTGTGAAGAAGGTCAAAATGATGTCTCATACTTGGATTATTGTTACTTTTTGTTCAGCTTGAAATATAACAGGCCACACGGGCATCCCAAGGCACATGCTATTTTAAACCTATCTGTTATACAACATAAGCGTTGATCAGGCTACTTCAGTTTGCACTTGTTTTTGACTGATTTTAATAAACCAGGCCGCAGGGCACCCCAAAGCTGCACCTTGCACCCTATCTGGTATACAACATAAGCGTTGATCAGCATCAGCTTCATTAAGCTACTTCAGTTTGCACTTCCTTTTTGACTGCTTTCATTTAACCAGGCCGCAGGGCACCCCAAAGCTGCACCTTGCACCCTACCTGTTTATACTAAATAAGCATCTACAGCCTCAGCTTTATTAAGTTATTGCATTTTGAATTGGTTTTGGTCTGCTTTAAATACACCAGGCCGCAGGGCATCCCAAACCTGCATGTTGCACCCCATCTGTTATACTAAATAAGCGTTGATCAGCATCAGCTTTATTAAGCTATTGCATTTTGCATTGGTTTTTGTACTGCTGCCAAAACACTAGCCCATATGGGCATCCCAAACCAGCACATGTCACCCTATCTGTTATACTAAATAAGCTTCTACAGGCCCTTTTTTTATTTATTTATTTTTATTTATATAGAGCTGCAATAGCTTATATTGTGAGGTTAATTTGCCATTTTACAGCATAATATAGAGCAGCCCCTGTGTAAATCTGAGGGGCAATAGCTTATATAGTGAGGTAAATTTGCCATTTTGCTTCGTTATATAGAGCAGGCCCTGTGTAAATCTGAGGGGCAATAGCTTATATTGTGAGGTTAATTTGCCATTTTGCAGCATAATATAGAGCAGGCCCTGTGTAAATCTGAGGGGCAATAGCTTATATTGTGAGGTAAATTTGCCACTTTGCAGCATAATATAGAGCAGCCCCTGTGTAAATCTGAGGGGCAATAGCTCATATAGTGAGGTAAATTTGCCATTTTGCTTCGTTATATAGAGCAGCCCAGTTGCCATCTAAATCAACTACTGTCCGGCCAGTACAGCTTTTCCAGGGCAAACTCTGCTAGTTGCGGGCACAAGTCAAGTTTGGCTTCCCAGCAAATCCAGTGGATCTTGAAGGTGTGTTGGCATGGTCATGTCAAGGTATGACATGACCTGCTGTTTGAGGTCCAGCTCCAGGTCTTCCTGCTGCTCATGAGTAGACTCACTATGCGGGTGTAGAAAGCTACTCACTAGCGACTGAAGACTGAGGCTGCTGCTGATGGAGCTGCTGCTGCTGCTCCTTCCACCCCCCCAGCAGCCATGGCAGTGGAAGGTGATCGCAGAGGTCCCCCCGAGTCAGACCTGCGGGAGTATGGGCCATGGCGCAGATAGACATCGCCCAACTGACTACGTGGGATGTCTCTGTAGTAGGTCAGTTTGTCCTCCCTCTCAGTGGGCGTAAAAAATGCCCCCATTTTGTGCCGGAAGCGAGGGTCCAATAAGTTGGAGAGCCAGAAGTCTTCCCGCTGACAAATGGAGACAATTCTGCGCTCACTAGTACGCAAGCATGTGAGCATGCATCGTGCCATTTGTGCAAATGACTCGGAGGGACTACCTGTCTCCATCTCCACTGTAAACTGCCACGGTGTGTCTGGGTCCTCTGTCTCACCTTACTCACAACCCTCTAGCTCCTGTGGCTGCTCCTGCTCCTCCTCTTCTGTCAGATGACTAGATAAAATGGTCATTTTGTGAAACCTAAACTGTGGTTTGCTTTGCCCCACCCCCTCCTCCTCCTCCACTTCAGCCCCCACAGGCTTCATGTGGCTGTGAAATGTATGTGCCATGTCTCCAGTGCCCTGACCAGCCATGGTTTCCAACATGTGTTGTAGTACATGAAGCAGTGGAATCTCATCGTTCATCTCATAGTCCTGGCAACTGACTAATAACGTAGCTTCCTCAAAGGGCCTGAGCAAACGGTCGGTGTCACGTATGAGCTGCCAATGGTTTACATTGAATTTACACAGGTGTCCCCCTATCCGTTTGGATCATCCAGAAATCCGTGATGGCTTTTCTCTGTTCCTATAGTGCAGTGGTCCTCAACCCTGTCCTCAAGGCCCACCAACATGTCATGTTTTTTGGATCTCCAAATAGCCAGCTCTATTGCTCTGCAGCTGCACTAATTACTCCACCTGTGCATCTTTGTGGAGATCTGCAAAACCTGGCCTGTTGGTGGGCCTTGAGGACAGGGTTGGGGACCACTGCTATAGTGGATCCTGCATATGGAGGGTGGAATTCCAACGGGTGGAAACATCGCAAATCAGACTATGGTGGGGTACACCGTTGTGACGCTGAGGCTCAATAGGGTTGTGCTTGGTGGTGTAGGAGTGCCAGAAGTGCATGCTAACTTTCTTTCC
This sequence comes from Gastrophryne carolinensis, assembly GCA_027917425.1. Classification (NCBI taxonomy): domain Eukaryota; kingdom Metazoa; phylum Chordata; class Amphibia; order Anura; family Microhylidae; genus Gastrophryne; species Gastrophryne carolinensis. Next base: position 234,439,796 of record CM051240.1, on the reverse strand, counting down.
TGTTGTTCTTTCAGATGGGGGCAAGACTTAAAAACTAGACTGAACACGTGTGCCATGTGAGGACGCATGACTTTGGCTTCCTTGTCGCAGCGCAAACAAGATGTTCTTCCAAGTGTAATGCAGCAGGCTGGACTTATGGTGACGCTGTCTGAGAGGAGAAATCCCTCAGACATCAAGATTAAAAATTCCAAGAATTTTTGAGGGCTAATTATTCAGAGGCAAATGATAGCTAGTTGTTTCTGATTTAATTACAAGGTGGAAACACACCCTCAAACAAAACTTCACTTTGGCAATACTATTGCATTTGTCTATTCATAATTTTATGTATATACACTAACTAACCTACTTTTTCTCCCCAGGATGCTGCATGAAACACTGCCACATCGCTGAGTAGCTGATTTTTCCGAACAACAGTCCGCAATAATCTGCTGCTGCTGCCGCCGCCACCGCCGCAGACTCCAGGGACCCTCTTCCACTACCTCGGCTTGCAACACCTCCTCCCACGACACTCTCCTCATCACTAATTGCCGGCTAGTGGAAGAAGAGGCGAGTGTCTCCTCCACTTCTTGGCTGGGCAGTAGCTGCTGAATTTTATGATTATCAGATCTTCATCAATGGATAGTGGAGCTGAACCCAAAGCATAACAGACAGACAGTTGACTGGGGGTGTCAGATGCCACTTGTGATGCAGTGGACTGCTTTTGCAGCACTTCGAGACAAAGTTGCTTCATTGGCTGACACAATGACTGGTAAATCTGTGGAACATATGGTTTACAAGCAAGAATAACCATTTGTTTTTATATGAAAAAGACCCTGGTTTATACAGACTTTTTTTTTCCAGAGACTGCCCTGCGTGGAAATGAATGGCGCTTGGATCATCCAAGCTTTCCTCCCAACAATGCCTGATGTATTCCAGTAGATTGATGACGGGGCCAGACCTACACTAAAGAAAGATGGATCGTGCAAAACAGATTTAAGGCGCTGCTCTCCAGTTACAGACATTCCTCCGCATCGGACCACAAGTAAGTATTGATAAAAAATCCTTTACGTTACTCTTACTTTTTATTAATATTCTTCGGATAAGACGGATCAGACATGATTCCAGATTAAAAATTCCAAGAATTTTTGAGGGCTAATTAGTCAGAGGCAATGATACCTTCTTGTTTCTGATTTAATTAAAAGGTGGAAACACACCCTCAAACAAAACTTCACTTTGGCAATACTTTTGCATTTGTTTATTCATAATTTTATGTAGATATTACTAACTAAGCTACTTTTTCTCCACATGACTCTCCACAGGGTGTGATTCATCCAATTTTTGGGCTCCTGAAGCCAACCCCAGGGTCTCTTTAAAGTAATGTTTGGGCTCCTGCTGCTGCTGCTGCCAACTTCTGCCAACTCCAGGGTGTGATTCATCCAATTTTTGGGCTCCTGAAGCCAACTCCAGTGTATATTTGGGCTCCTGCTGCTGCTGCTGCCAACTCCAGGGTGTGAATCATGCAATTTTTGGGCTCCTGAAGCCAACCCCAGGGTCTCTTTAAAGTAATGTTTGGGCTCCTGCTGCTGCTGCTGCCAACTTCTGCCAACTCCAGGGTGTGATTCATCCAATTTTTGGGCTCCTGAAGCCAACTCCAGTGTATATTTGGGCTCCTGCTGCTGCTGCTGCCAACTCCAGGGTGTGAATCATGCAATTTTTGGGCTCCTGAAGCCAACCCCAGTGTCTCTTTAAAGTAATATTTGGGCTCCTGCTGCTGCCAACTCCAGGGTGTGATTCATCCAATTTTTGGGCTCCTGAAGCCAACCCCAGTGTCTCTTTAAAGTAATATTTGGGCTCCTGCTGCTGCTGCCAACTCCAGGGTGTGATTCATCCAATTTTTGGGCTCCTGAAGCCAACCCCAGTGTATATTTGGGCTCCTGCTGCTGCTGCTGCCAACTCCAGGGTGTGAATCATGCAATTTTTGGGCTCCTGAAGCCAACCCCAGTGTCTCTTTAAAGTAATATTTGGGCTCCTGCTGCTGCCAACTCCAGGGTGTGATTCATCCAATTTTTGGGCTCCTGAAGCCAACCCCAGTGTCTCTTTAAAGTAATATTTGGGCTCCTGCTGCTGCTGCTGCTGCCAACTCCAGGGTGTGATTCATCCAATTTTTGGGCTCCTGAAGCCAACCCCAGTGTATATTTGGGCTCCTGCTGCTGCTGCTGCCAACTCCAGGGTGTGAATCATCCAATTTTTGGGCTCCTGAAGCCAACCCCAGTGTCTCTTTAAAGTAATATTTGGGCTCCTGCTGCTGCCAACTCCAGGGTGTGATTCATCCAATTTTTGGGCTCCTGAAGCCAACCCCAGTGTCTCTTTAAAGTAATATTTGGGCTCCTGCTGCTGCTGCTGCCAACTCCAGGGTGTGATTCATCCAATTTTTGGGCTCCTGAAGCCAACTCCAGTGTATATTTGGGCTCCTGCTGCTGCTGCCAACTCCAGGGTGTGAATCATGCAATTTTTGGGCTCCTGAAGCCAACCCCAGTGTCTCTTTAAAGTATTGTTTGGGCTCCTGCTGCTGCTGCTGCCAACTCCAGGGTGTGATTCATCCAATTTTTGGGCTCCTGAAGCCAACCCCAGTGTCTCTTTAAAGTAATATTTGGGCTCCTGCTGCTGCCAACTCCCAGGGTGTGATTCATCCAATTTTTGGGCTCCTGAAGCCAACCCCAGTGTATATTTGGGCTCCTGCTGCTGCCAACTCCAGGGTGTGAATCATCCAATTTTTGGGCTCCTGAAGCCAACCCCAGTGTCTCTTTAAAGTAATATTTGGGCTCCTGCTGCTGCCAACTCCCAGGGTGTGATTCATCCAATTTTTGGGCTCCTGAAGCCAACCCCAGTGTATATTTGGGCTCCTGCTGCTGCTGCTGCCAACTCCAGGGTGTGAATCATCCAATTTTTGGGCTCCTGAAGCCAACCCCAGTGTCTCTTTAAAGTAATATTTGGGCTCCTGCTGCTGCCAACTCCAGGGTGTGATTCATCCAATTTTTGGGCTCCTGAAGCCAACCCCAGTGTCTCTTTAAAGTAATATTTGGGCTCCTGCTGCTGCTGCTGCCAACTCCAGGGTGTGATTCATCCAATTTTTGGGCTCCTGAAGCCAACTCCAGTGTATATTTGGGCTCCTGCTGCTGCTGCCAACTCCAGGGTGTGAATCATGCAATTTTTGGGCTCCTGAAGCCAACCCCAGTGTCTCTTTAAAGTATTGTTTGGGCTCCTGCTGCTGCTGCTGCCAACTCCAGGGTGTGATTCATCCAATTTTTGGGCTCCTGAAGCCAACCCCAGTGTCTCTTTAAAGTAATATTTGGGCTCCTGCTGCTGCCAACTCCCAGGGTGTGATTCATCCAATTTTTGGGCTCCTGAAGCCAACCCCAGTGTATATTTGGGCTCCTGCTGCTGCTGCTGCCAACTCCAGGGTGTGAATCATCCAATTTTTGGGCTCCTGAAGCCAACCCCAGTGTCTCTTTAAAGTAATGTTGGGGCTCCTGCTGCTGCTGCTGCCAACTCCAGGGTGTGATTCATCCAATTTTTGGGCTCCTGAAGCCAACCCCAGTGTCTCTTTAAAGTAATGTTGGGGCTCCTGCTGCTGCTGCTGCCAACTTCTGCCAACTCCAGGGTGTGACTCATCCAATTTTTGGGCTCCTGAAGCCAACTCCAGTGTATATTTGGGCTCCTGCTGCTGCTGCTGCCAACTCCAGGGTGTGATTCATCCAATGTTTGGGCTCCTGAAGCCAACTCCAGTGTATATTTGGGCTCCTGCTGCTGCTGCTGCTGCCAACTCCAGGGTGTGATTCATCCAATTTTTGGGCTCCTGAAGCCAACCCCAGTGTCTCTTTCAGCCAATGTTTGGGCTCCTGCTGCTGCTTCTGCCAACTCCAGGGTGTGATTCATCCAATTTTTGGGCTCCTGCTGCTGCCAACTCCAGTGTCTCTTTAAAGCAATGTTTGGGCTCCTGCCTCTCATAGTGATGCCACTTCAACTCTCTTGAATTCGATTGTGCCGCTCTGCGATTCTATTAGCGATGCCTCTGATCTGCATGTGATATTTATTCAAAGTATTATTTAACTAACCCAGCACGCATCCTGTGCGTGTTACAGCAAGGCAGAATGGTTTACAACCCTATTGAGGCTCTAGGAGGCTCAGAAATAGCCGTTTTTAATAGCGATTCGTCGCGAATTTATTCGGGTCGAAACGATTTTTGTCGGAAAATTCGGCGAATCAGTCGAATCGAATTTTTCAAAAGTTCGCTCATCTCTAATTGTGACTAATCAATAATGGAAACGCAGGACGCGATATAGTAATAGAAACACAGGACGCAATGTCGCCCAAGGACATTCTATTATTTCCTTGTAAAATCTATTTAGCACAGCTTCTTTTTTTCCCAATGTGTCCTTTAACCGGACCAACACTCGTTTTTCTTTAACGTGTTTTGTTCCCACAGTCAGCTGAGGCCCTTATTTAAGAAGGGATAGCGTCAGGTAGCGTCTGATTCATCATTTTCACAGCCTCAGCGAACAGCGCCAGCGTTCAGCCTTGCACAGCGCCAGGTATGACCTCTCGCTACCTGTCGCTCTCCCATACATTTCAATGGATGATCCTTTTCTTCTCTTTAAATTGGTTTTTGTTTTTTCAAAAAAATCACAAATAATTCTGTGACCTCTTCTGGCATTGAAATAGCATTTTTTTCATAATTTTTTCATTTTTTATATATTTCCTCAGAAATGACATTACAGGTCTGCCATTAAAGTGTTCATGTTACAATGTTGCTACAATGTAATTCCATATGTTTTCGCTTTGTTACTAGTGGATAGATGCTGAGAAACAGACTTTAAACACACCGCCTCCTGCGCTCTGGGCTTCAGAGAAGCATTTTTCAGCGCCAGAGATTTGTGAAGCTGTTTTTTTGCTGAATATGGTGTGAGTCGGTCGCTATGAGAAGTCGCTAACATGCGCTCCCATACAGCGCTGTACTGGTCAAATAGCGACTCCTCACAATGTATTCAACATTACTAAACAGCGACTGAGTCGCTATAAAGTAGCGACTCACGGCTGAGCACTGCGACTTCTAGCGGGCGCTCTGAAAATGCCGCTACAGACACTCATCTGTCGCTACCTGCCGCTAATGATGAACCAGCCTGTGATTAAAACAAGCTCGGGGGGGGGGGGGGCATCCAGAATGCTGGAGTCCCCTGCACATAACCCCCAGAATGCTCGTAATCCTTACTTTCACTACGAGCCAGTGTCCGGAAAGGAGTCCTGCGATTGGCCGCCGGGCAGTCATGTGGGACGTGACCCTTGACCGCCCACTGGCCAATCGCGGATCTCCATTCCCAGTGCTGGCTCGTAGCGAAGGTGAGGATGATGGGCGTTCTGGGGGGTTATGTGCGAGGAGGGCTCCAGCATTCTGGATGCCCCCCCCCCCCCCAGCTTGTTCTTATTCGCTGTCTTCGGGACCAACACTCATTAAAGGAGCACTATCGCGAAATTGAGTAATGTTAAAAATCCATATAAACACCTTTGTTAATGAGAGGAGGAGTCACTTATACACCTGATCTGAATAAAACTCTCACTAAGCTCGTGGTTTTCTTCTCCTGGTAGGAATAAATCCAGGGGTGACAGGTTTAGTCTATGAGGGGTGACAGAGCCCGTCACCCATGATGTCCTTTCCCTTCCATTAAGAAAAATAAATAAATAAATAAACATGGCTGGATGTTTCCTGATGCCAGTGGTATAAGTCGCCCCTCCACTTGCCATCCATCAGATTTATATTGATTTTTATTATTGAGTCACTTTATTGCGATAATGTTCCTTTAACGAAGAAACCGGGGTTCGTCCGGTTTAAATGCACTGTAGTTTGTCCCCAGCAATGACATCCCGTAACTGTGATGATGAGACGCCCATCAGCGGCAGTTACACACAGCGCCAATATTTTTACTCATTTCCACACCTGTTTCGTCTTCTCTTTTTTCACATTTTTTCACATTCCTTCCATCTCACTCTCATTTTTACCTTCCCTTCTCATTTCCACGTTCTCTCTTTTCCACTTTTCTTCACTTCCATCTCGAACGGTGACCGCCGGCTCTGTACGCAATACCACATTTATCGGGGAGGCTGATTCATCATTAGCGGCAGGTAGCGACAGATGAGCGTCTGTAGCAGCATTTTCAGAGCGCCCGCTAGTAGTCGCAGGGCTCGGCTGTGGGTCGCTAGTTTATAGCGACTCAGTCGCTGTTCAGTAATGTTGAATACATTGTGAGGCGTCGCTATTTGACCAGTACAGCGCTGTATGGGAGCGCATGTTAGCGACTGCTCATAGCGACCAACTCACACCATATTCAGCAAAAAAACAGCCTCACAAATCTCTGGCGCTGAAAAATACTTGTTTGAAGCCCAGAGCGCAGGAGGCGGTGTGTTTAAAGTCTGTTTTTCAGCATCTATCCACTAGTAACAAAACGAAAACATATGGAATTACATTGTAACAACATTGTAACATGAACACTTTAATGGCAGACCTGTAATGTCATTTCTGAGGAAATATATAAAAAATGAAAAAATTATGAAAAAACTGCTATTTCAATGCCAGAAGAGGTCACAGAATTATTTGTGATTTTTTTGAAAAAAAAAAAAAAACAGTTTAAAGAGAAACGTATGGGAGAGCGTCAGGTACCGAGAGGTCATACCTGGCGCTGTGCAAGGCTGAACGCTGGTGCTGTTCGCTGAGGCTGTGAAAATGATGAATCAGGCGCTACATGGCGCTATCCCAGTCGCTAAACAGATTCTGCTTGATAAACGTGTAATTGCGTGCCGTGTCCGGCGTTCACCAGTCGCTACCTGTCGCTACCTCTCATTAACCAGGCGCTACCTGACGCTATAAGGGCCTAAGCGAATCTGGTGAGCGACCGATTCATCATCACAGATGGCTCACCGTATACTGCTGGCGCTCTGGCTTCTCGTTAATTCATTTTTATATTTCCTTCTTCTCTCTGTCTTCTCTTCACTTTACTTTTTTCTCTTTATCATTTTTGCATTTTCTTTGTCTCAACAATTGCACCTTCTCTTTTTCACATTCCCTTCTTCCCTTTACCATATTCCCTCCATCTCACACTTATTTTTGTATACCCACCTTTACTTATCCATATTCCCCCTATTTCAGTCTCTTTTTCATATTCCTCATTTTCACATCTGCGCCGTCTTTTTTTTTTTTTCAGATTCTCTTCTTCTCTTTTCCACCTGTTCTTCTTCTTGTTAACTCATTTTTACATTCCCTGCTTCATCTCTTTTCCACATTCCCTCCATCCTAAAACTCATGTTTACATTTCCTGATTCTCTTGTAAGCTTCTCTCTTTTCTACATTTCCTCATTCTCCTTCTCATTTTCACATTCCTTTCTTCTCATGTCCACATCTGTTCCTTCTTTATTCACATTCTCTTCTTCTCATTAACTCTTTTGCTCTTTCTTGTCTTGTCTTTTCCACATTCCCTCCATCCTAATAACTCATTTTTATATTCCCTGCTTCACTTGTAAGCCTCTCTCTTTTCCACATTTAATCCTTTTCATTTTCACATTCCCTCTTTCTCATGTCCACATCTGCTCCTTCTTTTTTCACATTCCCTTTTGCTCCTTCTTGTCCTTTTCACATTCCCTCCATCCATTCCCTGCTTCTCTCAAAAGCATTTCCTGTTTCATCTCTTTTCCACATTACCTCCTTCTCATTTTCACATTCTCTTATTCTTGTTAACTCTTTTGCTCTTTCTTGTCTTTCCACATTCCCTTCATCCATTCCTTGCTTCTCTTGTAAGCAAGTGTTGTTTCATCTCTTTTCCACATTCCCCATTCTCATTTTCCTGTTCCCTTCTTCTCATGTCCCCATCTGCTCCTTCTATTTTCACATTCCCTTCTTCTCTTTTTCCCCTTTCTGTCCATTCCACATTCCCTCCATCCTAACACTCATTTTTACATTCCCTGCTTCTCTCATAAGCATTTGCTGTTTCATCTCTTTTCCGCACTCCCTCCTTTTTATTCTCATTTTCACATTCCCTTCTTCTCATGTCCACATCTGCTTCTTTTTTCACATTCTCCTTTCTTTTGCACATTTTCTCCATCTTGCTCATTTTATTCTAACATTCCCACGTGTGCTTCTTCTTCTCTTTTCCATATGTTCTCCTGCTGCTTATTCCAAATTCTCTCCATTATATTTCTTTTATCTTGCCTTCCTCTTCATTCTCTTTCTCTCTCTCTCTCATTCTCTCTCTCTCTCTCTCTCTCTCTCTCATTCTCTCTTTATCTCTCTCTCTCTCTCTCTCTCTCTCTCTCTCTCTCATTCTCTCTCTCTCTCTTTGATTCTCTCTTTATCTCTCTCTCTCATTATCTCTCTTTCTCTCTCTCTCTCATTCTCTCTTTATCTCTCTCTCATTCTCTCTCATTCTCTCTCTCTCTCTCTCCCATTCTCTCTCTCTCTTTCATTCTCTCTTTCATTCTCTCTTTCTCTCTCTCATTCTCCATCTCTCTCTCATTCTCTCTTTATCTCTCTCATTCTCCCTCTCTCTCTCATTCTCTCTTTATCTCTCTCTCTCTCTCATTCTCTCTTTCTCTCTCTCTTTCTCTCTCTCTTTCTCTCTCTCTCTCTCATTCTCTCTCTCTCTCCCATTCTCTCTCTCTCTCTCCCATTCTCTCTCTCTCTCTCCCATTCTCTCTCTCTCTCTCCCATTCTCTCTTTCTCTCTCTCATTCTCTCTTTCATTCTCTCTTTCTCTCTCTCATTCTCCCTCTCTCTCTCATTCTCTCTCTCGCTCTCCCATTCTCTCTCTCTCTCTTTCATTCATTCTCTCTCTCTCTCTTTCATTCTCTCCCTCTCTCATTATCTCTCTCTCCCCCATTTACTCTCTTTCTCTCTCTCTCTCTCTCTTTCATTCATTCGCTCTCTCTTTCATTCTCTCTCTCTCTCTCTCTCTCTCTCTCTCTCTTTCATTCCCTCCCTCTCTCTCATTCTTTCCCTTTCTCTCTCTTATTCTCTCCCTCTCTCATTCTCTATCTCTCTCTCTCTCCTTATCTCTCTCTCTCTCATTCTCTCTCTCCTATCTGTCTCTGTTTCATTCTCTCCCTCTCTCATTCTCTCTTTCATTCTCTGTCTCTCCCTCCTTCTCTCCCATTCTCTCTCCCTCTCTCTCTTACATTCATTCTCTCTCTCTTTCATTCTCTACCTCTCTCATTCTCTCTCTATCTCTCTCTTTCTTTCATTCTCTCCCCTAATCTCTCTCTCTCTCTCTCTCTCTCTTATTCATGCATTCATCTTCCTTTCCCCCCTCTCCATACACCTCCGCTCTGTCTACCTTCCTCTTTCCCTCCCTCCCCCTTTCTTTCTTTCTTTCTTTCTTTCTTTCTTTCTTTCTCGTATTGCTGCATTCCCTCCTTCTCTTTGCTTAGCCTGTGTGTATGTGTGAGTGGCACCATTCTGACATGTTTCCGGCAGCAGCACATTGATTGATATTAGCAGTTGTGCGCTCCTCTGATGACAGGTCCGCTTTACATGCAGACACCTGCAATCTCACACTCGCCACTAGTTGGCGCCTTTTGTTAACATAACGTCTGGCTGCAGATTGCTGCATAGGAATCAGAGCTGCGCCTTATTAATAGGACATGAAACGTGTAACGTTAGCGGTAAGGAATAGGCCCCGCCCCCTCCATAGAGGCTGCTGGGGGGACCGGAGGGTGTGTGTGTATCAGTAGAGGCTGCGGCGTGGGGGAGGGGAGACTATACACAGGGAAGGGACAGGAAACGCGTGCAGGGTGATTGGAAAGTCTAATCTTGTAACACACCATATACACTGCATACCCTGATATTACCACTCATTGTATCACTGATAGGAAATATAACACACCGTATACACTGCATACCCTGATATTACCACTCATTGTATCACTGATAGAAAATGTAACACTCCATATACACTGCATACCCTGATATTACCACTCATCGGCGGCCCCCGGCAGCCACCTGATTGGATGCCATACAAGAGATGCATTGACTGACCTGACTTTGAGGCCGATTCATTAATAGCGCCAGGTAGCGACAGATGAGCGCCAGTAGCGTGATTTTCACAGCGCCAGCTAGTATTCGCTGTGCTTGGCCGGGGTTTGCTTGTTGACAGCGACTCAGTCGGTGTGCGGTAATGTTGAATACGGGGTTAGGGGTCGATGTTTCACAGGTTCCGCGTTGTATGGGTGCGCCTGACAGCGAATGGCCAGAGCGAACGGCTTGCTGCAGATTCATTAAAAAATCATGCTCAAAAATTTCTCGCTCTGTGAATTCCTTGTTTAAAGTGGACCAACACCCAGGGGGGATCGGCCCGGAAATCTATAAGATTCCCGGACCGATCAGATCCCTCCCCGCGGGGCATCCGAAATCGGGATGTCCCGCGGGGAGGAACCCCCCAGGAGGCCCACAATCCTCACCTTACCGGCGATCCAACGGCGCATGCGCGAGACGCGGCCGCGTCTCTCGCTTCCCTCTAGCAGGGCGCGCTCCCGCGCCGGCCGTTTTGTGAATGGCCGGCGCAGGAGCGCTCCCTGTTAGAGGGAAGCGAGAGACGCGGCCAATGACAGCGCTCTGGTATGCGCGTCCAAGCAGCTTTGGACGCGCATACCAGAGCTGCTCTGAGCGCTGTCATTGGCCGGACGAGGTCACGTGGGAGCGGGGAGAGGTGAGTTTTTGCGGCGATCGGGGGGGTTTCAGACAGCGGGGCACCCCCGATCGGGGTACCCCACCTAAGTGGACCAACACCCAGGATAGTCAAAATCCTGGGTGTTGGTCCACTTTAAACCCCAGAGCGCTGGCGGCGATGTGTGTAAAGTTGTTTTTAACCCCCAAACAACCATTTTTTTTTAATGTAAAAATTGTACAAGTTTTTCTAAACATTTTGTAATATGAATACATTAATATCAGACCTGTAATATCAATTCTGCACAATTTTTATTTTTTTATTTTTTTTACTTAAAAAAAATTCCGAACATTGCAGAAGTGGTCACAGAATTTTTGACATTAAAAAAAAAAAATAGCAATTAATTATGATTATTTAAAGATTGCTCCATTGAAATGCATTGGACCACTCCAGGGAGCGCCAGGTCATACCTGTCGCTGTGATGGAATTAGCAGCGGCGCTGTTCGTTGCAGTCGGCTACATGATGAATCCCGCGCTAGCTGTCGCTCTCGCCGGCGCTAGCCTCATTTAGCGTGATAAATGCGTCATTGTGACCGCCGCCGGGCGTACTTGAGTCGGTAGCCGCCGTTAGCTGGCGGTACCTGGCGCTCGTCAGACACTACCTGGCGCTAGCCCTTGATAAATAAACCCCTTTGTTCCTCTTTAATGACAAACACCTGTTGATCCCTATAACATACACACAGGGAAGGGTTTATTATTCTATAAATAACATAAAGGACACATTGAGCCGCCATTGTGCGCCCGCGCAGCAGCATTGCCATCATTGGTTGGGAACTACAGTCAGTAAGCTGGTGATTTTGGGGGTTATTTAAGAAGGGATAGCAGCAGGTAGTGCTTCGTAGCGGCATGACGCTACATGGCGCTCTTACAGTCGCTCACCAGAATCGCCTTCATTAATGTGGTTTTGCGTACAGCGTCCAACGCTGCCTGCCGCTACGAGGCGCTACCTGGCGTTATCCCTTCTTAAATAACTCCCTTAGTATCAGGCAATGGCTGGCACATATGTGCATGTCATTGTATTTTTATAGGCTATGGCTGGCTTCCTATTTAAATTAATCCAATAATAATTAGCACATCATGTGACATGTTATTCACTATACAGGGAGACTGACAAAACAATGATAAAAATAAATACAATGCATTAAAAATATGCCATAGGATAACATTATAGGTCCTTGCCGAGCAATATATATTTTATCATCTACAGCCGGAGCATAATAGAATGGTACAGAGGTGCTACCTACCTCCCCACTAGGGCAGATAATATTTAAAGGGACAGTCCAGGCACAAAGTAAAGCATTAATATTCACCTAATCTTCTTCCCTGCCTTTCCATCTTAGTCTGGTTGCGTAAAACTCCCTAAGTCTCAAGATCGAGTCTAGTAGCACACAGGCTCGCAATTCTATTGAGCAGCAACCACCTTGTTATATGGCCACCCTCTGCAGTGATTGGCCACATGTATCCATTGCATTGTATGTCTCATAGATTAGAGTTAGGGCCGCGTCTAAACAGAGGCACCTTGGCATTTGGTGGTGCAGCTTTATCATACTTCTGCAGATGTGTGCCAACCAAGACCTCTGTTTTTAAAGTGGACCAACACCCAGGATTTTCACTATCCTGGGTGTTGGTCCACTTCCGCGGGGCACCCCGATCGGGGTTACCCCGCTGTGTGAAACCCCCCAGAAAGCCCCTAAAATTTTACCATATTGACGACGGACAAGCGACAGATAAGCCGCCGCCACTTCTCACGCATCCCTCTTATAGGGCACCCTGCTAGAGGGACGCACGGGAGGCGGCAGTGGTGGCAGCTTATCCGTCGCTTGTCCGTCGCCGATATGGTAAGTTTTTAGGGGCTTTCTGGGGGGTTTCACATTCGATTTCGGATGCCCCGAGGGGAGGGAGCTGTTCAGGGGTGGGTGTTGGTCCACTTTAACCAGATTTACAGACAGATCCCAGGACCGGTTGTGAGCTAACAGGGCTCCTTTAAAGGGCCACTCAAGCCCCTTCCAACAAATTAGCCCTGCCCTAGCCAAATAGCAATTAAGTTCAGGTAATAAATGAAACAAAAAACATCATCTTAATGAAGTCCTGACCGGCCACTGGGAGCTGACACTATCTGCATCGAGCGCGCTCCCACCTGTCTATTCGCATGCGATGCGGAGAACGCCGCTCCAAGCAGCCTGGACTTCTGGGAAGATGGCTGGATAGTGGGTGGGTTTAGGTGAGTGTCTTTTTTTATCATGTACTACTGAAGCTTAATCGCTATTTAGCTATTTTATTTTAATTTGTTGGAAGGGGCTGGAGTCGCCCTTTAAGGTTTGTGTATACTAATTGCCCTGCTAACACGCAAACTCAGGTTAATTATAAATTTGTCCGAGTGGCTGTCACCCCTCCTTTGTATCAGTGATTGGCCACACCTACTTCATCTACTGAAATGATGGGGGTGCGCCAGACCTGACAGAGTGGGGGCGCGGCAGTAAGCGAGGGGTCAGGTCCCTTGATGCAAGTAAAATAATTCCCTGGTAATGCTTCATGACGGAACTAGATCTAGAAACCCAGTAAGTTGTATTCAACCCTGAGTAGCGAAAGGCGTATCCACTGGGGGCTGGGAATCCAGCCTCACTCATACTATCCAGCAGGGGGCAGTCTGAGATGTCTCGGTGGCCACCAAGGTGGGGAGGCCGGGACATGCTAACAGCCGGATCTCAGGTTCTGCTTGATCACCAGCTGCTGGAGGGGATGAGTGTAACCATGTATCAATGTAAGTCAATGGCCTTAGCTGCCGCAGAAAATTGCAGCACTTGTTTTAAGGGCTTTCTAAGCAGTGATGATGCTGTTTTACTTCTGGCTAGAGATAAAGCATTCATTTTGACTGCGTAATATTGACTGTGGTGCTGAGTTTTTCAGAAGCAGGGCTCTTGAAATTGTGACAAGATGGCTGCTCCCTTGCAGTTCAGCAGCACAGAATCTGCCTAATCTTTTAGCTAAACAAATATCGGCCCCATTACTGGCTTGATCAAACATAGTCCCACTAGTGTCTCGTTAATAAGCATTGGGTTATGCATGCAGATCAGGCCAATGAAGCCTTTACCTATACTTCTAATGAAGGTAAGTCGCACACAATAGAGCTAGAGAAAAACCTGTGTGTGTACTGATCAGCAGTAAGTTAGTTTGCAGCACTCAAAGTCAAACAGTCGCTGCAAAAGCCACCAACGTTTCGGGATATAGAAAACTGAGGATTAGAACCCTTGATGCAGTTAAAATAATTCCCTGATCACTGGAAAGGCCTTACCTTGAATATGGGGCAAAGTTCATCACAGTGCTCACCAGTGAGTGGCGACTTGGATCTTAGTAGGTTGCATACAACAGAGCTAGAGTGGAGCCTATATGTGTAGTGAGTTAGGTAGCAGCACTTAGGGGTCGACTCAGAGCCAGGTAAGAATTCTCCCTCCTTTTGTAGTAGAGAAAACTGCCATTCACTTTCATTCTCTACCGGATGTAAATTCTCACCTGGCTCTGAATCAACTCCTCCAGTGCCAAGCAGTCGCTGCAAAAGTTACCAAAGTTATATATTTATATTTAGAACCCTTGATGATGTTGAAATAATTCCCAGTACAAATCACTGGTAAGGCCTTATCTTAAATATGGTCAGTGACAGTCAGTCAGTGGCAGACTGGGGACACAATCCAGCCTACGACAAGCCTATGCCCGGCCCATGATATCTCCATGGAGCCCGAGTGCCTCCGGACACTGACTGGGGCACAATCCAGCCTACGACAAGCCTATGCCCGGCCCATGATATCTCCATGGAGCCCGAGTGCCTCCGGACACTTGGGCTCTGACTGGGGCACAATCCAGCCTACGACAAGCCTATGACCGGCCCATGATATCTCCATGGAGCCCGAGTGTCTCCGGACAGTCGGACACTGACTGGGAACACAAACCAGCCCACAACAAGCCTATGACCGGCCCATGATATCTCCATGGAGCCCGAATGTGTCTCTGGATACTTGGGCTCTGACTGGGGCACAATCTAGCCCATGACAAGCCTATGACCGGCCCATGATATCTCCATGGAGCCCGAGTGTCTCCGGACACTCGGACTCCGATTGGGAACACAATCCAGCTCAAGACAAGCCTATGACCAGCCCATGATATCTCCATGGAGCCCAAGTGTCTCCGGACACTCGGACTCCGATTGGGAACACAATCCAGCCTACGACAAGCCTATGACCGGCCCATGATATCTCCATGGAGCCGGAGTGGCTCTGGACACTCAGCTCCTACTGGGGACACAAACCAGCACAAGACAAGCCTATGGCCGGTCCATGATATCTCCATGGAGCCCGATTGTCTCCGGACACTGATTGGGGACACAGTCCAGCTCAAGACAAGCCTATGACCAGCCCATGATATCTCCATGGAGCCCAAGTGTCTCTGGACACTCGGACTCTGATTGGGAACACAATCCAACCACAACAATAGGCTTGTAGTGGGCTGGATTGTCCATCACTGAGGAACCAGCCTTTCAGGGATAGATCAAGAGCAGTGTCAATGTGGCCCACTCAATGCTACTGAAGCTTTGGTATTGTAGGGGCAGATAATGAGACAGTGGGGGCGGGGGGAACTAGAGTGGCATGTACGCTGCTGGGGATACAGGGATGCAGCAGGACGTGCTCCCAATTGATTTCAATCAGAGCCCATTGCCGAATGATATAGTCAAGGCAAAGGGCTCTGATTGGTGGAGAGCCCAGACATGCGCCGTTGCAGTGGAAAAGGTGAGTTTTAGTGGGCAATATGGAGGGTTTCCTCCATATTGCCTCGGGGGCACAGCACAAAGCCCGGGAAAGTCAAATTCAATAATATAATGTATTTTTGTTTGTACCTATTTATTTTGCTGGCTTGGCTGGCTAGTGGGTGCTTGTGTGATAAATGAAATCTCTCATTAAAGTGGATCAAAACCTTATTTTGCCAGCCCTGGAAAGACTTCAGGGCTGGCCACTACTCTACGCCCCTGGACACAGTTCATCACGTTGCTTACCAGTGAGCGAGGACTTGACTCAGATCTCAGTAGGTTGTATTAATCAGCAGTGAGAAAGAACAGTATCAGCACTCGAGTGTCAAGCAGCCGCTGCAAATGTTTCCAAAGTTGGAACATCAGAGGCCCTGGAGTTCTACTCTTTGGGGCATCCTGAATTGGGATGCCCCGCTGTGTAAAACCCCCAGAAGCCCCGTTTTACTCATCTTGTCCCAGAGCCCTCGCCGTGTCTCTGCACCACAGCTGCATTCCGGCTCACCTCTAGCGGTGCATGCACCCACGCCCGGCCTTTCCGAATGGGTGGCGCGGGTACACGACGGCTAGGAGGCGAGTGGGGGATGCCAGCTGTGCCGCTTAGCTGTCAGCGGAGCCAAAGGGAGCCGATTGAAAGCGAGCGTGCTGATTGGGTGGACGGGACGCTCATCTCAGCTCGTTCTCGCTCGGTCTGCGCCATGGGAACGCCAAGAAGGTGAGTGACCTAGGGGCATACACACCCAATTAGGGATACCACCACTGGGAGGAACAACACCCAAAAAAGTGAAAATCTGGTGTGTTATTCCTCTTTAAGAAAGCTCTCCCTGCCCAGAAGACTTGGGGAATATACCAATATTTATGTAGGGGGGTAACTTTCTAGCATTCTCCATTCCTTCCACGTCCCCGGGGGAACTCTTGTGACAGCGACACCCGTTTCAGGTGCAGTGACAGGAAGGAGATTGGCATTGTGGGTAATTCCATTACCTTTATTTAGCAATACCAATATTTATTTAATATAATAATACTAATAATATTTAATAATATAATAATATTTAATATAATATTAATATAATAATAATATTATATTTATTTAATTTAATATTTATTTATTTATTTAGCAATACCAATATTTATGCAGGGGGTAACTTTCTAGCACCCCCATAGTTCAAGGTCATTAGGACATAGGAAACATTTTCTCCTCCATCCCTTCCACATCCCCGGGGAAGTGACAGTGACAGCAACACCGATTTCAGGTGCAGTGACAGGAAGGAGATTGGCATTGTGGGTAATTCCATTACCTTTATTTAGCTTTGCGTTTGTGATAGATGAAATGAGGAGTGGCATTGCATCGCACAGATTGCATTCTAAACACACAAGAGGAAGGTGCATTTAATAAATTGCCTGGCTGGAAAAAAAAACAATTCCAATGGAGTTGTCACAGTTTATTAAAATGAAAAAGTGAGGCTTTTTTTTGTTATTTATTTTTAACCAAACTGCCGTGCCGATAAAATAAAAAACTGAAAATCTCGCATTTAAAGTGGACCAAAACCTAGCGCGATCGCGGGCCAAACGATTCCCTCCCTCTGGGGAATCCAAAATCGTGATGCCTCTCTATGTGAAACCTCCCAGGTTGCCCCATTCACTTACCTTGCTGTCTGGTCCAACGGCGCATGCGCGAGCCGCGGCCGCACCCCGCTATCTCTCTAGCAAGGTGCGTGCCCGTGCCAGGCATTTGTGAATGGCCGGCGCAGTGTTAGAGGGAAGCAGGGGATGCGGCCGCCAGCGCGCTGATTGGATGAGTGGCCGCACATACGCCGTAAGACTAGGAAGAGGTGAGTTGCACTCGGCAATCTGGGGGTTTCAGACAGGGGGGCAACCCTGATCGGGGTGCCCCAGGGGAAAGGACCAAAACCCAGGATAGTCAAAATCCTAGGTTTTGGTCCATTTGCATGGATTCGCTTACCTTCCACTTCTCTCATCTGCAGCGCCATTATAAGAAGCCAGCATGGAAGGGGGTGTGGCCTGTGCACAAAGCATTCCTATTGATGGGCGCCTCCGTACAAAGTCACTGGTGAAGTCAATAGAAGTGCTCTGTGCAGAGGCCACGCCCCCAGGCTACATTGCCTTATATGATGTGTCACATTTGATGTGTAAGAGGACATTTTTGATTTGGTCCCAGCTGGTCGTTATAGACGTAGATTATGATTGTAATCATTGAATTACACATTCATTAAAGTGGAACATAACCCACCAGCGGCCGGCCTGGAATCAAAAATAATGTACCAATATTTATGCAAGGGGGGGGGGGGGGGGGGGGGCTTTCCCTGAACTATTTTCTAGCACCCGCATAGTTCAGGGTCATTAGGACATAGGAAACATATTCTCCTCTTGTGATTCCAGGGCCGGTCGCTGGCATGTTCCCCGGCATTGCAATTTGGGATGCCCCGCTGTGTGAAACGCCCCAATCAAACTCACTTTTCCTCCAATCAGAGCTGTTTGTCTTATAGCAAACGGCTCTAATTGTTTACAATGGAGACTATGCGCTGCCATATCCCCTGCATCCCCGGCAGCGTGCGCGTGTTGCCGCCCCAGCCATTCAGATAGGCTAGGGTGGAAGCATGTGCACCGCTGGGGATACAGGGAGGCAGCAGGACGCGCTCCCAGTTAATTTCAATCAGAGCCCTTTGCCGAATGACATAGTCAAGGCAAAGGGCTCTGATTGGAGGAGAGCCCACACATGCGCCGTTGCAGCGGAGAAAGGTGAGTTTTAGTGGGCAAACTGGGGGGTTTCACACAATTTGGAATGCCCCACAGAGCATGGATCAAAAGCCAGGAAAGTCAGATTCAATAATATAATGTATTTTTGTTTTGTACCTATTTATTTTGCTGGTTTGGCTGGCTAGTGTGTGCTTGTGTAATAAAATGAAAGCTCTCACTAAACTGGACCAAAACTCTATTTTGCCAGCCCTGGAGTCTAAAAGACTTCAGAGCCGGCCACTATCCTTACCCCCGGGGACATCCCCATTTGGGATGCCCCTGTTAGGCGTGTATTGCACCGCAAAACTCACTGCCTTTTCGCCAACTTGCGGATGAAACGCCCTCAGCCATTCAGATAGGCTGAGAGCAGGAGCGCACCACAAACCGCAGTCAAACTGGGGATGTAGTTGCAGCCTCTCACTATGCCCAAGCTCTGATCCATAATTTAAAGTCCTATTGTAGTTTTCCCCTGCATATCTAGCTTGTATCCATGAGTACTATTTGATTCCTCCCTAAAAATGTTTAATTTCTTACCTATTTGTCACCCAGTCTAACCATTGGAGGGACAAATCTGGGCCACACCATAGCACAAAGCTGTTGAACTGTCGCCTGATTGCAACCACTAGGGGGAGTGCTAGGTGAGATTATCGGGAAAAACAAAGCCAAGAAAAATACTTGAGATGGGAAGTTTTGTTTATCTGAAAGATTCTTAAAGTGGACAAAACCCAGGACTATCCTGGGTTTTGTTCCTTTCCCCAGGGGCACCTTAATCAGGGATGCCCCGCTGTGTGAAACCCCCTCAGATCGCCGCAGCCAACTCACCTTATCCCGGTCCCACAGCGCGTCTGAGAGCAGCGACCATGATGGCCAAATCCTCCTCTTCCCTCTAGCAGTGTGCGTGCCTGCGCCAGGCATTTGTGAATAGCCGGTGTGGGCACGCTCTCTGTTAGAGGGAGGCGGAGGACGCTGCTCTTAGACACGCCGTTAGACCGGGATAAGGTGAGTTGGCTGCGGCAATCTGGGGGATTTCACACAGCGGGGCATCTCTGATTGGGGTGCCCCTGGGGAAAGGACATAAACCCAGGTTAGTCAAAATCCTGGTTTTTGGTCCACTTTAAGAATCCTTGGTTCAAATAAACAAAACTTCCCATCTCATGTATTTTCCTTGGCTTGGTTTTTCCTGATAATCTCAAGAGGTGAGTTGCTGTGATGATCTGAGGGGGGTTTCACACAGCGGGGTGCCCCCGGGGAAAGGAACAAAACCCAGGATAATAAAAACTTTTGACTATCCTGGCTTTTGATCTACTTTAAAGAGGAACATTAGCCTACTCATCCGATTTACTATCCCAGGGGCATCCCAATTTGCCTTTCACCAAGCGGCTCTGATTGTTTACAATGGGAAGCGTGCACTGCCAAATCCCCTGCACCAGCCATTGAGATAGGCTGGGGTGGGAGTGTGTCACTGGGGATAAGGGGGCATCCCCTGCACCAGCCATTGAGATAGGCTGGAGCGGGAGTGTGTCACTGGGGATAAGGGGGCATCCCCTGCACCAGCCATTGAGATAGGCTGGAGCGGGAGTGTGTCACTGGGGATAAGGGGGCATCCCCTGCACCAGCCATTGAGATAGGCTGGGGTGGGAGTGTGTCACTGGGGATAAGGGGGCATCCCCTGCACCAGCCATTGAGATAGGCTGGGGTGGGAGTGTGTCACTGGGGATACGGGGGCATCCCCTGCACCAGCCATTAAGATAGGCTGGGGCGGGAGTGTGTCACTGGGGATACGGGGGCATCCCCTGCACCAGCCATTGAGATAGGCTGGGGCTGAAGTGTGTCACTGGGGACACGGGGGCATCCCCTGCACCAGCCATTCAGATAGGCTGGGGCGGGAGTGTGTCACTGGGGATACGGGGGCATCCCCTGCACCAGCCATTGAGATAGGCTGGAGCGGGAGTGTGTCACTGGGGATAAGGGGGCATCCCCTGCACCAGCCATTCAGATAGGCTGGGGCGGGAGTGTGTCACTGGGGATACGGGGGCATCCCCTGCACCAGCCATTGAGATAGGCTGGGGCGGGAGTGTGTCACTGGGGATACGGGGGCATCCCCTGCATCAGCCATTGAGATAGGCTGGGGCGGGAGTGTGTCACTGGGGATACGGGGGCATCCCCTGCACCAGCCATTGAGATAGGCTGTGGGAGTGTGTCACCGGGGATACAAGGGGTGCGGCAGAGCACCCCATTCTTTGCCGAATGATGTAGTCAATGGAAATGGCTCTTATTGGATGAGAACCTGTGAATTCGCCATTGTACCAAGGAGAGGTTTTACTGGGGGTTTTCACACAGTCAATTCGGGATGCCCCGGGGACACGGAACAAAACCCAGGAAAATCAAATTCCCGGGTTTTTATTTCCTGCTTAAAAATGAAAGGGAATAAAATCTTCCCGGAGACACCATGACACAGCGGTGGCGCGTTCCATATCGCAAACTGACAGACTCCAGGAGATGATTGCACGGACAATACCCAGGCATATGTCAAATGATTTGCAAATAATTTATGTCACCTTCTCTTCCGTGATTGTTTTTGCAGAGGACATAAACTGTGTCACTAATATTAAATTGTGTCTGTAGAAAAAGCGCCGAGCTCAGCGTTTTCCTCCCCCCCCCCTTCTTCGGCAAAGATGTCGAGCCATCTGCGGAGGCGCGCCGCTTGCGTACGGGCCATCATTTGTCCGACATCTTACACAATGTGAAGGTTTTTACTTGAAATGCCAACCTATGTGGCAGATGATGTATGTGTTTCCTCAGCCCCGTGATTAGCAGCACACAACTGTCTTGCAGTGCTCCTCACCTCATCAGTTCCACAAGCTGCACTGCGAGCTGCGTGAGGCATTCGCTGCAAGATGGCTTCTGACATGCGGCACGAAAATACCGGCCCGCCGCGAAGATTTGACTGGAGACGCCGAAAAGATGAGGGTCATGCTCCGCTGGGAATGGTTTCATGATGGAGGAAAATTCAAAAAACAAAACACGTTTAAAAGGGAGCCGGGGAGGAATCCTTTATGCTGACCTACAAGCGCTCCGCCATATTGGAGTATGTAGTGAGCGGCTAATTGGCTCTGATCTGTTGTTCCCATAACAGATAGAAGTCCACATAGGAATTTTCCCTCTGGGTTTTAAGGGCTGTTTACATGTTTAGGTGGGAATTTCTTTTCTTTTTTCATTGCATGCTTTTGCACAATTCTTCATCCACATTTAAAGTGGTCAAACCACTTGCATAGTCGGTCAAAGCAGAACAATGCACACTGTGGCCTGGACCATGCAAGTGGTTTGTCCACTTTAAATGTGGATAAAAAATGCCACCACCCAGGGCTTTGTCCACTTTAAATGTGGATGAAAAATTGTCACCAACCAGGATTGTGTCCACTTTAAATGTGGATGGAAAATTGTCACCACCCAGGGTTTGGACCACTTTAAATACTGTGGCCTATTGTTCTGTTTTAATCGACCATGCAAGTGGTTTGTCCATTTTAAATGTGGATAAAAAATCGTCACCACTTTAAATACTGTGGCCTGGAAGGCCACAGTGTGTTTTCTTCTGATTTAATTGACCATGTAAGTAGTTTGTCCTCTTTAAATGTGGATGAAAAATTGTCACCGCCCGGGACTTTGTCCTCTTTAAATGTGGATGAAAAATTGTCACCGCCCGGGACTTTGTCCTCTTTAAATGTGGATGAAAAATTGTCACCGCCCGGGACTTTGTCCTCTTTAAATGTGGATGAAAATTTGTCACCGCCCGGGACTTTGTCCACTTTAAATGTGGATGAAAAAATGTCACCGCCCAGGACTTTGTCCTCTTTAAATGTGGATGAAAAATTGTCACCGCCCAGGACTTTGTCCACTTTAAATGTGGATGAAAAATTGTCACCGCCCAGGACTTTGTCCTCTTTAAATGTGGATGAAAAAATGTCACCGCCCAGGACTTTGTCCACTTTAAATGTGGATGAAAAATTGTCACCGCCCAGGACTTTGTCCTCTTTAAATGTGGATGAAAAATTGTCACCGCCCAGGACTTTGTCCACTTTAAATGTGGATGAAAAATTGTCACCGCCCAGGACTTTGTCCTCTTTAAATTTGGATGAAAAATTGTCACCGCCCAGGACTTTGTCCACTTTAAATGTGGATGAAAAATTGTCACCGCCCAGGACTTTGTCCACTTTAAATGTGGATAAAAAAATTGTCACCGCCCGGGACTTTGTCCTCTTTAAATGTGGATAAAAAAATTGTCACCGCCCAGGACTTTGTCCTCTTTAAATTTGGATGAAAAATTGTCACCGCCCAGGACTTTGTCCACTTTAAATGTGGATGAAAAATTGTCACCGCCCAGGACTTTGTCCACTTTAAATGTGGATGAAAAATTGTCACAGCCCGGGACTTTGTCCACTTTAAATGTGGATAAAAAAATTGTCACAGCCCGGGACTTTGTCCACTTTAAATGTGGATAAAAAAATTGTCACAGCCCGGGACTTTGTCCACTTTAAATGTGGATAAAAAAATTGTCACCGCCCGGGACTTTGTCCACTTTAAATGTGGATAAAAAAATTGTCACAGCCCGGGACTTTGTCCACTTTAAATGTGGATAAAAAAATTGTCACAGCCCGGGACTTTGTCCACTTTAAATGTGGATAAAAAAATTGTCACCGCCCGGGACTTTGTCCTCTTTAAATGTGGATAAAAAAATTGTCACCGCCCAGGGCTTTATCCTCTTTAAATGTGGATGAAAAATTGTCACCGCCCGGGACTTTGTCCTCTTTAAATGTGGATAAAAAAATTGTCACCGCCCAGGACTTTGTCCTCTTTAAATGTGGATGAAAAATTGTCACCGCCCAGGGCTTTATCCACTTTAAATACTCTGCAAAGCACAGCTATAGCGCCCCCTGCACTTTATCCCACTCTCCTCTCCTCAGTATGTGATGCATCTGAGGCAAGATGGCGGTGCCTGTATACTAGAGTCCTGAACAAAGTTGCAGCCCAATGAGGGAAAGAATAAAAAAAAAAGTGACTAAAAACTTAAAATATAATAATTTTAGATGCTGAGGAATAGTTTTTTAAGGGTTTGGGCTTTCATTAAATCATGCTGAAGGTCCGGTTTAAAGGTGGATGAAAAATTGTCACCAACCAGGGTTTTGTCCGCTTTAAATACTGTGGCCTGGAAGGTTGCAATCTGGCCACTGCCTGATGCCTTTCACATGCATCCCAAATCAGGGTGCGCAGCATCAGCCGGCTCTGCACAGCCATTCAGTGGCAGCGGACGAGGATGCGCACAGCCGACAAAGGAAGCGACTGATGACAGCAGCAGTCGCGCATGCGCCGTGTGCTTGAGGAAAAGGTAAGAAAATCAGGTGATTGGTGGGGTTTCAAAGAGCAGAATGCCCACGCAGGAGGGAGAAGGGCTGCCCTGGAGTCTCATAATTTCCAGGGTTTGTTTTGGTCCACTTTAACATGCTAGAAATAGCATACCTCCCAAGTGTCCCTGATTTGGAGGGACTGTCCCTCTTTTGAGCCCATGTCCCCCGTCCCTTGTTCTCATTTGTCCCTTTTTGAGGTGTAACATGCAGATCTACAGCAATAAATTATTCATTTGCCTATTTATAGTGTTTATATACTTTTAACTGTCACATCCTATCTCGTATCTGTACCTTAATGAGCGGGGCGTGGCCTAATTTAACAAATGACCCTGCAAAGCGGGTAGGTATGGAAATAGTGCAGTGACTGGTTCACCCCAGACCCGCTACCCTCTGGTGCCCAGAAATATTACCATTAGCGGTCAAATGAACTATTACACCAATGCTGATCAGATCAGATAATCAGGGCTCAGTTTTCCTTTTTTCTTCACCAGGTTTAGTAAACAGTCTTGTAACAAGATGGCCATTAAATCAGTATGAAAATATACAAAAGCTCCTTACAGTCATTGCTGGCGGCAAACCTGATAAAGTTACAGAGAGGCCCCTCTACTCAGTGATTCAAGAAACATGGAACTTTAGTTCTCTTACAGAATTTGGCTTTAAGTCAATATATTTACTGGAAGTAGAAGATACCCAAACATAGAGCCTTGAAAAAGTATTCACACCCCTTATTCAAACAAACTTAAAGCAGAACAAAATTTGGGAATGTGACTTTTCAGGGTTTTTTTCAGTGCTCTGGGGACATCCCAGAACTAAACTGACCAGATGTCCCACTTTGAAGCCCACTCGGGAAACCTAAATGTCCCACTTTGCTGACATGGGTGGTTTGGTGGGTTTATGCTACCAAATGCAGAATACTGAATATCTGGGTGGTTCACAACTGCTCTGACTCTTCTGAATCAGCAACATCTTTTATAGACCAAATATTCCTAGAGTATTGACCCGTAATTACAGTTGACAAAAACCCAGGATTTGGTCCTCTCCCCCCCCCCCCCGGGGAACCCTGATTGGGGGGGTGCCCCGCCGTTTGAAACCCTCCAGATCGCCCGAAGAAACTAACCTCTTCCTGGTCCTACAGTGCATGCATGCTGCTCCTCCAATCAGTGCACTCGGAGCCGCTGACGTCACAGCGTCTACGTCCAACGGCTCTGAGCATTCTGGAGGCCGCATCCCCCACTTCCCTCTAACAGGGAGCGAGCCCGCGCTGGCCATTCACAAATGGCTGGAGCAGGCACGCACCCTGCTGGAGGGATGACAGGATGCGGCCACTGCTCGCGAATGCGCCGTTGGACCGGGAAGCAAGGTAAGTGAATGGGGAGACCTGGGGGGTTTCACACAGCGGGGCGATTCCCGGGCCGATCACGCTCGGTGTTGGTCCACTTTAAGCCACACGCTAAACCACACCCCTACCACACCCATCACCCACAAACTGGATTAAACTGTCCCACTTTGAGATTCCCAAAAAATGGTCAGGTAACCCAAATCACCCATACAAACGTACAATCAAGACAGCGCTGCCCAGCAGATAAGTAGATCTCCATCACTTCTGACAGAAGCGGAGTACAACGGATGTGCTCCACGGCATGGAGCGCAGATAAAAGGGCACCGGAGTAAAGAAAATGTGTTTCCCAGCCACCGCACACCCGCCTGCCATTTCACCTTTGCTACTAGGACAAAGCCACAGCTGTTGAAAAAAGACATCCTCCCGAAGCCATATACATCCAGGCAGGGGTAGGCGGGCATGCTGTGGACAGTCCGGACGTAGGAAGAGGACACGCCCACCTTACAGCAGGCCGTGCCACACATCGTACAAGCATCAGGGAAAGCTGGATATCTATATTAAGTATATTAATTCTATTGCCCTCAGGCGCCATCTCTTTGGCGCTTTATAAAACAGGCTTTGTTTATAATCCAGTAATAACAAGATTGCTTAATTCGGACCTTCACCCTGAATAAGAGCCTATCTTATGTTTCCCCCACCCTGTACATACAGATTGCTCACATTAAAAATCATCCTACCTTCATCTATTGCATTTTCTGATCCTGTAAACATCCAAGATGGTGGCACATGGGGTCTCAAGCTGCCTGCAAACAGGAAGTGTCTTCTTAATGTGCCGCTCTGCATTCTGGGATTGCTGTCCTTTTCCTGACCCCAGTTCTACTCTGTCTGTGCAGAGCACAGCTATAACCTGCCCCTCTACACTTTTGCCCCCCTCTCCTCTCCTCAGTAGGTGATGCTTCTGAGGCAAGATGGTGGTGCCTGTATCCTAAAGTCCTGAACAGAGTTGCAGCCCGGTGGGGGAAAGAATACAAAGTAAATGACTAAAAATGTAAAATAAATTAATTTTAGATGCTGGGGAATAGCTTAAGGGTTTGGGCTTTTCATTAAAAGATGCTGAAGGTCCGGTTTAGCACACAGGTGGCAACCTCAAGCATTTGTTAGAGATACCAAAGTGCAGTGCCGACAGCCCAAAATTCAAACTAGCCCCTCTATGTATATGAGGTATGTCACAGTGCAAGGCGCTGTGATAGGTATTTTCTTTTTTGAAGATATGACTAAAATGTAACAGTCACCCTATGTCATTTATATATTGTAGCCACTTTGTATGAGCACTGAGGAAGCCACAGCGCGGCGAAACATGTCTGCCATGGGAGACGGTTTCTGTGATCATATACTGTAATTCTACTGTGTTGCGGCTTTTTAAAAGAATTGCTATAAACATATAGGATATGGTGACAACAAAGAAATATTTTAATAATAAAGTATCTGTAATTTTAAATTTAAGTGTGGTGTGGAGCAAGGCTTCAGTATGTGGGTGTTTGTCCAACCTCATTCTAATGCAATGTAGATGGTATGAGACCCGCTCACACACCCACAAACCATCTTTCTAAAGGTGGAGGGTTACACAACCATCGTAGATATTGTAGGTATCTATATCGTAGGTATATTGTAGGTATCTATATCGTAGATACCATTTAGATATGGCCTACAATGCCCCTTAAACAAAAAGCGCAGAGGGAGCTATCCGAAGAGGTACGTTTTGTGGTGCCCTGGAGGGGGTTGTCCACACATCAGGGCATCCCAATTTGGGCGTGCCAAATGTGCTTCTCATAGAAAACATAGAAGGTTGGCAGCAGAAAGAGACCATACGCTCCATCTAGTCTGCCCTTATGTATATACTGTATGTTCTCTTTATCTTAGGATAGATGTGTGCTTATACCAGGCATGTTTAAATTCACTCACTGTCGATTTATCAACTACCTCTGCTGGAAGTTTGTTCCAAGCATCTACTACTCTTTCTGTAACATAATATTTTCCAACTTTGCTCCTGATCTTCCCTCCGACTAGCTTCAGGTTGGGCCCCCTTGTTCTATCATTAAAGTGGACCGTCACCCAGTGGTGATCGGCCCGGGAATCTATAAGATTCCCGGACCGATCACCTCCCTCACCGCGGGACATCCGAGATGGGGATGTCCCGCGGTGAGGGACCCCCCCAAAACCCCCCAAAAACTCACCCCCGCTGCCGCCGCCGCCTCCAGCGCGCCCCTCTAGGCGTGCCCGCGCCCGCCGTTTGTGAATGGCCGGCGCGGGTGCGCGCACTGTCAGAGGGGCGCGTGGGAGGCCGTGGCGGACACGCTGTGTTGTCCGCAGCTGTCACCCCCTTGTCCGTTGGCGCTGATTGGTCAGCGCGGCCACGTGGGAGCGTGGTGAGGTGAGTTTTGGGGGCTTTCTGGGGGGTTTCACATAGCGGGGCACCCTTAATCGGGGTGCCCCCCTGAAGTGGACCAAAACCCAGGATAGTCAAAATCCTGGGTGTTGGTCCACTTTAAGTTTCTTCTTAAAAACACTTCCCCCCTGAACCTTATTGAATCCTTTCACATATTTAAAGGTCTCTATCATGTCCCCCTCTCCCTTCTTTCCTCCAGACTGTACAAATTATGTTCTTTAAGTTTAAACCGGACCAACACCCGTTTTTACCTTAACGGGTGTTGGTCTGGCTGTGTGGTTATTGTAAGAAGTGACTTTTAATTGTGTTGTTTTTGTCATTGTGTCTTGTGATTTTGCGTTTTGTACAATAAACTTATGTATACAATACAATTTTGTGGTTACTTATTGGTGCTCTTTCTTTAGAGTGGAAGTGGATTCACCATCCACTGTCCCTCTTGTGCTTTGAATCAGGAAAACCAAGGAAGGCCAGAGTAGGCCCCAGCACACCCTGACAACCAGAGAGACCCTTGGAGACTTTCCCTAACTGACCCCACACTCCTAAGGTGAGCTGACTCCCCAGTCAGGGGAGGGAAGGGAGAGGCCCCAGTCTGCAGTTGCCAGGATACACCTGAGGTGGCCATTTTCTGAGGTAAAATTTGGGGCCTATAGCTCGTAGGAATGACTGGAGTGGTGGAGAGGTTCCCTAGTGCTGTGGGGTGGGCTGCACCTGGCCGGTACTCCAGGAACTCAGAGCAATGCCATGCAAAGTGGAAAGTGGGGCCCAGCTTCTGTGGGGGACCCAGAGTCTTATGTCCCACTTGGTGGGGTAAGCTCTCCGCTATTAGTGACCTTGAAGTAGGGTGGCATGCAACCAGAGGGACCCTTGGAGACTTTCCCTAACTGACCCCACACTCCTGAGGTGAGCTTGTAGTGTGGGGTAGTCTGAATAACAGAACACACCACATTAGATAAATAAGAACCAATTTAGAATTTAACAGTTGAATATTAGGCAAAGTATTGAACGCAATAGTTGGTGTATATAGCCACTGGATTAAGGCAATAATATAGTATAATTTCTACTTGAAGAATATGGGGGGGGGATATCTCAAACAAAGGATAAACTTGTGTCTAGGTCACTTTATCATATATGGCTATTTGGATAACTTTAAGACACACTGTATGCTCTGTGTAATTCAAACTATCTATCAATACATACACAATCTATTTAAAATGTAAGATTAACTCTATATAATAAACTTCGGGTAGATGATGCTCTAAATTTGTAACTATGCTGTAAATAGTGAGGAGAACTAAGAAAAGTTCACTTATCCTTAGACCAAACAATCTTGGCGGAAAATGTCCTGTTATTGCTGACTAAAATGATGCTGTTTCTTTAAATATTTTCCGGGTATTTCTTCCTTCAAGTGGTCACGGCCTCAAAAACTCTCCTAAATAAAAATACAATTCTGTGATTACTCACCTGTAGAATTGGTATTATATCTATGTATACAGTACGTCCTGTTCCAGAATATTCCTTACACATAGGTAATACATCCACAAGATGGCGCTGGACTGCAGAAAAGAGCTTGTGGCCTCTCCCGGCCCTATATAAGTCAGGGACCTCCCACAAATTCCCCAGTATTGACAAGCAGTTAACAAGAAGCCGGGAGAACAATAATAACCAGAATTCAAAAATGAAAATATGAGCAATCACCATACAGAGGTGACTAGGAAAAATTATAACAAGGGTGGAGTGGAACAGGACGTGCTGTATACGTATAATACCAATTCTACAGGTGAGTAATCACAGAATTGTATTATTCTAAGTATACAGCATGTCCTGTTCCAGAATATTCCTTACACATGGGACATCCAATAGCAGTGTCCGTAAGGTAGGGTGGGATCCCCAAAAAGTAACAGCGGGCAGATTAAACCACTGCTGCCTGCAGAACCTTGCAACCAAAAGCAGCATCAGCTGATGCCCTTACATCAACCTTGTAAAACTTAGAAAAGGTATGAACAGAAGACCAAGTAGCGGCCTTGCAAACTTGCTCAACAGAAGCTTGGTGCTGAAAGGTCCAAGAGGCACCAATAGTACGAGTAGAATGAGCAGTAAGGCGGAAGGGAGGCTCTTTCCCCTTAGCAGAATAGGCCTGTATCACAGCCTGGCGGATCCACTTGCTGATAGTGGACTTAGCTGGAGCCAGACCCTTCTTAGGTCCAGACGGGAGCACAAAAAGAGCATCAGTCTTCCTGAAGGATTCAGTAGCCACCAAATAGAACTTCAGAGTCCTGACCACATCCAGAGAGTGTAACACCTGCTCCTTAGGATTACTAGGATTAGGGCACAGAGAAGGCAAAACAATGTCTTGATTGAGATGAAAAGCAGACACAACCTTAGGCAGAAAATCTGGCTTAAAATGAAACACCACCTTGTCCTGGTGTCGCTCAAAGTAAAAGGGTTTGATGGAAAGCGCCGACAACTCAGAAACACGCCTAACAGAAGTGATAGCCACCAAAAAGACTACCTTAAGAGTCAAAATGGACAAAGGGGCCTCACGCAAAGGCTCAAAGGGAGACCCCTGCAAGGCAGATAAAACCAAGTTCAAATCCCAAACTGGTAACATAGGCTTATGTGGAGGATGCACGTGAGTAACCCCCTGGAAGAAAGTCTTAACCAGAGGATGGTGAGCAAAGGATCTTTGGAAGAAAATGGCCAAAGCAGAAACATGACCTTTGAGGGTACTAAGTTGAAGACCCAAATCCAAACCATGTTGCAGGAATTCCAGAATCCTAGGGATAGAAAACACCCGACAGGGAAGCGACTTAGACTCACACCAGTCAATGTAAGCATGCCAGACCCTATAGTAGATGGATGACAAGGACTTCTTCCTAGCCCGAATCATGGTATTAACAACAGAGGCAGGCAGCCCCTTTTCCATCAAGATGGAGGTTTCAGCAGCCAGGCCGTCAAAGCCAGAGTTTGTAAATTGGGATGGCGTAGCTGCCCCTGAGTGAGCAGGTCTGGATCCTTGGGCAGAGCATACTGATCAACTGCCAACAGCACGACGTCTTCGAACCACACCCTTCTTGGCCAACAGGGGGCCACCAGAATGTTTGGCACCCCTTCCTGAGCAATCTTGCGCAGCACCTTGCCCAGCAGAGGAAAAGGAGGGAACACATAGAGAAGCTGAAAGCTCTTCTAAGACATTGCTAGTGCATCCATGGCCAAGGCCAGATGGTCCTGGGACAGATAGACAAAGACTGGAAGCTTGTGATTGTGATGGGACACAAACAGATCCACATCTGGCTGACCCCGGCGGTGGCACAGGGAGCGAAACACCCTGTTGCTGAGGGACCATTCTCCCAGGCAAGAGATCCCCCTGCTGAGGTAGTCTGCCTCCAGATACTCCACCCCCGGGATGTACACAGCTGATATGCAGGGAACATTCTCCTCCACCTAAGACAGTATCAGGGACACTTCCCTGAGGGCCCTCTTGCTTCGGGTCCCTCCCTGATGATTGATGTAGGCAATCGCCGTCTGGTTGTCCGAGCGGACCTGAACCGCCAGACCCCGAAGGTGTGGAGTCAATTGGGCGAGAACCAACCTTATCGCCCTCAGTTCCAGAATGTTGATAGGGGTGTGGGCCTCCTGAGGGCCCCACTGACCCTGGAATTTCAGGGATTTCCAGAAGCCCCCCCAACCTGTCAGACTGGCATCAGAAAGGATCTGTCCACCAACAGGTTTCTTGAGTCCAGCCACCACGAAAGAGACCGTCTGGCCAGAGGGGACAGAACTAACACCTGATCCAGGGACAAGGGGGCCCGATCTCTCGAAGCAAGACACCATCAGGCCCACCAGCTGCATCCCTTGCCGGATGGAGGGATGAGGGCAAGACATAAGGAGCCTGGCCTGGGCCTGAAGACTCTCCACCTACTGCTGAGGGAGAGAAATCTTGACCTGAGATGTATCCAGAGTCATGCCCAAAAGGACCTCACCATTGACGGTGACAGGAAAGACTTGGGGTGGTTGATCACCCAGCCGAAGGACTCCAGTGTGGACACCCCCAGCTGCCTGCTGGAGGGACTGAGACGTGATGGGAATGTCGTCCAAGTAAGGAAAGATGCAAATGCCATGAGATCTCAGCAGAGCCGGTACGCCCGCCAGCACCTTGGTGAATACCCTGGGAGCCAAGGTGATACCGAAAGGCAAGGCCACAAATTGATAGTGCTGATCCTTCAGAGCGAATCTTTGATGACCTGGAAAGATTGGTACATGAAGGTAATCATCCTTGATGTCTACAGAGGTCATGAAGTCCCCTGGGCATAGTGAATTGACAGCTGAGCGCAGAATCTCCATGTGAAAATGTTTGACATTGATGTTGAATCTGACAAATTTGTTGAGGCACTTTAAATCCAAGATAGGTCTGATGGACCCATCTTTTTTGGGAACAGTGAAAAGATTGGAATAGTAGCCTCTGCCCCTTTCCCTCAAAGGCACCTGGCAGATGACCCCCAACTCCAGAAGGTTTTGGACAGCAAGGCACAGACCCTGAGCTGACAGGGGGTTTTAAACCATCCGGGATTTGATGAATCTTGGGGGTGGCCAGGCTGCAAACTCTATCTTGTAACCGGAGGACACTACCTCCTGAATCCACCGGTCTGAGACGTGAAGCCTCCAGATGTGAACAAAGAGCCGAAGTCGTCCCCCCACCCGGATGGGTGAGGGCGCCCCTTCATGCCTGAGGGGGCTTGGGTGAGGGTTTTGTCTTGGGACCCCAGGAGAGGCCAGGACGGCCACGTCCTCTGCCCCTTCCCCAGTGATCTCCGCGGGCCCCAGTAAAGGAAACTCCTTGGCCCGTTTTGGAACCACGGAAGGATGGGAGAAAGGCACCCATCCCCCGAAAGGAGGTAACCTACCACCCCTGGCAAACAAATTCAAGCGTTCACCAAAGAGGCGCAGGCCCTTGAAAGGGAAACCAATGAGAGCCTTCTTAGTAGCATTATCAGCTACCCACTGACGTAGCCAGACAGAGCGGCGTATAGCCACCAACAGGGCAGAAGTCCTACCACACATTCTAATGGCATCATCCATGGCAGACAGAACATATGCAACAAATTCATAGCAAAGCAGGAGAGATCTATACTCTTCTCCTCCCGCGTCATCAGAGGCCCCCTCTAAGAGACTCTTAAGCAAACCCTTAATAGCAATAGCTGTAATGGCAGAGGCACAAACCGGGCATAGCGCGGTCCCCACACAGGCAAAAGCATGGCAAGCCAGTTGGTCCATGTGCCGGTCCTCACCAACCCTCAGGGTAGTAGTGTCAGGAGAATGCATGACAGATGTATTGGACAGCCCCAGAACGGGCGCATCCACCTCGGGGGGACATGACCAACGCTTAATCACATCAGCAGGAAAGGGATACCTCTTGTCCCAACTCTTGGGCACCCCTGGCAGCTTGCTAGGCCGCTCCTATTTTTTGAGCACCAGATTATTAAAGTGCGACTGCTCCGGGAATTCCAAACGTGGTTTAACCATATGAAAAATCTCACCCTGCTGCTGTGGAGTCACGGCAGGGGGGGGGATACAGAGCACTTCAAAAATATGAGCCAAAGCCTGTCAGTGTCATCTGAGGACCATGGATCTTCCCCAAAGGGAGACCCTGTACCACCCTAACCCCTAGGCTGCTCCTCAGATGATTCTAAATCAGAGAACAATTCCCCCTCCTCCAGGGGGGAATAACCAGTAGTGTCAAAAATTCCCTCAGCTTCCACAGGAAAGAGGGAAACGGCAGAACATAAATGCCGCTTCTTAGCAGAAGCCTTACTCGAGGCAGACCCAGCAATATGTTTCTCAATGCTGGCCACCCGTGCAACCAAATCAGGCTGAGACTCCCCGCTGGTATGCTCCTCATAGGGGGTCAGATGTAGGTGTGGGGGGGAATAAGAACAACCCAGAAAAAAATCACCCCACCGGGGTTACTCACGGACCGCAGAGAGCCAGCAGCACGCAGCAGGAGATAAAATGACGTCCGCAGACCTCGAGGGGCGTGCCGTGGAGATATGAGGTAACATGCATCATCCACAGAGTCCGTCTCCCCAGAAGAGCGCGAAGCGGGCCCACTTGATCCGGCTGACCAGTAGTGGCCCGGCAGCTCTGAGGTGAACGGGGCTGCCATTCACGGAGCGCAGTACAAACGTGCGGAGGCGCGTTTTAATAAAAGTGACAAAGCACAACATATGTATACAGTCTTAAACCACTAGACAAAGCCCCCCCGGAGATCTCCCAAGGGAAGAATAAGGGGGCATAACGGCAAAATTTCCAGGGAGAAACGGCGCCCAGGGACTAAGTTGAGGAGTGAGGGTGGAGGGGGAAAATGGGCATAGGGTTTAACTGCACAGGATAAACCTGGCAAAACCCATGAGGCAGTGGAGGCATCCCAAAAGGCTCACCATTGGCCTAAACCGCCTACCCTGTTAGAGCAGGGACTGCGGTAGGAGCCTAGCTCCTCAGCACCATAGTGCTTCAATAACCTACCTTCACCCGAACCTTATCAGCTGAGGCTGGGAGGCAGTAACTGGAACGGAACGGGTGGGAATAGTCCTGCAGGGCCACAGGCAATAAGCCCCGCTCACCTGTGCCACAAGAGAGCTGTCTTCTATCTTCTCAGCGCAGACTGCAGAAAAGAACTGGGGAATTTGTGGGAGGTCCCTGACTTACATAGGGCCGGGAGGAGCCACAAGCTGTTTTCTGCAGTCCAGCGCCATCTTGTGGATGTATTACCCATGTGTAAGGAATATTCTGGAACAGGACGTGCTGTATACTTAGAATATTACCAAGGGCGTCCTCCAACCGCGCTGAGTCCCTTTATTTGCGCTCCATGGGAGGCTTAACACAGTGAATAACACACAATAAAATAAGCCTTTACACCCCTCACACAGTTCAGCACTGAGGTAAATAAGGAGAGTGTTAATTTCAACCCAAAACTTCACTGTGGCCCTATAATTTACGTGGGCTCAGAAACATACAGACACAGAAGTGCTCCCTCTGACCCACCTCACGGACTCTGCTCCCTCAGAGCTGTGCTGAGCCTTTTATAGCCTGCAGGAATGACCTCACCAGCCTCTCTCTCATGGCTGGCCCCGCCCACCCACACACACAAGAGTTTTCCAGAAGCCTCCCAGCAGATGTTTGTTATATGTCGGTTACAAACTGACTGACTGAAGGGAGAGGCCCCAGACTGCAGTTGCCAGGATACACCTGGGGTGGCCATTTTCTGAGGTAAAATTTGGGGCCTATAGCTCGGAGTAGTGACTGGAGTGGTTGAGTGGCTCGCTAGTGCTGTGGGCCGCACCTGGCCGGAACTCCGAGAACTTAAAGCGCCGCCATGCGCAGAGTGAAAAGTGTGGCCCAACTGCTGTGGGTGACCCAGAGTCCTATGTCCACAGTGGTGAGGTGAGCTCTCCCCTAATAGTCACCTTGAAGTCTGGTGGTCGGCAACCTGCTGGTGTCCCAGAAGAATTTACGTATCCAGTACATGTGCATACCTTGCAACTATTCAGGGTGGGAAAGAGGGACAATTGTTAAATTAAAGGAGCAGTATCGCGAATTTTTCTTGGTGACTTATATTTAAATGGTACTTTGAATGTAGGTAAGTGTTGGAGTAAGAATTACAAATTTAGAAAAAAATGATGTGTGTGTTGAGCAGCTGGAGACTAATAGCTCATGTTTATGTCTGCTGAGTGTCGGCCCCACACTCTGGCCTGTTCCACGCTGAGGAGAGGGGTGAAACAATGTATCAAAGTATCAGCTGTTCAGTGCTGGCAGCCGTCCAGCATAAGATAACAACATTGCAACATTGCCTGGCCAGAACTTATATATCTAAAACAGAGAGAAAAGCTCTAGAAGTCATTTAGCTGATTTTGACAGTTTTCCCTTCATGTTGGCTCTGCTGCAGAATCTTTCAGTTTACCATTTTCTCTTTCATATTCTTATTTTTTTCATATGATCTTTCTTTCAGCTTTGTGTGTTTTGAGCAAAGCCCAACCCAGGATTTTCACTATCTGGAGTTTTGTTTTGTGCCCCTAGGGGCATCCCGACTTGGGATGCCCTGATATGTGAAATCCCCAAGTTCACCTGTGAAAACGTACCTTTTCCTGTCCCACAGCGCATGCGCGGGCTCTCATCCAATCAGCGCTGTTTGCACGCAGATGGGGAGCCTGAGCAGTAACCTTCCTGGCCGCCCGGCCTGTCTAAATGACTATCTGCGTGAGCGCGCCAGAAAAATGGGGGGATCTGTGGTTATCCAGGGGTTGTTTCACACAGTGGGCATCCTGATTTAGAATGCCCAAGGGGCAAGGTCAATGGCCGGGTCTTATAGACTTCAGGGTTGGCAACTCAGGGTTTTGTTCCACTTTAATACCTTTAGATTTTCCTGCACAGTTATTCAAAGAAGAATTTCAGTTATTTTCAGTCAGTTTAGTTTATTTTGTATAGATTTTACACATTTGAGTCACCTGGTCTCATAACAAAAGCAGCACCTCACACACACACACACAGCCGTTACCACTGATTACAGTGTCAGCCTCTGAGGTAAAGTGTTGCTAGGAGACCAGTGGGCTAAATAAAGCAGCTCACTAAATACAACCCAGCAGATCCCCCTATTCAGCAAATGGACTGAGCCATTGTCATTATACAATTTAAAAGAAAGGCAGATATTTTTTCCTTTTTCTATCGCCAGATTATTTATACACATGTTAGAAGCTATTGTGTAGCTATTTAATTATTTATCTTTTTTAATGCAAATTTCGCGATACTGCTCCTTTAAAGTGGACCAACACCCAGGATTTTGACTATCCTGGGTATTGGTCCACTTCCTTGGGGCACCCCGATCGGGGGTGCCCCGCTGCCCAAACCCCCCCCCAAACACCCCGGAAACTCACCTCTCCACGATCCCACGTGACTGCGCTGTCCAATGCCCGCCGACGGACAAGTGACGTCCGTCGGCGGACAAGGGATCGCGCCCGCCGCCGCCTCCCGCGCGTCACTCTTGACGTGTGCGCGCCCGCGCCGGCCATTCAGAGACGGCCGGCGCAGGCGCGCGCACGTCTGGAGGAGCGCGAGTGAGGCGGCGGCGGCGGAAGCAGCGTCTGGAGAGGTAAGGTTTTTCGGGGTGTTTGGGGGGGTTACACCCCGGGGGACATCCCGATCTCGGATGTCCCGCGGTGTGTGAGGTGATCGGCCCGGGAATCTTATAGATTCCCGGGCCGATCACCCCTGGGTGTTGGCCCACTTTAAGCCACTTCCCCTCATTGAGGGATGGATAGGAAATAGGATGTAACAGTTACAACAACAGAAACACTTTGAATAGGCAAATGAATCATTTATTCGTGCAGATCTGCATATTAAACCCCAAAGAAGGACAGAGAAGAACAACTGAAGAATGAGGGACATGGACTCAAAGGAGGGACAGTCCCTCCAAATCAGGGAAAGTTGTGAGGTATGCATGTGTCCTGTGTCCAGTTCCAAGAGGGAGCATGCAAGAGACAGTAGAACTGTTTTGTTTTTTGCTGCAAGTAATCCTTTTACTGATGTGTGGGGAAAAAAGATATTATATACAGTTTGAAAAGAATCCCGTGTGGCCGTTACTCTGACTACAAAATCCAAAAGTGACAATTTGCATTGGTGTGCAGCGGCAGTGTGTTTCTCATCCCCCACCAGGGGCATGAATTGCACGGCTAGTCCAAAAATACCAACCCAGAGGCAGCCTCTGATCTGTCCACGACCCACTCCCACTCTTATGTCCTAGACTTCACATGTGCAGCTCGGCTACTCTGATATGTAACCCTTAAACCGGACCTTCACCATGATTTAATGAAAAGCCCAAACCCTTAAAAAAAACTATTCCCCAGCGTCTAAAGTTAATATATTTTAAGTTTTTAGTCACTTATTATTCTTTCCCCCACCGAGCTGCAACTCTGTTCAGGACTCTAGGATACGGGCGCCGCCATCTTGCCTCAGAAGCATTACATACTGAGAGGAGAGCGGGATAAAGTACAGGGGGCAGGTTATAGCTGTGCTTTGCACAGAGCAGAGATGGGGTCAGGGAAAGGACAGCAATCCCAGAATGCAAAGAGACACAGTCAGAAGACACTTTCTGTTTGCAGGCTGCCTGATGCTCCATGAGCCACCATCTTGGATGTTTAAAGGCTCATAACATGCAGTAGATGCAGGTAGGATGATTTTTAATGTGAGCAATCTGTATGTACAGGGTGTGGGAAACATATAAGATAGGCTCTTATTCAGGGTGAAGATTCGCTTTAAAGCGGTCCTTACCTCTAAGCAAGAGTCTATCTTATATGTCCACTCTCCTCTTCTCAGTAAGTGTGATGCTTCCGAGTCAAGATGGCGGCACCCGTATCCTAAAGTCCTGAACAGAGTTGCAGCCCAGTGGGGGAAAGAATAATACGTAAGTGACTAAAAACTTAAAATATATTAATTTTAGATGCTGGGGAATCATTTTTAAAGGGTTTGGGCTTTTCAATAAATCATGGTGAAGGTTTAAGAAGAGAGACAAGTAGATAAATAAGTTAAATCTCTCCTACAGGCATAGGACGTGCTGTGTCCCACTAGGTCTAATGCAAGAAGGTGGGGCTATGTCCACCTGTTAGGGTTTAAAATAGTGGTCATGCATACACAAAATGCATGAGTCTACAGAAAATCTCAGCTTTACTTGGCACCAGGATGAATTGTCCTCACGGAAGGTTAGAAACCAGCGATTTGTTTTTAAACTGTTCCGCTGTAATAATATAGGTGGAGGAGGCGAGCCGAGGTTGTAGGTCCTCATGAGACACAAGCAGACCAGATGTCCATCTTTTTATGCTGAAGCTAGGAGAGGAGAAACAGGGTGGCGAGTGGGCGCGTTGCTAAATGCCGTACCTCTGGCCCGATGCCCCGGCAGCACCAAATTATTATTTTTCACTCAGCAGGTGATAGATAGCAACTTCAGCCGTGATTAATACGGCAAATTTCTCAACCTGACTAATGCAGAGAACTTAGAAACCTGCAGAAGGAGCGCGTGATAATTGCGAGAGCCGGGGGAGCCCTGTGCTGCTTTTAAGGAAAGAAATCCACAGGAAATGGTGCGTTTTCAGCCGTCCAGCTGATCCTGCGAGGCCTCATTAAGCTCATCTCAGCTCGCCTTGTATGTGTCGGAGGTAAATCTGTTCTCCAGCAAGCTGCGCTTTATCTGCCCCAACAAACACTTTGTCCTTGCCCATCTCGCCGCTAACTACGGCTTCATAAACTTTCCCAAGCAGATTCGGAAAGGTTTATAGGCGGTGTGAAAAACCAATGCGGGAGGGAAATACACTGTGTTCCAAACTCGTTTTTACTAAATGCCAATGACAGTCAGGATCATTTATAAGTCATAGTTAATACAGCTGAAAAAAGACATATGTCCATCAAGTTCAACCAAGGGTGTTGGGGAAGTTATTTTTTATTTTATTTTATAGGGGAAGCTATTTATTTTATTTTTTGTTTATTTTTATTTAACTGATAACAGCTAATAGTAACTGTTAATGTTTTTTCTAAATAAGCATCTAATCCTTTTTTGAAGCTGTCAGCGGTTGATGCCGTAACAAGCTTCTGTGGGAGGCTATTCCATAGATTTATAGTTCTTAAGGTAAAAAACGATTGTCGCCTCCGGAGACTAAATTTCTTTTTTTTCCAGTCGAAAGACTGAGAGAGGATTTTACCTGAAATAGTGTTTCCCCATATTTTTTGTATTGGCCATTTATATAAGTTAATCATATCCCCCCTCAGTCGTCTCCTCTCAAGACTAAACAGATTTAATTCTCGTAATCTTTCCTCATAACTAAGATCCTTCATTCCTCTTATTAGTTTGGTGGTTCTCCTCTGCACCCTTTCCATAGTCAGAGCATCCTTTCTATGATTGGGTGACCAGAACTGGACGGCATATTCCAGGTGAGGGCCACCAGTGCCTTGTAAAGAGGTAAAATTACATCCCTATCCAATTATTCCAGGCCTCTTTTAATGCAGGATAGTATCTTGATGGCCTTGGAAGCAGCTGCTTGGCATTGCATTCTGTTATGTAGCCTGTGATCTACCAGTACCCCCAGATTCTTCTCAACGAGTGACTCTCCCAGTTTTACTTCCCCGAGGACATATGTGGCCTTCAGGTTGTTAGACCTGAAGTCATCAGCCGTTAGATTATAAATCACATTTTTTTTATAGGTTGTAAAGAACTGAAAATGGCCATTTGTTGAATTTGCAGCAATAACAGGTCACTTTTATGGGCGTTGATTGGAGCGCGAGGCGTGGACGCGCCCCAGGCACATATTGGCACTACGTCACTTCCGCCCAGCTTAAGGGCGGAAGTAGAGTATTTAGGCGCATGTCACGGACGCCTCATACTTACCCTCACCTGCACAGAGGAAGCAAGTCGACCACCACCGGGGGCACAGATACTGTGAATCCATATCCACACGCAGTCTGGCGACCTATTACAGCCCAGCCAGTGTGGGATTAATTTTGCTGCAAGATGGCATCACTGGAATGACTGGTCTCCAATCTTCTGTCACAGAGTCTATATAAGTGATTGCATTTAACAACATGTACCTTATTTCACTAATTCCCGCTCTTAACCCTGATGTAGCTGGACATTATATATGACCATATGACGGTTTATTGTCTGTTTTAGATCTTTGAAGACATTTCACTGTATTGATATTTTATTACCCTCACATTTAATGACGGGAGGATCACTACCAAAATGTATCAAAACTTCTTACCAGGTATTTATATAAGTAAAGGGGGGTGAGAGTAGCTCCATCACTACTATTTATACAAAATTATTATTATTCAGGGCCTGGGAACCAATTTACCGCCCAGTTTAACCCTCTCATCATCTAAGTATTAAGCACCAAACATGTCTAGCTATGTGGAAAGATAGAGATTTGGTTGTATATATCTGCAAATACATGTGGAAGCCACACTGCCCCGGCAAGGCACTCTGTGTTTAGTGTGGTCCCTACTTTTATTTTTGAGTCCCCAAAGTTGGGACATGAAATGCAGTCAAATATTTCAGAGCTACTCACCTGGGAAGCTGCCAGCCTCCCTTTAGAACGCCCCCACAGGGAGAGATCCACATGTATCTGCAGATACACGCAACTCAATCCTCTGTCTTTCCACATAGCTAAACATGTTTGGTGCTTAATACTTATATAATGAGAGGGTTAAACGGGGCGATAAATTGGTTCCCAGGCCCTGAATAATAATAATTTTGTATAAATAATAGTGATGGAGCTACTCCCACCCCCTTTACTCAGGTATTTATAGAATTTAAGGTAATAAGGGTATTAAGGGCATACAGGGCAACTTGTCACTTTACAAAAGCACAAATTAAAAACCAAAAATATATTAAAAATATATATATTTTTTCCTCCTTCCTTCTAGGAGGTTCGCACATTGAATGTATTTTTTGAACAATGAGTGCAAGATGTGGTGCAGAAGAAGCCTTGACAGGCGAAACTAGTACGCCAGAACTCAAATTCATTATAATGTGAACCATGTCATGAAGTGTCATGTTTATGAATGGTTAAATTTACCATGATGAAGAAATGTTACTTATGTCCAAAATATTGTTGGTTATTGGGAATGAATGAATACAGCATTGACAAGATTTATTATCGTTTTAATATAAAAGATTTGTGCATTCTATATGAATCACTAGTTTAAGAATTGCCTACACCCAACATCAAACTGCAATACATGGTCTAGTCCTGAGGACGTACCAGCGTATTAGATATGGTAGGGTCACAACAACAGGGTGTGCCATCCCCCAGGTTTACCACCTACGGGTTGACACACCCTACTATTTTTTCTAATTAGGCACTTTTACAGATATCAACATTTTTCTCAATCAAAAACTTAAAGCAGGCCTTCATCCTGAATAAGAGCATATCTTATGTTTCCCACACCCTGTACATACAGATTGCTCACATTAAAAATCATCCTACCTGCATCTACTGCATGTTATGAGCCTTTAAACATCCAAGATGGCGGCTCATGAAGCATTGCTATCCTTTCCCTGACCCCAGCTCTGCTCTGTCTGTGCAAAACACAGCTATAACCCGCCCCCTGTACTTTATCCCCGCTCTCCTTTCCTCAGTATGTGATGCTTCTGAGCCAAAATGGCTGTGCCCGTATTCTAGAGTCCTGAACAGAGCTGCAGACCAAGAATAATAAGTAAACGACTAAAACTTAAAATATATTAATTTTAGATGCTGGGATAATGTTTTTTAAGGGTTTGAGCTTTTCATTAAATGATGCTGAAGGTCTGGTTTAAAACACTAATTACCAAAAAACCTTACTTACTTTCCCCCCTCTCCTCAGCACGTGATGCTTCTGAGGCAAGATGGTGGCGCCCGTATCCTGGAGTCCTGAACAGAGTTGCAGACCAAGAATAATAGGCGACTAATAACTTAGTTTTTAAGGATTCAGGCTTTTCATTAAATGATGCCGATGGTCCAGTTTAAAACACAAATTACCAAAAAAACCTTACTTAACTACCTCTTAAAAATACCATTTTGTGAGTACTCACCTGAAAAATGGATATTGTTGGTGTGCCACACACCCCGCTTCACTTCTTAAATATTCATTACTTCATGGGTTAATCACCTGCAGGTGACGTAGTGCAGAGAGGAAGTCTTGTAACGAGCCCCACCTTCCGGCCTATATATACCTGGTACCTCCCTTCAATCACCAGTATAATCAACAAAGCAGTAATACAAGGTACCAGTATTCCACCAGTAACCTCAAAATCAAATTTGATATAAAAAAGGCTTCACCATATAAAGGCTTCGGTAATACCGAAAAGGGCGGGTGTGAAGCGGGGTGTGTGGCACACCAACAATATCCATTTTTCAGGTGAGTACTCACAAAATGGTATTATTCTTGGTGTGCCACACACCCCGCTTCACTTCTTAAATATTCATTACTTCATGGGACATCCAAAAGCAGTGTCCACAAGGGCTGGGCAACTCAAGGCCAGGTGAAGCATAACTTAAACGACTGCAGTCTGCAGAACCTTGCGGCCGAAAACAGCATCCGCTGAGGCCCGCACATCAACTTTGTAAAACTTAGAAAAAGTGTGAACAGAAGACCAAGTGGCGGCCTTACAAACCTGTTCAACAGAAGCTTGGTGCTGAAAAGCCCAAGACGCCCCAACAGCGCGAGTGGAATGAGCAGTGATACGAAAAGGGGGAACTCTTCCCTTGGCAGAATAGGCCGCAGTAACGGCCTGACGTATCCACTTGCTAATGGCAGATTTGGCTGGTGCCAAACCCTTCCTAGGCCCATGGGGCACAACAAAAAAGGAATCCGTCCTACGGAAAGGAGACGTGATAACCAAGTAGCACTTAACACAGCGTACTACATCCAAACAATGCAAAACCCTCTCTTTGTCATTCCTAGGATTAGGACACAAGGAGGGAAGAACAATATCTTGGTTCAAATGAAAAGCAGAAACAACCTTAGGAAGAAAGTCTGGCTTGAATCGAAAGACCACCTTATCCCGATGCTTCTCGAAGTAGGGCGCCTGAATAGACAAGGCCGCCAATTCCGAGACACGCCGGATCGAAGTGATCGCTACCAAGAAGACAATCTTCTGAGTCAGGGTAGATAAAGCAATCCCTTGCAAAGGCTCAAAAGGAGGAGCCTGAAGAGCAGAAAGAACCAAATTCAAATCCCAAACCGGGAGTAATGGTTTCCTGGGAGGCCGCACATGCGTAACCCCCTGGAAAAAGGTTTTAACTAAAGACTTAAGCGCAACACGCTTCTGAAAAAAGATAGATAAGGCAGAAACTTGCCCTTTCAACGTACTTAGCTGAAGACCCGAGTCCAGCCCAGATTGTAAAAACTCCAGAACCCTGGGGACCGAAAATACCCTACAAGGAAAAGATCTCATCTCGCACCAAGCGATATAGGCTTTCCAGGTCCTATAGTAGATGATAGAAGAAGACCTCTTTCGGGCACTGATCAAAGTCTTAACGACAGAATCAGAAAGACCCTCTTCCTTTAGGATGGAGGTCTCAGCAGCCAGGCCGTCAAAGCTAGCGCTGGTAAATTGGGGTAACACAATTGACCCTGAGTGAGCAAATCGGGCCGAAGGGGCAGAACGACCTGGTCCACTGCCAGCCGAACGATGTCTGCGAACCACACTCGCCTCGGCCACCTTGGGGCCACGAGGACGGCGGACACCCCTTCCAGAGCCAACTTCCGAAGCACTCTGCCTAGCATGGGTGTCGGAGGAAACAGGTACAGAAACCCCAGATCCCCCCAGCTCAGGGACATGGCGTCCACTGCCAGAGCCAGAGGATCCTGGGAGAGCGATACGAAGTTCGGGAGCCTGTGATTGTGACGAGAGGCAAACAGGTCCACCTCTGGAGTCCCCCATTGGCGACACAGTGAGCGAAATACCCGAGGATGGAGGGCCCATTCTCCCCGACGGGGAGAGCCCCTGCTCAAGCGGTCCGCTTTCAGGTTCTCCACTCCTGGGATGTATACCGCCGAGAGACGAGGAACATGGGCTTCTGCCCAGGTCAGGATCAGGGACACCTCTCTGAGAGCACTCAGGCTGCGAGTCCCTCCCTGATGATTGATGTAAGCAACCGCTGTTCGATTGTCTGAACGCACCTGGACCGGAAGGCCCAGAACGTGCTGAGTCAGGAGAGTAAGCACCCGACGGATGGCTCTCAGTTCCAGAATATTGATGGGTAAGAGGGCCTCCCGAGGTCCCCACTGCCCCTGGAACTGCAGCTCCTTCCAGAATCCGCCCCATCCCGACAGACTGGCGTCCGTGGTGACAATTTCCCAAAGGGGGGCCAGGAAAGACCTGCCCTTCACGAGATTGGTCGAGACCAACCACCACTGGAGGGACTGCCGGACCCGGGAGGACAACTGGAAGGGCTGATCCAGCGACCGAGGCTGCCGGTCCCAAGACGCCAACA
Organism: Gastrophryne carolinensis; assembly: GCA_027917425.1. Classification (NCBI taxonomy): domain Eukaryota; kingdom Metazoa; phylum Chordata; class Amphibia; order Anura; family Microhylidae; genus Gastrophryne; species Gastrophryne carolinensis. Next base: position 234,395,307 of record CM051240.1, on the reverse strand, counting down.
GATAAAGCTGAAGCGTCCTCGTGTGGAATTGAGCAAAAGGAACTGCCTCGAAGGAGGCAACCATCAACCCTACCAGCCTCATCCCCAGACGGATGGACGGCCGAGGATTGGAGAGTAGGACCCGAGCCAACTCCTGAATCAGAAGAATTTTGGATTGAGGGAGAAACACTCTGTGTTGATGAGAGTCTAACCGCATCCCCAGAAAGGACACCACCCTGGCCGGAGCGAGGGAGGACTTGGAGAGGTTGATCACCCAACCGAAACTTTCCAGCGTGGAGAGCACCACCCTGGTGTCTTTCTCCGATTGATCGGGTGACGGAGCCATGATAAGAAGGTCGTCCAAATAAGGTACGACACGAATGCCCCGAGCTCTGAAAATGGCCATGACCCCTGCCAGCACCTTGGTGAACACTCTTGGAGCTGAGGTAAGGCCAAACGGAAGTGCCACGAACTGATAATGCCGATCCTTCATCATGAATCGAAGAAAGCGTTGATGAGGGAGGCAGATGGGAACATGCAGATAAGCATCCTTGATGTCTATAGACGTCATGAAGTCCCCTTGCCGAAGAGAGCCGACGGCAGTGCGCAAGGTTTCCATGTGAAACTTCCGAAAACGGATGAACCTGTTGAGCAACTTCAGGTCCAGGACGGGACGAACCGACCCATCCCTCTTGGGGACTGCGAACAGATTGGAGTAGAAACCGAGGCCCATCTCTAAACGCGGTACCGGCCGGATGACCGCCATCTCTAACAGATTCTCTACCGACGCCAGGAGCCCCTGTGCGGCCAAAGGATCGATGGGCACCCGAGACCGAAAGAACCGTGAAGGAGGGCGAGACTCGAACTCCAGTTTGTAACCGGACGACACTATCTCCTGAATCCACCTGTCCGGAACCTCCCGGTTCCAAACCTGGGAGAAGTGTCGCAATCGTCCCCCCACCCGCACGGGTGAGGGCGGCCCCTCATTGCTGAGTGGGCTTACCCGCAGGTTTGGGCTTGGAGCCCCAGGACTGGGCGGGACGGCCACGGCCCCTCCCCCGCGTCCAACCTGTACGACTGGTAGAGGGAAGGGAAGTCCCCCTACCCGCTCTGTATCCTCGAAAGGACGGCCTACCAGAAACAGCCCCTCTAAAGGGGCGTCGAGGCCTCTTGCGTTGTGGCATCTTGCCACCCTTTGCGACTGAATCAATTTTCTCCCCGAACAGCCGCAACCCCAAAAAGGGGAGAGCTGTGAGCACCTTTTTAGAAGCTGAGTCCGCCGACTACTGTCGCAGCCATACTGACCGACGAATAGCGACCAGCATTGCCGCTGTCTTGCTACTCATAGCCAGCGCATCGTCCTGAGCGGATAGAACGTAAGACACAAAAGAATCGCACTGCTTAAGCGCAGCGAACTCATCACAAGCGGGATTGAGATCCTCGCATAGCCCCTGGATAACAGATCTTACCGCTAAAAGAAGAAGAACCGAAGCGCACAGGGGGCGCATCGTTGACCCAGCATAAACAAAGCCATAGCGAGCATACTGGTCAATCCTACGATCCTCCCCATCTTTAGGGACAGAGGTCTCAGCAGACTGTACCATAGCGGAGCTAGATAGCCCTAGCACAGGGGTATCGACCTCAGGAGGGACGGACCAAAGCTTCAGCAATTCTGGCGGAAAAGGATAACGCTTTTCCCAACTGGAAGGGATTCCAGATAACCGTGTGGGATGTTCCCATTCTTTCAGGACCACCCTCTCAAAGTGGTGCTGCCTGGGAAAAACCAAACGCGGCTGAGGCTCTTCAAACAACTGACCCTTTGGCAGGGTGACAGCTTCAGGCGGATCTAAATTCAAAATTTCAAACATTTGTGCCAGAATGGAGGGGGTGTCAAGGGCAACCCCCGCCAACCAATCGCCAATCGCATCAGCCTTAAGCTGATCTGCCGGCTCATCTGACTCCAAGAGGAATTCACCCTCATCCGGGGAGCCATCGGACCATTCCACAGGCTCACATAATTCGTCCTGAGGAGCCGAAGATACCGGAGTCAGGCGCTTCCGTTTTGCAGAGGCCTTTAGCCCCGCTTTAACGGGCAATACTTCCCGAAGATTGGCTGATTTTACCACCACCTCGGATTGCGAATCCCCACCCTTGACAGTGTCATGCGGGGTCCGGAACAGGGAGGGAGAGGCAGGAGATGATAGAGGTTGCGACGGGTCAGCAGCCGGATCAACAGACTGACGCGCAACAATCTGTCTTGCACAAGAAATGCAAATAAAGATATCATCAGCAGGGAGCGCAGCCCCACATTTTACACACCCCCTGGACGGCTCTGACGAGTCGTTTCCGGTAGTAACAGAAGCCTCCATATTGGTGATTTATGGTATCGCAAATACTGGGACTTTTAAGGCATAAGCCAACCCGGGATGCCCCTTTATAAAGAATGTCCCGGAAGGGAGGGTTTTTTTTTTTTTTTTTTTAAATACACTTTATATTTTTTTTTTATTTTTTTTTAAGAGAAAAAAGGTCCCCCTTAACAGTCTCAAAATAAATATATATATATGTATATATATATCCAAAATGTGCAATTTCATATCAAGAATGACTAGCCAGGCAATATAGAGCCGGAGGCCGCAATAAAAGAGGGATCCCAGGATCTGAAAGGAAAGAAAAAAACAAACCATCAGATCCCTTGTGAGTGTAACAAAGCAGCATGTTCACAATAGTACAACAAAGAGAGTGCCTCCTTAAAAGTTAGCCCCATGAGTAAAACTCATTCTGGCCCCACAAAAGCGGGGCCGCTTACCTGCTACCGACGCCAGGAGCCAGACCGGAGGGACATGTAGCAGCCGCAGCACACAAACCCATGTGTTGCTGCAGCGCGCGCCCCCCCCACGTGACCTCTTTTCACCGCAAACATGAAGGAAGTGAGGCTGAGGCCGCCGAGCGCCGCTTCCGCCGGCGCCGCTTCCGTCGGCGCCACGCCCCCCCGCGTCACAGGGAGCCGCCCTGCTCAAATCAACGGGGGATTGCCACCAGCTGCGCTGGCTGACACCAAGCCAGGCGGCGGAGGAGGAGGAGGGGGAAAGGAGACACAAGCGCAGCCACACAGGCTGCCGCACGGAGCAGCGGGGAAGGAAGGGAGGCGGGAGGGGACCAACTGAAGCCAGCTGAGCGCGGTCCGCTGCCCCACCCCCATAAAGCAGACCAAACACACTGGCCATGCCTAAAGTATCTGCCCGGAGCCCCGGTCAAAAAAACAGACAAAGCGCACCTGCTGCGCAGTCTGTTACTATGTAAAAGTGAACACACAGAAATAACAATACAGTGAAAACATCATACAAGATACACAACCCTCTATACCCCCCCCCCCCCCCCCCCAAGTGAAGGGAGAAAGGACCGGAACGGGGGAGTAAGGGCTACGGGGACCCTCGGGACAGGGGCATCCCATTTCCGGATCACCATGCCGGATTGCCGCATTGCCCCCAAAGGAGGGGGACGAGCGGAGGAGATAAGCTCCTAGGCACCCATAGTGCCGTCTACCAATTACCCGGTGAGCAGCCTAGGCTGGGAGGCTTCCTATCCACCATAGAGGTATACAACTCAAACCGGGCAGAAATAGACCAAAAGGGGGGTGGCGGGGTAAGCCCCGACCTACCTGTAAGCAGGAAACGTCCAACCTCTGCTTGTCACGCAGAGAGAAAAATACTGGTGATTGAAGGGAGGTACCAGGTATATATAGGCCGGAAGGTGGGGCTCGTTACAAGACTTCCTCTCTGCACTACGTCACCTGCAGGTGATTAACCCATGAAGTAATGAATATTTAAGAAGTGAAGCGGGGTGTGTGGCACACCAAGAATATGTCTCTGGCCTGTAATGTTGATCAGATGCTATGTTTACAGTAAAAACAAAGCCACAAAAGTCATAACCCCTTCACTGGCCGATCTGTTTTCTGTCAGCGGTTTACCAAACAATGAAGATGACAGACAGGCAGCATAGTAGTAAGACGTTGGTCCAGCTTTTTACATATACTGTCCACCATTACCACTAGACTTGTTTGAAATTTGACACAATCCATTTTTGCTGGCTTTGAGGTCCATCTCCTGTTGGCGATGTTCAAGTTCTTCTGTTATATTTAATCAGGCAGCAAGTCCAAAAATATAAAACCTGCCCAGTAGCTGGATCTGTGCTGCACTTGGTTAGGCCACCAAAGACTGGAGACAGTTTGGGATCTGCGGTGACTCACCGTTGGCATCTAAAATGCTTGAGGCCAGAAAATTTTCCATTTACCGTATATACTCGAGTATAAGCCGAGTGCCCACTTTTTGGGCTGAAAAAAGCCGCCTCGGCTTATACTCGAGTCAGTGACCGCTCTCACACACATGACACTTACTGGCTGTTGCGCGCAGGTTGGTGGGAGGCGTCCATTGTTTCTATTGGACGCCGACCACATGGGGCACGCCCACCAACCGGCGCGCAACAACCAGGAAGTTCCTGCGCACGTTTGTGAGAGCGGCGGCGGCGGCAGAGGGAACGGAGCTGGCCAGCACGCGTTTCTGAGAGCAGCGGCGGAGGCAGTCGCGGCAGCAGAGGGAACGGAGGTGGCCAGCGCGCGTTTGTGAGAGCGGCGGCGGAGGCAGTCGCGGCGGCAGAGGGAACGGAGGTGGCCAGCGCGCAACAACAGGTAAGTGTGGGGGGGACCACTGGGTTTTTTTTTATTTTTAATTGTTGTTAACTGTTAATGATGCCAAGTGAGCACACATATGATATCCAGGGCCAACCTGAGGAGAAGAAAAGATGGGAAAAAGAGTAATACTTCCAGAAGTTGGAACAAGAGATGGACAGAATGTGGAAAAGAGAATTTAAAAAGTAGTAAAGAGTGAATTTAGAAAAGGGAGAGAGGGGTAATGAGGAAACATGAAGGAAGAGAAGATGACAGAAACCTATGTGTGACGGCTTGGCCCCTAGTTTGAATTGGGCCCCATTTATAAGCAACATCAGCAGTAATAGTGTGGCAACCTGCATGTCTCAGGTCAGAGTGGCCATTATTAGGGCCACCTAGCCGGGCCCCCTTTTCATCCCTTGGACCCCTATACCTGAGTCCCTAATGGCTGCTGTCATCACATCCACAGCCTGCATTTCCCACCCTAGGCTTATACTCGAGTCAATAACTTTTTCCATTTTTTTGTGGTAAAATTAGGTGCCTCGGCTTATATTCAGGTCGACCTATACTCGAGTATATACGGTATCTTTCAAAGTGTTGACACGAAGCACAATAGACTTCAATCACCAATAAAAATATTTAATGTGGATGACCTGTGTTTAATCAGTCTATTGATCTCACACCTCTAATGTTCAAACCCCAGATAAGAATAACCAACAATGGCTCTATCTCCTACAGCAATCACCTCCTCCTAGGTCAAGAGGTAAAGAGACATGTGACCTGCTGGACGCTTCAGGAAACGGACCTCAGCTGACTCCCAGGTGGAAGGAATGTGAATTATTTTCCCAGGAGCAGGTAGGTGTATTATAATAACTCAATTTTGTTTGCTGAAGCTGGTCGGATAGAAGTTAAGAAAACTCCTTTACAGGCTTTTAAAGGGGACCAAAAACCAGGATTTTGACTGTCCTGGGTTTTGGTCTTTGCCCCTCGGGCACACCGATCACGCTGTGTGAAATCCCCCAGGTCGCCCCATCTCACTCACCCTTCCCCAGTCCTATGACGCAGTCAGCACATTCGGATCCGCTCCCACCCCTTCTTCCTACAGCTCATCTAAGGCGAGTGGATCCGAGCTCGCTGGCGGCCGTATCCCCCGCTACCCTTTAACAGAGAGCGTGCCCGCACCGGCCATTCACAAATGCCTGGCGTGGGCACGCACCTTGCTAAAGGGATAGCGGGGATGCGGGCGCTGCTCATGCATGCATCGTTGAACCGGGAATGAAGGTGAGTTTTTGGGCGAACTGGGGGGTTTGACACAGCAGGGCATCCTGAATCTGAATGCCCCGTGGGAGCAAGTATGCCTGCCTGGAGTCTCAGACTCCAGGGTAGGTTTTGGTCCACTTTTTAAGGGATTATCTTTCCAGAGGTGTAACTAGATGTGACCAGATCCTGGTGCAGACATTTATAGTGGACCAAAACCCAGCGCAATCGATTCCCTCCGCCGGGCATCCAAAATCAGGATGCTCCCCTGTGTGAAACCCCCCAGGTCGCCCCATTCACTCACCTTGCCTCCCGGTCCAATCCCGCATGCGCGGGCTGCATCCCCGCTATTCTCTATGAGGGCACATGTCCGGAATTTGTGAATGGCCGTCGCGGGCACACTCCGTCAGAGGGAAGCGGGGAATGCAGCCACCAGCACACTTGAAATCTGGCCTTAGACGGCGTGACGTCAGCGGCTCCGAGCGCTGATTGGATGAGCGGTTGTGCATGCGCCGCAGGACCGGGAAGAGGTGAGTTGCGCTCAGCGATCTGGGGGGGGGGGTTCAACTCAATGTTCAGGAAACAGTAGTAGATGCAGTAGAGAATGTACAACAGAAACTACATATAGATATATATGTATAGAAATATGTAACAGCGCCATCTACTGTCAAAAATGCAAACTGTATTTAACTAGCAATATAGATGCAGATCACATACAGAGACAAGCTGTTGCACAGTATCCCTGTGCTATAGGCAGTGCTGTATTTGCATTGCGGAAGCGTATGCAGGACAGGGTATAGGTGTGAAAGTGACATGGGTCCAATGCAACCCAAGCAGAAAGGTGTAAAGGATTAGTAAGACCAAAAAACGAGAAAACTATACTTACATGATCACCCGCAGGCTTGATTCCCCTGAGTCACACTGGCTGAACCGATTCGTCGGCACCAAAGCCGACACTGAAACAGTGCTAGGCAGGGTTCCTACCATCTCACCACATACATGAGTCCAGCTCATGAAAAACCCAGTCCCACCATCAAAATAGCCTCACATATCAGTGCAATCCTCTTTTATTTCTAGAAAAGCCATCAGCTGTAATGACTCATTGCTCTACTGCACAGCTGAAAGAATTGTAACTCTTTAGAAGATACACTGACTGAATGGTGTGCGGTAAATCCTGAGTCAGCAGTGAACAGTTATAAGGAAACATTGCTGCAGCTTTCCCCTCACACACACAATCCCTCTAGCAGCTTTTTATACAGCGTGTGTGTGTTTATATAACATAATACACAAGCTGCCCGTGTCTCAGTTTGGTGTGGGCTGCAGCTGGCACAGCTTTTCCCTCATGCTCATGTGTGCGTGAAGATGGCCGCTCCCATGCAATTCTGCAGCAAAGAATCGGCCTGTTATTTCAGAACATCTGTATGAAGTTAAAGTGGACCAAAACCCACAGACATTGGAGCTGGAATCTTATAAATTCCTGGGCCAATGGCTGTGGGTTCTGGTAGATTCCTTCCCCCGGGGCACCAGAATCGGGATGCCGCGCTGTTTGAAATCCCTCCAGGTCGTCTGCTATACTTACTTTCTCTCCGGTCCAACGGCACATGCACAAGCAGCAGCTATATCCCCGATATTCCTTTAACAGGGAGTGTGTCTGCTGTGTCAGGCATTTGTGAATGGCCGGCGCAGGCACGCTTCCTGTTATAGGGTAGAAGGGATGCGGCCGCCAGTTCACTTGGCTCCTTAGATGAGCTTGCGTCAGTGCAGTTGAGCGTGCCGATTGGACGGGAGGCCATGCATGTGCCATAGGACCGATGAGAGGCGAGTTCGTTCGGGCGACCTGGGAGGTTTCACACAGCAGGCATCCTGCATTGGAGTGCCCTGGGGGAAAGGACCAAAACCTTGGAAAGTCAAAAACCTGGGTTTTGGTCCACTTTAAAGGAGCACTATCGCAAAATTGTGTAATATTAAAAATCCATATAAACACTTTAGCTAATAAGGGGAGAGGTCACTTATACACGCGAACTGAATAAAACTTCCGCCAAGCTTGTGTGTTTTTTTCCCTGGTAGGAATAAAATCCTGGGGCTGTAGGTTTAGAGGCCGATTCATTAATAGCGCCAGGTAGCGACAGATGAGCGCCAGTAGCGTTATTTTCACAGCGCACGCTAGTATTCGCTGTGCTTGGCCGCTGTTCGGCTGTTGACAGCGACTCAGTCGGTGTGCGGTAATGTTGAATACGGGGTTAGGAGTCGCTGTTTGACAGGTTCCGCGCTGTATGGGAGCGCATGACAGCGAATGGCCATAGCGAACGGCTTCCACCATATTCATTAACAAATCACGCTCAAAAAATTCTCGCGCTGTGAAATGCTTGTTTAAACCCCAGAGCGCTGGCGGCGATGTGTTAAAAGTAGTTTTTTAACCCCCAAACAACCATATTTTTGGGAAAAAAAAAAACATGTTTTTACAAACATTTTGTAATATGAATACAGTAATATCAGACCTGTAATATCAATTCTGCACAATTTTTTTTTTTTTTTTTTACCTTAAAAAAAAATATCTAACATTGCAGAAGTGGTCACAGAATTTTTGCCATTTAAAAAAAAAAAAAAAAAAAAAAAACATGAATAGCAATTAATTATTAATATTTAAAGATTGTTCCATTGAAATGCATTGGAGAGCGCCAGGTAGCGAGAGGTCATACCTGTCGCTGTTCAAGGTCGCTCGCTGGCGCTGTGGGGTGAGGCTGGAATAATGATGAATGATTCGCTATCTGGCGCTCTGTCAGTCGCTAAGCAGGATCGGCTTGATAAATGTGTGATTGCGGAGGGGAGCCGGCATCTCGTGGCGGTGAGCGTCATTACCGTTCGCTCACCATTCGCTACGTGGCGCTATCCCTTGTTAAATAAGGGCCTAAGTCTATGAGGGGTGAGAGAGTCTGTCACCCGAGATGCCTTCTTCCTTACAAGCCTGGCTCGATATTTCTCAATACCGGGTGTATAAGTGACCTCTTCTCCCGCCATCCGGCATATTTACATGGATTTTTATTATTATTGGGCCATTTTTTCGCGATAGTGCTCCTTTAAGTGTCCTCAAATTGTTTTTATCAGAGGGGGGGGGGGGGGCAATTTTTTGACTTTTGGTCCGCTTTAACCCTTTCGCTGCCAGCCTACCTGCAGCATTTGCCACTCCCTGTTGCCAGACGATGTTTCACCATTTTGCGCTACACATATTCAACTGTCATTTTTGAAGGGATTTCCAGGGATTTCCCAGGAAAATTATATATTGTTTTTTTCAACAGAGTCTGGGCTTTAACATGAAATGTCTTGTTTGTATTTTTTAGATGTATTCTCAATTTTTTTGGGTGAAATGTGTGAAAAAAAACAAAAAAAAAACATTTTTTTACAATTTGTAGAGTTTTTTGTAATAAAAAATGTAAGTTTGTCAATAAAATCTTATTGCGTGAGAAACCCCAATTTCTCCCGGTTACAGCGATACCACATATGTATAGGTAGACACCCTTTCCTGCCCAGAAGCCTTTTATAGCTGCTGGATGACAAATGGTTAATTAAAAAAAAAAATGACATAGGGTCCCCCTTCCCGGGGAGGGGGACCCCATTTTTTTTTGGATTTTGAAGGGTTAAAAACCCTTCAAAATCCAAAAAAAAAAATGACGTGGGGTCCCCCTTACCCAAAGTAACCAGCCCGGGACCAGCTATGGGGGCTTGTAGGCACAGAGTGGGGGGGCCAGCTTTGGTGGCCCCCCACCCTGCAGCCTACGAGCCCACATAGCCTATGTGGGCCCGGGCTCTTCTGCCCCCCCCTGGCCTTTGGGGAGGCAGGTAATGGGGGTGCGGGGGTTAATGGCAAGGCACCCGCTAGGGCAGGTGACTTGCCACCCCCCCAGCCTTGTGAACTGGTATAAGGGGTCTCATGGACCCCTTACCAGCTCACAAAGGGTTAATGTGAAAAAAAAACACCACACAATAATAAAAAGTATTTTATTAGAAAAAAAAAAAATTTTTTTTTACTGTACTTACCTTCGATTGCAAGCTCTTGTCCCTCGCCGCTCAGCTGACAGATGCCGGTGATCGGCATCCAGAGAAGGAGAAGGCAGGAGATCAGAGGATCTCCTGCCACCTCCTTCCAGGGCACCGATCACCGGCATCTGAGAAGCTGAGAAGGCTGAAGCCTGAGATCGGGGCCGGGATGACTTCATAAGCCCCGCCCCCAAGGGGGCGGGGCTTAGAGGCATGATGGCGGCCGCCATCGTGCAGAAGAGAGGAGAGAGCCTCCCAGGCTCTCTCCTGAAGATCGGTAAGTCCTGGGGGGGGATCGGAGGCCCCCCAGGTGAAGAGGAGGGACAGCGGGAGCCAGCGCACACACAGGTAAGTGAATGTCATTTTTTTTTTTTTTTTTTTTTACAGTTAGAAGCTGCTGCTGCAGAAGCGGGGGGGGGGGGGGCGGCCTATTCCGGGGGCTCTCCTGGAGCCATCCGACCCCCCACGGGGGATCGGATGGCACCAAATTAAAGAGGAGACCCGGCCGGATCCAACAAGGGGTCAGGTGAGTATTTGTTGTTTTTACTTTTTAAACTACAAGCGAGGAAAGTCAAGCACGTAACACCTACGTGCTTGGCACTTAAGGCCCAGCCAAGCCAGCAAGTAGGTGTTACGTGCTTGGCAACAAAAGGGTTAAGAGGTCCCTAACCAGAATGGGAAAAAAGAAACGTTTAGGCGGGGCAAGAATTGGTAGAAGCCGGAAGAGGCCGGTAAGAAAGTAAAGGCAGTATAAACTCCCTGAAAGATGTAACACAAATAAGCTAATAGCAAATGGCTCGGCTGTAAAGGCAAAACACTAGAAGCAATAATATACACCAGGGAGCAAAATGTAAGAGGAGAAAAAGTTGTTTTTGACTTAACTGGATTAGAGCGGCCGTCTCATCTTTGGAATGCTAATCTGCTCCAGGGGCTTAATCACCTTGTAAACACACAGATTTTCTGAGAGGGCGCTTGTTAAACCTTAATAACAGTGGTGCGACTGGGCCGCGGCGCATGGTGTAACCCTCACCGTAATCCCCCTGTGTGTCATGCAAATGAGCGGCCATTTGTTGTCCTGCTGTCGGGATCTGAAGCCGCCGTTTTGCTACAACTGTATAGTGTGGCCCCGGGGGGCCCCAGGAGGACATCAAAGAGGAGGAAGTGTAGTCACCGTGCAGTTGTCTTACATTTATTTGAATGCAGATCCAGCTTGGATCTAAGGGGGCTTTGTGCTCCGTGTGAAGGGCCATCCATTGTACTGTATACACATGATCTACCAAACATGGTAACATTATATAGATAACACTGGATAGGATTATAAACATAAAAAAAAACACACACATTATGGAAATCCTACGGGAGCGCGGGACCTTTTGGCAATCTCAGGCTGTCTCGGTCGTGTTCTTCAAAGTAGTTTTGCTCAATTCTTCGGCAGAAGGCGATGAGGTTGCTGTAGCTCTTGACTTTTTCGCGGAGCTCATCGTTGGTCAGCTGAGTGGTGAGGATGGTAAACAGATGGCCGAATACCAGCGCGTCCAGCTCCATGGGTCTATGGGAAGAGGGCGAGAGGCAGATCGGGGAGATGCGTAAGGAGAAGAACATCTGTCACTTCTATCAATGGGGCTAAAACACGGAAAATGAATGCGCAAGTGATTCTCATTCGGTTATCTCCTGTGGCGGCTTAGATTCTGCAGTTATGAACCATGTCAAGCACAAATCTGGTCTATAGGTATCTGTTGTGCAGGTCTTAAAGTGGACCAACACCCAGAATTTTGACTATCCTGGGTCTTGGTCCACTTCGGTGGGGCACCCCCGATCGGGGTGCCCCGCTGTGTGAAACCCCCCCGAACCCCCCGAAAAACTCACCGCTCCCAGCGCCGACGGACAAGCCGTTTGACAGCCGCGGACAAGCGGCTACTCCGCCGCCGCCTCCCGCGCGTCACTCTTGACGCGCGCGCGCCGGCCATTCACGGACGGACGGCGCAGGCGCGCGCACGTCTAGAGGGGCGCGAGGGAGGGAAGACAAGGTAAGGGGGTTTGGGGTGTTTGGGGGGGTTTCACCCCGCGGGACATCCCGATCTCGGATGTCCCGCGTGGAGGGAGGTGATCGGCCCGGGAATCTTATAGATTCCCGGGCCGATAACGGGAGGGTGACGGTCCACTTTAAAGAGGAACATCGGAGGCCCTGGGGCCTTTTAGTGGAACTCGGATGGCCCTGTAGACATTCAAGTTCCACTCCTTGGATCTAGTTCCACTCCTTGGGGCTATAGGTATCTGTTGTGCATGTCTTAAAGAGGAACATCGGATACTTTTAGACCCAAGGAGTGGAACTTGAATGACTACAGGGCCATCCGAGTTCCACTAAAAGGCACCAGGGCCTCCAATGTTCCATATATATATATATATATATATATATATATATATATATATATATATATGTTTTAATCTGTAAGAGCCAAAAAGAAACCCGCTGTTACATCTAAGATACAAAAAATCAAAAAAAAAAAAAAAACCATATATATATATATATATATATATATATATATATATTATATATATATATATATATATATATATATTTAGAAGTCAACCCCAACAGCGTGTCCTTACCATGACCGCAGCCAACTTTTTCTCACCCTTTAAGCTTGTGGGGCAAACTCTATGAAATGCCGGTCCCCCTACAGCCCGTGTGCATAACAAAACTCCCAATCAAAGGGACTTGTGCACTTCAAACAGTCGGAGACGTCCCTCCTGGGCTTTTCATGCGATTCCTTGCCAAGTGAGAATAGGAACTACACAGCAGTGGGGGCACGGAGCTCCATTTCTGTTGTGTTAATGGCTAAACAAATGGTAATAAACACCACAGCCAAATCAAAGAGAAGTCTCTGTCCACCTGACAGCCATGAATGCGGTGACCTTGTCACTCTGGCAGATGTCAAGTCACTGGACTACTCAACATGGCCTGTGATCTTCTCCTATGGCACCAAAGGAAACCCCTCAATATGGACATCAAGCTGCAGCTTTATTCTGAGGTTTCCAGAGTCCTCCAATAGAGTATCAGGAAATATATTTCATCATCTGTATAAGATTTTGCATTTACAGTTTACTGATATATGCGTTTAGTTAGCAACATCCTTCCAAGCTTGCCTACACACACCCTCTATATGTAAGAGTTATCTTGTACATGTAATTGCTGATTGGTCCATTTTCCTGGGACATTTTGGGGGTTATTAAAGAAAGTATAGCGCCAGGTAGTGCCTCGTAGCGGCAGGCAGCGTCTGGTGAACGCCGAGCGCTGTACGCAAAACCACAATTAAGAAAGCGAATCTAGTGAGCGCCTCTAACAGCGCCATGTAGCGTCACATGTATTACTACAGGCAGGTCAGTGTATAGCACCGACGCTCTAGGTTCAGGAGCGCCATGTAGAACCTTTCAGGCAGTGTCGCTCTCCCATACATTTCAATAGGGTTTCATTTGTTAGTGTTTAAATTGCATTTGTTAGTGTTTAAATGCTCAAATCATTGTGTGACCTCTCCTGGCTGCAAACAAACACTTTTATACCTTTTTTTTTTACTTTTTATGTTTCTATGCAGAATTGCCTTTACAGGTCTGGCACTAAAGTGTTAATGTCACCGTGTTACACAATGTCATTCCATGTGTTTTTGCTTTGTTACTGGTGGATATGTGTACAAAGACAGACTTTAATCACACAGCTTCTGGCGCCAACGCTGTGTGTGTAGTTTATTTTGTTAAATATCAGAGTGGCGGACACACGGAGCTGGTGCTACCTTTCGCTCCCTGCTCGTTGTTAGAGCACCCAACACACATCACATTCATTAATGCCGGCCAGGTTACTACAGCGACTGAGACGCTCTCTTACAGCGCCCGATACCCGCTTACAGCATCTACTAGTGGTCGCTCTAAGCACCGCTATACAGACGCTCATCTGGCAATACCTGGTGCTAGTAGTGTATCAGCCTTAGTATTTAGTATGCTGTGTGAAACCCCCGGAGCACCCCCAAAACTCATCTGTCCAGCGGTCCCACTACACATGTATAATAATGCATGGAATACAGCTCTGTTTGGAAACAGAGCCCCAGAATAAAGAAAGGGGAGCGGCTGCATCCCTTGTCTCCGTGCAGTCTGTGGAGTGCTTCCACCCACAGTCCATCTGAATGGCGCTGGATCGCACCTCAGCGATGTAAATCGGGATGCTCAGAGCCGGCTCTGGGTTCTTTTAGCAATGGTGAAACCCATCAGCTGCCGGCTTGGAATGTAAAAGATTCCAGGGCCAGCTGCTGCTGGCTTTCCCCTGGGGCATCCCAAATCAGGATGCCCCGCTGTGTGAATCCCCCAGGGTGCCGGGTGGGTTGTAGCAAACGGCAAAGGGCTCTGATTGCCTTCATTGGCTGGGACGAGAGCGTGCCCACACCGCTGGGGATGCATGCTCCCTATTGTAAACCATCAGAGCCGTTTGCCAAAAGAGTCTGTGCATGTGTCACTGGAGCAGGGAAAGGTTAAAGCGGACCAACAGGCAAAAATGACTTAAACCAGACCAACACAACAAACAGTGCTCATACGCATCCCTCCCCAGGCCAATTCAGATTGCTGCACATAAACATTCATTTGCCTTTCTCTAACTCCCGCTGTTGTGAATTTTAGAAACAAAATGGCAGCTCATGCATTTGCAGGCTACCTGCAAACAGGAAGTGCTGCTGGGCTTCCTGTTACTGTAAATAGTCAGTTATGTCAGTTGAATCCAGGCAGCAGCATGGCCGAGATGCTGGGAGAGGAAGCTCCAAAATGGCCGCTACCTTTCTTTTCCAACGGTGCCAGGCTGTTGGTCCGGTTTAAAGAGGAAAGGCAAACTACTCTGTTTACAATAGAGAGCATGTGCTGCCGCATCCCAATGGTGTGTGCATGCTCCCATCCCAGTCATTCAGAAGGCCACTGAAGGCATTCAGAGCCCTTTGCCGAAGGATGTAAACTCTGATTGAACGAGAGCCCACACATGCACCGTTGGACCGAGGAGAGTTGAGTTTTACAGGGCGAACTGGGGGGTTTAACACAGCAGGAGATCCCCATTTGGGATGCCCGGAGACACGGAACAAAACCTGGGAAAGTCAAAATCCTGGGTTTTGTTCTGCTTTAAAGAGGAAGAAACCCAAGGGGTTGTTCCTCTCCATTGAATGCCCCACTGTGTGTTTCTCCACAGATCGCCTGGAGAAGCTCACCTTCCATCGATCCCAAGTCACATGAGCAAGTTGCTGGCCAATCCATGCCATTCATAGCTTTCTAAGACCATCTGACATCAGTTCGGCCAGGTTACCTGAAAGGAGCACTGCACCCTCACGCCATTCACAAAATCCTGACACGGAGACGGAGGTACGTGTCTCACCTAGATATGAAGCAAGGATGCATCGGTGGCCTGTGCATGTGCTGTGGGATCGCCAGCCAAGTAAGGTACCGGAGGTTTCACATAGGGATAAAGAAATCAGCCTGGAGGGTTCTCTTATGGATGTAAAGGTATACATTATACATCTGTGTGGATACCCCTCTAGGGATCTTACTAAATAGATCAAAAGTCTCTTGTGACTTTGGGGCCAGTTTATACTGCAGGTATGGACTGAATTAGGAAGTAAAGGCTGTGCCCTACAAAGTGGTGACTGCCTGTAGCTGGTCACATGGTTTATGGTGATATGGGTAGATTTGAACAGCCAATGATGTCGGTCCTATTGAAAGTGGCAATGTGACGACTTACTGTTTACTGAAGAAATAGGGCTGGGCGCCAAGTCTTTGGGATAACGCCTGGCAGCACTGGTCTACATCTTCATAAACCTAAAAAGAAATGCAATAAATCACATGACTGCACATACCAAGCTCAGCATGTGAAAGCACCAAACCTGGATTCATCCAAGGACGAACCAATCACAATACTGGCCGGCCTTGGAGGTTAAAAGACACAAATGTCAGCCATTCAGGTTCCCCCTAGGGCAGTGGTGGCGAACCTATGGCACCCATTACAGAGGCGGCATGCCACTCGTCATCCTTCAGTACACACATTTTAGTTTTTTTTCCACCCCCCCACCTGAGCCTTCAGGTTGGCACTGAAATAAAGTTTTGGGTTGCAGTTTGGGCACACAGGTTTGCCATGATTTTCCGCTATGTGAACCCCTGTAATCGCCTCAGAATTCACTTACCTTTCCGGCCACATCCCTGGCTGCTCCACAGGATGCTCCTGGGACAAGGAACAAAACCCATGCTAGTAAAAATCTAGAGCTGCCTTTGTTAGGTCCGTACCCTAAGTGGGCACAGCTTCTACTTCTGTTGTCAGAGTCCAAATCATTCTAAGAGTGAATAAGACACAGAGACCGCTGTGTAGTAAAGACTCAAAGGGCATCTGAAGAGAAATGCGCCCTTTTGTTTATTGTCAGCTGCTAATATACAATGATATGGGTGGGTGTTGCCACACATATACAGATACATTCAAGCATTTTCATTGGTCATCTGAAACGCCCCTCTCCGGGCCTGACACCCATAAGGGCTGGGTTATTTCTGTACCATGCTGCCATTGTTTACATGACACTCTTACTTTTAGCCATACAGCCAGCAGCCAAAACAAAATGTTCCAACCTTGATACAAGAGACATTTCGAGGAAGGTTGCACAATACATAAACATCATTTTTTTCAACAGAAAGTAAAACACTGAAGGCCAAGTACATTTCATTACTGTTAACCCTATCACCTTTCTCTTTCACGATTGCCCCAGGGCCTCCAGTTTACTGTACCCCAGTTTTCTATCGGACTATCCAAAGGCACCACATCAAGAAAAAGGTGAGTCTCTTGCAAATGCAGGGCTCACTGAGGATGTGAGGGTTAGGTTAGGATAACTTGGCGTATGTGTGGACCAGGACTATAATAATAATAGGTGATAACAGTGGCCATTGTGTGCCAACGCATGGAATTCCTTCTCCGCATTTTACCCATTTGTGCACTGTGACCACCACAACTCTGTGTACACACCAGTGAATAAACACCATGTGTGTAAGTAAATTACAAACTAAGGGGCAGTGAAGTGCACATGTGCCTGGAGCGGTGGGCTGCCCTAAACTCAGCGCCCGGGGAGCAATTGGGGGTTAGGTGCCTTTACCCATGTCCCACAGGCCTGTTTCCCTACCTCTAGGCCATATAAACAAGAAACGCCAGCCTTCATCCAGTTGAAAGGATAAATATCCACATTTATTGTTCCATACAAAACTTCTTTAAAATCATTCCATCCATAGATGTAAGTCAAAATACAGCATAAGGGAGCAGTTTAGTAGCCAACGCGTTTCGGGCACAGACTCAGCCCTTAATCATGACATGACTTCCTGGTCCCATAAAGCACATTTAAATACTCAAAGTGTGCATGTGTTTCTCATTATCCCACACCTGGGGCTGATTGGATCAATATAAATCAGGTAAAAAACCTTATTCCCCCTAAACACTCTAGAATTCAAAAAGGATTTAGACAAAATTAATTAAATTAAATCATAAATAATAATAGAGACCTGAAATTTTAATATAAAGACTGTTCTGTAAAGATTTAAATAACAGAACGCTTATAAGGCTATGCAAGCCGCTAATTAAAAAAAATAAATGATCCAAGCACTGCAGAGTGTAGAGATAAGAGATACATTGTATTGCACAAACAAACATTACATTCATTGATACAGGTTTAGGGAGAGCGCTGTCACTTAAAGATACTTTGTTTCATCTCCCTCGTCTGCCTCTAGGCCATAACTGCCCCACCAGGTTTAGGCCTGCTTTTAGGTCATCCACAGAACTATATACTCAGCTGATACCAGTGACCCCTTCGCTGCTAAGGGTGCTGTTGGCGGACAGAACTGTTAGATCCCACACGGTTGCCCATATATACTTATTGCACCTCCTCCATGATCATTTCTTTTACGGATATGGTTTTGCTTTCTACATCATGAGAGAAACAAGATAAAGTCCGATCCAATCCTCGCTACACTGCTGACACGCCATGGTTTGTGGCCTACCAGCAACCCCCCCACTTCACAATCTATTTCCAACTGCTGCTTAATGCTTCCTCTTCTCTGGCTTCTCTATTGTTTCTCATGTCCGTCAGTCTCTTTGCCCTAACCTACAAATCTCTCTCCGGCCAAGACCCTTCCTACATTTAAATCGCTACCTCAAAAGATACCAGCCCAGATGCAGCCTCTGCTTTACTGAGGACCTCATCCTGTCCTCGACCCTGATCACCTCCTCCCACTTCAGGACTTCACAGGTGCTGCTCCGCTTCCATGGAATGCCCTTCCTAATAAAATTCACCCAACCCTCAAAACTCACCTGTTCAGGCCAGTCTATCCTCTGGTTGGAGGTACCCACTTTACATCACTTTATCTTGCCAACCTTTGGGACACTTGCCCCCAAGCTTATGTCTCCAACACTTAAATCAGTCACACACCCATTTCCTACCTAATGGATGTGGGGTCACACTATGAAAGACTTGGGGGGGAGGGGGCATCCAGATTGCTAGCGTCCCCGCAACACCTGAAAGTCTAACCTAAAACTACCCCATGATTGGCCACCAGCGGTCTCCTGAGCCGGGGTTGCGTTCTCTTTCCTGGCAGCCGGGCCAGGCAAGCTCATGTGACCACCAGCTGCCAGTGGCAGGCTGCGTTTTGCCCAGGGAAACTATGTTTATCTTCAGTTATCTTCTATTCTATTTTGATCATTAGAATTATAATGATTTATGGAATTTTATTATTCCCCAGTATCTGGGTCTCCAACATTTTGAATAAGGGTTGATTCATTGGTTGGCCACAGTCCTCTACTCCAAAAAGCCACGCTATTTAAGTGACTATAAGGTATGAAGCTCCCAAATCCATCTATGGACCTAAAGCGGTTGTTCAAGCACTCACAGGTACCTTTTTCATATCTATAAGGAATATGTTCCTTTTTAATAATATTCTCAGACGAATACAGTTATTTGGAAATTGTCCCTTTTTGTGATTTGTACTGTATTGTTACAGATGCAGAAACATTGAAAATTATCTAAGTCCCTGATAGGCACTGAAGAAGCTTTAAAAAAGCGAAACTAGTCTGCCATGCAGGACAAGGTTCAATCAATGTAATTAATGTATCACTATCAGTCAATCTGTGAATGTAACAGTTTTTATTGTATATGTAAAGTAGTAAACCACTCCATGTGCTCATTTCATATAGTGAGTGGAACAACAGTAAGGTTGGTTTTTATATATAATGTGATTATTGTTGAATAAAAGGATATTGTACAGCATTGATTAGAAATTATTGATTAATTGTGACGAGGTGATATCATATGAGCCCCGTTTCTTTTTCCAATGTTGAGGAGATGGTCCACTATACCCTAACATAACCCTCCAAGAATGTTGCTGGGGCCATTTTATCAACCAGTCAGTCTTTACCCAACCTGTAAATAGGAGTGGGTCTCACAAAGTTCCATAGCTAATCATTGGTATAAAGTGGTGGGTTAGGCTTTTCTTTTCTGTGTTGAAACTATGTTTAGGTATGAATTAGGGGCCTATGCTCCAGCAGTCTGCACCCACAACCCTGAGTCAAAATGCAGCCCCACATTAGGGAGAAAATGGGTGTGGTTCCGCTTTAATACTCCTGTTGTCTTGCTGTCATGCGTGCTCTTTTCCAATCAGCGTTCTTCCCAATCATCCCTTCATTCCTCCCCATCCACCGGCTGTGCAAGCACCTGCTGGCCATGCAGACAGGCCTGCCATGGGTGCATCGGGCACACACGTGCCATGGAATGGTCGGAAAAGAATGTTTACACAGGAATCCTGGGTGATCTCACACAGCGGGGGGACAGTCAATCATCCAGCCCTGCAGTCTATTAGGGCCAGTCGAGAAGAATTTTGGTACAATCTAAAAGACTTCAGGACCGGGTAAAAGCTCTCCCCTGCGGAATCCTGATATGGGATACCCCCTGCGACAAACCCGGGTTTTGCCATATACTCACCTGGGAAATCGATCCCATGGCACATGCACTTGCCTATGGTGGCATCCCCAGCACTCCTCATCCAAGAATTTTGCATGGTGCTATATAAACTATACAAATAATATTCATAATAATAACAATGCGTCACCATGATCTACTAACCTGTTCCAGCGTCTTCCCAGCCCAGCCAATGGCTTTCATTTTTTTCTTGATTTCCCATTTCCTCTGAAGCACCAGTATAATATTGAGTGGCCATGAATATGGCGAGCTGTAGCGTGGCTGCGTGATCTGTGCGAACCCAAAACACAAAAATAAACATAAATGTATTGTGTGGCCTAACTATGGGCGGCTTTTAAGGTCGCACAGGGCGCAGTCTCAAACGCTCTGTAGGGGAGCGCCAGGAGCTCTCAAAAATACTCTCCCATCTCTCTTTTGTACATTTCTTTATAACACTATTTTACCCTTTTCCTTGTTCTTGAATTTCTCTTTCTCCTCTCTTATATATTGTATAATCCCTCCATTCTCTGCTTTTTCCATAATCCCCTTTTTCATGCCATTTCCACATTCTCTCCAGCTTTAAGCTTCTTTATATCTGCCTCTTTTTTTTACCTTTCCTCCATCTCTCTCTCTCTCTCTCCCTCGCTCTCTCTGCATTCTCTCTCAATTTCTCTTTTATCGCCAAAGGTAACTCACCTCTTCCCGGTCCAACGGTGCATGCGCGGTCGCTCGTCCAATCAGCTTGAAGCTGATGATGTCACATCATCTAAGACTTCGTCTAAGCCAGTGCCTCAGAGCGTGCTGGCGGCCACATCCCCTGCTTCCTTCTAACAGGGAGCATGCCCACGACGGCCATTCACAAATGCCTGGCATGGGCACGCACCCTGCTAGAGGGACAGCAGGGATGCGGCCGCAGCTCGCGCATGCGCCGTTGGACAGGGAAGAAAGGTAAATGTATGGGGCAACCTGGGGGGCTTCACACAGCGTGACATCCCGATTTTGGATGTCCCGGGGGGAGGGATAAGATCGGCCCGGTAGTCTTATACATTCCCGGGCCGATCGCAGTGGGTTTTGGTCCACTTTTCCACATTCCCTGCACCGTCTATCTTTTCACCTTCCTTTTCATAGTAAAATCCTTTTTCATCCTTTCCAACTCTTATCCACATTGTCTCCCGCTTTTCTGTGTTTCCTTAATTTACATTTTTTTGGGTGAATGGGGATGGGGCAGCATCCTTAAAGAGGAACTTTGCAGGCCCTGGAGTCTAAAAGGGCCATTTGAGTTCCACTCATTGCGGCATTCTGAATGGGGATGTCCGGCTGTGTACGGCCCCCAGGTAGCCCCGATTCACTCACCTTCTCCCAGAACCCTTGCCGTGTCTCTGTGCAGTCGCATCCCCGCTCACCTTTAGCAGTGCGCACACCCGTGCCTGGCCATTTTGAATGGGAGGCGTGGGCATGCCACTGCTAGAAGAGGAGTGGGGGGGGGGATGAGGCTGGCGGGGCACTTGGCTCCCTTCGGCGTAGCTCGGGTGCTTAGCCGTCAGTGGAGCAGAGCGAAAGACAGAGACACGATTCTTGCCCGAGTCTGCACCGAGGGATGGCGCGCATAGAATTAAAATTGGGTGTGTTGTTCCTCTTTATAATCTTACACAGGGCAGCAATTACACTTAGTCGGGTTGCGACCTCCCCAATAAACATTTTTGATAAAAAAAAAGATGGCAGGACGGCAGCGGTAAATATTTCCCTTTAAACATCGCTCCTTCTAAATAAATAAATTGGCCGGCAATTCTATTAAAATTTGCCGGATGGATTGTAAAAC
This sequence comes from Gastrophryne carolinensis, assembly GCA_027917425.1. Classification (NCBI taxonomy): domain Eukaryota; kingdom Metazoa; phylum Chordata; class Amphibia; order Anura; family Microhylidae; genus Gastrophryne; species Gastrophryne carolinensis. Next base: position 234,373,559 of record CM051240.1, on the reverse strand, counting down.
GTATGTGCAAGCAGAAAAAGATCCACCGTATCAACTAATGGTAGAAAACCTCAATGTTTCATTTATGAGACGGGACCAACAATTGTGAGCAAATGTGTTTTCTCATTAAAATTTAACCAAGATAAATGCTTGGGAGTCACTCACCTCCTCCAGTGTAGCTTCATCACACCACTGAATATACAACTGCAAGAAACAAATAGATAAAAGAGATCATGTACCAAGCCCAGGGCCAGAGAGGGGGGGGGGCGCTATACACAAGCTATACAGGAGCATTATTGTTATTAAAAGGAACAATGGCATCTATTCAGCTATAGTAACAACTACTACTGCGGCCTGATCTGACCAATAAACTGGACCTGCTCCTCCACTAACCCAGATTTGCAATAGAAGATACAAGCTGAACAAAACCCAGGAATTAGACTTACCTGGGTTTTGTTCCGTTCCCCAATTCAGGATGCCCCATTGTGTGAAATGCAACAGAACGTCTGGTACAACTCGCCTCTTCCTCGTTCCTCGCCTCTTCCTCATTGACTTCAATAGGGAGTGATCGCTGCTGCATCCCTGGCGGCTCACGCTTCCATGCCAATGTACCTTAAAGTGGACCAAAACCCAGGATTTTGACTATCCTGGGTTTTGGTCCTTTCCCCGGGGGCACCCCGCTTTGTGAAACCCCCCAGATCGCCGCAGCCAACTCACCTTATCCCGGTCCCACAGCGCGTCTAAGAGCAGCGGCTCTGACGGCCGCATCCTCCGCTTCCCTCTAGCAGAGCACGTGCCCATGCCAGGCATTTGTGAATGATTGGCACGGGCACGCTCCCTGTAACAGGGAGGCGGAGGATGCGGCCGTCAGAGCTACTGCTCTTAGATGCGCCGTAGGGATAAGGTGAGTTGGCTGCGGCGATCTGGGGGGTTTCACACAGCGGGGCACCCCACGATCGGGATGCCCGCCGGGGGAAGAAACAAAACCCAGGATAGTCAAAACTTTTGATTATCCTGGGTTTTGGTCCACTTTAACAGCTGGGCGCGCATGATGCGGGGGGGGTGTGTCAGCGCATGCTCCCAAAACTATGAAAGCCGATTGCTGAATTACGTAGTCCCGGCAGACACCCGATTTGGGATGCTCCAGGGGGAAAGATGGCTGCTAACCGGTTTTGTTCAGCTTTAAGTTCGCCTTAGACGACTTGACATTAGCAGATCCGAGAACGCTGATTGCACGAGTGATCGCGCATGCGCCGTAGGACCGGGAAGAGGTGAGTTGGTTTCAGCAAACTGGGGGGTTTCACAGAGCTAGGCACCCCGATCAGGGTGTCCAGGGGCAAGGACCAAAACCCAGGATAGTCAAAATGCTGGGTTTTGGTCCACTTTAACAGCCTACTTCTCTCAACCATGGTTCCTCCAAGAGGCACTTTTTCACCATTTGAAGCTATTTTGCTTTTATGGAGTGACACAGATGACAGCAGGTGAGGTTGGGGTACAGATCAGCCTGCAGCCTCACCGCATACCACCAGTAGTACCCACCTATCAATGGTTGGGAAGCAACAGCGTAGAGTAAATTGAAACCAGACTGGAGTGTTCCAGTGGAAACCCATTATTAAGCTAATGAAAGAAATGGCAAGCTTCTATTATTAAAGCGGACCTCCACTCAAAAAAATCAAAGCTTAGTAAATTGCTCCCCTAAAGCCAGTGACATAAGCTTATTGAGAGGTATTAAACCGGATCAACAGCCTGGCACAGTTGGAAAAATACAATTCTGTGATTACTCACCTGTAGAATTGGTATTATACGTATACAGCACGTCCTGTTCCAGAATAATCCTTACTCATGGGTAATACATCCTCTAGATGGCGCTGGACGGCAGAGACAGAAAAGTGGCTCCTTCCGGCCCCATATATACCAGGGACCTCCCACAAATTCCCCAGTATTGACAAGCAGTAAAATGAAGCCGGGAGAACTATAACCCATATAAATATAGAACATAAGAACAATCACCATAAAGAGGTAACCAAAAATAATGATAACAAGAGCGGGGTGGAACAGTATGTGCTGTATACGTATTGTGGTAAATTGTATCAAAATGTCTGTTTCTTCCCTGCTTGGCTGTATAAAGCACAACCTGGCCCGGGTTTTCAGGACCCGGGTCACTTCCCCAATTCCATAACGGGTTGTTACATGTTCTAAGGCCGCTGATTACAGGGGAAGCCTGTATAAAAAGAGAGCACACGGCCTTTCCTTTGTCTATGACCAGCCTGTTGGAGTGAGCCCAGGCTGAGCTGCACCGTGGTGAAGGATAGCACTGGACATTGAGCAGAGGGCTGATACGCCCTGGAAAGTGGACTGGAATTGATCAGCTTGCTGGTGTACCCAGCCCAGGACTATTTGGTTGGTGAAGTAACCCTTTTTGCTTTCTGCATTTATGCTGCAACCTTTGGACTATCTACTGAACTTTGCTGAATAAAAGCTGTTTTGCCGTTCAAATCCGTTGTCGTCACTGCTGATTGTTTGCCCGCTTACAGTATAATACCAATTCCACAGGTGAGTAATCACAGAATTGTATTATTCTAAGTATACAGCACGTCCTGTTCCAGAATAATCCTTACTCATGGGAGATCCAATAGCAGTGTCCATAAGGTAGGGTGGGATCCCCAAAAGCAACAGCAGACAGTTTAAACCACTGCCGCCTGCAGCATCAGCTGAGGCCCTAACATCAACCTTGTAAAACTTAGAAAAAGTATGAACAGAAGACCAAGTGGCGGCCTTGCAAACTTGTTCAACAGAAGCTTGGTGCTGAAAAGCCCAAGAAGCACCAATAGCACGAGTAGAATGAGCAGTAAGGTGGAAGGGAGGCTCCTTCCCCTTAGCAGAGTAGGCCTGTATCACAGCTTGACGGATCCACTTTCTGATAGTGGACTTAGCTGGAGATAGACCCTTCTTAGGTCCTGACGGGAGCACAAGAAGAGCATCAGTCTTCCTGAAGGATTCAGTAGCCACCAAATATTCACTTCAGAGTCCTGACCACATCCAAAGAGTGTAAAACCCTCCCCTTAGAGTTACTAGGATTAGGACACAGAGAAGGCAAAACAATGTCCTGATTGAGATGAAAGGCAGAAACAACCTTAGGCAGAAAATCTGGCTTAAAACGAAACACCACCTTGTCCTGGTGTCTCTCAAAGTAAGGGGGTTTGTTGGAAAGCACCGCCAACTCAGAAACACGCCTAACAGAAGTGATAGCCACCAAAAAGACTACCTTAAGTGTAAGAATGGACAAAGGGGCCCCCTGCAAGGGCTCAAAGGGAGACCCCTGCAGGGCAGATAAGACCAAGTTCAGGTCCCAGACTGGTAACATAGGCTTATGTGGGGGACGCACATGAGTAACCACCTGGAAGAAGGTCTTGACCAGAGGATGTTGAGCAAAAGATCTTTGGAAGAAAATGGCCAAGGCAGAAACATGACTTTTCAGAGTACTGAGCTGAAGACCCAGATCCAAACCATGTTGCAGAAACTCCAGAATCCTAGGAATAGAAAACACACGACAGGGAAGCGACTTAGACTCGCACCAGTCAATGTAAGTACGCCAAACCCTATAGTAGATGGAAGAAGAGGTCCTTTTCCTAGCCCTGATCATGGTATTAACAACAGAGACAGGCAGCCCCTTTTCCATCAAGATGGAGGTTTCAGCAGCCAGGCCGTCAAAGCCAGCATATGTAAATTGGGGTGGCGTAGGTGCCCCTGAGTGAGCAGATCTGGAACCCGGGGCAATGCATACTGATCTACAGCCAGCTGCACGACGTCTGCGAACCACCTCTTCTTGGCCAACAGGGGGCCACCAGTATGGCTGGCACCCCTTCCTGAGCTATCTTGCGCAGCACCCTGCCCAGCAGGGGAAACACATACAGGAGTTGAAAACTCTTCCAAGACATTGCTAAGGCATCCCTGGCTAAGGCCAGAGGATCCTGGGACAGAGAGACAAAGACTGGAAGCTTGTGATTGTGACGGGACGCAAACAGATCCACATCCGGCTGACCCCAGCGGTGGCACAGGGAGCGAAACACCCTGCTGCTTAGGGACCATTCTCCCAGACGAGAGGTCCCCCTGCTCAGAGAGTCTGCCTCCAGATTCTCCACCCCGGAATGTACACAGCCGAGATGCAGGGAACATTGTCCTCCGCCCAGGACAGAATCATAGACACTTCCCTGAGGGCCCCCCTGCTCCGGGTCCCTCCCTGATGATTGATGTAGGTAACAGCCTGAACAGCACGACCCCGAAGGTGTGGGGTTAAGTGGGCGAAACCCACCTGATCGCCCTCAACTCCAGAATGTTGATAAAGGTACGGGCCTCCTGAGGGCCCCACTGACCCTGGAATTTCAGGGATTTCCAAAAGCCCCCCCAACCTGTCAGACTGGCATCCGTGGTGACAGTCTCCCAGCAAGGGGCCAGAAAGGATCTGCCCCCCAGCAGGTTCCTAGAGTCCAACCACCACGATAGAGACCGCCTGGCCAGAGGGGACAGAACATACACCTGATCAAAGGACAAGGGGTCCTGATCCCATACTGACAAGAGGTGAATCTGAAGAGGTCTCATGTGGAACTGAGCATATGGAACCGCCTCGAAGCAGGACACCATCAGGCCCACCAGCTGCATTCCCTGCCTGATGGACGGTTAAGGACAAGACAGAAGGAGCTATGCTTGCTCTTGAAGACTCTCCACCTTCTGCTGAGGAAGAAAGGTCTTGACCTGAGATGAATCCAGAAAGAACTTTACCGTGGAAGGAGACAGGGAAGATTTGGGGTGGTTGATCACCCAGCCGAATGACTCCAGTGTGGACACCACCCGCTGGGTATCCAGCTCTGCCTGCTGGAAGGACTGAGAAGCGATAGGCATGTCATCCAAGTAGGGAAGAATGCGGATGCCCTGAGATCTCAGCAGAGCCACAACTCCTGCCAGCACCTTGGTGAATATCCTGGGAGCCGAGGTGAGATCGAAGGGCAAGGCCACAAATTGGTGGTGCTGATCCTCCAGAGCGAACCTGAGGAATCTCTGATGACCTGGAAAGATTGGTATGTGAAGGTTAAGCATTCTTGATGTCTACAGAGGTCATAAAGTCCTCTGGGCGTAGAGAATTCACATGGAGCGCAGAGTCTCCATGCGAAAGTGTCTGAATCTGACAAATTTTTTGAGGCGCTTTAAATCCAGGATGGGTCTGATGGACCAGTCTTTCTTGGGAACAGTGAACAGATTGGAATAGTAGCCTTTGCCCCTTTCCCACAAGGGCACCCGGCAGATGACTCCCAATTCCAGAAGGCCTTGGAGAGCAAGGGACAGACCCTGAGCTGACAGGAGCCATCCGGGATTTGATGAATCTTAGGGGCGGCCAGGCTGCAAACTCTATCTTGTAACCGGAGGACACTACCTCCTGAATCCACCGTTCTGAGACATGACGCCTCCAGACGTGAGCAAAGAGCCGAAGCCGTCCCCCCACCCGGATGGGTGAGGGCACCCCTTCATGCCTGAGGGGGCTTAGGGGAGGACTTAGGCTTGGGACCCCAGGAGGGGCCAGGGCGGCCCCGTCCTCTGCCCCTGCCCCAAAAATCTCCGCAGGCTCCAGCAAAGGAAGCTCCCCGTCCAATTCTGGAACCCCGGCAGGAGGGAAGAAAGGCACCTGAACCCCGAAAGGACCGGGGCTGCCTTCTACACTGAGGCAATTTGCCTCCTTTAGCAAACAAGTCCAAACGTTCACCAAAGAGGCGCAGCCCCTTGAAGGGAAAACCAGTGAGAGCCTTCTTAACAGCGTTGTCAGCTGCCCACTGGCGCAGCCAGACCGAGCGGCGTATCGCCGTATCAACAAGGCAGAAGCCCTGCTACACATTCTAATGGCATCATCCATGGCAGACAGAACATATGCAACAAATTCCTCACAACGCAGAAGAGCTCTATACTCTTCACTACCAGCATCATCAGGGGCCCCATCTAGGAGACTCCTGAGCAGGCTTTTAATAGCAACAGCCGTAATGGCAGAGGCACAGATCGGACGCAGTGCGGTCCCCACACAGGCAAAGGCATGGGAAGCCAGCTGATCTATGCACCTGTCCTCCCCATCCCTCAGGGTAGTAGAGTCAGGGGAATGCATGACGGATGTGTTGGACAACCCCAGAAGTAGTGCATCCACCTCGAGAGGACATGACCGTTTAACCATCTCAGCGGGAAAGGGATACCTCTTATCCCAACTCTTTGGTACCCCGGGAAGCCGGCTAGGCCGTTCCCACTCTTTCCCCTCGATTCAAAGAGCAAAAGTTAATTGATTTCGTATCGAGAATCGTAAGTTTGGGTGGGTGTTAGTCATTTTTTCCTGTTTTTTTGGCCATTTCCGACTCGCACGAGCCTACGTACGAATGCGTATATGCTCTTACGATCAGCGGAAGTCCGTTCCTAAATTTTAGGATCAAAACGTAAAACTTAGGATCAAAACGTAAAACTTAGGATCAAAACGTAAAACTTAGGATCAAAACGTAAAACTTAGGTTAATTGGATGTGTTTAGGTGTGATTCAGAGAAACCTCTAAACGCGTTTTAAAAGAAAGCCACAGCCGACACCTTTTAGCAGCCGGATTGCTGTTCGTGAACAGGTTTTTTGGCTATGTGGAGGAGTCTGCGCGTCTTGAGCTCCAATGAACTGCATGTATCAGCATGGCCGAGGCCATAAATTGTATGGCAATGCATACCTGATTCATGTATGCCTTATAAAAGCATTTTAATGTGGACCTTAATTAGTCCTTTGCATGTAAACCTTTATTTTGCAATATATTTGCGTTAATTAAAGAAACTTATGTCCTTTGTTATTTATGTTAAAATTGAGGTACTAGAATAATATTTTTAGATTGCATTTATTGGTGTAGTTGTTTACCTTTGCTTTGTTTAATTATTTAAGCACATCTTTGGTCAGATGCATCACACTTACTGAGGAGAGGAGAGCGGGATAAAGTGCAGGATGTGGGTTACTGCTGTATTTTGCACAGACACAGCAGAGCTGGGGGCATGGAAAGGTCAGAAATCAAAGAATCCAGAGCAACACAGTCACAAGGCCCTTTCTGTTTGCAGGCTGCCCGATAATACCTGAGCCGCCATCTTGGCTGTTTCTAGGCTCATAACATGCAGAAGTTGCTGGGTGTTTTTTAATATTTGTGAGCAATCTGTATGTAGAGGGTGTGGGTAACCACACTAAAAATTTAAAGTTGTACCATTTGAAGCATAAATATTAAAATTAAATCCACAAGTAAAAAATGCAAGTTAAGTAAAAATTAAACAAAGTAAGATTTACTTATGCAAATGCATTCATTAATGGTTGGTTACTACAAAATGAATGAAATAAAGAAAAATAAAAGACCAAATATTTAGAATGCACTTTAATGAGGTAAGTTTGTAGTGCGCAGCCGCAAGATCAGAAGGATTTACGTCCAGACAAAAAAGGAAAAAGGGCAAAACCAATGTTGCAACCTGAGAAATGAAACGGAAAATTCAGGATGGAAACTGACATAGGTCTGATTCCCGAACTGCCATACGAACGGACGTATATTTTAGGATAGAAACGTATTTGCTTATTGAATCACTCGCAAGTTCATACGAACGCACGAGCGGACGTGAAAAATAGGATGATCGTGACCCAAATCCAAGCTGTTACATGTTTCTTTGAATCAACCCCTTTGAGCACCAGATTATTCAAGTGAGTTTGTTCAGGAAACTCCAAGCGCGGTTTAACAGTATGAAACAGCTCCCCCTGCTGCTGCGGAGCCACGGCAGGAGGAGAGATACCAAGTACTCCAAAAACTTGAGCCAAAAGCCTGTCAGTATCATCTGAAGCCCATGGGTCAGATCCAGAATCGGCACCATACACCCTAGATTGTTCCTCAGATGGTTCTGAATCAGAAAATAATAAACCCCCTCTTCCAGGGGTGTATAACCAGTAACGTCAAAAAACTCCTCAGCCTCCATAAGAAACCGAGTACCACCAGGTGGTAAATGCCGCTTCTTAGCAGAAGCCTTACACGGGCCAGACCCAGCAATATGTCTCTCAATGCTGGCCACCCGTGCAGCCAAATCAGGTTGAGACTCCCCACTGGTATGCACCTCACTAGGAGTCAGATGTAAGCGTGGGGGGGTAGGCGAAGCCAGAGGGGGCGCAGGCCCAGCCACCGGTAACCCAGACTGCAGCGCAAGCGTCTTCCGGGGCGCAGGGTACACATACCCCACACGCCATACACAGCCGGGCTTGTCCCGAAGGAACCCCAAGCACATTATCCTGAGAAGCCTCCATATGGTGATTATTGTGGCACAACAGACCAATTGGGATTGACGCCAATAAGGCTACCCGGGATGCCCCAATAGCCCGCTAGGGAAGTGGGAGATATACAATACAATATCCCTCCAATAAGGAGTTAACACTAAATAGAGGGGGTAGGACCGGGAGAAACCACAAAAAAGTTTGACCCGCCTGTAAGACATAAAGCAAAGAACCCGTAAGCAAAATATAATGAAATACAAAGAAAAGCCAGCCCGCAGGGGCACTTATGGACTGCGATAGGGAGATGCCAGACACGCAGCACAGAAGCTCCAAAATGGCGGCCGCATATACCTCGAGGGGCGGGCCGTGGAGAAGTGATGCAGAAAACGTCATCCGCAAGGCGCGCCCCCGTGACAAGGCCAGCCAATGACGGCGCAGCAGCGCCTGAGGCGATGGTTTTGATATCGCCGCCGCCGCACGCTTATACTTCGCTCCGCGGACGGTGGCGGCGATATCAAAACCAGTGCACCAAGGCAAAGCGTTAAACACATAGTAAATACATAGAAATATACATACTCCACCCCCCCCCCCCCCCCGAGATCTACCCAGGGAGAGCGAAGGGGAAGCAGCAGACGACCCAAGAGGAGCCTAACTGAGGGGACAGGGGGCGAAGGGCAAATGGCAGCGGGAAGGACATCCCATAAGGCTCACCACGGGCCTGTTCCGCCTACCCTTTGGTGGGGGACTGCGGTAGGAGCAGCGCTCCTTAGCACCTGACAGCGGTGCTGCCTACCATCACCTGACCAGCGCAGCCCAAGCTGGGAGGCAGTGAAAAGGAACGGGTGGGAATAGTCCTACAGGGCCGCAGGCTAATAAGCCCCGCTCACCTGCGAGTAGAAAGAGCCATCTTCTAGTCATCACAGCCCACAGAGCTGACTAAAAAGAAGAACTGGGGAATTTGTGGGAGGTCCCTGGTATATATGGGGCTGGGAGGAGCCACTTTTCTGTCTCTGGAGGATGTATTACCCATGAGTAAGGATTATTCTGGAACAGGACGTGCTGTATACTTAGAATAGAAAGGTAGCGGCCATTTTGGAGCTTCCTCTCCCAGCATCTCAACCATGCTGCTGCCTGGATTCAACTGACATAACTGACAATGCACAGCAACAGGAAGCCCAGCAGCACTTCCTGTATGAAGGTGGCCTGCAAATGCATGAGCTGCCATTTTGTTTCTAAAATTTACTACAGCAGGAGTTAGAAAAAGGTAAATTAATTTTTATCTGCAGCAATCTAAATTGCCCTGGAGATGGATGTATATGAACACTGTTTGTTGTGTTGGCCTGGTTTAAGTCATTTTTGACTGTTGGTCCGCTTTAGGCTGCATCGTTACCTCTGCTGTGAGGAGCATGTTATTAACCAGCTCCATGTAGGCTTTCATCTCTGCTCTTTGGACTTCATCCAAACCATCACTGAGCGAATGGCCCTGTGTAACAAGAACAAAAGTCAGGAGCTGACAATGCAAATGCACAAAGTTGCTGTTTATTGTCTAGTTAAAAGCAAGTTGACCAAAGCAACCAATGAGGTTCCATTATTTCAATGCGACTCAAATTCAATTTCTAAATTTAGACGAAAAAAAAACTAGACAAAAAAAAAACTAGGCGTGCACAGCTACAAGGAAGCCGCCCGCGATGCTGCTGGTAAAGGCAAGTATTTACCGGCGACTGAGGGTTTCACACAGCAGGGCATCTCGCTATCAGATGCCTCGGGGGCAGGCTAGCAGCCAGCCCTGGAATCTTGTACAATTTGTCTTTCCCGGATTTGTTCCATTACACAGGGGCATCCCGATTGGCGGATACCCCTCTGTGTGAAACCCCCCAGAAAGCCCAAACAACTCACCTTTTTTTGCATTCCAATGGCACATATGCAAGCGCTCAGCCACTGAGAGCCGTTTGCTCTATTTAACTCTTTTGGCAAATGGCTCCCATTGACTTTAATAGGGAGTGTGCGCTGCCGCATCCCCGGCCTCATGCACGCACTCCCGTCCCAATCTATCTAAATGGCTGGCGCAGGAGCACGCGCACGACACCGGGGACGGGTTATTTATCAAGGCATAGCGCCAGGTAGCGCCTGGTAGCGGCAGGCAGTGTCTGGTGAACGCCAGGTGCTGTACGCAAAAAAACACATTTATAAAGGCGATTCTGGCGACTCTAACAGCGCCATGTAGCGTTACATGTATTATTAAAGTGGACCAACACCCACGGGTGATCGGCCCGGGAATCTATAAGATTCCCGGGCCGATCACCTCCCTCCCCGCGGGACATCCGAGATCGGGATGTCCCGTGGGGTGAAACCCCCCCAAGCACCCCAAACTCCTTACCTTATCTTCGGTGGCGGCCGGCCGCCGCCGCCGCCTCCCTCGCGCCCCTCTAGACGTGCACGCGCCCGCGCGCGGCTTGTCAGTCGGCGCTGGGAGCGGGGAGAGGTGAGTTTTTCTTGGGGTTCGGGGGGGTTTCACACAGCGGGGCACCCCGATCGGGGGTGCCCCACCGAAGTGGACCAAGACCCAGGATAGTCAAAATCCTGGGTGTTGGTCCACTTTAAAGGCGGCTCAGCGTATAGCGCCGGTGCTCTAGCTTCCAGAGCGCCAGGTATTACCTTTCACTCACTGGCGCTCTCCCATACATTTCAGTGGACGTTCCTTTTCTTCTGTTTAAACAGTATTTTTTTTGTGCCTCAAATAATTGTGTGACCTCTCCTGGCCTAGAAAAAGTCATTTTTGACTTTTTTTTTTATTTTAGATTTTTTGATTTATATGCAGAATTGTCATTACAGGTCTGGCACTAAAGTGTTAATGTCACAATGTTACAACAATGTCATTCCACGTGTTTTCACTTTGTTACTGGTGGATATGTGTTCAAAAACAGACTTTAATCACACAGCATCTGGCGTCCTATGCTATAGTGCCCAGATCCAGAGCGCCTACGCTGTGTGTCCTTTTTTGATAAGTATGGTGTGGAGCGCCGAGAGTTGGTAGCACTGAGCTGGCGCTACCTCTCGCTCGCTGCAGTGCTGTACTGGTGTTAGAGCTCCCAACATACATCACATTCATCAATGCCGGCCAGGTTCCTACAGCTGCTGAGGAGCCCGATACGTGTTTACAGCATCTACTAGCAGTCACTCTAAGCGCCGCTATACAGACGCTCATCTGCCGATACCTGGCGTTAGTAATGAATCAGCCTCCACGTCATAGCAGGCGGCTCTCATTGGACGAGAGATTGCACATGTGCCGCTGAACTGGGGAAAGGTGAGTGATTACCAGCAGCCAGGGGGGTTTCACACAGTGGAGCATGCCATTTTGGGATGCCCCAGTGGAAAATCAGCATCTTTTATAATCTTTTAGATTCCAGGCCGGCCGCTGCTGGGTTTTTTTTTCCACTCTAACTTCACACGCCAGCACTTGTCCACCAGCCTCACGAGAATATCACAATTTGGAAACAGGGCTCCTATCAAAATTATCTGGTGCCCTTACAACCAAAATCAAAAGAATAAAAAAAAATAAATAATTATATATATATATATATATATATATATATATATATACACACACACACACACACACACACACTCTACAATATATAAATCCACTCACCTACTTCATTACATATAAAGAGCGGAATAAATAAATAAGCGTGTGTAAGCTTAGAGATGCATGTGCCTCCTCATCAGTGTAATACAGATTTATGTAGGGGCGTGCGGGTATCCGCGGGGCCTCTGCGGGGCTCTTATGAAGTCAGTGCTATGTATACATTTCAAGCAGAGTGGCCTTTTATTAGTGTTATAAATCCACTGTGACAGAATATTCCTAGACTGTCCTGGATGAATTCCAGTGCTCTTACTCTAATATCTGTACATGGAATCTTGCCGGCCATTTCCATAACTGCGCTGCATAATAAAATACATTTTTTATCATATATATATATATAAAAAAAAAATGTTATATTTGATGACCCTGTGAGGCTGACTCTATGTGCCATTCTTTATTTTTGAATATTCAGGTTTGCTGGTGTCATTTACCACGCACGCACACGTGCACTTGAGTATATCTTTATTGTTTCCATTCACTTATAACTGTTTGAAATGGGCGAGTCTGCCAATATATTTTCTGTGGAATTTAGTTTTTTATTCATTTTCACATATGAGGTATTGTTGTTAAGAGTTGATATTTATTAGAGGTTGTACACTTTGAGGGTTTACACATACAATTTTTATGCCGGCATAAAATAACTGTTATAATAGGATCTAATAAGCGCACATAGGGTCTTTTGATGCATTGTTCCCCTTAGGGGGTTTTTCATTAATATTGTTGTGACCATGGGGTCATCCATGTGATTTTAATTGTCCAATGTGTTTTTGTGTATTTTAATAGTATCTCCTTTTTCATAATAAAGAATTTTGTATCCATATTGATATTGGTGCTCCTTTTTGAAGAAAGGTGTGTAATTGGACACGTCCACTTCAGTCTTGTTTGGTTCATGTGAGTGAGCACATGTTTATATTCAGTGGTATTGTCTGGTGCACCCCTGATACTAGAAATTATATATATATATATATATATATATATATATATATATATATACACACACATCCCGGTATATATATATATATATATATATATATATCTATATGCTCCTTCTGCTCTTTTCAGTTAATGCTGTTTTCTATATATGGTGTGTGGCATATATATTTGGTGTGACAATATGGTGCACACAGCTACATGGGATGTACAAGTTATTAGTATTATTTCTAATATTAATTATATAATTAAAATATGAGTACTAGTTATATAGGTGTCCCATCATTTTTGCCACACTGGTTTGGTTGCATAATTTTGTTTTCATTAATTTTAGAGGCATTTCGTTTTTCTAATGAAGATCGGCGCTGCTGCAAGGCAATGGCTGGCTAAGCTGTCCATCATGGTTGGGGCAGCAGCTTTGCTCCACGGTCGGCCGTGGTGAACAGGCGAGTGTGCTTTTATTTTTAATTGGCCAAATCAGGAGGACCCAAGGAATTTCTTTTTACGAGCCCTCTTTAACAGCGGTGGGACTGGATGCTTTAAAGTGGATCAAAACCCAGGATTGGGGGTGCCATTTGCCCCGCTGTGTGAAACCACCCATATTGCCCAAGTTGACTCACCTCTTCCCGGTCCTATGGCACATGCATAGCCACTCAGAGCCACTGACATCACGTTGTTCAAGCCTTCGTCTAAGGACCAGCGGCTCTGAGCGCGCTAGCGGGCGCATCCCCTGCTTCCCTCTAACAGGGAGCGTGCCCACTCCGGCCAGTCACAAATGCCTGGCATGGGCACATGCCCTGCTACAGGGTTAGCTGATATGTGGCCACGGCTCGCACACGTGCCGTTGGAATAGGAAGCCAGTTAAGTGTATGGGGCGACCTGAGAGGTTTCACACTTAGGGGCATCCTGATTTTGGATGCCCCGGGGGGAAGGGCATCAATCTTATAGATTCCCAGGCCGAACGCGGTGGGGTTTGGTCCATTTTAGAGTAAACCAATTAGGGCTGGCAGATTAGGCACCCCTGGGGCAGGACTTTTTCTAGGGGAGAGCAAACAAGGTCACATTCTGGGTGCCAGGGCCGTTGGGGTGCCTTTATCTCCGCCATCCTTTATGCAGAAGAGTTAGGGCTAGAGTTAGTGAGTCATAAGACAGGCCCCTCATCCGCCCATATTGGCCTCAGTCAAGGGGAGGAGGCACTTCCTGTTGCTAAGAAAGAGGCACAACATGGCACATACCTGTATGGGGCAGTAGCAGCATCATAGGATGGGTGAGGAGGGAGCAGAATTTTGTACTTCTCACACAGAGCGCTATTTTGCCTAGAAGCTGCCCTGCCTTGGGGTATCCCAATTTGGGATACCCCCTGTGTAAACCCCCCAGATTGCCCACACACCCCTCACATTTCTGCCAGTCAGGGTGCAGGGAGCGTGCCCTCCACAAGGAAACCTGGGATGCGGCCACCCGCCGTTCCCTATGCCAACACTGAGTCCTGAACAACTGTTTTATACCATGCACTAATATGCACATAAAGCACTGATTGGCTTTGTGTCCCCACACATGTGCCATAGTACTGCACATTCTAGGGGGTTTCACACTGTGGGGAAAATCAAATTCCCTGGGTTTATTCCGCTTTAAAGCAGACCAACACCCATTCGCCGGCTAACAGGTGTTGGTCCACTAAAGGCCACATTAAAACAGGCATGGGGGGGATTCAGAATGTTGGACCTTTCGGTGGCTGGAACCGAGGAAATGACCCTGTCCACGTCACAGCCTGGATGCCAATTGCAGGGTGCTATTCCCAGTGAAGGAATGAGGGACAGGTAAGAATATAGGCCGTTCTGGGGGGGGGGGGGGGCTCCAGAATGCCCCACTGTGCCTGTTTTGATGCAGACCAACACCTGTTAGCCGGCGATTGGGTGTTAGTCCGCTTTAAGAATGTTCAAACCAACAGCTACAGTGCTCCTGAGAAAAGAAGAGGTGTATGGCCCGGGAGTTGGTGTAAGTGATGAGGCACATCCTGAATCATGCACTGGATCACGCCTGGGTATTGTCCTGTATGAATTCTTACCTTGGCTTTTACAAACTGCACGATTGGTCCCAGTTCTGATATGACTTGATTCCCCACATGGATAAAAGGAACTTTACCTATGAAAAAGAAAGGAAATATTGAAATATTTTAGATTTAGAGAATGATGTTGGAGATGAAAGGATGGGTAGAAATAGAGAAATTAAATATATTTTCTCCCAGTTGAAACAAGTACGCAAACAATATGTACGTTTGTGGTGGAACATAAACAGTCCAGAATGGTACAAAGAACAGCAATTGATTCTCAGAGGGCTTAGAGTCCAGATCTTCCCAGCATGGGAGGTCAATGAGACTTTTAAACAATTGTGGGAGTCACATCTTCATAATTGCTCCATGTCACTCATTAATATGCTAATTGAGTTCGATAGGGAGCTCCTTATGAAGGTCAAAGTAGATCTACAAAAGCTGTATCAACAGCTAGCGGAATGCACTGCGCAGGAGTCATTCCAAGACTACCAGGACACTTTGAAGAGGGACTTGGAGCAGTACGAGGATGGGATTGTACAAAATAAGCGGACCAAAATGGCCAGAGACAAGAGGGACAAGGATAGCAACAGAGTGTACAAATGGCGTTACCAGGGCAACAGTAGGGGTGGCCATTTCAATCATCGGTTTCAGCGGTCATTTAGCAGGAGTTCATCTGTCTCTGGCCAGTCTTTAGATGGTTCCCAGGAGCATTTTTTATCCCCCAGCAATATGGGAAGGGATACGGGAGGAGGCAGACGAGAAGAGGTGGGGAGAGGTTTAGGAGGAGGAGAAGACAGACAGGGGAACAGGGGCCGAACCACCTGGGATCCCCTGAGACTAGCACCCCAACGTCCAAAAAGACGGAGGATGTAAAGCCTTTGGTAGACATCCTCACCCCCAGCTTCATCTCAGTGGAAAATGTGATCCCCCAAGCTGAGAGGAAGGGGGACCAGGATTCTTTACAAATTATCAACTTGACGGGACATGCATTAACAGCTATAGAAAGGTCAGTATTGGGTAAGGAATTAAGTTTCTCCCCAACCAATCAAATGAACAAATTTGAAACCATAAAAGACTTGTTTATGTTTTGCAGACAAATTCTGTTGAAGAGACACTTTTCGGTTAAGAGGGGGTCTCCTATTTATCTAGTGGTGATACCATAGAGGATGGTCTAGAACGTGAGATTCTGAATTTTGATCTCCAGCGGGGCAAGGAAGATCCACAGACCTGGCTAAATTTAATCAATAGGCTCAGGAAACCTTCAACCTTCACTCCCCCCCCCTTGGATAGGCCCCAGCAGTGCTAACATTTTTTCGGATGGTGAGTGGAGCAATGGAGAAATTGTCACAGTCAAAAAAACAACATAATTTGACCAAAAGTGAACAAAAGGATCCCGCCTTTGTCATCCGTGAGGCTGACAAGGGCGGGAATGTGGTCCTTTGGGGCACAGCTGACTATATGAGGGAGGCTTATTAACAGTTAGGAAATAGGGCCAATTATGAAAAGCTGCCTTGCTAACCCTATTCAATACAAGGAGTCTTTTGACGATTCTGGATCAGGCCGTCTCTAAAGGGGTGATTGATCAAGTGACTTTTGAATTTTTGAGAGTTGAATTCCCTGTAATTCCGACTTTGTACTTGTTGCCCAAGGTCCATAAAAACACCAGAACCCCTCCCGGACGCCCCATAATTTCGGGCATAGGGAGCCTAACGGAGCGAGTGTTTATATAGATACACACCTCCAAGGGTTTGTTCAATCTTTATTATCCTATGTGAGGGATTCATCAGATCTAATAAACAAATTGGAGGATACGTTTTGGCAGAGGGGGACCCTTTTGGTTACGGCAGACGTCGAGTCTTTATATACGAATATCACTCACGACCTAGCTCTTAGTACTGTGGGGTACTTCTTGAATATGGAATCTGAGTCATTGAAAGAACAACAGGAATTTATTTTGGAATTGCTTGATTTCATTCTCTCACATAATCATTTCGTATTCGATAATTCCCACTACCGCCAGGTGAGGGGGTGGCCATGGGGGCGCGGTGTGCGCCCTCTGTGGCCAACCTTTTCCTGGGGTGGTGGGAAAGGGAGATCGTGTTTGGCGAATCTATGAGCGAGTACCAGCCCTATATTAGTTGCTGGTTTCGCTTCATAGACGATGTTCTCTTGATTTGGCATGGCCCGGGTGATCTCTGTCATAAGCTTCTCGCCAGCTTGAATAAGAATGATTTGAATATATTTTTAACATACAATGTATCTACCACGCAGATTGAGTTCCTGGATTTGAAACTGAGATTGGAAGGTGATGGTACTATCTCTACTACCTTATTCAGAAAAAAGACGGCCGTTAATAGTCTCCTTCATTTTGGGAGCTTCCATCCAAAACACCAGAGGATGGGTATTCCCAAAGGTAAATTTATTCGAGCACGGAGAAATTGCTCTAAGGATCAGGAGTTCCATGAACAGGCACGGGGCCTGGTGAAAAGGTTTTGTGATCGGGGATATCCCAAAAAGTTCTTGACCAGTACATATCGACGGGTGGCAGGTATGGCGCGTAGTGATTTACTGACCCCGAGGGTACGTAAAAAGGACGATATCAGATTTGTAACCAGGTACAGCAGTAGCTGGGGACCCATACGGGGGGTACTGGACAGACATTGGGGTATCCTACAATCAGACCCTATTATTGGGCCATTTTAGACACGATACTTGGTTGGGACAACAGAAAACAAAGGGTAGTTTTAGTTGTGGTAATTGTTCCATTTGCCGCCATATTGTGAAAACAGACTCCGTTATTAATCGGTATACCAAGGAGAAATTTAGGATTCATGACTTTATGAACTGCAAGACAAAGGGTGTGGTTTATTTCTTGCAATGTGGTTGTGATTTGGGCTACATAGGAGAAACTAGAAATGCATTAAAAACTAGAATACAGGCCCATCTGTCTAATATTAAACTCGCATTGAGAGACAGGGCATTGCATAGGGTCATTTCTCCAGTAGCGGATCGTTTCCTACGGTTCCATGAGGGTGAATCGTCCACTCTGAGGGTCACCCCACTGGAGAAAATCTGTTTGGGTTCCAGGGGGGGTAACATCAAACGGAAATTACTTCAGAATGAACTAAAATGGATGTATAGGCTGAACACGATTGTACCCCTGGGGCTCAATGAAGACGCCTCTTTTGAGCCCTTTTTGGGTAGATAAATGCTCATGATATGTGTGTTATTGGGTTTTTTTTTGTTTTTTTTATGGGGTGGGGTTGGTGGGATAGGTCTCGTTGGTCACAGTTTGGTTCATTTTTCATGTGTTGCTTTTTTTTTTTTATTTATATGTAGATCCTTATGGCTAATGGTGGTTCTGATGTTCACTCGATCAACTACCCTGGGAAGGAGAATTGGGTTTCCCTCTAGGTCTGCTTGGAGTTTTTTACATCAAACTTGAAGATATGGATGGAAGCACCACTATAATGTCTACAGTTTTCACATGTTATCCTTGAGGACTGGATGGTCCAATTTTAGTCACGTTTTTTGATACGTTATTTTTGTATCATTGTCTGTGGTTTCAAGGGTTGGCACGGTGTAAAAAAATTAATTGTTTTTTGTTGTTGCATCATATAGTTGGTGGGGTGGAGGTTTTTTTTTTTTTTTTGTGGGGGGGGGGTATACTGGAACATTATATTATTTGGAATCACTAGAATATTGCATTTAATTAATTAGTTGGAAGTGCACTGATATATTGTATGAATTCATTGATTAATTAATTATTGATTATTTATTTATTTATTGGTTTATTAATTTACTTTATTTCATTTATGTGGATATTGTTTGGGGTTTTATGTGGATTGAGGCATTTATCTGCTCTATATAGAAATGAGATCACGGTTAGTTGATCTCTATGATCCCTACATATCTTTTGAATATATTTTTATACATTTTGTGTGTTGAATTTACTCCAATATATTCTATTGTGTTAATTATCATGGAGCCATGTGTTTGTTGATTTGAATTGCATTGTTTATTTATTCTAAGCAGACAGCACGTCCTGCTCCAGACATAGTCCTTACATGTGGGGTATACCTCCGCCTTCAGCGCCGTGCACTGCAGAACATGAAGAAAACAAGCTCCTCCCGGCCCTACATATACCGGAGGACCTCCCACAAATCCCCAGATTTCTCTGCAGTGCTTGAACTGCGAAGACATGAAGTATCACTCTCTCGCAGGCGAGCGGGGCTTTACAGCCCGAGGCCCTGCGGGACTATTTCCACCCGTCCTCGTTGTGAAGTAATGCCTCCCAGGCTGGGCTGCGTCGGGTCGGGTGAAGGTAGGCAGCACCTAGTGTGCTTATGGAGCTAGACTCCACCGCACTCCCCCTCCATAGGGCAGGCGATTAAGGCGTATGGTGAGCCTTCTATTGGATGCCCCTCCCGCACTAGTGCCCCTAGCCCGGTGTAGCGGTGAATCCAGTATATTGGATCACCTTCCTCCCTAGATTTCCCCGTTAGTGGGGGAAAAAAGAGCGGGGGGTCGTGTGTACGACGGCTATCCTTGCCCTAATCACACTAGTTAACCATTGTCTTATTTGGTCCTTGGAGTCAGAGCTGCGCTTCACTCTCAGCCTTTGCTTTCCTACTGCGCTTTCATGTATTACCCGGCGCGTGCTTCAGTTTTATTCTATTGACGCTTGGCGTTCTATCACTGTATTCACCCTGTCAGATCTCTCTGTGGTGATGTCTCCCTGACAATATCTGTCGCTTCTGATTGGCTGCGCGCCTTCGCGCTTCGCGGTCTCCGGAGGGGGGGCGTGGTTCGGTTTGGCGTGCTCCGCGTCATCGTCCGCTCTGGCCCGCCCTTCGAGGTTCGCTTGGCACCATTTCCTTCTCACATGCGCGTGGTGAAGACGGTCCTCCCCTCGCTGTTCTGTAAGTACCCTCATGGGCGATCCCTTTCCTAGCTTTGACTTCTTCGCGGGCTCTGACATCCCTGTTCCCCTTGTGTCTTTCAGACCGCGGACTTCGGTGGCTTCTCCCGGCCCGGCGTAGAGTCCGGCCCAGAACCTTTTAACAAATCACTCCCACTTCCCAGCAGGTGTTTGGGGCATCCAGGGTTGCTTTACAGCGTCAATCCCTACTGGCATATTGAATACAATAATCACCATATGGAGGCATCTCAGGATATCGTGAACGGGGTTCCTTCGGGACAAGCCCGTCTGTGTGTAGCTTGCGGGGTCTTACCTAGCAGTGGTGACAATGCACGGGTCTGCGTCCCTTGTGACCAGCAGGCGCTAGCTGGCCTACCCACCTCTTCCGAGGCTGGGCCCGCGCCTCGCCTCGTTTTTCCTACTCCCCCAAGCCTGAGTCTAACCCCCAATACTAGCGGGCACTCTCATGCTGATTTGGCCGCTAGACTGGCTAGCGTGGAAAGTTTAGTCGCTGGCTCCTTGGCGCGCAAGGCTACCGCCAAAAAGCGCCACTTGACTCCTGAAGCCACTATTCTTCCTGTAGAATCTGATGATTTACATTTGTCTTATGCACACTCCCCCTCAGAGGAAGGGGAACTGTTTTCTCACTCGGGGTCCTACGACGAGGAGTCCAGGAGTCAGGATGAATCTGGTTCTGATCTTTGGTCCCAGGATGACGTTGATAGATTGCTGGCCCAGATCTTTGATGTGTTATCCCTCTCTCCCCCGCTTGCGGCTCCTCGGCAAAGAGGTGACCTGTTCCATACCGCTAGGGTGCAGTTGGAGTTTCCTGAACAAACTCATTTTAATAATCTCGTCTTAAAGGAGTGGGAACATCCCAGCAAACTCCAGGGGGTTCCTAAGACTGTGGATAAGAAGTATCCATTCCCTGCTGACCTGATCAAGTGTTGGACTTCACCGCCCGAAGTCGATGCCCCGATCCTTGGTCTGTCCAATACCTCTATTATGCACTCCCCTGACACTACTACGCTGTGGGATCTGGAGGATCGGCAGGTTGATCAACTGGCATGTCATGCCTTTGCATTTGGGGGAGCCTCGCTCCGCCCGGTTTGCGCCTTAGCCATTACGGCGGTGGCGCTCAGGACTGTGGTTAAGACTGCTCTTGAAGGGGCGGATGACTTGCCATCTGACGCCGCCAATGCTTTGGTTACCTGTGAGACCTTTATCAATTATATCCTGTCTGCATCAGACGATGCTATTAAGCTGAGTGCTAGATCCTCTGCTCTGGTGGTAGCCATACGCCGTGCGGTCTGGTTACGCCAGTGGGCAGCTGCAATGTCGCCAAGAAGGCTCTTAAGGGGCTTCCTTTCAAAGGGCTGCGCCTTTTTGGAGAAAGGTTAGATATCTTTGCTAAAGGGGGCAAGCTGCCCCAGCGCAAGCGTCAGATTCGGTCCTTTCGTGGCCCAAGCTCCCACTCGACCCCCTATCGTGGGGCTAAACAGGGAAGAGGGGTGTCCTTCGCCGGAGCTCGCACAGATTCCTGGAACAAGAACAGAGGACGCCGCCCAAGCTCTTCCTGGGGGCCAAAGCCCAAAGCCCCTCCCAAGACCCCCCAGGCATGAAGGGGCGCCCTCGCCCGTCAGGGTGGGGGGGACGTCTGCAGCATTTTCAGCATGTCTGGAGACGCCTCGTCCCAGACCGGTGGATTCAGGAGGTAGTGTCCTCCGGTTACAAGATAGAGTTTGCTGTACTGCCCCCTACCAGGTTCGTCGGGTCCCGAATCCCACAGGATCCTGCCTCAGCTCAAGTCTTGATGCTAGCGGTGCAGGACTTCTAGACCTCGGGGTCATTTCCAAGGTCCCCTTAAAACGCAGGTGAGGTCCCTGCTCTAGAGCCCTCATCCCTCCATCAGGCAGGGAATGCAGTTGGTGGGCTCGATGGTGGCAAGCTTCGAGGCGGTGCCCTTTGCACAATTCCATTTGAGAACTCTGCAGCTTCACCTTCTGTCAGTTTGGAACAAGGACCCAGCGTCCTTGGACGAGATCTGGGTGCTTCCCCCCTCGGTCAGACAATCCCTGGCGTGGTGGCTGGACCACTGGAACTTGACAAGGGGCAGATCCTTCCTGGCTCCCTCCTGGGAGACGGTCACAACGGATGCCAGTCTCTCGGGCTGGGGGGGGATTCTGGAAGTCCCTGCGTTTCCAGGGGAGGTGGGGCCCTCAGGAGGCCCATCTACCCACCAATGTCCTGGAACTCAGGGCGGTCAGATTGGTGCTGGAACAATTGACCCAGCACCTGAAGGGTCTGGCGATTCAGGTATGCTCAGACAACAGGACGGCGGTGGCCTACATCAATCATCAGGGAGGAACCCGGAGCAAGGGTGCTCTCCAGGAGGTGTCTCTGATTCTAACATGGGCAGAGACCAATGTTCAATGCATCTCGGCTGTTTACATTCCGGGGGCGGAAAATCTGCTAGCAGATGCCCTGAGCAGGGGGTCGTCCCGTCAGGGGGAGTGGTCCCTCTCCAACTCTGTTTTTCAGTCCCTGTGTCACCGTTGGGGTGTCCCAGACGTGGATCTTTTTGCGTCCCGTCACAATCACAAGCTCCCAAGCTTTGTATCCCTGTCTCAGGATCCTCTGGCTCTGGCCTCGGATGCTCTGTCAATGTCTTGGAGGGAGTTTCGGCTCCTGTATGCGTTTCCACCAATTCCCCTTCTGGGCAGAGTGCTACGCAAGATCGCTCTGGGAGGGGTTCCCACGATTCTGGTGGCCCCAAGGTAGCCAAGAAGAGTGTGGTTCGCAGACGTGATTCAAATGGCAGTAGATCAGTACGATCTACCAAGGATTCCAGACCTCCTAACTCAGGGGTCTCTACGCCATCCCAATTTACTAACTCTGGCTTTGACGGCTTGGCTATTGAGACCACCATTTTAAAGGAAAAGGGTTTGTCCGCTTCTGTAGTGGCTACCATGGTCCAAGCCAGGAAGAAGACCTCTTCTGCTATATATTATAGGGTATGGCGTGCCTACATTGACTGGTGTGAATCCAGGTCTCTTCCCTGCCGGGAATTCCTAGTCTCCAGGGTGCTGGAGTTTTTACAACATGGTCTAGACCAGACCTGGGCAATGTACGGCCCGCGGGCCGTATACGGCCCTTTGCTAGGCTCTTACCGGCCCGGGCTGAGCTGGCCAGTAAGAGACGCAGAGGAAGGGAAAACATGCCAGACTCGACGAGCCGAGGGGCCGATCGGCTGCTGCTTAACTTAGGTGATCACCTGTGTACAGTGTGAGAGGCTTAGGTTAAGCAGCAGCTGATCGGCCGCTCGGCTCGTCGGGTCTGGCACATTCTCCCTTCCTCTGAGGAAGCCAGACCCGATGAGCAGGTGATAGAGACCTGGGGACTTTGGAAGGACAGAGTAGGGGCTCCGAGCATCAGTAAGTCTGCTCAGAAAGATTATGTAGTTTGATTGTGTTTTCCCTTCCTGCCTGCTGTCTCTTTTTCACCATGTACCTGCCCACCATGCTCTCACCATGTCCCCTTCCTGCTGTCCACCATGCTCTCACCATGTCCCCTTCCTGCTGTCCACCATGCTCTCACCATGCCCCCTTCTTGCTGTCCACATGCTCTCACCATGTCCCCTTCCTGCTGCCCACCGTGCTCTCACCATGTCCCCTTCCTGCTGTCCACATGCTCTCACCATGCCCCCTTCCTGCTGTCCACATGCTCTCACCATGCCCCCTTCTTGCTGTCCACCATGCTCTCACCATGCCCCCTTCCTGCTGTCCACCATGCTCTCACCATGCCCCCTTCCTGCTGTCCACCATGCTCTCACCATGCCCCCTTCCATGCTCTCACCATGTCCCCTTCCTGCTGTCCACATGCTCTCACCATGCCCCCTTCCTGCTGTCCACATGCTCTCACCATGCCCCCTTCCTGCTGTCCACATGCTCTCACCATGTCCCCTTCCTGCTGTCCACCATGCTCTCACCATGCCCCCTTCCTGCTGTCCACATGCTCTCACCATGCCCCCTTCCTGCTGTCCACATGCTCTCACCATGCCCCCTTCCTGCTGTCCACATGCTCTCACCATGCCCCCTTCCTGCTGTCCACATGCTCTCACCATGCCCCCTTCCTGCTGCCCACCATGCTCTCACCATGTCCCCTTCCTGCTGTCCACCATGCTCTCACCATGCCCCCTTCTTGCTGTCCACATGCTCTCACCATGTCCCCTTCCTGCTGCCCACCGTGCTCTCACCATGTCCCCTTCCTGCTGTCCACATGCTCTCACCATGCCCCCTTCCTGCTGTCCACATGCTCTCACCATGCCCCCTTCTTGCTGTCCACCATGCTCTCACCATGCCCCCTTCCTGCTGTCCACATGCTCTCACCATGTCCCCTTCCTGCTGTCCACATGCTCTCACCATGCCCCCTTCCTGCTGTCCACCATGCTCTCACCATGCCCCCTTCCTGCTGTCCACATGCTCTCACCATGTCCCCTTCCTGCTGTCCACCATGCTCTCACCATGCCCCCTTCCTGCTGTCCACCATGCTCTCACCATGCCCCCTTCCTGCTGTCCACCATGCTCTCACCATGCCCCCTTCCTGCTGTCCACCATGCTCTCACCATGTCCCCTTCCTGCTGTCCACATGCTCTCACCATGCCCCCTTCCTGCTGTCCACCATGCTCTCACCATGCCCCCTTCCTGCTGTCCACATGCTCTCACCATGTCCCCTTCCTGCTGTCCACCATGCTCTCACCATGCCCCCTTCCTGCTGTCCACCATGCTCTCACCATGCCCCCTTCCTGCTGTCCACCATGCTCTCACCATGCCCCCTTCCTGCTGTCCACCATGCTCTCACCATGTCCCCTTCCTGCTGTCCACCATGCTCTCACCATGTCCCCTTCCTGCTGTCCACCATGCTCTCACCATGCCCCCTTCCTGCTGTCCACATGCTCTCACCATGCCCTCACCATGCCCCCTTCCTGCTGTCCACATGCTCTCACCATGCCCCCTTCCTGCTGTCCACATGCTCTCACCATGCCCCCTTCCATGCTCTCACCATGTCCCCTTCCTGCTGTCCACCATGCTCTCACCATGCCCCCTTCCTGCTGTCCACCATGCTCTCACCATGTCCCCTTCCTGCTGTCCACCATGCTCTCACCATGTCCCCTTCCTGCTGTCCACCATGCTCTCACCATGCCCCCTTCCTGCTGTCCACCATGCTCTCACCATGCCCCCTTCCTGCTGTCCACCATGCTCTCACCATGTCCCCTTCCTGCTGTCCACATGCTCTCACCATGCCCCCTTCCTGCTGCCCACATGCTCTCCCCATGCCCCCTTCCTGCTGTCCACATGCTCTCACCATGCCCCCTTCCTGCTGTCCACATGCTCTCACCATGCCCCCTTCCTGCTGTCCACATGCTCTCACCATGCCCCCTTCCATGCTCTCACCATGTCCCCTTCCTGCTGTCCACCATGCTCTCACCATGCCCCCTTCCTGCTGTCCACCATGCTCTCACCATGCCCCCTTCCTGCTGTCCACCATGCTCTCACCATGTCCCCTTCCTGCTGTCCACCATGCTCTCACCATGCCCCCTTCCTGCTGTCCACCATGCTCTCACCATGTCCCCTTCCTGCTGTCCATCATGCTCTCACCATGCCCCCTTCCTGCTGCCCACCATGCTCTCACCATGCCCCCTTCCTGCTGTCCACCATGCTCTCACCATGCCCCCTTCCTGCTGTCCACCATGCTCTCACCATGCCCCCTTCCTGCTGTCCACCATGCTCTCACCATGCCCCCTTCCTGCTGTCCACCATGCTCTCACCATGCCCCCTTCCTGCTGTCCACCATGCTCTCACCATGCCCCCTTCCTGCTGTCCACCATGCTCTCACCATGCCCCCTTCCTGCTGTCCACCATGCTCTCACCATGCCCCCTTCCTGCTGTCCACCATGCTCTCAGCATGCCCCCTTCCTGCTGTCCACCATGCTCTCACCATGTCCCCTTCCTGCTGTCCACCATGCTCTCACCATGCCCCCTTCCTGCTGTCCACCATGCTCTCACCCTGCCCCCTTCCTGCTGTCCACCATGCTCTCACCATGCCCCCTTCCTGCTGTCCACCATGCTCTCACCATGCCCCCTTCCTGCTGTCCATCATGCTCTCACCATGTCCCCTTCCTGCTGTCCACATGCTCTCACCATGCCCCCTTCCTGCTGTCCACATGCTCTCACCATGCCCCCTTCCTGCTGTCCACATGCTCTCACCATGTCCCCTTCCTGCTGCCCACCATGCTCTCACCATGCCCCCTTCCTGCTGTCCACCATGCTCTCACCATGCCCCCTTCCTGCTGTCCATCATGCTCTCACCATGCCCCCTTCCTGCTGCCCACCATTCTTACACTTTGCCCCAGCTGATATGAGCTCTCCTTCCAGACTGCCAGAAGCCAAGGGCTTCTCTGATTGGCTGGGAAATTATCACATCAGAACGTTTGAAGTGGACCAAAACCCTGCTTTATCAGCCTGGGAATCTTATAGATCCCCTCCCCGCGGGGCATCCAAAATCGGGATGCCCCGCTGTGTGAAACCCCCAGGTCGCCCATAAACTCACCTTCTTTCCCAGTTCAACGGCGCATGCACGAGCTGCGGCCGCATGCCCGCTATCCCTCTAGCAGGGCGCGTGCCTGTGTCAGCCATTTGAGAATGGCCAGCGCGGGCGCGCTCCCTGTTAGAGGGAAGCTCGAGATGCAGCCGCCAGCGCACTCAGAGCCGCTGAGCTTAGACGTCGCTTAGACGCCCATAGCTCAGCGGCCCTCCACAATATTTTTAGTTTCTCATGTGGCCCCATGGAAAAAATAATTGCCCACCCCTGGTCTAGACTTAGGTCTGAAGCTTAGTACTTTGAAGGGCAAGGTTTCGGCCCTGTCTATCTTCTTTCAGAGGACCTTTGCCCAGCACTCTCTTATCAAGACCTTCTTTCAGGGGGTCACCCATGTGCGCCCCCCTCGGAAACCTATGGTTCCTGTTTGGGATCTGAATTTGGTTTTGTCGGCACTGCAGGGTCCTCCTTTTGAACCTATTCATGAAGCAGATCTTGCTGTTCTCACGCTCAAGGTGGTCTTTCTGGTAGCCATTACCTCAGTTAGACGTGTGTCTGAGTTGGCTGCCTTGTCTATTCAGCCTCCCTACTTTGAGAGACACCGGGATAAGGTGGTGTTTCGCTTCAAGCCAGACTTTCTGCCTAAGGTTGTGTCTGCATTTCATTTGAATCAAGATATTGTTCTTCCTTCCTTGTGCCCTAATCCTAGTAACCCTAAGGAGAGGGTTTTGCATTTCCTGGATGTGGTTAGGTGTGTCAAGTCTTACCTGGTTACCACTCAGGCATTTAGGAAGATGGATGCTCTCTTCGTAGTGCCTCACGGGCCTAGGAAAGGTTTGGCTCCCGCCAAGTCTACCATCAGAAAATGGATTCGTCAGGCTGTGGTTCAAGCCTATACTACTAAGGGGAAGACTCCCCCCTTTCATCTTACTGCTCATTCTACTAGAGCTGTTGGGGCTTCTTGGGCTTTTCAGCACCAGGCCTCTGTGGAGCAAGTTTGCAAGGCCGCTACCTGGTCTTCGGTTCACACCTTTACAAAGTTTTACAAGGTTGATGTTAAGGCCTCAGCTGACGCTGTGTTTGGCCGCAAGGTTTTGCAGGCCGTAGTTGTTTAAACGGCTTGCTGTTGCCTTCTGTTGGGGATCCCACCCTTCTTACGGACACTGCTATTGGATGTCCCACATGTAAGGACTATGTCTGGAGCAGGACGTGCTGTCTGCTTAGAATAATACAACTCTGTGAAGTACTCACCTGTAGAGTTGGTATTATATGCAGACAGCACGTCCTGCTCCACCCCACCCTGGTTTCACTTTGTTCTGGATCCCCTGTTTGGTGATTGTTATACTTTATAATATTTTTGCCAGTTTTGGGTGATTGTTTCTCCTGGCCTCTCTTTCTCACTGCTTTTCAATGCTGGGGATTTGTGGGAGGTCCTCTGGTATATGTAGGGCCGGGAGGCCCTACATGAAGGCGGAGGTATACCCCACTATGTCTGGAGCAGGACGTGCTGTCTGCATATAATACCAACTCTACAGGTGAGTACTTCACAGAGTTGTATTTTTGATACACTATAGAAATTAATATTTTGAATTGCTTTAAATACTTGTACATATGATTTGTCTGTTGTATATATTGTTCTTCGTTTATGTGGGGTTATTCATATGGAGATGCTTGTAGCGCAGCCAATGTTTCTCCTAGCGTGCGGTCTGTTACTGCTCGCTGTATCACCGCAGCGTCGGCTCTGCCCTCGCCCGCCCCCCTCGCACTCCCGACCGTCTCCATGGACGCGCGCCGTCATGCGGCGTTGCTGTGTGGGGCGTGTCGGGGGTGTGGTCTTGGGGGCATGGGGGGCACGGCTTTGTCTATCTGCGGGGGAAGGAGAATAGAGCGTGTACCTGCGCCGCTCCTCTTCCGGCGTGAGTGCGGCCGCCGCACGCTCGGGGGGGGGGGGGACGGGGTGTGGGCGCGCGGTGGCGCGTCTTTCTCCAGGACTATAAAGGCAGGGGCACTGGCTGCGCTAGCTGTGGCACCTTAAGAAAGTGACAGTCGGTCACGGAACGCGTGGTTGAATTTCATACTTGGCTCAGCAGAAGGGGATCATATTTTACACGGGGGTGAAGTTATCTTAGGTAGTTAGTGTTTTTTCAAATGTATATTTGATTTGCATATTCATTTGATTAGTTTTGCACTTATGACACTTTGCACATTGGCACTTTAATAATTTCTGATAGGCTATATATATGTTGAATAGGAGGAATGATTTAGGTATAATGGGAATAATGGGGATTGATTAAGTCACTCCTGCTGAGGTTGTTTTTGTATATGTTTTTTAAATGTTTGCAGTAATGCTGTATTGTCCTTAATGTGTTTTAAAGAGAAAAAAAATTTGGATGAATTAAATAGAAGGATATCAAGTTCTAATGGTGTTATTGAATTATTATTAGGGTGAGAGTGGTGCCTTCTTGGTATTAGTCCCCTTTCTGCGGATTGCTGGAACCGCAGAAGTTCTTTGGTGTATTGTTGTATCAATTTGGGATGCCGGTATTGGCACACTCTTATTTCCCTGTGTATTCTTGGGGTTGTGCTTGACAGGGTGTATTGTGTATATGAAAAAGAAAGGCACAATCTGTTACACAGCATGATATACAGGGTTCACATCATTATTTGGCATTCTCCAGCATCTGTCCCGTCCTCACAGAGTGACAATTCTAGTGCATGCCCCGAGCATATGCCACATGGATTACTGCAACGCTCCCCTCTTTGGTCTACAAGGACAGGCTGGCGCCCCTCCAATCTATCCTCAGCCCTGCTGCTTGACTTCTTTCTGTCAGTCTCTTCACCGGCTGCCAGTACCTGAAAGAATCCAGTGTGAAACGGAACAAAACCCAGGATTTTGCAACCGCATAGACTTTAATGGGGTGCGTTTGCGGCTGGGACGCAGCAGGAAGGAATTTTTGCTGTCGCATTGAAGAGGTGTAAAAGGGGCCATAGAAGTGCCATTGCTGGATTATATACTGCGGTACTTCATCTGACGCGAATGCAGGAACACGTGGTACCAAACAAGTGTGAACAAGGGCTAAGGGGCCACAAATGCATCCCACTAAACTCAAAGGGCCACAGACGAGGACGCAAGTGCGTTTTTTCATGCGGTACCCCATGAGTTTTACGTTTGCAGCCCTATAGATTTTTAAAGGGGACCAACAGTCAAAAATGACAAAGTGAACCAAAACCCAGGATTTTGACTATCCTGGGTTTTGGTCCTTTCACCCCGATCGGGGGTGCCCCGTTGTGTGAAACCCCCCAGATCGCCCCGAACTCGCTCACCTCTCCCCGGTCCTACAGCACATGTGTGGCCGCTCATCCAATCAGCGTGCTCAGAGCCGCTGATGGCATCTAAGGCCAGAGGCTCCGAGCGCACTGGCGGCCGCATCCCCCGCTTCCCCCTTAACAGGGAGCGTGCCCGCGTCGGCCATCTACAAATGGCTGGCGCGGGCACGCGCCCTGCTAAATTGCTGCACATTAAAATTAATTTACCTTTTTCTAACTCCTGCTGGGGTCAATTTTAAAAACAAAATGGCAGCTCACGCATTTGCAGGCCACCTGCAAACAGGAAGTGCTGGGCTTCCTGTTACTGTGCATTGTCAGTTATGTCAGTTGGGAGAGGAAGCTCCAAAATGGCCGCTACCTTTCTTTTCCAACTGTGCCAGGCTGTTGATCCGGTTTAAGGTATTCAATTTACAGGAAGATTGGGCAAAGGACCTGGAAACCGGGATTTTTCTTTTTTTTTTTTTTAAAACGCAGATGCAAGCATAAACGCAAAAGCAAAATAGAATTCCTGCTGTGAATGCGACTGGACAGGTGTGACCATAGCCTTAGGCCCCTTTCACACCTAGCCGTTTGTGTTGGAAAAGACCTGCATGCTGCGTTTCTAATGTAAACACAGCTCCATGGAACTCTGCAGCAATGCAACCAAAACGTAAGTAAACCGCAAAGCAGCGCGATAGCGTAGAAGTGTGAAAGGAGCCTTAGATTGTAAGCCCCATCCCATTCCCCATAGGCAGTGTGGCATTCCCCCATCACATTCCCATAGGCACTGTGGCATTCCCCCCTCCCATTCCCATAGGCAGTGTGGCGTTCCCCCATCCCATTCCCATAGGCATTGTGGCATCCCCCCCCCTCATTCTCTGTAGGCAGAGTGGCATTCCACCCCCCCCTTCCATAGGCAGTGTGGCATTCCCCCCTCCCATTTCCCATAGGCAGTGTGGAATCCCCCCTCCCATTCCCCATAGGCAGTGTGGAATCCCCCCTCCCATTCCCCATAGGCAGTGTGGCATGCCCCCCTCCCGTTCCCCATATAGGCAGTGTGGCATTCCCCCTCCCGTTCCCCATATAGGCACTGTGGCATGCCCCCCTCCCATTCCCATAGGCAGTGTGGCATTCCCCATCCCATTCCCATAGGCAGTGTAATATTCACCCGTTATTCCCATAGGCAGTGTGGCATTTCCCCCTCCCATTCCCATAGGCAGTGTGGCATTTCCCCCTCCCATTCCCATAGGCAGTGTGGCATTCCCCCCTCCAATTCCCCATATAGGCACTGTGGCATTTCCCCCTCCCATTCCCATAGGCAGTGTGGCATTTCCCCCTCCCATTCCCATAGGCAGTGTGGCATTCCCCCCTCCCATTCCCATTGGCAGTGTGGCATTCCCCATCCCATTCCCATAGGCAGTGTGGCATTTCCCCCTCCCATTCCCATAGGCAGTGTGGCATTTCCCCCTCCCATTCCCATAGGCAGTGTGGCATTCCCCCCTCCCATTCCCATTGGCAGTGTGGCATTCCCCATCCCATTCCCATAGGCAGTGTAATATTCACCCGTTATTCCCATAGGCAGTGTGGCATTCCCCCCTCCAATTCCCCATATAGGCACTGTGGCATTTCCCCCTCCCATTCCCATAGGCAGTGTGGCATTTCCCCCTCCCATTCCCATAGGCAGTGTGGCATTCCCCCCTCCCATTCCCATTGGCAGTGTGGCATTCCCCATCCCATTCCCATAGGCAGTGTAATATTCACCCGTTATTCCCATAGGCACTGTGGCATTTCCCCCCTCCCATTCCCCATATAGGCAGTGTGGCTTTCCACCTCCCATTCCCCATATAGATAGTGTGGCATACCCCCCTCCCGTTCCCCATATAGGCAGTGTGGCATGCCCCCACTCCCATTCCCCATATAGGCAGTGTGGCATGCCCCCCTCCCATCCCCCATATAGGCAGTGTGGCATGCCCCCCTCCCATCCCCCATATAGGCAGTGTGGCATTCCCCCCTCCCGTTCCCCATATAGGCACTGTGGCATGCCCCCCTCCCATTCCCATAGGCAGTGTGGCATTTCCCCCTCCCATTCCCATAGGCAGTGTGGCATTCCCCCCTCCCATTCCCATTGGCAGTGTGGCATTCCCCCCTCCCATTCCCATTGGCAGTGTGGCATTCCCCATCCCATTCCCATAGGCAGTGTAATATTCACCCGTTATTCCCATAGGCAGTGTGGCATTCCCCCCTCCCATTCCCCATATAGGCAGTGTGGCTTTCCCCCCTCCCATTCCCCATATAGATAGTGTGGCATACCCCCCTCCCGTTCCCCATATAGGCAGTGTGGCATGCCCCCCTCCCATCCCCCATATAGGCAGTGTGGCATGCCCCCCTCCCATCCCCCATATAGGCAGTGTGGCATGCCCCCCTCCCATCCCCCATATAGGCAGTGTGGCATGCCCCCCTCCCATCCCCCATATAGGCAGTGTGGCATGCCCCCCTCCCATTCCCCATATAGATAGTGTGGCATACCCCCCTCCCGTTCCCCATATAGGCAGTGTGGCATGCCCCCCTCCCATCCCCCATATAGGCAGTGTGGCATGCCCCCCTCCCATCCCCCATATAGGCAGTGTGGCATGCCCCCCTCCCATCCCCCATATAGGCAGTGTGGCATGCCCCCTCCCATCCCCCATATAGGCAGTGTGGCATGCCCCCTCCCATCCCCCATATAGGCAGTGTGGCATGCCCCCTCCCATCCCCCATATAGGCAGTGTGGCATGCCCCCTCCCATTCCCCATATAGGCAGTGTGGCATGCCCCCTCCCATTCCCCATATAGGCAGTGTGGCATTCCCCCCTCCCATTCCCCATATAGGCAGTGTGGCTTTCCCCCCTCCCATTCCCCATATAGATAGTGTGGCATACCCCCCTCCCGTTCCCCATATAGGCAGTGTGGCATGCCCCCACTCCCATTCCCCATATAGGCAGTGTGGCATGCCCCCCTCCCATCCCCCATATAGGCAGTGTGGCATGCCCCCCTCCCATCCCCCATATAGGCAGTGTGGCATGCCCCCCTCCCATCCCCCATATAGGCAGTGTGGCATGCCCCCTCCCATCCCCCATATAGGCAGTGTGGCATGCCCCCTCCCATCCCCCATATAGGCAGTGTGGCATGCCCCCTCCCATCCCCCATATAGGCAGTGTGGCATGCCCCCTCCCATTCCCCATATAGGCAGTGTGGCATGCCCCCTCCCATTCCCCATATAGGCAGTGTGGCATGCCCCCTCCCATTCCCCATATAGGCAGTGTGGCATGCCCCCCAACCTCCCAGAAAAAGAAAAAAAGTATACTTACATGACCCCTGTCCATGCTCTGGCTTCCTGGGCCGGTGTGCGCGGACAGCCGAGTGTTTGGGTCAGCGCGCACTGAATGAGGTGCAATGGTGGAGCCAGAAGCCAGAGCGGGAACAGAGGGTGCAAGCCTTAGGTAAGTATGTGTTTTTTTTTATTTTTTTATTTACATTCACCCAATAAGACGCACTGAGATTTTCCACCCACTTTTGGGGAAAAATAGTGCATCTTATTATCCTATATCCCATCTGTTTCTGTCTTGTACATCTCCAGAGCAAATGATGGCACTATAAATAATAATAATAAAGGATGTCCTGACATTTAATATTAAATATTCTGAGTTTTATGTCTTCCTTGCTTCTGGTTCTTGAAGGATTGTGGCCCTGCACAGGGAAGGACGCCCCAATCTATCATCTGCTCATAGATGGAATATCATATCCTAATCCTGGATAATCTGGTATCGCCAGTATTTAATCTCTGGTGACATCTGCTCTTCAGCAGACTCGGGTGTTTAGGTACAGAGCAGCCGGACCTCCGGGAAACATGACAACAGCATCTGCGTGTTCAAATCTTTCTTATCTACCACT
This sequence comes from Gastrophryne carolinensis, assembly GCA_027917425.1. NCBI lineage: Eukaryota > Metazoa > Chordata > Amphibia > Anura > Microhylidae > Gastrophryne > Gastrophryne carolinensis. Next base: position 234,339,912 of record CM051240.1, on the reverse strand, counting down.
AAAAATGGCTCCGAGCTTATCACATCACCCCTCTGTCTTACTGTTACTGTATAGTCAAAGAAATTATTTTTTATATCAAAAGGAAAAATAAATTCTATTTTAAAGCAGAACCAAACTGAGTGCCAGGCCTTGGGGTTTTAGACTCCAGGGCCGACCCACTGGCCTTCCCATGGGGCATGCCCCTCCGTATGAACCTCCCCCAGGCATACAGATTGCCCACATTAAAAATCATTCTACCTGCATCTACTGCATTTTCTGAGACTTTAAACATCCAAGATGGCGGGCCATGGAGTGTCATGGTGCTTGCAAACAAGAAGTGTCTTCTGACTGTGCTGCTCTGCATTCTGGGAATCCTGACCTTTTCCGGGCCAGCTCTACTTTGTCTGTGCAAAGCACAGCTATAACCCCGCCTCCCCTGCACTTTTGACCCCTTTGCTCTCCTCAGTATGTGACGCTACTGAGCCAAGAGGGCGGCGCCCGTATCCTAGAGTCCTAAACAGAGTTGCAGGCCAGGGGGGGAAAGAATAAAAAGTGACTAAAAACTTAAAATATATTAATTTTAGATGCTGGGGAATAGTTTTTTTAAGGGTTTGGGCTTTTCATTAAATGATGCTGAAGGTCTGCTTTAAGGTAAATTGTAAAGTCTTTTTTCAGTTACTATATTTCATAGATAAATTGCCATAGTTGATATTAGAATCTAATTCACAGTGTCACAGACAAAGCACACAAGCCCAGACTCTCTATTATATTCACTCATGGTCACTTTAGGCTCGCTTTAAAGAGGATTTGAATTTGTTTTTCATAGGTTATATAGCATAATACAAGTACCATTGATGATATTAGAGTCCAACAACCTCCCAGGCACGCCGCACATGCACAGTCCCTCTCCTCTAATGCCACTCTGGTCAATTCAGTTCCACTATAATGTATATCCCAAGCACTATGTATTTCTTATTGGAAATGCAAATCTAGTTATTATTGTTTATAGAGCCCCATAAACTTCTGTTTCTTTAAAGCAGAAAAAAAAACGGGGATTTTGACTATCCTGGGTTTTGTTCCCAGCCCCAGGGACATCCGGATTTGAGAAACCCCCTGATTGTCTATAATAACTCACCTTTCCCTGGTCATATGGCACACGTGGGAGCTCTCATCCAATCCGAGCCATTTGCTGTACATATGTAATGACGGCTCTGCTTGTGACTACCTGTAGCGAGAGCGGACCCGTCCATATCTCAATGGCTGATGCGCACAACCCAAAGATGCGGGAGATGTGGCCGCTGGGGTTTACATCAGGAAAAAGGTGAGTTTTGCGGTGACCCGGGGGGGGGGGGGGGTGTTCCAGAGGAAGGTCGGTGGCCGGCTTTGTCCCTCTTTAACAGTTTCGTAACAGTTGCTGTTTTCATAGTGTAGTAGATTTCTCAATATGTGTGATCCATGGGGATAGACACAATGGGGTATCCCAAACCAAGATGCCCTACCAAAGAGGAACAAAACCCACAACAGTGAAAGTCCCGGGAGTCGTTCCTCTTAATAAGATTTCCCTACAGACATCCAGATTTGGACCAAAACAGAGGAGCGTGAAAAGCCAGGGTTTTGTTCCACTTCAAAGTGGACCAAAGCCAGAGATTTTCACTATCCCCAATTTTGGTTCATCCCCCTGGGGCAGCCTGCTTTGGTATGCCCAGCTGTGTGAAACCCCAGTAAACTCACCTCTCCTGGGTCCAACGCCGCATGCTTGGCCTCTCATCCAATCAGCTTCTCCGGGTGTGCACCTTAAAGTGGACTAAAACCCAAGATTTTGCCTATCCTGGGTTTAGGTCCTTTCCCCCGGGGCACCCCGATCGGGGATGCCCCGCTGTGTGAAACCCCCTAGATCACCCGAAGAAACTCACCTCTTCTTGGTCCTACGGCGTATGTGCGGTCGCTCGTCCAATTAGCGTGCTCCGAGCCGCTGGCGTCACGCCATCTAAGACGGCGTCTAGGGCCAGCGGCTCCAAGCATGCTGGTGGCCGCATCCCCCACTTCCCTCTAACAGGGAGCGTGCCTGCGCCAGCCATTCACAAACGTGCACCGTGGGACCGGGAATCGAGGTAAGTGAATGGGGCGACATTGGGGGGTTTCCACACAGCAGAGCATCCTGATTCTGGATGTCCCGGGGGGAGGAAATCGATCAGCCCGGGAATGCGCATGCACCTTCAGCTTGTTGGATGGGTAGGAGTTTCAGGCAATCGGTGGGGTTTCACGCAGTAGGACATCCCCAATCGGGAGACGAAATCAGCAGCCATGGAGTCTCAGACTCCAGGGCCGGTTTTGGGCCACTGTAACATTTAAAGACTTACATTTCTATAGTAAAGCTGTTCTGTATTATTCTTATTGTTTATTTCTATAGCGCCACCTTACATCCGGCACATATGTACCATATCATACATCCCAAGTGTCCCTGATTGGAGGGTCCCTCTTTTGAGTCCACGTCCCCCTGTCCCTCGTTGTTCTTGGTCCTTCTTTGAGGTTTACTATGCAGATCTGCAGCAATAAATGATTCATTTACCTATTCAAAGTGTTGTTATTGTTTTAACTGTTACAACCGATCTCCTATCCATCCCTCAATGAGGGGGCGTGGCTTAAAAGGAACTATAGGCAAGTCATCTCTTAGTCAATCATGGTGCATGCATACCTCCGGACTGTCCCTAATTTGAAGGGATTGTCCCTCTTTTGAGTCAATGTCCCCCTGTTCCTCGTCATTCTCGTTTGTCCCTCTTTGAGGTGTAACATGCAGATCTGCATCAATAAATGAGCAATTTGCCTATTTAAAGTGTTTCTATTGTTTTAACTGTTACGACCAATCTCTATCCATCCCTCAATGAGGGGGCGTGGCTTAAAAAGGAACTATAGACAATTTACCACGGGGAGGCCGATTTATTAATAGCGCCAGGTAGCGACAGATGAGCGACAGTAGCGTGATTTTCACAGCGCCGGCTAGTATTCGCTGTGCTTGGCCGTTGTTCGGTTGTTGACAGCGACTCAGTCGGTGTGCGGTAATGTTGAATACGGGGTTAGGAGTCGCTGTTTGACAGGTTCCGCGCTGTATGGGAGCGCATGACAGCGAATGGCCATAGCGAACGGCTCCCAGCATATTCATTAACAAATCACGCTCAAAAAATTCTCGCGCTGTAAAATGCTTGTTTAAACCCCAGAGCGCTGGCGGCGATGTGTTAAAAGTAGTTTTTTAACCCCCAAACAACCTTTTTTTTGGAAAAAAATAATAAACCAGTTTTTATAAACATTTTGTAATATGAATACATTAATATCAGACCTGTAATATCAATTCTGCACAATTTTTTTTTTTTTTTTACCTTAAAAAAAAGATATAACATTGCAGAAGTGGTCACAGAATTTCTGACATTTAAAAAAAAAAAAAAACACATTAATATCAATTAATTATGAATATTTAAAGATTGCTCCATTGAAATGCATTGGAGAGCGCCAGGTAGCGAGAGGTCATACCTGGCGCTGTGATGGGATTAGCAGCGGCGCTGTTCGCTGAAGTCTGCAACATGATGAATCCCGCGCTAGCTGACGCTCTCGCCGGCGCTAGCCTCATTTAGCGTGATCAATGCGTGATTGTGTTCGCAGCCTGGCGTTCTGGAGTCGGTAGCCGCCGATAGCTGGCGCTAGTGAGACACTACCTGGCGCTATCCCTTGATAAATAAGGCCCTTAGTCATTCATGGTGCATGCATAACTCCCAACTGTCCCCTAATGTGGAGGGACTGTCCCTCTTTTGAGTCCATGTCCCCCTGTCCTTCTTTGAGGTGTAACATGCAGATCTGCATCAATAAATGAGCAATTTGCCTATTTAAAGTGTTTCTATTGTTTTAACTGTTACGACCAATCTCCTATCCATCCCTCAATGAGGGGGCGTGACCTAATTTAAATAATGTCCCTCTTTCCCACCCTGAAAACTTGGTAGGTATGTCATAGCAGTTTGGCCGGTTACAAGTAGGTTGGTTCTTTATTTTCCCCATCGCAGTCTCTAGATCGGACGAGACAGAGGAGGAAGGATCATCATATAAAACGGGAGGAAATGTGTGGCTCCCCGTGGCTTCCCATGATCCTCGGCGGTATCAGAGTGTTCCCCCGAAGCTCATGCAGGAGGCCTGCTGTTCAGTGTGGTTCACCCAGAGTTCATTGGAACAGCAGGCTCCGTCATGCTCCCTTTCAACAGATTCCCTCTTCTCTGGCTCACAGTCAGCCCAGGGCTAATGGATGAGGTGCGCGCCACCAACAAAGGCCTCATCTGCATCCAAACTCTGCAGCGTATTACAAAGGGACTCAAGGTTTTTTTTTTTTTTTTTTGAACTACAAGGAGTCAAAGGTTTTATTCAGACTGTACAAGCGCGTTACTGATGGAAGAAAAAAAAATCTTTTCATATTCTGGCCTCCATATTCAGCATCGGAAAACGGCCTTTACACTATTACCACAGAAATAGAAAAGGGCCAGATGAATAATAGCAGGGCGGAAAAAGTGTAACAACTCCAGCATAAGAAAAAAAAATCTCTTTCTAATATTCGATTATTATTATTGGTGGCTTATCATCTGACTCAGCAGAGGGTTCCCCTTTCTTATCTTTCATTGAGGTGATTTACTTATTTGTTTCAATCGTTCACATTGTTAGCACTTTATTATTGGCACATAGGCACTTTAACACAGGTTGAGATGTGTGTATCTGTAGGGTGTTATACTGTTATAATTTTGCACAGGGAATGGAGTAATTAGGGTTCCCTCTGCTGGGGTGGGGGCTTTTTAGGTATATGTGTTTTTTAAATGTCTTGTGAGTATTTTTGTATGTAATTTTTAATGTGATTTTTTGATGAATTTTGATGAATTAAAAATCTTTTTGATATGAATTAATAAGATTCTGATGGTTTATTAGGTGAGGAGAAGTGGTGCTTCTGAAATAATTCCCTTTTTTGTGGCATACTGGGCCACAAAATTATCTTTTGGTGTATATTACAGTTGTTTTTGGGATCTTTTCATTTGGCACACCCTTACTCATTAACATATGGATTGATGGTACTGAATTATCAATTGCACAACGAGCAGGTTTTTTTCTTTTTCGATTATTATTATTACCGTATATAATCGAGTATAAGCCGAGTTTTTCAGCCCACTTTTTGGGCTGAAAAAAGCCGCCTCGGCTTATACTCGAGTCAGAAGGACAGTCACAACGCTACGCTGCTAGGCATGGGTAGCTCAGGGGTTAATAAGCCCTCCTCCTCACCCTCCTTCCTCTCGGCACTCCTTGCTGACAATCTTTACTTCTCTCCAAGTAAACGAGCAGCTTCCGGTTCTGACATCTACCGCCTCCACGAGCAGCGCTGCTGGGAGTGACGTCACCCTCTCCCAGCCGCCTCTGCGCTGCTTGTCAGGCAGTGGATGGCGGGAGCGGAGGCTGCTCGTTTACTGTCAGCAAGGAGAGCGGGGAGGAAGGAGGGTGAGGGAGAGGGGGCTTATTAACCCCTGAGCAACCCACACCTACCAGCATATTGTTTAACCATGACTCTAGTTCAGGGCAGCAACTAAATGGGCAAGCCGAGGTCCAGTACAAAAGCAGTACATTCAATGTGTTCTGCGGTGAAACACCCAGATTTGGTATTTACCCTGTGTGTGAAGCCCCCAGTGCTGCTAGATTTCTCCTTTACTCCATGTGCAGTCTCTCGCATTTCCCACCCTCGGCTTATACTCGAGTCAATAACTTTTCCAGTTTTTTGTGGTAAAATTAGGTGCCTCGGCTTATATTCGGGTCGACCTATACTCGAGTATATACGGTACATATCTATCTATAAAGTGCCATGGTATTCTGTGGCGCTGTACAAAGTGTACGTTACAGGAGGGTGGGACAAGTGACAACGTTTTGGCACAAGGGCTGCCACAGCTGGGCATGGCTGCCAGCTAACCACAGCTTAGTAAGTGCTGAATGTATAAAGAATGGAACTTTTATAGGAAGTTTAGAAACATTAAAGTGGACCAAATCCCAGGATAGTCAATAGTTTTGACTATCCTGGGTTTTGAACTAAAGCATTTGGGTGTGCACAGCTATTTAAATATATACATGGTTAAAAGGGGGGTGCTGACAGTGATGAGGGAAAATATCCAAATGGAACAAAACAAAAATAGGGGCCCTAGACCAGCGCCCTATCCCCTATCTCACTGCCGCACACCACAGCATATACTCCAAAAGGTTGAATAAAACGTATATTTATTTAGTCAAAACTTAAAATTACAGACAACACAGTAAAGACTCATTAATAACATGCAGACAATGTAAACACTGGAGAGGTGATCCCTCTAAATGGCTCTAATGTAATTCCAATAAAATCTGTTGGTGTATAAAGAAGGTTAATAATCTACTCTGAATGTAAATGGCGTGTTGACAAAGTGCATTGTGCAGTAGAAGGAGAAGTGCTAAAGTGCTAAAAATATATATCTATAAAAGGTGCTTAAGTGTCTCAGGTAAACATTTTGACTTAAAGTGCAATAAGTGCCATATATTATATTGAAAATATGTCCCACAAACATTTAATATGGAGAACAAGGTGCAAAACGTAATAAATATGACAACACCGCCATAATGCATTCAATTACTATAAACGATGAATAAAATCACATCACCAGTCATAGGAGCCCTGGGATCCTCTCACAGTAGCCCGCCACCGACGCGTTGCGTGGCCAATTGCCACTTCGCCAGGGTGAATGGGCTACTGTGGGCATGCCCTCTCTTTTGTACTCACCTACAATAACTGCTGAACCAATGCACGGACATCCCCCCGCCATCATTCAAACGCATGCCCCGCCCGGTAGCTTCCGCCGTAAGGGCAACGCGTCGGAGGCCACGTCATATCCGCACTCTGGGACGCCAGTCCAGGAAGTTCGGCCCGGTGTGCACGTCCGGGCGCGCGGCCGCCCGGGCTCACTCCCCTGCAGTATGAGGTCCCAGGCGGCCACGCGCCCGCCGCGCCACCACCCCCCAGTCCACCCAGCCTTGCTGTTAAAACCAAAATTGCAGATCGTGGAAGGTAAGTATTTCTGAGAGAGGGAGAATGTCACAAATGGATCAATACTGCAAAACATTGAAAGACAAAAGACGCTAAACATAATGTACAAATTCCTGACAGTAAATATGTTCCTATGTTTTACTACATAATGACACTGAATTATATTTATAAATAAAGTGAAATGTATGGCCCATATCAAACACAGTTGTGGCCTTTCTTATTGTTTATCGCTAGATCTCCAAATTCTAATGTTACATCCACTATTCTAAGCAAATTATACTGTAATGACACCCAGCCATATTTGATCAAAGAATAACACTCTAAAACCCCCACACAGATAGGTGTAAATCCAGCACATGTGGCTAACTGGACACAGAAGGATGCCTGGGTTTTGGTCCTTTCCCCGGGGGCAGCCCCCCCCCCCCCGTGTGAAACCCCCCTGGATGCCGAACCCAGCTCACCTCTTCCCGGTCCTACGTCTAAGAGCAGAGGCCCTAACGGCCGCATCCTCCGCTTCCCTCTAACAGGGAGCGTGCCCGCGCCAGGCATTTGTTGATGGCTGGCGCGGGCACGCTCCCTGTTAGAGGGAGTCGGAGGATGCGGCCGTGGGACCGGGAAGAGGTGAACTGGGCTCGGCGTCCTGGGGGGTTTCACGCAGCGGGGGGAGTCAAAACTAATGACTGTCCTGAGATTTGGTCCACTTTAAAGCAGATGAAAACCCTCGAGGCCTACATCGGATGCCCCTCTGTGTGAGACCCCCCAGGGCGCCAGTGATCTAACCTGATCCCAGCAGGTCCCGCGGTGCCATCTCCGCCGGTGCAGCGACCCTGGCTTCTCTGCGGCTGTGTGCGTTCCCACGCCCAGCCTTTCTAAATGGCTGTGCATGGCAGCACGCGCACGCCCAAACAGCGTCCCAGGGATGCGGCCAGCCGGTTACTTCTCGTCACATCGACAATAGGAGCCAGTAGAGCCAATAGGCTCTCTTTTCACAAGTGCCATAGGGTTATGGCTTCAGCGCTGGAAAAAACAGGCCACCGCTGAACCAGCAGCACATGGCTACTCGGGGGGAGGGGGCGAAGAATGAGCGGTAGACCCAAAAATAGGTTTCCATCTGCTTTATTCATAAACATATTTCATGTTCTATTAATCGAATGCCTGTGTTTATTACAGTCAGTAAGGTAAAGGGTTTCAGTTTCAGGCAAATGGTTACATTGGAACAACAACCTATAGAAGTATATGGAGCGTTGTGTCCGGCAGTTATTAGTTCAGAATTTGTATTTCAATAAATCTGCTTTATGATATATAAGCAATAGGGCGACTTCTATAGAACAGTGAGAAAATGCCTTATGTTACCATTTTACTACTGGGATTTTTTTTTACTAATTATTGACTATTTATGAATCGGAGTCTGATAAAATTTGTATAAAGTTTGGCTTACCGACTCCACGACCCTGATAAATACACCACAGAGGGGACTCGGCTAGTGACAACCTCTAACGCCATCAGATCAGTATATATGGAAAATCATGGCACAAGCTAAATACTAGATTGGGTGCTTTATGGTCACCGCATTCAGAATCGGGATGCCCCGCTGTGTGATACCCCCAGTCACCTAGTATACTCACCTTCTCCCGGGTCCCACGGCGCATGCATTTGTGAATGGCCGGCACAGGCATGCTCCCTATTAGTGCAGCTATACTCGGCTTCCTAGACAAGCTCACGTCAGCGCAGTCAAGGGTTCTGATTGGACAGGAGGTCAAGCATGCACCATAGCAGGTGACCTGGGGGGTTCACACAGCGTCAGACTACATTTGGCACTGTCCTAAATGGTTTTCCATTTTTAAATTGAAGAAGAAATGACTGAGATATCTGGGTTTACAGGTTCAGCTAATGATCTTTCATCTGAAAAAAGTGGGCGTGGCCCTTAGATCTATGACGCTGCATAATAATCAGCTCTCTGCCCTGACAGCAATGTGATGATCTGGAGAAGGAGGCGGAGGAGGGAGGGACCAGCAATCCTGTAAACCTCGATGTCTCGGCCATTTCTGCTTCAATTTAAAAAACGGGAAACAGTTTCGGACAGCGCGAAATGTAGCCCAACACAATAGTGTAACAATTATCTTTACGTGCAGTACTTTAAAGTGGACCAAAACCCAGGATTTTGACTATCCTGGGTTTTGGTCCCTGCCCCCGGGGAACCCCGATCGGGGATGCCCCGCTGTGTGAAACCCCTCAGATAGCCGAAACCAACTCACCTCTTCCCGGTCCTACAGCACATGCGCAGCTGCTCGTCCAATCAGCGCACCGATGTCCACTTCCCCTGCTACCCTCTAACAGGGAGCGTGGCCATTTCCAAATGCCTGCCCTGTGGGAGGGAATCGATCGGCTTCCGGGCCAATCACTGTGGGCTTTGGTCCACTTTTATAGCACGTTGCATTTTGACTATCCTGGGTTTTGGTCCACTTCCCTGATCGGGGGTGCCCCGCTATGTGAAACCCCCCAGAACGCCCAGATAAACTCACTTCACTGAGCTCCTACGGCGCATGTGCGGCCGCTCGTCCAATCAGCGCGCTTGGAGCCGCTGAGCTATGCACGTCAAAGCGATGTCAGCTTAGCGGCTCCTAGAACGCTGGCGACCGCATCTCGCGCTTCCCTGTAACAGGGAACAAAATGTAACATTCACAAATGGCCGACGCAGGCATGTGCCCTGCTAGAGAGAAGCGCGAGATGCGGCCGCGGCCTGCGCATGCGCTGTTGGACCGGGATTCAGGTAAGGTTTGCGGGCGTCCTGGGGGGTTTCACACAGATTTTGGATGCCCTGCGGGTAGGGAATGGATCGTCCCGGGAATCTTTTAGATTCCTGGGCCGATCCTGCTGGGTTTTGGTCCACTTTAAATAAATGCCAGTGTGACCAGGTAACTTCTTTTATTCAAATGATCTTGTGACTTACCATTGAGGCATTACCTGGAATTGTATAAAGAACCCACCATAGCTGACCTATCATGCAATGCTTATCCTGAATTTTGTGCAATGATTTATGGTCCCCCAGGGGAGAGAGGACTCCGCCATTATCAGGCATTAATATAAACGTGGTAGAGAGGGAATTGAGTGCCGAGGGCAAGCCTGTCTGCCAGTCAAGTCAACTAAGTGGCTAGACAGACTGGCACCCCTCCAGTCTATTCTCAACTCGCTCAACTCATCCACCTCTCCTCTCACCAGTGCTACCCTCTCTATCAGCCTCTCCTCTGGCTGCCAGTTTCAGAGCCAAATTGTAATTCAAACCAACAAAGCTCTCTTCAGTACATTTTATTTCTAATCCAGCGATACCAACCCAGGCACAACCTCCACTCGGACCTTCCCTTTACTCTATCCTGGTCACCTCCTCTCATTTCTGCCTTCAGGACTTCTCATGTGCCTCTTCACTTCTCTGGATTGCCCTCCCCTGCTCAATGTGTCACTCCCCAACACTCCGAGCTTTCAAAAGTGCCCTCAAAGCTCACCTCTTCTGGCAAGCACCTGGTTTGGGTAACATTTACCACAGGGCACACGCCGCAAAAATTAGATACTGACCACTTGTGATCTGTCCCTTTGTCTCCAGCCTATACCCTTTAGACTGCAACGAACTGTTTGTACTTTGTACAGTGCTATGGAAGATGGTGCTATATAAAACGCATGGATGGAAATAACAGGAAATCTACCTAGTCATCTGCCTTCCTTTTTTATTTTAAAATAGCACCCAGATTAAAGCAGAACAAAACCCAGGATTTTGACTTTCCCGGGGTATCCCAATTCGGGATGCACCACTGTGTGAAACCCACCAACTTATCCAGATGTGAATGGCTGGGGCGGTTCAGTGGGTGACTCTCATTGGACAAATGGCTATGCGAATGGCTGGGGCGGTTCAGCGGGTGACTCTCATTGGATAAATGGCTATAAGAATGGCTGGGGCGGTTCAGCGGGTGACTCTCATTGGACAAATGGCTATGTGAATGGCTGGGGTAGTTCAGCGGGTGACTCTCATTGGACAGATGGCTATGTGAATGGCTGGGGTAGTTCAGCGGGTGACTCTCATTGGACAGATGGCTATGTGAATGGCTGGGGTAGTTCAGCGGGTGGCTCTCAATAAACAAATGGCTATGCGAATGGCTGGGGCGGTTCAGCAGGTGACTCTCATTGGACAGATGGCTATGTGAATGGCTGGGGTAGTTCAGCGGGTGGCTCTCAATAAACAAATGGTTATGCGAATGGCTGGGGCGGTTCAGCGGGTGGCTCTCAATAGACAAATGGCTATGCAAATGGCTGGGGAGGTTCAGCGGGAGACTCTCATTGGACAGATGGCTATGCAAATGGCTGGGGAGGTTCAGCGTGTGACGAAAGCCAGCACATGCGCCACTGGACTGGGCACGGCGATTGCGTACAGGAGCCCTGGAGGCCAGCCTCTGGTGGGTTTTATTCCGCTTTAAGGCAAACCCATAACCTACAGCAGGGGTGCTCAATCATTTGAGGGCAGGCCCCTTCGGGCAATTTGGAAACTGCTTGCTGACCACAATGAATAGGTTTAGAATTTTCTACAACAATCCGGATACACAAACTCCATAAAACCCCTCTATTACCACATTTAGATCCAACAGCCCCCATGAGCTAGTAATAAACATACTGACTGCCTTACCCAAAATGTATGGGTCCCATATTTATAGCTTATCCCCATCAATCCCAAACTGTAATTGGACTCCCAATAGTCAACCCATCTAAACACCTCCCAATGCTAAACTTATAATTATTTACATATAGAAAAAACTCTTCTCTTGTAGTGCCAGAGATGTCAACCATTATCAATGTCACTGTGTTCCTCCAAGCCACTGCAGCCACCTCTATATGCCAATGTGCCCCTCCTATATTACTCGCCATGCAACCTATCATCATTACTGAGCCTCTATTTACCTTTTTTACTATTTTGCATTCAAATGCTAGTAGTTCGTCTCTTTCATATTTCTAATCGTATAGTTGTTCCCTGTGAGGAACACAGGGGAAAGGACCGAACACTACCATATGTATCTGATATATTACCTGTTTCCTATTACTAGGGCGTGCTTCAACGTTCTTCTTGTTTTAAATTGCCTCTCTTTACCTTAACACACCAGATCTATTTCCCCGCTTTCCCCACAGTAGGTCAGGGGCCACAGGTGTCTCCAAGGGCCACAGGTTGAGCAGATGTGTCCTACAGAGGCCTTTAGGGCCACTGTGTCCCCCACGCTCTGGGCATCTTTATTTGGAATAAAAATAAATATAATTGCTGAATATAAATATAATATAAATGCTGAAATCACTCATTATCCCAGCTTCCTACCAGAGAGCGGTTACACAGCAACAACAGGCTTCAGTAGGGTTTTACCTATGGTACGTGGCCGGCGGTGAATTGGTCACCTAGACTGCAAAAGTAAAGAGTGTATTGTGAACTGATTTTGCACGACCATGTGACCGACGGTGGCCAATCGCAGGATCGCCTTTCACAGGGGAACCAAGATGCAGGTAAGGATTGCAGGGGGCTCCACTAATAAGGATGCCCCCCCTCAAAGTGTCACAGTGCAGCCTCACAACCATTATGTAGGAAATGGGTGTGGGACCGCTTTAAATGTGGATGGAGACCGTAATTCAGGATGTCTGGGGTGTGTGGGGGGTGAAACCTTCATCAAGGTCACTTCAGGTTGTTTGAGTGTAAGTATAATTTTAAAGGAATCGGTATGGAAAATCACCCAATAAGCACAAATGAACAATGGATAGAAAGAGGAGGGGTTACTTGTACACCCTCAATGGAAAAAAAAAAAGCTTGTGGTCTCCTCCTCCTGGGAGGAACAAAATGCAGACGGGAAGAGGGTCGCGATAGCGCGCCGTTAAGTCCGTGTGAATTGATTGCCAGTATAGAGCACTTGGTTTGCATGAGGGTGCTCATGGCCAATAGTATGAGGCCAAATGACGGATCCAGCAAATTATCTACTCCAATTAACTATGCTCATCTTAAAGTGGACCAACACCAAGAGGTGATCGGCCCGGAAATCTATAAGATTCCCGGGCCGATCACCTCCCACCCCGCGGGACATCCGAGATCGGGATGTCCCACGGGGTGAAACCCCCCCAGACACCCCAAATCGCTTACCTGATCTTCGGCGGCGGCCGGCCGCCACCGCCTCCCTCGCGCCCCTGTAGACGTGCGCGCGCCCGCGTCGGCTGTCTGCGAATGGCCGGCGAGGGCGCGCGCGCGCCGAAAGTGACACGAGGGAGGCGGCGGCGGCGGCGGCCGCTTGGACATTCCTGATCCCCGCCTGGACGTTGGCGGGGATTGGACCGTCCAGTCACGTGGCAGTGGGGACAGGTAAGATTTTGGTGCTATCTGGGGGGTTTCACACAGCGGGGCACCCCCGATCGGGGTGCCCCGCCGAAGTGGACCAAAACCCAGGATAGTCAAAATCCTGGGTGTTGGTCCACTTTAAAGAGGAACACACAGGAATTTCAGGTTTTCCGTGTGTTGTTCCTCTGGGGGGCGATGTCCCACCCACTGTGTGTATCCCCCACCAGGTCGCCCCATACACTCACCTTTCTTTTGCTCCCACGGCGCAGACTCAGACAAGAGCGAGTGCACTGATTGGCTGAGAGGTGCGCTCACTCCGTTCCCTTTGTCTCCGCTGGCGTGGTGCCGCCAACCGCATCCCCAGCTCACCTTTTAGCCATGGCATGATTGTGTCGCCCATCCAGAAAGGGCAGGCGCAGGCATGCGCACAGCTAGATGCAGCCGCAGTGTAGACACGCAGCTAGGGCTCTAGGAGAAGGTGGGTGTATCAGGGCTTCCAGGGGGTTTTACACAATTTGAGATGCCCCAATGAGTGGAACTTAGATGGCCCTGGTGTCTCTGGGGAATATCGCACAATTTGGGATGCCCCAATGAGTGGAACTTAGATGGCCCTGGTGTCTCTGGGGAATATCGCACAATTTGGGATGCCTCAAGGAGTGGAACTCAGATGGCCCTGGAGTCTCTGGGGAATTTAACACAATTCGGGATGCCACAAAGGGAATGCCATCAGCAATCTAAAAGATTCAAGGGCTGACTACCCTGGGTTTTGTGCTGCTTTAAACTGGATCTTATAGATTTGACGGCATCAAATAAGAGCCAATACACGGCCTTCAGCCCTATGCAGAAACTGCAGATTGGATTGAATCAGATTAGATGAACAGAATTAGAAAATGAATGTGTGCGATGGCCTGTTACAATGAGGCAGATTTAGAGACCTCTCTAGTGATTTCAAATGGAAGACATGGAAAAAAAATAAATAAATGGCCGAGGAATTGAAACAAAAGAGGGGGCATGGAAGTGACCATTTGTATGGGTCTCCTAATCTGTTTGCATTGCCTGGTATTGGCACAACGGCCAATGCCGCCCCGCAGCACTTAACTGCTTTCCAATAGGAGGTCGGAAACGGCGCGCCTCGCCAGCCTTAATAACTCTTCCCCCGCTTTTCTTGCTCAAGCTTTCCATTAGCTTCTCTATCAATTGATACTTAGAGAAAAGTCGGCTCAGCACCTTCCCCCCTGGAGATCAATAGTCTCCTTTACAGTGACACCTACAATAGCAGTAGAGTGGCTATTATTTTTAGATACATTGCTGAGAGGCAGAGCCATCAAAGCCCTGTATAATGTGTTGTCCGATGCGAGCGATAGCGCACAGCTCAGCAGGACGCTCCGATCGTCTGGACAGGAAGTTCTGGGATATAGAGGGCGAGATATAAATATATACATAATATGATCACCGCTTCCTACTTGTGATGGTTCATGAAGGAGGTCACATGAAGGAAGCCTGTGCATGCGCCGTTGGACCGAGCTAAGGTTTTTCTGGGAGATTTCAGCGGGGCTGGAAACAAAATTCCAAGGCCACCAAGATACTATCCTGCATTAAAAGAGACCTGGAATCACAGGATAGAGATGTAATTTTGCCTCTTTACAAGGCACTGGTGGCCCTCACCTGGAATATGTCGTCCAGTTCTGGGCACCCAATCATAGAAAGGACGCTCTGACTATGGAAAGGGTGCAGAGGAGAACCACCAAACTAATAAGGGGAATGAAGGATCTTAGTTATGAGGAAAGATTACGAGAATTAAATCTGTTTAGTCTTGAGAGGAGACGGCTGAGGGGGGATATGATTAACTTGTATATTATATTATATATAAATGGCCCATACAAAAAATATGGGAGAACACTATTTCAGGTAAAATCCTCTCTAAAGACAAGGGGGCACTCCCTTCGATTGGGAAAAAAGAAATTTAGTCTCCGGAGGCGACAATCGTTTTTTACCATAAGAACTATAAATCTATGGAATAGCCTCCCACAGAAGCTTGTTACAGCATCAACCGCTGACAGCTCCAATTTAGAAGAAAATAACATTAAACAGTTACTATTAGCTGCTATCAGTAAAAAAAATAAATAAATAAAATAAATAGCTTTCCCTATAAAAGAAAATAAAACATAACTTCCCCTACCCCAACACCCTTGGTTGAACTTGACGGTCTTTTTATAACCGCATTAACTATGTAACTATGGATCATCAAAATCCTGGGTTTTGTTCTGCTTTAAAGTCAGATACACTCACCTTACCCGCACAGCCTAAAGAAACCACGCGATGCCACCACTCCTTGAATGAGAGGTTGTGTAATGTTCCCCTCTACTCATTTTTGACTTAAGGTCCACACAAAAGTTTCTACACGTTATTTTTATTCCATCAGTTTAATTTCAATTCAGTCTAACCATTTAAAATTGCTGAAGGACCCTAAAGCGGTACAAAACCTATAGCTATGACTATCCTGGGTTTTGTTCTGTGTTGCATGGCATGACAAATTGGGATGCCCCGCTGTGTGAAACTGCCCAGAACAACTCACCTCCTCTCAATCCTTTGGTGGCTCTCGTCCAATCAGAGCCATTTGCCGTGACTGTCTCATTCAGCAACTAGCTCTGATAGACTTCAATGGGGAGTGTAAGTGGTCTCCTGCCCAGCAGCGCGTGTGCTCCCGTGGGAGAGCGCGCACAGCCTGAAGCTCAGCATGATGTGAGCTGGCTTGCTGGGTGTGACGAAATCCAAACCTCGTGCCCTCGACTGATGTCATGGCGTAACCGGAGTCATGGGGTGCGTCCCTTGTTAGAAGCCATTAACATGGACCAAAACCCAGGATTATGACTATCCTGGGTTTTGGTACTTGCCCCCGGAACACGTGGACCATGGATGCTCTGCTGTGTGAGACCCCCCAGGTTGCCCGATCTGACTCACCCTTCCCCAATACTACAGCACATGCCCAGCTTCTTGTTCGATCAACGCGCTCAGATCTACCTCTTCGTCTAAGTGCTCATCTGAGAGGGCTGGCGGCCGCTTCCCCTGCTACCCTCTAACAGGGACCATGCCCGTGCCGACCATTTACAAATGCCTGCCATTGGGCATGCCCACTGCTAAAAGGGATAGCCGGGATGTGGCCGCTGCTCTTGCATACGCCATTGGACCAGGAAAGAAGGTGAGTTTCTGGGAGACCTGGGGGGTTTCACACAGCAGGGCATTCTGATTCTGGATACCACGGGGGGGGGGGGGGGGGAATCTATCTTAAAGATTCCAAGGCCGATAGGGTGTGGGTTTTAGTCCAATTTGAGACCCTGACCGGCTTCGGGGCCCTTTCACTATCATCAGTGAACCGAGCCCTTTCAGCCCAGTTGGAATACCACCAGCTTGGTTTCATATACTACAGTCCGTTATTGGGATTATATCGGGCCAGGAGCCGGCCCAGTAGTTTATATTACAGAGAGTGGGTTTAGATCAATATAACAGAACAGCTCAAGATTACATTATTTTTAAAGGGTAAGTATGGTCAGAAAATACCATAGTCTCTCTTTAAAGTGGACCAGAACCCAGGATTTTGGCTTTCCCAGGTTTTTGTTCTTGCCCCTGGGGCACCCAGATATGGGATGACCCGCTGTGTGAAACCACTCAACCACAGTTGCCCACCCAAACCCACCTTTTCCTGGTCCTACGGCGCATGCATGGCCTCCGGTCCAATCAGCACACTCGACTGCGTGGACACGAACTTTTCTAGGCTTGTCTAAAGACACAGCTGGCAGCAGAGTCTAGCTCAGTGCAGCCGAGCATGCCGGCAGCCGCATCCATGCTTTCCTCTAACAGGGAGTGTGTCCGCACCAGCCTTTCAAATGCGCTCCCTGCTAAAGGTATAGCAAGAAGTGGCCGCTGCTCCCGCTTGTACCATTGGAACGGGAAAGGAGGCGAGTTTCCCAGCGATCTGGGGGGTTTCACACAGCGGGGCACCCAAAATCTGCATGCCCCAGGGGGGAGGGAATCAAGCAGCCCTGGAATCTTATAGATGGGTTTTGGTCCACTTTAATATGCAGCTGCAAGGCAGCATGCCCTGGGATGCCCCAATGGAACACAGAAACGACCACCTGGATACTTACCTCTTCCAGGATCCCCTTCTACAGCTGGCGCGGAGCAGCTCATCAGCTTGCACGGCCAGCGATGGCCGCGCCAATGGACTCAGCCTCAACCCACTTTATAGCACCTTTGGGCCGTTCATTGCGGTCCATTTGTTGCCCTGGGTGCTACCCCATTACGGCGGTCAGAGACACAGGACGGTGCTGGAGTGTCAGCAAAGTGCTCTGTATATGGTTACCTGAGGGAAACAAGGAGCTGGCACCTTAGTTCCTCCTCTGCAACTAATGGCCCCCGACCATGGCGGGCCAAACTGACATGGACACAAGCCAAGGAGCAGACTGCAGTATCAGTAATAACTAGGGGTGTCAGAAATAAATCGATTCTGTCAAGTATCACAATATTTCATTTGACAATACTGGAATCGTCCTTTTGTTTCTAGTATTGATTCTGACTCCCCCCCCCCCCACACAGTAAAAGAAAAACACTCACCTGACCCCTCGTTCGATATAGCTGGCTCTCCTCTTCACCCAGGGGGCCTCCTTCCCCCCCCCCCAGCTCTTCAGTCTTCAGGAGGGAGCCCGTCAGGCCCCCTCCCTTCCCAACGGGTGCCGCCATCTTCACGAGTAGCCCCTCCCCTTTGGGGGCAGGGCAGATGATGTCATGGGCGTCATCCCTGGTCACGGCGGTTCAGCTGTCGGATGCCGGTGATCGTTGGGCACAGGTGGACGGGGCAGGAGATCCTCTGATCTCCTGCCTGCCCCCTCCATTGGCCGCTGATCACCGCATCTGTCATCGGATCGACGAGGGACACAGGAGCTGACAATCGGAGGTTAGTAAAGAAAAAGCATTTTTTTTTAATACAGACATTTTATCTATGTGTGGTGGTCCCCAAAGTCCAGGGGGTGGCAGAAGAGCCTGTGGCCATTAGATTATGCCGGCTTGTAGCCTGCAGGGCCAGGGGCCACCAAAGCTTCTACAAGCCCCCATAGCTGGTATGGAATGGTTATGCTGGGTAAGGGGGACCTCACACCATTTTTTGAGGATTTTTAATCATTAAAATTAAAAAAAGGGGGCCCACCCCCAGGAAGACCCTATGTCAATTTTTACTGTTTACTTTTTATGTCAAATGTTAAAATAAAGAAAAATAAAAATCGCAATATATCGTCTTTGAGACGGGTTCGGGATATATTGGGATATATCGTATCGTCATACATGTATCACGATACATATTGTATCACCAGATTCTTGGCAATTCACACCCCGAGTAATAACAGTGCTCACTCTTTTTTTTTGGGGGGGGGGGGGGGGTGGGGGGGCTATAACCTTTGCTATAGGGCCTGTGAACTCTAAATACACGGATGGAGCAGGGCATCCCAAAACAGGACGCTGCTCAGGAAGGATGTTCAGCAGACCTTTAGATTTGCTCTATAAGATGCACGGAAAGCAGACAAGCCAATATTGTTCCACCTCCTGAAGCGGATTAGAACGAGGCGGGCATTGGGGAAGGTGACTTTCCCGCTGCCAGACACAGGAATGTGGCCGCAGGCTCGCTCTCTAGGAGAGCTCTGGACTGGACGTATGCCAGGGGAACACAAAGGAAAAGGCAACACCGCGTCCCTACCAGCACGCACACCCCCGCAGCTCTAACAGGTGAAAATAATACACAGGATTTATCACCTTTACAGCATTTACAAGCAGCGAGGAGAGGAATCAGAATGCACAGCAATGCAGATGTATTTATGACCGGGAGGCGTTGCCATGGAGACAGGAGCACCGTCTTCAAATACAGCATCATAAATGAATCCCATGCTTACCAGATGGAGACATGTATTCGGCGTTCGGCCTACAAACCACCTGGACGGGCAGATTGCACATTTTCAAGAAGGCCTGAAAGAGATTGAAGAGAGAAATATTTAATGAAAGGCCCAAACTCTAAAAAAAAAAAAATATTCCCCAGCATCTAAAATTAATATATTTTAAATTTTTAGTCACTTACTTATTATTCTTTCCCCTACCGGGCTGCAACTCTGTTCAGGACTCTAGGATACGGGCGCCGCCATCTTGACTCAGAAGCATCACATACTGAGGAGAGGAGAGCAGGATAAAGTGCAGGGGGTGGGGTTATAGCTGTGCTTTGCACAGACAGAGCAGAGCTGGGGTCAGGGAAAGGGCAGCAATCATAGAATGCAGAGCAACACAGTCAGAAGACACTTCCTGTTTGCAGGCAGCCTGTTGCTCCATGAGCCGCCATCTTGGATGTTTAAAGGCTCATAACATGCAGTAAATGCAGGCAGGATGATTTTTAATGTGGGCAATCTGTATGCACAGGGTGTGGGAAACATAAGATAGACTCTTATTCAGGGTGAAGGACCGCTTTAAAGGCTACAGGGACAAGCTACAAGGACAATGTCTACCTTGGGGCTAATTCAGCAACAGGATGCACATTTTTACCTGGTGCTGAATCAGCCCTAAGGTAGACAGTGAAAGTGAATGGCAATTTTCTCAAGTGGGGCTGAATCGACCCTTATGTGCGCGTTCCCACCTGCCCATTCGCTTCAACAAGAGGATGGCAAAAATCAGCTCAGGATTTTACAGCCCCAACCAGTCCATGACCAGCCCCAGGGCTGGATTAAAGAGGAACATCTTGTCCCTCGTTCGATAGGATGTACTGTCGGTTGTCGGGTGCCTGTGGCACCAGGACTGTTGTAAAGTGTGTTTAAATGTTAAATTGCAAAAATAAAAACTTAAAAAAAAAAAAAAAAAAAAGGGAGTAACCTCTAACATCAATTCCAGGGCCTCCCGAGTTCAAGACCTTGGGGCATCCCAAATTGGGATGACCCGCTGTGTGAAACCCCCGGAGCCCTCGCTGCTTCCGTGTGCTCCGGCAGCATCCCTGCTCACCCCTAGCCGCCCTTGTCGTCAAAGAGAGCCGAGTGACAGCAAGGACGCTCAGCCAATCAGCGTGCTTGCTCGAGTCTGCACCGTGGGAGCGGAAGGAAGGTGAGTGAAATGGGGCGTCCTGGGGGGGTGGATACACACAATTCAGGATGCTGCCGCAGAGAGAAACAACACACAGGAATGTCAAATTCATGTGTGTTGTTCCTCTTTAAGTGTGGTGGAGGCCCCAGATACAGTATTTTATTTCTTTAAAATAATAGTCCAGCCAAGTAACTGATTGGTGGTTGTCTGGCACCCGCCTACTTACTGGAACATCAGATGGAGTCCCTTGTGCCCCCCTTGTGCGGGTGCGTGCTGCTCGGGAACTCCTGCTCTGCCATTCTGGGTGGGGGGTGTAGTCGCCCGGCTGGTTCCCTGCATTGAGCTGCCAGCGGCTGTGCTTGGTGGCTTATGTGCAGTGACAGCTCTGCACCCATCACTGTAGCGTTGCTGGCGGCGGCTTTGCTGCTCTAGACTCTCTGTCCTGCCCTGTGGTGGCTTTGGCTGTAGGTTTGCAAAAACAAGAAGACTTGCCCAGGTGAAGGGGGCCCCACTGCCACCGATAGCTTTGTTGCCGACCCTGTGGCCCGTCAGACCAAAGACTGAAAAGCCTCCTGGACCAGAGCCTAACCCAAAGGTGGAGTGGTGGAGGCCCCGGGACGCACGCACCTTGCACCCCCCTCATAATCCAGCCCTGAACACCCCCAAGACTGAGGCTATATCATTGCAGGGACAGCTTATAAACAGGGTCGAATAAGGACAGTTGAATGGCACTGATGCTTTAGTATTGTGCCTATACGACCCCCCCCCCTCACACTTCTGAGGCTATAGCATTGGGGGTGGAATATGGGTTGGGGTTTGCTAGCTAGGAAGGTACAATGGTCAGGTGTTGCCGGGGGGGCGGGGGGGGGGGGGCAGGAAGGCATAAAGCTTGGTGCCTGGGCATCACCCTCTTCATTGCAATGAACGGAATCACAGTTACTGCAATGGGGGCAGGGACACCGGAGCCCTGTTCTTGGAAAGCAGTAGGTTTCTGAGCGGCGGACCTGCCAGGACCTGCAGCCAGTTCTGGTCATCTTTCCCAAACTCTTGCCACTCCATACTCCAGTGCTTGGAAACTCTGCAGCTCCTTCAGGGTTACCTTTGGTCTCCGTGCTGCCCCTCTGATTAACACCCTCCTTGGCCGGTCTGAGAGTTTTGGTGGGCGACCTCTCTTTCTTGTGGCAGGTTTGTCATAAAACCATGTTCTTTCTATTTGATGATAATGGATTTGATGCTGCTCTAGGGATCATCAGTGATTTGGATTTTAATTTTTTTTTTTTTTTTTTATAACCCAACCCTGACATGTAGTTCTCCACAACTTTGTCCCTGACTCGTTTGGAGAGCTCCTTGGTCTTTGTGGTGTGGTTAGGTTAGTGGTGCCCCTAGCTTAAAGCGAACTAACACCCCGCATGGTGCAGATGTTGGGCCCCGCCGCTAAATAATCGGGGGCATCCAGCAAGTTGGAACCCTCCCGTACATAACCCCCCCAGAACATATGTAACTCTTACCTTAACTTCACTCCACTGACAAGAGTCCGGCACAGCGAATGGCTGCCCGGCGCTAATGTGGGTAGCGAGCGCCGCCATAGTTCTGGGTGCCAGGATGTCCTGCCCAATCACGGCGCTGTATTCCTGTCAGTGGACCGAGAATAAGTTAAGATTTACGGGCACTATGGGGGGTTAAGTGCGGGAGGGCTCCAGCATTCTGGAAGCCCCCAGTCATTTAGCGGCAGGAACCAACAACCTCGTTGTGCAGCTTTTGGTACACTATAAGCTAGGGGCACCGCTAACCTAACACCACCATGAAAACCAAGGAGCTCGCCAAACAAGTTAGGGACAAAGTTCCCCCTAGCCGGTCATATAGCAGGGCGTTCGTCCACTTTAATGTTGTTGACTCCTCTGGGGCCTTTCAGAAAAGGTGTGTGTATCCTAACATACCATGTGACACAGGTGGACCTCATTTCACTAAGCAGTGACTTTTGAAGGCGACCCATTTTTGGGTTCACCGCTCATTCTTCGAACGACCCTGTCGAGCAGCCGGACGCTGCGGTTTGCCACCGCCTGGTCCTCCACAGGAGCCACCACCTTATCTCCCACCGCTGCTTCGTCCCCAACGCTGCCTGGTCCCCCCGCCACCGCCCAATCCAGCTGTGTGTGCCGATGGGGGACAGGAAACAACAGCACAGTGCACCCAGAGAGCCTTTGTGTCACATATCTTTACCAAATATTGGAACAGTTTATACGCATTTATACTCACCGACCAGTAATGCCCAGCAAGACCTACCCAAACCCTTTAGCCTCACTAAATTACACAAATGAGCTTTTTTCCTCCCTAGGCCGGCCTGGCATGATTAATGGAATATTAATAAGTGGCCAATAAATGAAGCCTCCCCATCAGTCTGGATGATTTGATGTGCATCACGTGCAGTTTGGGAGATGGCAGAGGAGACACTGTGTCTGCATTACAGCGGCCTCGGCGCAGATGATCTAACAGCTTTCAGACTCGGAGTTATCAAACATGGGATAATAGAGGCAGACAGCAGCGAAATGACAAAACTCCCCTCGTACGGCCAAAAGGAAGTAGCGTAAAATTGATTCTTGCAATGCATTTAATGCTCCCTTAAGCTTTTATCCATCTAACGTTTATTCTTGTAGTTGGCACAAAATCCTGGGTTTTGGTCCACTTTAATCCTCCATGTGAAGTCGTGGTTAATTTGGGCAGCTTTTTGCTCCCCAGTGTGGTATACCAGTGGAAGAAAAGCACAAGCTTCGTGGGATGTTCCCCTTGGGGTGTGTAAGTGACCCCGCCTCTTACCATCAGGTTTATATGGATTTTTAATGCCATAGATTGCCTTTTAAAATGGCAACCTAAAGTTTAAAGAAAAAAATTGTCCCAAAAGGAATCTGGATTTGGGATGCCGCAATGGGAGAATGTCGTGGTTAGAAAAAGGAGTACGGTGGTCACTGATGAAATGACCTCTGCACAGGAGCCACAGAAAGGTGACAAGGGAAGCCTGTCCCATAACGCAAGCTTTGCCTATTTGTAGCAGAACATCATTAATATGAAAGACTAAATTAGTGAACGTTTCCCTCATAGCAACGCCTATTACCACGTGTGTCAAACTCTGCCCCGCCCCTATAAGTGACAGGTCTGGGCAGTCACAGGCATTTACTTTAAACTAGGCACATGCCCGCGCACTTCCTGCCCAGCACCGCTTAGCCCCCGATAGGCTAGTTAACAAGCCTGCCTGGCGGTTGTATTGCACTGCCAGATTGCAGCCTGGCAAGATTGCGGGACAGGGCTTTGATGTAAAACCCCCGACCCTATGAGGATGCAGTAGGGAAGTACTTCCCCCCTCCCTCTACGCAGGATGACGTCTAGCCGCTCAGCCAGACTGTGAAAAGCAACTGCGTGAGGGGTAAAGAAGGGCTGAGAACCCTATCCCAGCCCATTATGGAAAGTGGTACGTTGCATTAAAAGAAGACCAACCATGTATTTGGATGTCTATAAGACTCCAGGGCCACCTGATCCTCACTAACTGGGGCATCCCAAATCACAAATGCTCAAGCCCCAAGCTCGAGCCTAGCAGAGGATGCAGCAGGCAGCGCACTTGGCTCAACTCGGCCCTTAGCCGACAAAAGTTCTGATAAGATGAAACTAAGGCCCTTATTTAACAAGGGATAGCGCCAGGTAGCGAATGGTGAGCAAACGGTAATGACGGTCACCGCCACGAGAACGCCGGCGCCCCTCCGCAATCACACATTTATCAAGCCGATCCTGCTTAGCGACTGACAGAGCGCCAGATAGCAAATCATTCATCATTATTCCAGCCTCACCCCACAGCGCCAGCGAGCGACCTTGAACAGCGACAGGTATGACCTCTCGCTACCTGGCGCTCTCCAATGCATTTCAATGGAACAATCTTTAAATATTCATAATTAATTGTTATTAATGTTTTTTTTTTTTTTTTTTTTTTTTTTTTAAATGTCAAAAATTCTGTGACCACTTCTGCAATATTAGATATTTTTTTTAAGGTTAAAAAAAAAAAAAAAAAATTGTGCAGAATTGATATTACAGGTCTGATATTAATGTATTCATATTCCAAAATTTTTTTTTTCTAAAAATATGGTTGTTTGGGGGTTAAAAAACTACTTTTAACCCATCGCCGCCAGCGCTCTGGGGTTTAAACAAGCATTTCACAGCGCGAGAATTTTTTGAGCGTGATTTGTTAATGAATATGCTGGGAGCCGTTCGCTATGGCCATTCGCTGTCATGCGCTCCCATACAGCGCGGAACCTGTCAAACAGCGACTCCTAGCCCTGTATTCAACATTACCGCACACCGACTGAGTCGCTGTCAACAGCCGAACAACGGCCAAGCACAGCGAATACTAGCGTGCGCTGTGAAAATAACGCTACTGTCGCTCATCTGTCGCTACCTGGCGCTATTAATGAATCGGCTTCCCCGAAAACACAGCTAAGAAAAGCCGAATGGCGCCGCAGACTGGATGCGCACATGTGCCGTTGGATAGACCTTTTTTCAATAAGGAGCACAAGGAAACTGCTGTACCAACCAAAATTAAAGACAATATAAACCAACAAGTGTGCAGCGGTCCCGTGAAGCAACTATACACAAAAACCCAGCACGTGGGGAGAGCCTCTGCTCCCCACAGCCGCACAAATAAAAATGTGTTGGGCACTGTGCAATTCTCTATTAGTACCTGGATATTAAAGAATCAAAGAACAATATTTGTTATGTCCCTTTAAGTTATCCCTCATCTTAATCCCTAACAAAAATGATCCAATGCAATGTGCTAACTCTCACGAATTATTAACTGTGCAAACCAGGATAATATGATCACTTATACATATCTAGATCACCAGCTCCCCCCCAGAAAAACAGAGGACCCCCAAGGTTCAATGTGCTAACCTAATCTATCATAAAAAAATACATATACATTGTGCAAAAACTTTATCCAGAGGGAATAACCATGACCAAAAAATGGAATGAGTATATTATAGATTATTAATTACCAGGATATGTACAGTGCCCGCCTCCCACGCGTTCTGTGATGAGGCAAACAAGTGTCACTTCCTCAGGGCAAGGTGTTGCAAAGATCCTCACTAATAGAGAATTGCACAGTGCCCAACACATTTTTTATGGTGTTTTGTCTGGATTGTATGTTTTTAAATTATTTTAACTGTGTCTGTAAGCTCTATGTGAAACGTGAATAAAGAATGCAATAAGGAAGATTAAGCAGTGGTGCGGTGGTCCCATTTGTGTGGCTGTGGGGAGCATGTGGTACCATTTTTCAATAAGTATCAAGGTTGGCCCACGACTGTCCAAGTTTTTAATTTTGGCCCACTGTGCGTTTGAGTTTGACATCCCGTATAAACAGGACAGAAGAAAGAAAAAAAAAACTGAAATTCACAAACGTCGGCTTCTCTGTTCTTGTAAAGCAGAGAAATGTGCCAACAAAGCAGCTGGACAAATGCAACAACGTCTCCCTGTGTTCGCGCTGTATCATTAATACACTCAAGGGGCAAATCTAACCTTTCATTTGTTTTACAAAGAACTCCATTTGTATAGGTCGGAGTTTTCCGCTGGATATATTGATATTTTAAAAAAATACTCTACATGGCCAAATGTTTGTGGGCACATTTAATCAATAGATGGGGCTAGTTATGGGCTATTAATCACAGGAGCATGAAATGCATGAAGTACAGCTAAGCAATCTTCTTAGCCAAGCATTTGCAGTAGAACAGATCAGAGTATAAAGAGTCAGTATTTCTGAGAGAGAAAAGGAATATAGATAATTCACCCAACCTGATAATAATTGAATAAATAATAAGATAATAAAAATAATAATAAATAAGATATCTACAATTAAGAAGTTATACACCGTACTCTTAATCTACCCCGAGGTCCTACTCCTAACACCTCATTGCAAAGGTTACTTCTGGGTCCCGATGGCCTCCTGAAGGAATTATCTAAATATTACAGAACTCTAATAACTTTGGCGGAATCAAGAACCACAATGAGACTACCAATCGTGAGGAGAAAGACAATCTCTAGGCCAGTGGAGCAGTAGAAATGTGATATTGAATACCTCCAAGACTGTAGAAATAGTCACAGATTTGAGAAAAGGTCCGTCACCACCCCTCCCTCCGGTTTCCTTCTACAGGCAGCAAATGAAGGAGTTCAGAAAACCAAGTTCCTGGGAACCATTATATCAGAGGAATAGCTAGGCTTTCTGGCACCCAGGGCAAAGTTTCAAAATGGGGCCCCCCCCGACCTGTGCTCAGGCCCTCTTGGTGCCCCCTGACCTGCTGCACCCGGGGCACGTGCCCCTCCTGCTTCCCCCTAGCTACACCCCTGCATTATATCTAGATCTTTGGGCTGGGAGAGCATAATCGAAGCCATCCTTAAACCTGACCTTCAGCATCATTTAATGAAAAATCCAAACCCCTCAAAAACTATTCCCCAGCATCTAAAATTAATATATTTTACGTTTTTAGTCGCTTACTTTTTATTCTTTCCCCTGCTGGGCTGCAACTTTGTTCAGGACTCTAGGATATGGCCGCCATCTTGCCTCAGAAGCATCACATACAGAGGAGAGGAGAGGGGGCAAAAATGCAGGGGGTGGGGTTATAGCTGTGCTCTACACAGACAGAGCAGAGACTCCATGTGCCGCCATCTTGGATGTTTAAGGGCTCAGAAAATGCAGTAGATGCAGCTAGGATGTTTTTTAATGCGATTGATCTGTATGTACAGGGTGGGGGAAACATAAGATAGGCTCTTATTCAGGGTGAAGGTCCGGTTTAACCCTTTCTCCACTTGAGTCTATCAAGAGAGAATATATCCAATATAACAAGTGTTTTTTTGGACCCTTTCCCAAACATTCCCTCGTACTCTGTCAGCTGTTTCTTCCAAGCTTTACGTATAGGCCCAAAGTTCAAAAAATACAACTCTGTGAAGTACTCACCTGTAGAGTTGATATTATATGCATACAGCACGTCCTGCTCCAGATATAGTAATAACATGTGGGTAATCCTCCGCCTCCGTGCACTGCAGACATGTAAAAAACAAGCTCCTCCCGGCCCTACATATACCGAGGGACCTCCCACAAATCCCCAGCATTGAAAAGCAGTGAGAAAGAGAGGCCAGGAGAAAACAACCACCCAAAACTGGCAATAATACCAAAGATAACAATCACCAAACAGGGGATCCAGAACAAGGTGAAACAGGGTGGGGTGGAGCAGGACGTGCTGTATGCATATAATATCAACTCTACAGGTGAGTACTTCACAGAGTTGTATTATTCTAAGCATACAGCACGTCCCGCTCCAGATATAGTAATAACATGTGGGACATCCAATAGCAGTGTCCATAAAGAAGGGTGGGATCTCCAACAGAAGGCAACAGCTAGCAGTCTAAACTACTGCCGCCTGCAAAACCTTGAGGACACAGCGTCAGCTGAGGCCCTAACATCAACCTTGTAAAACTTTGTAAAGGTATGAACAGAAGACCAAGTAGCGGCCTTGCAAATTTGCTCCACAGAGGCCTGGTGCTGAAAAGCCCAAGAAGCCCCAACAGCTCTAGTAGAATGAGCAGTAAGACGAAAGGGGGGAGTCTTCCCCTTAGTAGTATTGGCTTGAACCACAGCCTGACGAATCCATTTACTGATGGTAGACTTGGCGGGAGCCAAACCCTTCCTAGGCCCATGAGGCACAACGAAGAGAGCATCCGTCTTCCTAAAGGCCTGAGTGGTAACCAGGTAAGACTTGACACACCTAACCACATCCAAGGAATGCCTAGGTTTACTAGGATTAGGGCTCAAGGAAGGAAGTACAATATCTTGATTCAAATGAAATGCAGACACAACCTTAGGCAGGAAGTCTGGCTTGAAGCGAAACACCACCTTATCCCGGTGTCTCTCAAAGTAGGGAGGCTGAATAGACAAAGCAGCCAACTCAGACACACGTCTAACCGAAGTGATAGCTACCAGGAAGACAACCTTGAGCGTGAGCACCGCGAGAGC
Organism: Gastrophryne carolinensis; assembly: GCA_027917425.1. NCBI lineage: Eukaryota > Metazoa > Chordata > Amphibia > Anura > Microhylidae > Gastrophryne > Gastrophryne carolinensis. The sequence continues at coordinate 234,311,370 of CM051240.1, read as the reverse complement.
GGCCTCATGAATAGGCTCAAAAGGAGCCCCCTGCAGGGCCGACAACACCAAGTTCAGATCCCAAACAGGAACCATAGGTTTCCGAGGAGGACGCACATGAGTGACCCCCTGGAAAAAAGTCTTGATAAGAGGGTGCTGGGCAAAGGTCTTCTCAAAGAAGATAGACAGGGCCGAAACCTGGCCCTTCAAGGTACTAAGCTTAAGACCTAAGTCTAGACCATGTTGTAAAAACTCCAGCACCCTGGGCACTAAGAATTCCCGGCAGGGAAGAGACCTGGATTCACACCAGTCAATGTAAGCACGCCATACTCTATAATAGATAGCAGCAGAAGTCTTCTTCCTGGCTTGCACCATAGTAGCCACAACAGATGCAGACAAACCCTTTTCCATTAAGATGGAGGTTTCAATAGCCAAGCTGTCAAAGCCAGAGTTAGTAAATTGGGATGGCGTAGAGACCCCTGAGTTAGTAGATCTGGCAACCTTGGCAGATCATACTGATCTACTGCCATTTGAACCACGTCTGCGAACCACACTCTTCTTGGCCACCTGGGGGCCACCAGAATCGCGGGTACCCCTTCCAGAGCGATCTTGTCTTCGCAGTTCCAGCACTGCAGAGAAATCTGGGGATTTGTGGGAGGTCCCTCGGTATATGTAGGGCCGGGAGGAGCTTGTTTTCTACATGTCTGCAGTGCACGGCGCCGGAGGCGGAGGATTACCCACATGTTATTACTATATCTGGAGCAGGACGTGCTGTATGCTTAGAATAGTTGCGCAGCTGAATAAAAAAAGTGGTTAAGAGAAAAACCATACGCTTTCCTATTTGCCCATTATAGTTTGGCCTTATTGGAAGTAAAATACCCTTGGTATTTGTTGCTTTGGCCAGTCTTTTAGAAACTAGCTCTCTAGCCCTGCAGGAAAAGCCACATTATGTCTAATTGGTGTTAGAGGGCCTGGGAAACTAGAGATATCCCTATGTTTGTTATACACTGTGTGTAGAATCCTTAGGGATGAGCCAATGAGAGGATGCATTCTCATTCTCTCTCCAGTAAGCTTTCTTCCCAGTTTTCGTTGTGAACCCAATCTTTATTACTGCCATTATTGTGCCAGTCTACAACCCTTCCTAAAAGGACTGCCTTGTTATACGTGGTTACGCAGGGTAGCCCAAAGCCCCCAACTGTCTTAGGCAGAATTAAAATAGTCCTTAAGTTCTTACAGGTTTGACGTTCCAAGCTAAATCTGAGGTCTTTGGTACGTCTCAGGGTAAATCCCCCGTTAGGGTGATTGGAATGCACTGAATAGGTAAAGTCACCTATACAGCACATTCATTTTGAGAAAAGCGATTCTCTCAAACCATGAAAGTCTGATCTTTTTCCACCAGGTTAAATCCTTCTTCAACTGATACCAAAGAGGTGTAAAATTGAAATGGAATAGTCGCAAAAAAAAAAAAAAAGAATCGGTAATTGGATGCCTAGATACTTTATGCTCAACAAGTTCCTTACCTTGTTTTGCAGTAAAGATATGTTAGCTGCCAATTCTTTGCCATAATTGATTTTGAAGAGTTTCCCAAAAGTACCAAATTCCTTTAATAAGACTGGTATAGATATTTTAGAATTAGTAATGAAGAGCATATCGACAATGGCATAAGCCACAACCTGTTTTTTTGAGCCAGTGGACACTCCATTGATATCGGGGGACAAATTTACCTTCCTGAGGAAGGGCGACTATCAATAGGGAAAGGAGACAACCCTGCCTTGTGCCGTTGTTAATCTTAAAGCTAGCAGACGATATGCAATTCCCCCACTTCCGCTTTAGGTTTAGAATATAAGGCTAAAATTCTATTCGGGCCCATTTCTTCCAGCCCAATATGCTTCAATATTGCTCTTATCCAATCCACTCTATCAAATTTTTTCTCAACATTCATTGAAAGCATCAGGACTCTAATATTGTTCTGGGTACCCCAAATTTGTATATTCTAGGCCTTCAGGGTATGGTCCCACGCCTCTCTCTTCCGAACTGATCTTGGACAATTAGATCTGGTAAAACTTTAGCTAGCCTGGTTGCTATAACTTTCGAGTAGCGGTAAGTCCACTTAAACCAGACCAACACCTACTATTATTTTAACGGGTGTTGGTTCCTCTCTCTGCAAATAGCAAGAAGCTCGGTGGGGAGGCATCCAGAACGCTGGAGCCCCCTTGCACCTAACTGAACAGGTCGCGCACCTTCTTTACAAGTCAGCGCGGGGAAAGGAGCCAGTGGGCAGCACAGGGGACGCGACTACGGCCCCCGTGTCCGCCCGGCAGCCAATCGCAGGACTCCTTTTCCGGCGCTGGCTCGTAATTGAGGCGAGTATTCTGCGCGATCTGTTCAGTTAGGTGTGAGGGGGCTCCAGCGTTCTGGATGCCCTCAAGCTTCTTGCTATCTGCAGAGAGCGGGACCAACACCCATTGAAGTAGTAACTGGTGTTGGTCCAGTTTAAAGGTAAGTCCACTTTCGATTGAATTTTGAAAGTGTGTATTTCTGTGTGGCAAAATTAAAGGTGCTGAGCTGAACTAGTTTTTATTTTTTTTGAATTTTCTAATGTTAGCAAATGTGTGTGTTATGGAAGCAGTTTTCACTATCTGCAATCTGCTGCTATTAACAACGTGCATTTTCTCAGGATATCACAGGGTTAAATTCCGATTCCAGTGGGATATATAAAGCGCAGTGAACCACTGAGGGAGGGTAAGAGTGTCTGAAGTGTCTGATTTTAACTTATCGAGGCTTGATTATTGTCAGAAATTTTAGAAGATAGGATTTTAGTGTTTCACTGTATTTTTATATATTGTGTATGATGAAATAAGCCTTTAGTACTGGCAATATTGCACAATAAAATGTCAGTGCTTTATTTTTACGGAAATAGGAGAAAATAATTTTGAAGACTTTTATCAAGATATCTAGACAGAGAAGCAAACCAAGCCTAACCGAGTCTGTCTGATGAAAGGCATAGTAACATTCTTTTTCTAGGAAGTGCATTTAAGGTGTCGGCTTCACAGAATGGCTTTATTAGAACACGTGGTGAATTATCCAGATTTTTAATGGACCCATTTAAGAACTTTGTTTAGTCTAAGCGCAATCAGTTTGATAGAAAAAGAATCTTCGTATAATCCCCCTAAGAGTCTAACATAGATGCGAGGGGGGTGCTGCTCCCCTTTAAACCGGACCTTCACCCTGAATAAGAGTCTATATTATATGCTTCCCCCACCCTGTACATACAGATTGCTCACATTAAAATGATCCTACCTGGATCTAGTGCATTTTCTGAGCCTCTAAACATCAAGATGGCGGCACATGGAGTCTCAGGCTGCCTGCAAACAGGAAGTGCTTTCTGACTGTGCGCTCAACATTCTGGGATTGCTGTTCTTTTCCTGACCCCAGCTCTGCTGTCTGTGCAAAGGCAGCTATAACCTGCCTCTCCTACACTTGCCTCCTCTCCTCCATATGTGATGCTTCGGAGACAAGATGGTGGCGCCCTAAACAAAGGTAGCAGCACAGTGGGGGAAAGATTATTAAGTAAGCGCCTTAAAACTTGAAATATATTAATTTTTCATGTTTGGGAATAGTTTAGGGGTTTGGGCTTTTCATCAAATGATGAGGAAGGTCCAGTTTAAGTGAACTGCATAGTCAAAACTCTTAAAGTGGACCAACACCGAGAGGTGATCGGCCCGGAAATCTATAAGATTCCCAGGCCGATCACCTCCCACCCCGCGGGACATCCGAGATCGGGATGTCCCGTGGGGTGAAACCCCCCCAGACACCCCAAATCGTTTACCTGACCTTCGCGCCCCTGTAGACGTGCGCGCGCCCGCGCCGGCCGTCTGCGAATGGCCGGCGGGGGCGCGCGCCGAAAGTGACGCGAGGGAGGCGGCGGCGGCGGCCGCCGCTTGGACGTTCCTGATCCCCGCCTGGACTTTGGCGGGGATTGGACCGTCCAGTCACGTGGCAGCGGGGACAGGTAAGATTTTGGGGCTTTCTGGGGGGTTTCACACAGCGGGGCACCCCGATCGGGGTGCCCCGCCGAAGTGGACCAAAAACCCAGGATAGTCAAAATCCTGGGTGTTGGTCCACTTTAAAGTGGGACAACCGCCATTCTAGAGTATATAAGACTCTAGGGCCAGATGCCAGGGATAGGCTGATCCAGGCCAAATGGCTGCACCAGGTGTACCTGACCCCGGTTAGAATGAAGAGGATGGGCCTAGTGGAGACGGATCTTTGCCCTAGGTGTAACACTGGCATCCGTTCTTTAATCCCTATGATCTGGGAATACCCGACAATTTCAACATTCTGGGACGGGATATCCGACTTTATGTCCATCTCCTTAGGCCTCCCAGTGAGGAAGTCAGCATCCCTCTGCCTACTGAGTATGGTTGAACCCATGTTGGATGATGGCACACAGAAAATCCTGGTACGTTTATTGAGGTTTTATGCAAGGAAGTGCCTTCTTTTAAACCGGAAACACCTGAATAAGCCGAGTCTTTCAGCCTGAAAGAGCTTAGTAAATGGCAAGTTGATATTATATAAGATGACATACCAGGCCAGAGGATGCCCGGACAAGTTCGAGTGAGTATGGGAGGCGTGGCTCGACGCCCCTAGCTCCAAGAGTGACTAGGAACTACCTGTGGCTCACCCTCCAGGGCTGTAGTATATCTCTCAAAAAGCCAAGCTCAACTTAAAGTGGACCAACACCCAGGATTTTCACTATCCTGGGTTTTGGTCCACTTCCGCGGGGCACCCCGATCGCTGTGTGAACCCCCCCAGAACACCCGATAAAACTCACCTCACCCCGCTCCTACGGCGCATGCACAACCGCTCGCCCAATCAGCGCGCTCGGAGCCGCTGTGCTATGCGCGTCCAAGCGACGTACAACCACAGCGGCTCAGGGCACGCATTCACAAATGACCGGCGCATGCACCGTTGGACCGGGAGTAAGGTAAGGTGAATGGAGCATCCTCTGGGGTTTCACACCGCGGGGCATCCCGATTTTGGATGCCCCGCAGGGAGGAATCGGATCATCCTGGGAATCTTATAGATTCCCGCCCCGATCACGGAGGGTGTTGGTCCACTTTAAGGCAGGCGAGAGTTTGAGTATGAATGGGTGTGAATGTTTATGTGCGTTTACGTGGTTGTCTGTTTTTTGGTTAAATAGAAATAGGTATGGGGTAACGCCCTAACGTTAGAGGAGCGGAAATTTGGGGACTTGTAGTTGCATTTGCAATTGTAACTATGATAGTTATAGTAATTGTAATGTAATCGTAAATGTTTTTATGTTCTCTGGAAAACATAAATAAAAATGTATAAAAAATTAAAAAAAAAAAAAAAAAACACTCTAGGGCCAGTAGACTCTTTGTGGGGATACCCGGCTGTGTGAAACCTTCAGGATCACCTGCTATAGTCACCGTGCCAGCAATCCCAGGGGCGCAAATACTGGCCTCTGCTGCTCTAGTTGAGGCACGTACCCACAGCGTCTCACTTTCCAAGAAAAAACTGGATGGAGCATAAGCCGCTGATTGGCTAGAGGCACGTGCATTTGCCATGGAATCGCTGAAAAGGTGCCTTTACAGAGATCTGGGGGATTTCACACAGCAGGGCATCCAATATTGGGATGCTGGGAGGGAGGAAGAAAACCCTGCAGAGTGGGGAAAAAAAAAATCTCGGGGTTTGTTCCTCTTCAAAACTTTTATTAAACCAACTGTGGGGATCCTTTAATTTTGGAATGCTTCAATCAGTCACAGGAATGTCTGTGAATGTGTTAATGTAAATGAGTGTGGATATTGAGGGAGCCGTGCCAAGGCATACTCATTTAATGGTAATTGCCGCCTTATGTTTGATCCCACTTACCGTACTGATTCACAGATGGCGCGACCGAAGCAGATAGCGGGCGATGCTGTGACACAAAACCAGCCTTGGAGGACACACAGACTACAATTATCATTTACAAGTTGAGGCGCTAAGGTGACCTGGATTCTTTCGAGGTCTTTTAAATAGTGAACTTTCTTTTCCACATTAAGCTCCCTATGACGGCAACCAAGAAAAATGCTCCACTCTGCACGTCTTCTATTGGAGGACATGTGGCCAGGGCCGCTGTCATAATTTCCTAGGCCCCATGCAACTTATAGTGGACCAAAACCCAGGATTTTGACTATATTGGGTTTTGGTCCTTGCCCCCGGGGCACCATGATTAGGGATGCCCTGCTGTGTGAACCCCCCCCAGATCGCCAACGTTAACTCACCTCTTCCCAGTCCTACGGCGCACATGAGGCCGCTCGTCTAATCAGCACGCTCGGATCCGCTGACATCCCGTCGTCTAAGCCAGCGGCTCCAAGCGTGCTGACGGCCGCATCCCCCCTTCCCTCTAACCCGCACCGGCAATTCACAAATGCGGGGATGCAGCTGCGGCTCGCAGCGTTGGACGGGGAAGCAAGGTAAGTGAACGGGGCATTTTGGATGCCCCCGGGGAAAGGGAATCGATCAGCCTGAGAATTTTATAGATTCCCGGGCCGATCGCGGTGGATTTCCATATCCATGTGCACCTGTTTACAGGTCCCCTGTTGGATAAAGAGTTGAAAGGAAAAGTTAAGGAGGAACAAAACCTGGGATTTTCACTATCCTGGGTCTTTTTCCTCCTGCCTGGAGGTTGTGCAGGCTGCCAGCCAATCACTGGAGTGTGTTCCATTCAGCTTTTACTATGAGGCTCAGAGCAGCAAGTAAAGATGGATGCAGCACACCCCACTGCCCACCCCACTGCCCACACCCCCGCTTATCTGGGCCAGCCATTCAGAAATGCTTCTTAAACCGGACCTTCAGCACGATTTAATGAAAAGCCCAAACCCTTAAAAAACTATTCCTCAGCATCTACAATTAATATATTTTAAATTTTTTGTCATTATACTTTCCCCCACCGGGCTGCAACTCTGTTCATGACTCTAGGATAAGGGCGCCACCATCTTGACTTGGAAGCATCACATATAGTAAGGAGAGTAGAGCGGGATAAAGTACAGGGGGTGGGGTTATAGTTGTGCTTTGCTCAGACAGAGCAGAGCTGGGGTCAGGAAATGGTCAGCAATCCCAGAATGCAGAGCGACACAGTCAGAAGACACTTCCTGTTTGCAGGCTGCCCGATGCTCCATGAGCCACTATCTTGGATGTTTAAAGGCTCATAACATGCAGTAGATGCAGGTAGGAGGATTTTTAATGTGAGCAATCTGTATGTACAGGGTGTGGGAAACATATAAGATATGCTCGCATTCAGGGTGATTGGAGCTAGAGGGGAGCGGGGATGGATGAAGGGTTGGTAAGTAGAGGGTGATGGGGTGGAGCTGTGTGGGGGGACAAAGGTGTTTAGCTAGACAAGTAGGAGAATGGAGGGGGGGATGAGTGGAGATGTTGAGGTGGGGAGGTGGGGAGGTGGAGCTGGGTCAGGGAAATAGAGGCGTGAATCTGGGGGCTCAGGAGTGGCCCTGCAAGGGGGGTTGGTGCGTGGCCCTTGGAGGGGGATGTAGACGTGGATGAAGTGGGAAAGGGGTGGATCAGTGACACTGGCAGGGTGGGTGGGAGAATGGAATGGGAGTGGATCTGGAGATGTTGAGGTGGGTTGGTGGAGCTTGGTCAGGGAAAGTGAATCTGGGGGCTCAGGAGTGGCCCTGCAAGGGGGGTTGGTGAGTAGCACTGGGAGGGGGATGTGGATGAAGTGGGAAAGGGGTGGATCAGTGACACTGGCAGGGTGGGTGGGAGAATGGAAGGGAAGTGGATGAGTAGAGCTGGAGATGTTGGTGGGTAGCTGGAGCTTGGTCAGGGAAATAGATGAGTGAATCTGGGAGGCTCAGCAGTGGCCCTGCGAGGGGGGTTGGTGACTGGCACTGGGAGGGGGGATGTAGATGTGGGTGAAGTAGGAAAGGGGTGGATCTGTGGCACTGGCAGGGGGAGGATGGATGAGTGGTTAACCAAGACACACAAGGCAGAGGTTTCCGTAGCAGCCAGGCCCCCTTTGTGGCTGGGCCCAATACAGGAGACCTGGCTGTACTGCCCTGATGGCAACGCTGCATATGACTGACGCTTATGTTTCCCATGCCCATCAGATGGAGCTCTGATAGCAGCTCTCTAATGCAGGGCTCGCCCGATGAAGTACGCGCAGGTTATCTTGGTGTCCTTGACCAGATCCCTCCCTAGCAAAGAGCTGGATCTTTAAAACTGCCCCCAGAAATTCCCATTGACCATCCTTGCCACCCTTGTAGATAGACTAGCATGTATGTATATATATATATAGATATAGAGCGCGGCTAATTGCATGAGGGTAATTGTGGCATCTATAGATTTACCATGAGGAGGCACCTAATTGCATTTGTGTCCATTTTCAGCGAAAGAAATTCCTTTATAGCTGTGAATTGAATTTATAGGGAAGTCAGCTCAAGTTTGAGAAACTATTTATTTTGTGCCACCGCTACACACTTCAGTAATGATATAATATAATTGGTGGAGGATTTGAAATGAGTAAATCGGCGCGCAGCACAGGGGAGGTGCAGAAGATAAATGAAGATTCTATTCATTTGGCTGTAATTTCATCGGAGACCTGGATGAGAGATGGCCGCCACCGTGCAACGCAAACCGCAGCGCTGCAGGTGGAGAGATCATGCGCAGCACCGGGTAGGGCGTGGAGCTTGAATAACGTACATCTGCTGTCAAGGGATCCCAACATAAATGATGAATGCGGCACATGTGTCAAACTCTGGCCTACAGTCCAAATCAGATTTGGGCCACAAGCCCTGCCCTCCCCACTTCCCACGCTGTTATCTATGAGTGACAGAAGTGGGGCAATCGCAGGCACTGCCTTTAAACCAGGTGCACAGCCACACACTTGCTGCCCAGCACTGCTTAGTCCCGGAGAGGCTTGTTAACGTCAGCCAGAGGGATGGCACTCTCTGACCACTGGAAAGTAGTGTATATGGGCAGTCCCGGAAATTACAGAGTCTAGTTTGGCAGTTGTTCCTCTTTAAAGTGGACCAAAACCCAGGATTTTGACCATCCCGGGTTTAGTTCCGTGCTGCCCTGGGGGCATCTCCATTTGGGATACCAGGCTGTGAGCCCCCCCCCCCCCCCCCAGTACGCCCTGCAGAACTCACCTCTTTCAGGTCCTATCATTCACTCGTCCAATCAGAGCCGTTTGCCGTCCATATGTAATGCTTGGTAAACGGCTCTATTCACATGCATAGCTCGGCAATCGGGAGCGTGAGCGGCCGAATCCCCAGTAGGTGCACCTTCACACTCAGGATAGTGAAAAATACAGTTCTGTGAAATTCACCTGTAGAATTGTTTTTGAGTATATCCAGTCCAGGTCGTCCCAGTGAGGACATGTGGGTATTCCGCCCCCAGGGGGCGCTCGACTGCAAGATCAAAAGCTGTTGCTCCTCCATATAAAGGAAGGTGTCCCTCTATCATTCCCCAGTAGTTAAAAAGCAGTAAAAGAGGAGACAGACCGGGAGGCCAAGAAACCATGTTACTTCAACTAGCTTCAGCTTGTACGCTCTCTAAACAAAAAACGTAAGGACTCAAGTCCAAGAATAAAAAATGGTATCACCATAACAGGCAAACAAGAGATAATGAACAAGGGTGGGGTGGGACGACCTGGACTGGATATACTCAAACACTATTCTACAGGCGAGTTTCACAGAATTGTATTTTTCCCTATATCCAGTCCAGGTCGTCCCAGTGATGACATGTGGGACATCCAAAAGCAGTGTCCATATAGGGCGGGATCCCCAGTGCGAACAGCATGTCTTTCAATTCACTACTGCCTGAAGCACCTTTCGGACAAAGACGGCGTCAGCTGAGGCCCTAACATCAACTTTGTAGAACTTTGTAAAAGTATGAACTGAAGACCAAGTGGTGGCCTTACAAACATGTTCAACAGATGCCTGGTGCTGAAAAGCCCAAGAGGCATCAATAGCTCTGGTAGAATGAGCAGTGATCCGAAAAGGGGGATCCTTCCCCTTGGCAGAATATGCTTGCACCACCGCCTGTCTGATCTAATTACTGAGAGTGGACTTGGCTGGAGGCAAACCCTTCCTAGAGCCCTCTGTTAGGACAAAGAGCAAATCCAATTTCCTGAAGGATTCAGTCGCAACCAGGTAATACTTAACCCTTTAAGTGCCAGCCTACCTGGAGTTTTTGTCACACTCTGTTGCCAGACCATTTTGCACTATTTTGCGCTCCCCATGTTCAAATGTGATTTTTGAAGGGATTTCCAGGGATTTCCCAGGAAAATGATATATTGTTTTTTTCAGCAGAGTCTGGGCTTTAACATGAAATGTCTTGTCATTTGTTAGGTGTATTCTTAATATTTTTGGGTGAAATATGTGCAAAAAAAAAAAAAAAAAAAAAATTTTTACATATTGTAGTTTTTTTTGGAATAAAAAATGTAAGTTTGTCAATAAAATCTTATTGCGTGTGAAATCCCAATTTCTCCCGGTTACAGCGGTACCACATATGTATTGGTAGACACCCTTTCCTGCCCAGGAGACTCCCCCAAACTGAAACAGCGCTTTAGGAGATTTTCAGATAAAATACAACTATGCTATGCAATATGCGCACCTTGCGGTTTTTCCAGAAAAACAACCCTTTACATTTGAAATACCCCCAACAAACTATATATTCTCTGGAAGTACACACCTCAGGCTTTCTAGGCGTACCAAGCTTGTGGATGTGGCCATAGTTTTCTGGAAGTAATCCCTCAACGTAATCTTTGGTTGCAAAGAGTTTCCCTAAAAAAAGGATAAAAAAGCAGAATCAAAGCCACATTTTCCTAAAAAAACTATATACAAACAAGAAAAAACAAGTTTAATCTGAAAACGCAACATCCCCCGAACAGAACAACACCCAACATGCATAGGTTCTGTCAAGGGAAGAGTTGCCAAACACCCCAAAGTAAAGCATGCGCATAACGGTAATTTTACTTGAAAATTTCAGCTCTGCAGACAAAGTGCGCACCTTGCGATTTTTCAACCAAAACAACCCTTTACATTTGGAATATCCCCCATAAACCATATATTCCCTGAAAGTACACACGTTAAGCTTTTTAAGGGTACCCAGCTTGTTGTAGTGGGCTCATCTTTCTGGAATTAATTCCTCAAAGAATTCTTTGGTTGCGCAGGGTTTCCCTAAAAAATTTATAAAAAAGCTGAATAAAAAACACCTTTTCCTAAAATATAAATATGCAAACCAGAAAAAACAAGCGCAAGGTCCTCCGAACAGAACAATACCCAACATGCATAGGTACTATTAACCCTTTTAATTGCCAGCCTACTTGAGATTTTGTCACCCTCTGTTGACAGGCCATTTTTCCCCATTTTGAGTCATGTTTTGCGACATGTTTTGCGCCATTTTTGCTGTAACTTTCAGAAAAATTATATATATATTTTTTGCAGCAGAGTTTAGACTTTAACATGAAATGTCTTGTTTGTAATTTTTTTTTTTTTTTTTTTACAATATTATTAAGTGAAAAAAAAAATAAATAAAAAAATTTTTTTAGAAAATTGACTCCTTTATTTTAAATAAAAAATGTATTTTATTAAGGAAAATCATATTGCATGTGAAAGCCCCATTTCTACCGATTAGAACGGTACCACATATTTATCGGTAGCCCCCCGTTCCTGCCCAGGTGCTAGCGCAGGTGGCTTGCCATCTCCCCAGCCTTGTGAACTGGTATAGGGGTCATGGACCCCTTACCAGTTCACAAGGGGTTAATAGTAAAAAAAATGACACACACACAGAGAAAAAAAAATCTTTATTTTTCTTTTTTTACACCATACTCACCTCCGATCCGACGTCCCTCGCCGCTGTCCCGCGCCGATCACCTCACTGACAGATGCCGGTGGTGATCGGCGCAGGGCGGGTGACAGGTGAGGGGGCTCCGATCGGAGCCTCCTCACCTGACACCCGCCCTGCTCCGATCACCACCGGCATCTGACAGATGCCGGAGCTCGGAGGGGGTATAGGAGGAGCGGGATGACGTCATCCAGCTCCTCCCACAATGGGCGGGGCTAAGCGGCGGCGGCCATCGCCGCCATTACAAGAGGTGAGGACCCGGAAGAGGGTCCTCACCTGAAGACTGCGCAGCCCAGGGGGGGGATCGGACCCCCCCCCTGGTGAAGAGGAGACCCGGAAAGAAGGCTCGGGCGCGGAGGTGAGTAAATGACAGTTTTATTTTTTTTTTTTTTTTACAGCGGCGATCAGCGCTGGAAACGGGGGGGGGGGGGGGCGGCTGGTTTCGGGCCCCCCCCTGAAGACGGAGGACGACGGGGGGGCGATCGGATTCCCCCCCAAGGAAGAGGGGACCCCAGGCTTCACAGGGATACCGGAGGTAAGTGATTTTTTTTTTCTATTTTTTAACTGTTTGGGGGAAATGCCAGGCACGTAGTTTCTACGTGCTTGGCACTTAACGGTAGAAGAAGCAACCACGTAGAAACTACGTGCTTGGCATTTAAAGGGCTAATGGCTCTGACCACATCCAAGGCATGGAGGGTCCTTTTCTTAGAATTAGTTGGTGCTGGACACAAGGAAGGCAAGACAACTTCCTCATTAAGGTGAAAGGGAGAAACGACCTTAGACAAAAAAAATCAGGTTTAAAGCGAAAAACCACCTTATCCTTATGCCGCTCAAAATAGGGAGGCTTCATACAAAGCGCGGCCAGCTCTGACACGCGATGCACCGAGGTGATCGCTACCAAAAAGACCACTTTGAGAGTCAAAATAGGCAATGCAGTATCGCACAATGGTTCGAAGGGAGGACCCTGAAGAGCAGACATTACTAAATTCAATTCCCACACCGGTATCACGCGCGGTGGACGGACATGGGTGACTCCCTGGAAAAAGGTCTTGATCAACCTATGATTGGCAATGGGTCTCTGAAAGAAGATGGCTAAGGGCATGTTGTAAAAACTCCAGAATCCTAGAAATAGAAAATGTGCGGCAAGGAAGACTCTTGGACTCGCACCAAGCAATATAGGCGTGCCAAACTCTGTAGTATATCATGGAAGAAGACTTCTTCCGTGCCTGAATCATGGTATGTACAACCGTGGCCGACAGCCCCTTTTCCGTCAGGACTGAGGTTTCAATAGCCAGGCCGTCAAAGCCAGCGTCCGTAAATTGGGGTGCCGCAGCGACCCCTGTGTGAGAAGCCCTGGGTCGTTGGGCATAAGCGAACTATGTCCGCAAACCAACTCCTTCTCAGCCAGCGAGGAGCCACCAGGATAGTCGGTACCCCTTCCTGGGCTATCTTGCGCATCACTCTGTCCAGGAGTGGAAACGAAGGGAAAGCATAAAGGATCTTAAACTTCGTCCAGGGAATTGCCAGAGCGTCTGTGGCAATGGCCAGAGGATCTCTTGAGAGGGAGACGAACCTTGGGAGCTTGTGATTCTGTCTGGACGCAAACAGGTCCACATCCGGCTGACCCCTGCGGAGACACAGAGCGTGAAAGGTCTTGTTGCTGAGAGACCATTCCCCCAGGCGTGAGGCGCTCCTGCTCAGGGAGTCTGCCTTCTGGTTTTCCACCCCGGGGATGCAGACCGCCGAAATGCAGGGAACATTCTCCTCTTCCCAAGTCAGAATCTGGATCACCTCCTTGAGGGCTCGCTTGCTCCGAGTCCCGCCCTGGTGACTGGTGTAGGCGACAGCCGTCTGATTGTACGAGCGAACCTGGATCGCACGACTCCTTAAAATGGGGAGTCAAGCGAAGAAGCACCAACCGGATCGCTCTCAACTCGAAGAGATTTATGGGTAAGCGGTTCTCCTGCGGACCCCACTGACCATGGATCTTCGGAGTCTGCCAAACGCCTCCCCAGCCGGTCAGACTGGCATCCGTGGTAACTATTTTCCAACGGAGAGTCAGAAAGGACTTGCCCACCAACAGGTTCCTGGAGTCCAACCACCACAAGAGGGACTGCCTGGCCAGGGGGGACAGTTAAAATTCCTGTTCCAGCGAATCCTGCATCTGGTTCCAGCCGGTCAGCAGGTTCAATTGAAGAAGTCTCATGTGAAATTGGGCGAAGGGCACCGCCTCGAAGCAAGACACCATGAGGCCCACCAATCTCATCCCCAGAGGTATCGACGGCCGCTGACAGGACAGCAAGGCCTGCACCTGCGTCTGGAGACCCAAAACCTTCTGCTGTGGCAGAAAGACCTTTACCTGAGCGGTGTCTATTGTCATTCCCAGTAAGGATCTCATTGTTGAGGGAGTGATAAATGACTTTGGGTAATTGATTACCCAGCCGAAGGACTCCAGGGTTGACAACACCGTCCGAGTATCGCTCTCGGCCTGATCATCGGTCATCCAGATAGGGCAGCACACGAATGCCCTGGTTCCTCAGGATAGCCATGATGCCTGCCAGCACCTTGGTGAAGACACAGGGGGCTGAGGATATCCCGAATGGAAGTGCCACAAACTGGTAATGCTGATCCTCCAGCGCAAACCTCAGGAACCTCTGATGCCCCTGGAAAATGGGGATGTGCAGATAAGCATCCCTGATGTCCAGCGTGGTCATGAAGTTGCCAGGCCGAAGCGAGCTCACCGCTGACCGTAAGGTTTCCATGCGGAAATGTCTGACTCTTACAAACCTGTTGAGACCCTTCAGGTCCGGGATAGGTCTTAACATACCGTCCTTCTTGGGAACCGTGAATAGGTTGGAGTAAAAACCTTGACCCTGTTCCGGAAGAAGTACAGAACAAATCACACCTAACCGCAGGAGGTGTTGCACGGCCATCCTCAAACCCTGCGCCTTCAATAGGTTTTGGGATATCCGAGACCAAAGAAATTCTGTGGGCGGCCTGACTGCCAGCTCTATTTTGTAACACCACCTCCTGAATCCACCGATCCGAGACGTGCCGTCTCCAGATATGAGCGAATAGCAGAAGCCGTACCCCCACCCGAATGGGTGTGGGCGCCTCCTCATGCCTGAGGGGACTTGGACCTGGCTCCCCAAGCGGGATTGGGTCGGCCGCGGGACTTACCTCTACCCCATGTATGTCTGCGGCCACCTGAAAATGAAGAGCCTCTTCCTCCTCGATAGGAGCGATAGGCAGATGAATTCCAAAAGAGCCGAGCAGGCTACCGTCTCTGAGGGAGTCTACCATCCTTGACCAGCAGGTCCTGATGCTCCCCGAACAACCTGTGCCCCACGAAGGGGATACTAGTAAGCGACTTCTTGGTCGCGGCATCAGCCGACCATTGCCGCAACCTGAGCGAGCGCGCGAAGTGCAACAAGCAGGGCCGAAATCCTGGCACCAAGCCGGACACCACAGTCCATGGCAGAGACAACAAAGACAATGAAATCCATGCAGGCCTTGAGGTCCTTATACTCCTCCGCCCGCTTGCGAGCCTTAGCACTATCCACAAGGCGTCTCACCTTCTTTCTGATGGCCAGGGAGACAATAGCTGCGGCACACACAGGGCGAAACAAGGCACCAGTAAAGGTGAAAGCATGACAGACCAGCTGATCCATGCGCTTGTCAGCTGGGTCACGTAAGGAAGCGGTATCAGGTGATAGCATAATAGTAGTGTTGGACAACCCCGACACAGGGGAATCCACTTCGGGAGGACGAGAACATAGCCGGACCAGCTCCTCAGGGAAGGGATACCGCCTATCCAGGCCCTTAGGCACCGACAGTAGCTTGTTAGGCCTTTCCCATTCCTTGAAAATCATATTAGAAAAATTGGCCTGCTCTGGAAAGACTCGCCTCTGTCTTTCAAGGCCTAAACAAATCACCTTGCTTCCTCTTAGCCGCTCTGGGAGGAACAATGTGTAGTGTCTCAAACACTGAAGTAAGCAACTTCTCGGTATCACCAGAGAGCCACGCATCCTGCACATCCAGCCACGGGAATGATCTGGCAACTCACCTTCCTCCACAGAGCCCAGATCATCAAAAAGATAATCATTATCCGAGTAAACGGGCTCGATGTGCCGTTTCTTACTGGTGGCCTTCTTAAAAGCCGTCCGCGAGATCTGTCTCTCGAGATTGGCCACCCTATGCGCCAAATCAACCTGGCACCCCCGGCTGGCTTCCCCCTCACTGAGGGCTGAGTGCAGCAGCGGAGGTTCTGGCGAGGCCGCAAGCAGTGAAGGGTTAGGGGCAGGTACACCCGTCCGGTCATGATCCAAAATGATGCTCTTGGCGCAAGTGATACAAACAGTGCTGAATCAGCCCAGAGGACTTGCACTGCACAAGAGACAGAGCTTCGCCCGCCCAGATGGGGCCCCCAGCTCACTATGCCCAGATGCCTCCATTATGGTGATTAGAAAAAAATTGGCAAATGAAGGTTACAAGGCACTAACGGCCCAAACCTATATGATCCCTTTTAATAAAAGGAAGGGGGGACAGGGAGGAACCACAACCACTAAGCCCTTGACCTATGCAAGACAAAAGAGAAAAAGTACCATCAGACCCCTAAAACCGTGATATGCATGAGAAGCAAAATAAACATTCAAAAGAGGGACTCACGACACCGACAGGTCTTAAGGGAGCGATGCAGACAGCAGCAAGGCGGCAACAGGCACAGCGCAGTACACGCAGCACCGCTTCCAGCTCGTTCCTCGAGGGGCGGGCCGCATCGCGATGACGCAATCCTCGTCATCGTGCGCCTCCGCCCCCCCCCCGGCAGCACGAAAAACAGCGCCTGCCCATCTTCACGACGCGGCCAGTATCCACTCACGAGAGGCAGCAAGTGATGGCCGCCATGTCTGGGAACGCCGCAGCCATACAGAAAGCCGCACGGCTCTCATCCGCCTGCCTGCCAAAGTCGTTCCGTGCGAGCGGCGTCCCCCATCCCCCCCCATCACAGCGTGACGGGGTCAGGATGGAGGGAGAGAGGCCACTGCGAGCCAAGAGGGACCGCGAGGGAGGTAAGCATGACCAAAGCTCCAGGGCAGTAGAGCCAGAGAGGAGCAGTGCATGTCAAACAACACACAATAATAAAGCTTGTGGGCAGGGAGGGCAATACAGGCACAAATAAGCCCTAGAAAGTGGTTCCCCCATTAGGCTCACCATAAGCCTATGGCCGGCTACCCTTTAAACAGAGTCTGCAGCCCAGAGCCTGGCTCTGCCAAACGCCTGACCCGGTGTTCTCCCTACTGTCACGATCCCGAAGCAGCCAGGGGCTGGGAGGCAGAAATGGGTCTGGCGGGATCAGTGGAAATAGGGCCCGCAGCGGCCGACAGGCTAGGAGGCCCTGCTCTGCTGCCGAAATCCAAGAGAGAGTATCCAACTATCTTCAGCAGCCAGACTGCAAGATGAACACTGGGGAATGATAGAGGGACAACTTCCTTTATAGGGGGCCGGGAGGAGCGACAGCTTTTGATCTTGCAGTTGAGCGCCCCCTGGGTGCGGAATACCCACATGTCATCACTGGGACGACCTGGACTGGATATAGGGAAAATCCCAGGTTTTGGTTTACTTTAAAGTGGACCAAAACCCAGTGCAATCGGCCCAGGAATCTATGAGAGCCGCTGACGTCATGGCGTCTAAGCCTTCGTCTAAGGCCAGCAGCTCTGAGCGCGATGGCGGACGCATCCCCCGCTTCTCCCTAACGAAGCGTGATTGCGCCAGCCATTCACAAATTCCTGGAGCGGGCCGAGCATGCGCGGTAGGATTGGGAGGAGGTGACTTGCACTCAGTGATCTGGGGTGTTTCAGACAGCAGGGCACCAAAACCCAGGATATTTAAAATTCTGGGTTTTGGTCCACTTTAAAAGGAAGTTGCAGTCTAGGGTTTAATTAGCCTGTCGCCCCGTGCTGGCTGTCAGGGGCAGCATCTTCTATCCAGCATGCTTAATATTTCCAATAACTCCCAGTGAACGCTCTCCTATATATGCAGGTCTCAAAAAATACAATTCTGTGAAATACTCACCTGTAGAATTGGTATTATACGCATACAGTACGTCCTGCTCCAATATTCCTTTTAAGGGGGAAGAATCTCCCTCTCTTTTTATTCTGTTCCACTGGGGTTTGGGTACCTTTTTGGCCCTTCAGCACTAGGTTTTCTGTTGAATAAGTTGCTAGACCGCTGCTTGTGTCTGTTCATACCTCTTCGAAGGTTTTGTTATGAGATTGACGTTAGAGCCTTTGCTCATGTCGTACTTGGTAGCAAAGTTTTGCAGGTGACAGCGCCTTTACTGTCTGCTGTGCCTTTTTTGTTGGGGATCCCACCCTACTTTATGGACACTGCTATTGGATGTCCCACGTGTAAGTATTATATTGGAGAAGGACGTACTGTATGCTTAGAATAATACAATTCTGTGAAATACTCACCTGTAGAATTGGTATTATACGCATACAGTACGTCCTGCTCCACCCCACCCTGGTTTTACATTTTCTGGATCCCCTGTAGGGTGATTGTTATCATTACTATTGTTACCAGTTTGGTAGTTGGTTTCCTCTGGCTTCTTTTCTCACTGCTTTTCAATACTGAGGATTTGTGGGAGGTCCCTGGGTATATGAAGGGCCGGGAGGAGCCTGTTTTTGCATGTCTGCAGTGAACAGCGCCCTCTGGCGGAGGATTACCCACGTGTAAGTATTATATTGGAGCAGGACGTACTGTATGCTTAGAATAAATGATTCAGCAAAATGGAGCAAGTTCTACGGGGTTTATCAAGGAATGCAAAGTGCTGGTGAATGAAAGATGCCACCCTTACAAGTCAGCATGGGGCAAGCAGAAAGCAGCCTAATATAACCCTGGAATGTCCCTTTAAAGCGGACCTTCAGCATCATTTAATGAAAAGCCCAAACCCTTAAAAAAAAAAAACTATTCTCCAGCATCCAAGATTAAACGTCTTTAGTCACTTTTTATTCTTTCCCCCAATGGGCTGCAACTCTGTTCAGGACTCTAGGATACTGGAGCCGCCATCTTGGCTCAGTAGCTGAGGAGAGGGATGAAAAGTGCAGGGAGCAGGGTTAGAGCTGTGCTTTGGAAACACAAAGTAGATCTGGGGTCAGGAAAATCCCAAAATGCAGAGCGGCACAGTCAGAAGACACTTCCTGTTTGCAGGCTACCTGATGCTCCATAGGCTGCCATCTTGGATGTTTAAAGTCTCAGAAAATGCAGTAGATGCAGGTAGGATGATTTTTTATGTGGGCAATCTGTATGTACAGGGTGTGGGAAACATATAAGATAAGCTCTTATTCAGGGTGAAAATCCGATTTAAGCTAGCCTGACCACGTCAGGTGCACTTTAGGCCGTTTCATGCGTCACCGTAGGCCTAACCGGATAAAGGCACAAACCCGCAGAGTATTCAAACTGTATTCTGCCCTTTCCAAACTTCTGGGGCCTGAACGTGTGATAAGAAACGCCGCTTTATATTCCCCCAGCAGCAGCCTCTCTCTTCTCACTGTCACTGCTGGATATCTTTATAGATCAGAATATGCACAATCCACCGTCGCAATCTACATTTAATGAACTTCCTATAAAAACAAAATCCCGGGCAGACTATTGGAAACAGATATTTCCATCCAGTCTCTGCACATAACCATGGCTACTATCAGCTGTCAGCGCAGATTATTACACTAAAGCTGGCCGCTTCAATATACCCCTGCCGCGCCATTTATCACTCCGTGACAGATGAGCTTCCACTACTGGCCAGTCCTTACACTGTCCCCTGTCCTGCCAACACCCCAAATTTCTAAACCTGATCAACGATCTGATTTAAACCAGACCTTCAGCACCATTTAATGAAAAGCCCAAACCCTTAAAGTGGACTAAAACCCAGGATAGTCAAAAGTTTTAGTCAAGACTATCCTGGGTTTTGCTCCTTTCCCCAGGGGCACCCCGATTGGGAAATATATTAAATAAATATATATTAAATTATAGTTGCTGGAGACTAACTTTGTAAAGTGGACCAAAACCCGGGGATTTGACTATCCTGGGTTTTGGTCCTTTACCTGGGGGCATCCCGCTGTGTGAATCCCCCCCCCCCCCCCCCCAGATCGCCGCAGCCAACTCACCTTTCTCCGGGCCCACTGCGCGTCTAAGAGAAGCGGCTCTGACGGCCGCATCCTCCGCCTCCCTGTAACAGGGATCGTGCCCGCGCCGGCCATTCACAAATGCCTGGCACCGGCATGCGCACTGCTAGAGGGAAGCAGAGGATGCGGGCATCAAAGCTGCTGCTCTTAGACGCGCCGTGGGACCGAGAAGAGGCGAGTTGGCTGCCGCGATCTGTGTGTGGGGGTTCACACAGCGGGGCACCCCCCAATCGGGGTGCAATGCATTGAAACCCACTGTGACCCCAAAGTAGATGATCATTTTTCTGAAATCTGTATTTTGCTTTGAAAAAGAAAAAATACAAATATGGAAGAGCGGCCACCCTTAGCCTTTTCCTCTCCATTCATCAAACTTCACATAGCCTCCCCCCACTTAGTAGCCTCATCCCCCTCCTATCTCAATGTATTCATATAGACAGCCCCTTCCTTACCTCCCTAATTCACACAACCACCCTCAACAACATGACCATCTCCTAGCACCCCTCCCCCTTCATTCACACATCCACCCTAAGCCCCCCGCTTTCAGTAACCAAGTACCCTAACCCCCTTCACATAAGTCCTTTCAACCCCCCCCCCCCCACCACTATGCACCCTCCTTCATGTAGCTATTCTTCACCTCCTCAATTGCTTTTGTTAATGGTGTTTGGATATAAGGCAAAACAAAACTCGTATTTTGACTTCTCTTCTGACTTCTTCTTTTAAATCATGGACAGAGCCACATGCAAGCAACACTTTTTAGTGTGCTCAGTTATTGCAAACGGTCACTTAAAAGTGTGGGGTGAGGAATGTTCAGTAAGTTATGGGCCCCGGTTTGTTCCACCAGTGTTCAGGAGCTGAGTTTGTCTGTGCAGGTTGAGACATGTCTGGACATACAACACACAGTAGAAGCTCCAAACCTTCCAAGTGACCCTGATTTGGAGGGACTGTCCCTCTTGGATCCATGTCCCCCTGTCCCTTGTTGTTCTTCTCGGTCCTTCTTTGAGGTGTAACATGCAGATCTGCATCAATAAATGATTCATTTGCCTATTCAAAGTGTTTATATTGTTGTAACTGTTACATCCTATCTCCTATCACTTAATGAGGGGGCGTGGCTTAATGTAACAATTGTCCCTCTTTCCCACCCTGAAAAGTTGGAAGGTATCAGTAGCTCAGTCTGATGAAAGCACAGGGTGGCGAGTACAGAACAGTTAGGGAATACAAAGAAAATGAGGGGTTTGGAACTTTGTTCTGTGGATAAATTCTCTAAAAAAGGAAGAAAAGAAGCCTAAAGAAACCCATGAAAAGATGATTTCTGTATATGGCGATGTTGTGCCTTCCTACAACAAGCAACATTTTGGACCAAGCAGTGTAAATGGGGTATCAATTGCAGATGACTTCTGTTCAGGGCAACATGTTAAAGTGTAACAAAACCAGGGAATCTGACTTTCCCAGGTTTTGCCCCATTCCCCTGAGGCATCCCTGTCAGGCCCAAGGCCTGATTATAGAATAAGCATGTGTATTATAATTGTATTTGTGTATAATGTATAGTCCAAGACCTGGGTGAGGGTTCACTCAGACTGTGCCTGTTTTGTGTATTCCAATTTTATGGGGGGTTCTGTTTGTGGTACTTCCTTCTTTGAAGTCAAAAGCCTTTGTAGCAGCAGGATGTGCTGTCTCTGGACCCACCATAAAACCAAACTGAGATAAAGGACCTGGAAGAGAGATGCCTAGATGCTAAACACATTCTGGAGTCAGAAACCTGAGTCATGAACCTCTGTCACAAGCCTGTGGCAAAAGCTGGACAAAAGACCCTAAGCAACAGCTGGAGACTCACTCACAAGGACCGCTATGCCATTATGCTGTAAGGAATTTCTTTTTCTTTTCTGAACTTGTCTTGCTGTACTCTTATGTATTTTTGTACATGTATGTAATTTGTTTCTGTATATTACATCTAGCACTGTGATACCTTTTTATCAGGTTAAATGTTTAATTAATCAGCTCTGGCCTTTGATCTCTAAATCTATGAGCTCACCTTTCTGAAGGAAGCTCTGGTGAAACACGTTTATCAAAGGGTTAATTTGGTGACTTGCTGGGACTAGTAGTGCATACCCAGGGGTCTGGTGGCTTTCACCCTTGCACCATCACACTCTCTCTAGCGTCTTGGCTGGGCTAAGAGTGCGATTTGGATGCCTCGCTGTGTGAAACGCAGCATTTCACTCTTACCGATTCCAACTGCGCATGCTCTTGTCCAATGAGAGTTGTCTGTCATTACTATGTCATTTGGCAAACTGCTCTGATTGTTGTGAATGGGAAGCCCACGCTGCCGCATCCCTGTCAGTGTGCGTGCTCCCGTCCCAGTCTATCTGAATGGCTGGGACAGGAGTGCGTGCACGCCGTCAGGCATGCAGCAGCACGGTGTCACGCTCTGGGTACTACAATGATCCGCTTAAGTAACTCCAGCCCTCCAGGTAAGCCCTCAACCCCCAATCTCCGCAGCCAGCTTCACCTGTAGGAGCCCCCGCTTGCCAGGACGCAGAACACGCCTGCCCGGGATCGGTTGCCCCCAGGACTTCAATGGCTCAAAGGTTGTAGGCTTACTGTTCGGAGGTCTGGAGAACCCGTGGCTGGAAGCGGTATTGAGTAGCCCAATAGCTGAGCGTTTAACGGAAGTCCAGAAACAGGCTAGGAGGTCGGCAACGGGGAATCCGAGATGGCAGCAGTACAAAGGAGTGGGCAAATCGTGGTCTAGGTTCGGAGCAGAGGTGGGCAACGGGAGTTCAGATCAAGGATGGTCAAAAACAGGCGGTGGTCGGCAACGGGAGTTCAGATCAACGATGGTCAAAAACAGGCGGTGGTCGGCAACGGGAGTTCAGATCAATCTCAAGAGACTAAAAGCAGACTAGGTTCAAGGCGCTATAACAGGCACTGAGTAACTGACGGGGTAAAGCTCTTATAGGATCCAGATATGCATGGAGTGAGTGCGTGATTGGTGCTACTCAAAACTCTGATACTCATTGGTTATACAATAGAAAGGGCGTATAGCCCAAAGGCTCCTGTGGGGCTGATTGGCCCTCACAACCAAGGGGCATTTCCCCCTCACACTGGCTAGGGCTCATTGGCCCAAAGTATGATCACCAGGGCACCAGGCCCAATGACAGTGGAGGGGGAGGGATTCCCCTCCTAATCTGGCCAGCAGGCTTTGTAAACTACCTCAGGCGGGCGCGCTAACAGCCGCGCCGCCGGAGGGCATATAAAGAACGTGCTCGCGCGCGTGAGCACGAGAGCGGGGGCGAGGAGGAAGGACGGCCGTGCCCAAGGACGGAACTGGCGCGGCTGCCACCGCCGAGAGGAAGCTGCAAGCGTGGCCGGGCGCCTAGGGACATCGCTGGAACGGGGCCCAGGTAAGCGATTACTGACACACGGGCTCCCTATTCACAACAATCAGAGCAGTTTACAAAATGACAGTCACGATAGACGGCTCTCATTGGGGTTCAGCTTTCTCAGAAAATGCTGTGTTAGTATTGAGGCAGATAACTTATTGGGGACTATCCAGAGCCTGGTGAGAAAACTCACTTCTTTTTTTAGGTGTGAAAACTGCCATTCACTTTCATTGTCTCCAATGGGGCCGATTCAGAGCCAGGTGACAATTCACACCCGGTAGACAATGAAAGTGAATGGCCGTTTTCTCTACCAAGAAAGAAGTGAGTTTTCTCACTAGGCTTTGAATCGCCCCCACTGAACACCGCCTCGTACACTGCAGCAATAACAACTCTCTGGAAAAGGAAGGGATGCTTGTACTCGGCCGTATTTCACAGCAAATAGTTTCTCAGGAACGGCAGGTTCACTTCAGCCGCATTCCCTCTCCAGAGCCGGGGGCATTATTGCCAGAGACACATTTGAAATATTGATAATCTGCTACAGAGCCGCGGCAATCTCCTTGACACAGAATCCGAAATAAGCGTCTACGTCGGAGCTTTAGAAATCATCCGGTATGGATTTTGCCTGCTACACTTTCTCTGCCATCTCGGTAAAAAGATGACCTCAGGATGAAATGAACTCAGACTAAACTAAATAAGGCGCTGGCCATCGGCAGCGAGAGGCTAATGGTCCTCCCCAGAGTCTATCAGGAATAAAGACCATTAGGCCTGAGGTTTGACTGATTTGAGTAAAAGCTGATGAAATGACCACAGACAGCTCCTAATAAGAAAACACACCGGACGAAAGCTCTAAGCAGCTGATTGACATATTTGCTGTATAGGGGAAGCGAGTTATATAAAAAGTCTACACCCCCCTGGTAGAATGGTAGAAGAATCACTGCAGAACTTTTGCCACTTACCTATAAGATCTGTACAAATCGATTGAGAAAAAAACTGTTAGGATTGCTGGGATGAATATGCACGGCGATGAGTCCTGATTGGACAAAGAGACAGTGAGAGCGTGGATTGGGGCGAGTAACCAGACAATCCAGGGCTATGCCTAAATGGGATGCCCCATGAAGCAGCCCAAAACCAATATGTGTGAAAAACATGGGTTTTGGTCAGATTTAAAGAAGAACTTCAGAGGCTCTCCATGACCGGCACTGCAGTCAGGGGTGATGGAAAAAGCAGCTGGGGGGATGGCTGGAAGACCTGGAAAAGGCGAGTGAATGCTGGGCCAGCTGGAGGGGCTCACACAGCCGGGCATCCCAAATCAGGATGCCCAAAGATTACTTTGACGAGCCGTCCCTGAAGTCAGGGGTGCTGGAGATGTGGTATGGGAACCCAAAAAAGGTGCGTGAACGTGGGGTGATCTGGAGGTCTCGCACAGCAGGACATCCCCAATCGGGATGTCCCAAGACTACCTGGTTGGCCAGCTCAGGAGTCTTCTAGACTCCACGGCCGCCCATGTAACTGGTCCGCTTTAAGCGACGTGCCACCTTTATTTTTCTACCCATCAGACTGCAATTACAAGCACATTAATGGGCGGTATAGTGGCAGCCCTAACCCAACGCTAGCTGAGCGTGGGAATCCTCATAGATGGCGATCATAGAATGGTTAATACCCAGTAGCGACAAAACCTTTTCACTCCAGCAGGTGACCTGGGTTAGATGATCACATTGTCTTTGTAGAGCTCATGGGCAGAGATGGCCGCATTTGGCTGTGGAGGAGGTCGGACGCAAGCTGCATATGGCTGCGGAGGAGGTCAGGCGCGAGCCGCATATGGCTGCAGAGGAGGTCAGACACAGGCCGCAGCTGCGGAGCTGTAACAAGCTGGGGCCCGGGAGCAGAGATATGAGGAATAAATCATTACCTGGACAGCGAGGCAGGACGCATTGTCAGACAGCAGAACCTGTTCACCTGAGGAGAGAGGAGAACACAATGGTGTTAGCACGGTGATAAGGATTGTGCAGCAACAATAGGCTGACCTGTGAAAAGTGAACAAAAACGCTGCTGCCTACAGCAAATCCCTCGGATTACTTACCCCCCACCACACAAAAGGTCAGCGACTATCTAATCAGAGGACCACAGGCAACAGGGAATCATTCTGCCTTTGCTATTATTGATGGATCACACCAAATGTTTCAACTATGCCAGGTATTCCGTTAAAGGAATAGTCCAGCCTTAATAACACTTTTGGTTCATGGGAGCAGCCATGATGGGATTACTTCAGCCACCGCCACATTGACTTCTATTGAGTGGAGAAGCAGGAGAGTGCTTTTTCTCATACATTTCAAAAGAAGAAAATGGTGCGGCAGCTGCAGGTAACCCCAACATGGCTGCTCCCATGAACTACAGGAGTTATTTAGACTAGACTGTTCTTTTAAAGAGGAACAAAACACGGGAATCTGATTTTCCTGGGTTCTGTTTCATGCCCCCGGGGCATCCTGAATTAGGATGCCCTGCTGTATGAAACCACCCAGTTCACCCACTAAAGCTCACCTTTCCCCACTCCGGCACTCCTCACATGTGCAGGCTCTCGCCCAATCAAAGCCCTTTGATTGACTGCCTAGTTTGGCAAGGGCTCTGATTGAATTAAATGGGGAGAACATGCCACCACATTCCCTGTATCCCCGCTCCAGCCCGAGTGGCAGCGCACTCCCCATTGTAAAAAAATCAGAGCCAAGCAGTGGGCCGCTCAACCAATCGGTGTGCTCGGCTTTGGTTGCGTCTGCATTGTGGGAACACCAGGAAGGCGAGTCTCCTGGGATAACAAAGGGGATATGATTTAAATAAACTTACTAAGGAGTCAAAGGAGGGCAAGAATGAATATGGAAGGTCTCCCCCAACCCAGATAACCCAATCAGGCCACCCATTACTTCATATGTTACCAATAAGGAATACAAAATCAATGAAACCAAGGTATATCCTGTATAAAGCAGTATATATGCTGCACTATTAGACCTTGCAAGAGAAAAATCAAGAAAAATCGTGAAACACGTGGAAAACAGAAAAAAAAATGTAGTGATGTCGAACTTGAGGGCTGACCTTCTCCAGCCATGGGTTAAGCCCCCTGCCACTCTCATGTGGCGCTGTACCAATTCAGGATGAGCCATGAAGAGGTAGCCAACTGCCCCTAGAGTCCTTTACACTCTAGGGAGGTGAATGTTTCCCTTTAATATGGTTGAAAAAAAAAAAAGACATCAAGTTCAACCACAGGAGGTGTATGTGGGTTGTTTGGGGCACCTTGCTAAAACCTTGCACCAGGGGACCTAGGGCCACCCGGACCATAAAACCCTATATCAGGGTTTCCCAAACTTTTTTTTAATGCAGTTCCACTTTCCCACTTGTTTGCTTTTAATGAATAGCCATACATTAAAGTGGACCAAAACCCAGGATTTTGACTATTCTGGGTTTTGGTCCACTACCAATCCACTCCCCCGATCGGGGGTGCCCCGCTATGTGAAACCCCCCAGATCTCCCGCATCAACTGACCTCACAGCGGTCCTACGGCGCATGCACAGCTGCTCGTCCAATCAGCGCGCCCTCGTGTAGCGGGCGACCTGGGGGGTTTCACACAGCGAGGCATCCCGATTTTGGATGCCCCGCGGGGAGGGAATGGATCGGCCCGGGAATTTATAGATTCCTGGCCCGATCCAGCTGGGTTCTGGTCCACTTTAATAATACCGTATTTTTCATATTTGCACGGCACGGCCTGCTTCGGTATTCATAACAGTTGGTTTATTCCGCCACAAGGTGGCGCAGTGGTACTGCAGAAAGCTGTGGCTTCTCCCGGCCCCCTATAAAAACGGGATTAACCATAGAGTTCCCAGTGTTTCCTCTGCAGTGAAACTGTGAAGTTAGAAGATGGCTCTCTCTCTTGCGCAGGTGAGGGGGGCAACCAAGCCTGCGGCCCTGCAAGTTTATTTCCACCCGTTTCCGGACCCGCACTGCCTCCCAGCCTTGGCTGACAGATCGGGTGAGGGTAGAAGAGCACTAGGGTCAAGTGCTCCTGGAGCGCTGCTCCAAGCCGCAGACCCTGTAACACAAAGGGGAGCCGGCCATAGGCTTTATTGTGAGCCTAATAGGGATGCGGAGTTCCTGTCCTGGCTTCTGAGGGGGTGAGTGTTTTTTGGGGACTGTGTCCCTTTCTTTTCCTTCGCGCTCTTCGGGGGGGCGGGGGATGACGCGGATCGCGCGGTCCGCCCCTTGAGGTACCTTTGCCAGCGCCATTTTGGATTAGCTGCGCGTCTGGATTTCTCCCTTCTGAGCTGCAGCGCTGTTTCCTCCGGTGTGTCGCTTCATCCTGCGGTCTGTGCCTTGGTAACCCTGCGGTGCCCTTGGTCCGTGAGTCTGCCTTGGGGGGTCTTTTATTGGTCTCGTGGGGCATGTGCTGCGGGATGCTCATGTGTCATTTTTACTTATGTCTTTCAGGCGGGATACCAGTGGGTTGTGGTTTCTCCCGGCTCTACTCCCTCCCACTCATCCCCCCACCCATGTTTGCTTAGCTGGGGGCATCCCGTGGGAGGGCATCCCGGGTGGCTTTTGTATTAGCCTTTACCCAGCGCTGGCCTATTGCACCTGTGTTAATCACCATATGGAGGCTTCTGGGGATAGCATGCTCGGGGGTCCTTTGGGGCAATCCTAGCTATGTTCCATGTGCAGGGTATCCCCGATCAGCAATGATGTCACGGTGTGCGTGCCATGCGCTCAAAGTGTCCTTGCGCTCCAGCTTGGTTTGCCTCCATAGCTTCCCAGCTCTGCGCCCCCTTCGGCATCACCTTCCCCCCCCCACTGCTGCAATTAGCTCCCAGTGAGGGGGATGCTAGCAGAGGGTCACAGTCTGATCTGGCACTTCGTAGCAGCTTGCAGGGCCTATTCCTAGTAAGGCCTCGGGCAAGAAGCGGCACCTGACTTCCACTCCCTCACGCCCCACAGAGGAGTATGAGGAGTTTGATGCCACTGGTGGACTTTATTCCCTAGAGGAGGGGGAACTGTTCCAGGACTCTGACCCCTCTGGGGACCAGAAGAAGGGTTGCATTAGTGACCCTGGGTCTGCGTCCGGGGAAGAATCATGGTACCCTGAGGACACCGATAATCTGCCGTCCCAAATTTTTAAAATCTTGCACATTGCTCCCCCTGAGGTAGCTAAGAGAAAGCAGGGTGAGCTCTTTCGTCCTGGTAAACAGCGTCTGGAGTTCCCTGAGCAGGGCCATTTCACTTCTATGGTGCTTAGGGAGTGGGAACGTCCTAACAGGCTGGCCGCTGTGTCCAAGGGATTGGATAAGAGGTATCCCTTTGCGGCTGATATAGTAAAGCGTTGGTCCTGTACCCCTGAGGTGGAAGCTCCCTTGCTAGGCCTGTCAAATACTTCGGTCATGCCTTCTCCTGACACTACCACTCTGAAGGACAGCGAGGACCGGCGCATGGATCAACTGGCCTGCCATGCTTTTACTTGTGTGGGGGCTGGACTGTGCCCGCCCTGTGCTGCTGCCATTACTGCTATTGCCCTTAAGAAACTGCTCAAGCATCTCTGTGATGGCGCTAGGGCTGGTAGGAGGAGGGAGAATTATAGGGTCCTCTTGCTTTGCTCTGATTTTGTTGCATTTATCCTTACTGCCATGGATGTTGCTGTGAGGCTGGGCGGTAGGACCTCTGCACTTTTGGTGGTTATGCGCCGCTTTGTTTGGTTACGTCAATGGACAGCTGATGCTGCTGCTAAGAAGGCTCTCACTGGGCTCCCCTTTGCGAGGCTGCAGCTCTTTGGTGAGCGTCTTGATGTTTTGGCCAAGGATGGCAGGCTGCCTCAGCGTAGGAGGCAGTCCCGGGCCTTTCGGGGGACCTCCGTCTCCCTCCCCTACCTTCGTTCTTCCAGAGAAGGTCGTGGCTCCCTCTTCTCAGGTAGCTTCAGAGAGTCTTGGGGCCGTGGCAGATCCCGTGGACGTCCCGGTCGCTCCTGGGGTTCCAAGCCCAAACCTCCTCCCAAGGCCCCCCAGGCATGAGGGGGCGCCCTCACCCATCCGGGTGGGGGGACGACTTCGGCTCTTTGCTCACGTCTGGAGGCTACACGTTTCAGACCGGTGGATTCAGAAGGTGGTGTCCTCTGGTTACAAGATAGAGTTTGCAGCCTGGCCGCCCCCAAGATTCATCAGATCCCGGATGCCTTTAAACCCCCTGTCAGCTCAAGGGTTACTTTCGGTGGTTCAATGCCTGCTGGAGTCAGGGGTCATTTGTCCGGTGCCCCATCAAGAACAGGGTCAGTGGTACTATTCCAATCTCTTCACGGTTACCAAAAAGGACAGCTCTCTGAGGCCCAGTCTGGACTTGAAGGGCCTCCATTTTCGCATGGAGACGCTACGCTCTGCTGTCGGTACCCTTCGCCCGGGCGACTTCATGACCACTGTGGACATCAAGGATGCTTATCTTCATGTGCCTATCTTCCCAGGTCATCAGAGATTTCTGAGTTTCTTGCTGGAGGATCAGCATTACCAGTTTGTGGTCTTACCATTTGGTATCACCTCGGCGCATCGGGTGTTCACCAAGGTGCTGGCGGGAGTGATGGCTCTGCTGCGAACCCGGGGCAATCGCATCCTTCCCTACCTGGACGACATCCTCATTGTGGCTCAGTCCTTTCATCAGGCCGAACAGGACACCCAGGTGGTGATCTCAACTCTGGAGTCCTTCGGCTGGGTGATCAATTTTCCCAAGTCTTCACTGTCCCCGTCCTTGGTGAGGTCCTTTCTGGGCATGACTCTGGATACCTCTCAGGTCAAGGTGTTCCTTCCTCAGCAGAAGGTGGAGGGCCTTCAGAAGCAGGCACAGGCTCTGCTCTTGTGTCCTCATCCCTCAATCCGTCTGGGGATGCAGTTGTTGGGCCTGATGGTGTTCTGCTTCGAGGCAGTCCCCTTTGCTCAGTTTCACATGAGACCTCTTCAATTGCACCTCTTGTCAGTTTGGGATCGGGACCCTGTGTCCCTGGATCAGGAATTTGCTCTGTCTCCCCAGGCCAGGCAGTCCCTTTCGTGGTGGCTGGACTCAAGGAACCTTCTGGTGGGCAGGACCTTCTTGCCCCCGTGCTGGGAGACGGTCACCAAGGATGCCAGTCTGACGGGCTGGGGGGGGCTTTTGGAAGTCCCTACAGTTCCAGGGTCGTTGGGGTCCCCGAGAGGCCCATGCTCCCATCAATGTCCTGGAACTGAGGGCGATCAGGTTGGTTCTGTCCCACCTGACCACACACCTACGGGGTCAGGCTGTTCCGCTCAGACAACCAGACGGCGGTTGCCTACATCAACCATCAGGGAGGGACTCGGAGCAAGTGAGCCTTCAAAGAAGTGTCTCCGATTCTGTCTTGGGCGGAACAGAATGTCTCCTGCATCTCAGCGGTATACATTCCGGGGGTGGAGAACCAAGTGGCGGACTCCCTGAGCAGGGGGACGTCTCGTCTAGGGGAATGGTCCCTCAACTACCAGGTGTTTCTCTCCCTGCGTCACCGCTGGGGTCAGCCGGATGTGGACCTGTTTGCGTCCCGTCACAATCACAAACTTCCCAGGTTTGTCTCCCTGTCACAGGATCCTCTGGCCTTCGTCACGGATGCACTGGCAATGCCTTGGACGGAGTTTCGGCTTCCCTATGTGTTCCCTCTGTTCCCTCTACTGGGCAGGGTCATGCGCAAGATTGCCCAGGAGGGGGTGTCAGCCATCCTGGTGGCCCCCTGTTGGCCAAGAAGGGTGTGGTTCGCAGATGTCGTGCAGTTGGCAGTAGACCAGTACGTCTTGCCCAGGGATCCAGATCTTCTCACTCAGGGACAACTGTGCCATCCCAATTTACAAACGCTGGCTTTAACGGCTTGGCTGCTGAAACCTACAACTTGACAGAGAAGAGGTTGCCTGCCTCTGTTGTGGATACCATGATTCGGGCTAGGAAGAAGTCCTCGTCCTTTATCTATTACAGGGTCTGGCATGCTTACATTGCCTGGTGTGAGTCCAAGTCTCTTCCCTGTCGGGTTTTTTTCCATTTCCAGGATTCTGGAATTTTTGCAACATGGTTTGGATTCTGGCCTTCAACTAAGTACCCTCAAGGTCATGTTTCAGCTCTGGCAATTTTTTTCCAAACATCCTTTGCCAACCACCGGTTGGTTAAAACTTTTTTCCAGGGTGTTACTCATGTGCGTCCACCTCGTAAGCCTATGCTACCAGTCTGGGACTTGAATCTGGTGTTGTCTGCTCTGCAGGGTCCTCCCTTTGAGCCTATTCGTGGGGCTGCTTTGCCCATTCTGATTCTTAAGGTAGCCTTTTTGGTGGCTATCACTTCTGTAAGGCGAGTTTCTGAGCTGGCGGCGCGTTCCATCAAACCTCCTTATTTTGAGAGGCATCAGGATAAGGTGGTGTTTCGGCCTTAGCCGGATTTCTTGCCTAAGGTGCTGTCTGCTTTTCATCTCAATCAGGACATTGTCTTGCCTTCATTGTGAACTAATCTTGGTAATTCCAAGGAGCGGACACTGCATTCTCTGGATGTGGTCAGGGCTCTGAAGTTTTATTTGGTCGCTACTGAGTCTTTCTGGAAATCTAATGCTCTTTTTGTTCTCCGTTCTCTGTCTTCTTGTTGATCCGTCAGGCGGTGGTTCAAGCCTATTCTGCTAAGGGGAAGGAACCTCCCTTTAGAATTACTGCTCATTCCACTCGTGCTATTGGTGCCTCTTGGGCTTTTCAGCACCAAGCTTCTGTTAAACAAGTTTGCAAGGCCGCTACTTGGTCTTCTGTTCATACTTTTTCCAAGTTTTACAAGGTTGATGTTAAGGCCTCAGCGGATGCTGCTTTTGGCCGCAAGGTGCTTCAGGCGGTAGTGACTTGAACTGCCGGCTGTTACTTATTGGGGATCCCACCCTACTTTTGGATGTCCCAACTGTTATGAATACCGAAGCAATTCTGTGAGTACTCACCTGTAGAATTGTTTTTGATCTTGCATGGCAAGGCCTGCTTCGACCCACCCTTGTTATCGTTATTCTTGGTTGCCTCTTTATGGTGATTGTTCCAAGTTAATTGTTTTTTTTTTCCTTTTTTACATTTTTTACTCTTATTCTCTCCCGGTTTCTTGTCTCACTGCTTGTCTACGCTGGGAACTCTATGGTTAATCCCGTTTTTATAGGGGCCGGGAGATGCCTCAGCTTTCTGCAGTACCACTGCGCCACCTTGTGGCGGAATAACCCAACTGTTATGAATACCGAAGCAGGCCGTGCCATGCAAGAACAAAAACAATTCTACAGGTGAGTACTCACAGAATTGCTTTTTTCGGCTCATAAGACGCAAGAATTTGGAGGAGCAAAACAAAAAAAAATATTTTGAACCGAATGTTGTGCTAAAACACCTCCCCTCATGAACCAAATAATAAGCAAGGTGCAGAATCCCCCCCATTATTGGCAGTGCGGCATTCCCCCTCCCAATCCCTATAGGCAGTGTGGCATTCGCCCATCCCAATCCCTATAGGCAGTGTGTCATTCGCCCCTTCCCAATCCCTATAGGCAGTGTGGCATTCGCCCCTTTCCCAATCCCTATAGGCAGTGTGGCATTCGCCCCTTCCCAATCCCTATAGGCAGTGTGGCATTCGCCCCTTCCCAATCCCTATAGGCAGTGTGGCATTCGCCCCTTCCCAATCCCTATAGGCAGTGTGGCATTCGCCCCTTCCCAAGCCCTATAGGCAGTGTGGCATTCCCCCCCTTTCCAAGCCCTATAGGCAGTGTGGCATTCCCCCCTTTCCAAGCCCTATAGGCAGTGTGGCATTCCCCCCTTCCCAATCCCTATAGGCAGTGTGGCATTCCCCCCTTCCCAATCCCTATAGGCAGTGTGGCATTCCCCCCTTCCCAATCCCTATAGGCAGTGTGGCATTCCCCCCTTCCCGATCCCTATAGGCAGTGTGGCATTCCCCCCTTCCCAATCCCTATAGGCAGTGTGGCATTCCCCCCTTCCCAATCCCTATAGGCAGTGTGGCATCCCCCCCTTCCCAATCCCTATAGGCAGTGTGGCATTCCCCCCTTCCCAATCCCTATAGGCAGTGTAGCATTCCCCCCTTCCCAATCCCTATAGGCAGTGTGGCATTCCCCCCTTCCCAATCCCTATAGGCAGTGTGGCATTCCCCCCTTCCCAATCCCTATAGGCAGTGTTGCATCCCCCCTTCCAATCCCTATAGGCAGTGTGGCATTCCCCCCTCCCAATCCCTATAGGCAGTTTGGCATTCCCCCTTCCCAATCCCTATAGGCAGTGTGGCATTCCCCCTTCCCAATCCTTATAGGCAGTGTGGCATTCCCCCCTTCCCAATCTCTATAGGCAGTGTGGCATTCCCCCCTTTCCCAATCCCTATAGGCAGTGTGGCATTCCCCCCTTTCCCAATCCCTATAGGCAGTGTGGCATTCCCCCCTCCCAATCCCTATAGGCAGTGTGGCATTCCCCCCTCCCAATCCCTATAGGCAGTTTGGCATTCCCCCTTCCCAATCCCTATAGGCAGTGTGGCATTCCCCCTTCCCAATCCTTATAGGCAGTGTGGCATTCCCCCCTTCCCAATCTCTATAGGCAGTGTGGCATTCCCCCCTTTCCCAATCCCTATAGGCAGTGTGGCATTCCCCCCTCCCAATCCCTATAGGCAGTGTGGCATTCCCCCTTCCTCAATCCCTATAGGCAGTGTGGCATTCCCCCCTCCTCAATCCCTATAGGCAGTATGGCATTCGCCCCTTCCCAATCCCTATAGGCAGTGTGGCATTCGCCCCTTCCCAATCCCTATAGGCAGTGTGGCATTCCCCCCTCTTAATCCCTATAGGCAGTGTGGCATTCCCCCCTCTTAATCCCTATAGGCAGTGTGGCATTCCCCCCTCCTAATCCCTATAGGCAGTGTGGCATTCCCCCCTTCCCAATCCCTATAGGCAGTGTAGCATTCCCCCTCCCAATCCCTATAGGCAGTTCGGCATTCCCCCTTCCCAATCCCTATAAGCAGTTCGGCATTCCCCCTTCCCAATCCCTATAGGCAGTGTGGCATTCCCCCTTCCCAATCCTTATAGGCAGTGTGGCATTCCCCCCTTCCAATCCCTATAGGCAGTGTGGCATTCCCCCCTCCCAATCCCCACAGGTAGTGTGGCATTCCCCCCTCCCGATCCCCACAGGCAGTGTGGCATTCCCCCCTTCCCAATCCCTATAGGCAGTGTGGCATTCCCCCTCCCATTCCCTATAGGCAGTGTGGTATGGCATTCCCCCCTCCCAATCCCTATAGGCAGTGTGGCATTCCCCATCCCAATCCCTATAGGCAGTGTGGCATTCCCCCCTCCCATTTCCTATATGCAGTGTTTCATCTCTCCAAAAATTAAACGTACGCTCCGGCTATATCACAGCAGAGTCACTTGCAGCCGAAATTGCATATGGCAGCTCGGGCCTGTCAGACAAAAGAGGAATGACAGCATGGATGCAATAGAAATTCCACACCTAAAAGACTATAGGCTGCCATGTATTAGTCTTCATTACTTGGCAGCCCTGTGACAAGCAGAGCCGGCTGCAGCTCACCAAATGTGGCCAATAATGTAATCTGATGATATATGAAGAGCTGCTGAAGGGAGCAAGGACCACTCCAACCTGCTGTGTGTTTTAGCAGCTCCTTCTCCGGCAGCCACCCCCCCCTCGCCCCAATCCACCCCGCTTCCATTAACCATGACGCTTCCAATATTTGCTGGCTCAGCTTTCCCAGCTGCAGTAACCATGCCAACTGTACCCGCCTCCTCATTATTTCATATCGCCATCGGCAGCAGCAGCGCTACAGAGTCAATAACGCAGCCCGGGCTGTTGGGGAACCTTCTACAAGTCATTGCCGGCAGCGCTAATGAAGAACATTGCACCAGGCTTCTCGGCAGAAGATTTTCTTTTTACTGCAAAGGATTACAACGTAGCACTCGGCATCACATCTATTGGGATTGTTCATTTGTAGAGCGCCACCACATTCCATGGCGCTGTACAAGGTCAAAATGATGATAGGCTAAGACAAGTAATGTAATAAAAGTGCTACAGATCCTGGACACAACGATACAGGAGCAAGTTAAAGGAACAGGCCAGTCTAAACTCTTGTGGTTCATGGGAGCAGCCATAATCGGATTATTATTATTATTGTTTATTTATATAGCACCATCATCTTCTGTAGCGCTGTACAAAGTAGTAATTGCAAACAGGATAGAAACATACAGTACATAGACTATTACAAATGCAGTATTACAGAGCTTACAATGAATATTCTGAATACAAGATACAATAGGAGAGAGAGCCTGGCCCTTGCGAGCTCACAGTCTAAAGGATGAGGGGTGGAGACGAGGGGGAAGGATCACAAATAGTCAGTATTGAGCTTTGTGGATTACCTGTAGCTGCTGCCCCATAGTCTTCTGTGGAGATGTAGGAGACAAAGCACTCCCCTCTATCTTCTCTTATCAATAAAATATGGACAGCATCCTGCAGATAATCCAGTCATGGCTGCGTCCATGAATCACAAGTGTTATTTAGACTGGACTGTCTCTTTAAAAGCAGACCAAAACCCATGGCTGACAGCTATGGAATCTAATAGGTTCCAGCGACGCCTGACTCCATCCCCCGGGGCCCCAAAGTCGCCCAGTAAACTCACCTTCTCACCCAATCTAAGAGCGCAGGTGCGAACAGCGGACGCTGTCTGCTACACCTTTAGCATGCCTGCGCTAGGCATTTTCGAATGGCCGGCGTGGGCGTGCTCCCTGTTAAGAGGGTAGCAGGGATGTAGGCGCCGGCACCGTTCGGCTTACACAAGTGGGCGTGAGCGGATCTGAGCTCACAGATTGGGCAAAGGTGAGTAAGACTGTGCAACCTAAAGGGTTTCACAAAAAGGGGAATTCCGTATCGGGGTGCCGCGGGAGCAAAGACTAAAACCCGAGATAGTCTAAATCTGTGGGATTTTGACTATGCTGGGTTTTGGTCCTCCCCTGCTGCATGCCAATTTGCCTGGCTAAATGTATTGCACAGTGCAGCCATGGCCCTCACCCCCAGGGCATGCCAATTAGCCTACCCCTGTCACGCGTCTGGATAAAGGCATTGCGTAGTGTGGCTAGGTCGGGGATCGGGTAGGTTTTACTGGGGATTTCACACAGCCAGGCATCTCAAATCGGGATGCCCCAGGGAGAGGAAATGAGGCAGCCCTAGAGACCAAAATCAGGGATTTTCACTATCCTGGGTTTTGTTCAGCACACTCTGGGAATTTTGGATGCCATGCTATGTAAAACCCTGTCAGTCTCGCAATATACATACCACTACATACCACGGATGCAGCTCTGTGGACGCCCATATTTATATGAGGCTAAAGAAACTGAATGAGAGCTTAGATGCAATAGCTAGCAGCCCCCCTCCTGCATCCCTCTAAGACTGTGCACAGTCATTTGGTTACAGGGACTGGCAGGGTTTCACACAGGGGTGGGTATTGAACCAGAACTAGCATCTTATAGACGGGTGGGTCTGGTTTTGGTCCACCAAACTGGACCTAGAGTCCACAACATTCTAGGTCTAGTTAAATACCTGCCCTATCACTCATGGAGCATCCAATGCACGATTCACCACTGTGCGAAACCCTGCTGGGCATCTGTTATATATACCTCATTGGTTATCCTATGGTGCATGGGCAGCCAGAACCTTCAGCATATCCGGTATCCCTGGAATGGGAATCGCCACCCATTTCCTGTTGCAGTAGCCCCTCCCCCCACATACTCTCCCCCAATAAGGTGGCAGGGGGAAGGAGAGCAGCAGCGCCCCCCTTCCCATTCATCCTCTCGTGAGTGCTTGCATGCGCTTTGGGATTGCGCACAATGGCGATTGGGATTGTGGCCATGTGTCTGGACGTGCAGGCCTAAGCTCAAATGTGGCCCAGCAACAGGGGGAGAAGCCAGGGTGTCTGAAGCAAGTTCTGGGAATCTTACAGACCCCGCCCATTATGCTGATTTTTAATGCTGATTATTATGCAGCATTACAGAGCCAAAGGCCTGAGAACAGGCGATAAGAAATCATGCCAACAATTCTTCTCTGAGAGATCAGATTGGCAGGTAGGAAAGTTGTGCCTTTTAAAACGTTGCCTTTACATAGTGCACAAGAAATGTCACATGCCATACTCACTTCTCATTGGTTGATAAAGAGTAGCATTTTCCGGCCACGGTTCTACAGCTGTAGAGACAAAAAAATGTTTTTAGAATAAAAAAAATACATTTCTGAGATTACTCACCTGTAGAATTGATATTATACTTATACAGCACGTCCTGTTCTAGAATATTCCTTACCCATGGGTAATACATCCACAAGATGGCGCTGGACTGCAGAAAACAGCTTGTGGCCTCTCCCGGCCCTATATAAAAGTCAGGGACCTCCCACAAATTCCCCAGTATTGACAAGCAGTTAACCAGAGACTGGGAGAATAACCAGAATTCAACAATGAACATATGAACAACCATAAAGAGGTAACTAAGAATAATGATAACAAGGGTGGGGTGGAACAGGACGTGCTGTATACGTATAATACTAATTCTACAGGTGAGTAATCACAGAATTGTATTATTCTAAGTATACAGCACGTCCTGTTCCAGAATATTCCTTACCCATGGGACATCCAATAGCAGTGTCCGTAAGGTAGGGTGGGATCCCCAAAAAGTAACAGCGGGCAGATTAAACCACTGCCGCCTGCAGAACTTTGCGACCAAAAGCAGCATCAGCTGAGGCCCTAACATCAACCTTGTAAAACTTAGAAAAGGTATGAACAGAAGACCAAGTAGCGGCCTTGCAAACTTGTTCAACAGAAGCTTGGTGCTGAAAGGCCCAAGAGGCACCAATAGCACGAGTAAAATGAGCAGTAAGGCAGAAGGGAGGCTCCCTCCCCTTAGCAGAATAGGCCTGTATCACAGCCTGGCGGATCCACTTGCTGATAGTGGACTTAGCTGGAACCAGACCCTTCCTAGGCCCAAATAGAGCATCAGTCTTCCTGAAAGATTCAGTAGCCACCAAATAGAACTTCAGAGTCCTGACCACATCCAGATAGTGTAAAACCCGCCCCTTAGGGTTACTAGGATTAGGGCATAAAGAAGGCAAAACAATGTCCTGATTGAGATGAAAGACAGACACAACCTTAGGCAGAAAATCTGGCTTAAAGCGAAACACCGCCTTATCCTGATGTCTCTCAAAGTAAGGGGGTTTGATGGAAAGCGCTGCCAACTCAGAAACACGCCTAACAGAAGTGATAGCCACCAAAAAGACTACCTTAAGCGTAAGAATGGACAAAGGGGCCTCACGCAAAGGCTCAAAGGGAGACCCCTGCAAGGCAGATAAAACCAAGTTCAAATCCCAGGCTTACGTGGAGGATGCACGTGAGTAACCACTTGGAAGAAAGTCTTGACCATACGATGGTGAGCAAAGGATCTTTGGAAGAAAATGGCCAGAGCAGAAACATGACCTTTGAGGGTACTAAGTTGAAGACCCAAATCCAAACCATGTTGCAGGAATTCCAGAATCCTGGGGACAGAAAACACCCTACAGGGAAGCGACTTAGACTCACACCAGTCAATGTAAGCATGCCAGACCCTATAGTAGATGGATGAGGAGGACTTCTTCCTAGCCTGAATCATGGTATTAACAACAGATGCAGGCAGCTCCTTCTCCATCAAGATGGAGGTTTCAGCAGCCAGGCCGTTAAAGCCAGCGTTTGTAAATTGGGATGGCGTAGCTGCCCCTGAGTGAGCAGGTCTGGATCCTTGGGCAGAACATACTGATCTACTGCCAACTGCACGTCGTCTGAGAACCACACCCTTCTTGGCCAACGGGGGGCCACCAGAATGGTTGGCACCCCTTCCTGGGCAATCTTGCGTAGCACCTTGCCCAACAGAGGAAAAGGAGGGAACACACAGAAGCTGAAAGCTCTTCCAAGACATTGCTAGTGTATCCATGGCCCAGAGGGTCCTGGGACAGAGAGACAAAGACTGGAAGCTTGTGATTGTGACGGGACGCAAACAGATCCACATCTGGCTGACCGCAGCGGGGGCACAGGGAGCGAAACACCCTGCTGCTGAGGGACCATTCTCCCAGACGAGAGGTCCCCCTGCTGAGGGAGTCTGCCTCCAGATTCTCAACCCCCGGGATGTACACAGCTGAGATGCAGGGAACATTCTCCTCCGCCCAAGACCGTATCAGGGACACTTCCTTGAGGGCCCTCTTGCTCCGGGTCCCTCCCTGATGATTGATGTAGGCAATCGCTGTCTGGTTGTCCGAGCAGACCTGAACCGCCCGTCCCCGAAGGTGTGGAGTCAATTGGGCGAGAACCAACCTTATCGCCCTCAATTCCAGAATGTTGATAGGGGTGTGGGCCTCCTAAGGGCCCCACTGACCCTGGAATTTCAGGGATTTCCAGAAGCCCCCCCAACCTGTCAGACTGGCATCTGTGGTGACTGTCTCCCAGCACGGGGCCAGAAAGGATCTGCCCACCAACAGGTTTCTTGAGTCCAGCCACCACGAGAGAGACAGTCTGGCCAGAAGGGTCAGAACCAACACCTGATCCAGGGACCGAGGGTCCCGAACCCAAACTGATAAGAGGTGAAGTTGAAGAGGTCTCATGTGAAACAGAGCGTATGGAACCGCCTCGAAGCAAGACACCATCAGGCCCACCAGCTGCATCCCCTGCCGGATGGAGGGATGAGGGAAAGACATAAGGAACCTGGCTTGGACCTGAAGACTCTCCACCTTCTGCTGAGGAAGAAAAATCTTGACCCGAGACGTACCCAGAGTCATGCCCAGAAAGGACCTCACCATTGACGGTGACAGGAAAGACTTGGGGTGGTTGATCACCCAGCCGAAGGACTCCAGTGTGGACACCACCCGCTGAGTATCCAGCTCGGCCTGCTGGAGAGATTGAGACATGATGAGACTGTCGTCTAAGTAAGGAAGGATGTGAATGCCCTGAGATCTCAGCAGAGACAGTACGCCCGCCAGTACCTTGGTGAATACCCTGGGGGCCGAGGTGATACTGAAAGGCAGAGCCACAAATTGATAGTGCTGATCCTCCAGAGCAAACCTGAGGAATCTCTGATGACCTGGAAAGACTGGTACATGAAGGTAAGCGTCCTTAGATGTCTACAGAGGTCAAGAAGTCCCCTGGGCGTAGTGAATTGACAGCGGAGCGCAGAATCTCCATGCGAAAGTGTTTGAATCTGACAAATTTGTTGAGGGACTTTAAATCCAGGATAGGTCCGATGGACCCATCTTTTTTGGGAACAGTAAAAAG
Source organism: Gastrophryne carolinensis (assembly GCA_027917425.1). Lineage (NCBI taxonomy): Eukaryota > Metazoa > Chordata > Amphibia > Anura > Microhylidae > Gastrophryne > Gastrophryne carolinensis. The sequence goes on along the minus strand of CM051240.1, from coordinate 234,270,632 downwards.
ATTGGAATAGTAGCATCTGCCCCTTTTCCTCAAAGGCTGGCAGATAACCCCCAACTCCAGAAGGTTTTGGACAGCAAGGCACAGACCCTGAGCTGACAGGGGGTTTAGAGTCATCTGGGATTTGATGAATCTTGGGGGCGGCCAGGCTGCAAACTCTTATCTTGTAACCAGAGGACACCACCTTCTGAATCCACCGGTCTGAGACGTGAAGCCTCCAGACGTGAGCAAAGAGCCGAAGCCGTCCCCCCACCCGAATGGGTGAGGGCGCCCCTTCATGCCTGAGGGGGCTTGGGTGAGGATTTTGGCTTGGGACCCAAGGAGAGGCCAGGACGGCCACGTCCTCTGCCCCTTCCCTAGTGATCTCCGCGGGCCCCGACCAGGTCTGGAACCACAGAAGGATGGGAGAAGGGCACCCATCCCCCGAAAGGACAGAGACGGCCTCCTACATTGAGGTAACCTACCGCCCTTGGCAAACAAATCCAAGCGTTCACCAAAAAGACGCAGGCCCTTGAAAGGGAACCCAGTGAGAGCCTTCTTAGCAGCATTATCAGCTACCCACTGACATAGCCAGACAGAGCGGCGTATAGCCACCAACAGCGCAGAAGTTCTACCACACATTCTAATGGCATCATCCATAGCAGACAGGACATATGCAACAAATTCATAGCAAAGCAGGAGAGACCTATACTCTTCTCCTCCTGCGTCATCAGAGGCCCCTTCTAAGAGGCTCTTAAGCAAACCCTTAATAGCAATAGCTTTAATGGCAGAGGCACAAACCGGGCGTAGCGCGGTCCCCACACAGGCAAAGGCATGGCAAGCCAGTTGGTCCATACGCCGGTCCTCACCATCCCTCAGGGTAGTAGTGTCAGGGGAATGCATGACAGATGTATTGGACAGCCCCAGAATGGGCGCGTCCACCTCAGGAGGACATGACCAACGCTTAATCACATCAGCAGGAAAGGGATACCTCTTGTCCCAACTCTTGGGCACCCCTGGCAGCTTGCTAGGCCGCTCCCATTCTTTGAGCACCAGATTATTAAAGTGCGAACGCTCAGGGAATTCCAAACGTGGTTTAACCGTATGAAAGAGCTCACCCTGCTGCTGCGGAGCCACGGCAGGAGGGGAGATACAGAGCACTTCAAAAATATGAGCCAAGAGCCTGTCAGTGTCATCTGAGGACCATAGATCTTCCCCAAAGGGAGACCCTGTACCACCATAAACCCTAGGTTGCTCCTCAGACGATTCTGAATCAGAGAACAATTCCCCCTCCTCAAGGGGGGAATAACCAGTAGTGTCAAAAACTTCCTCAGTTTCCACAGGAAAGAGGGAGACGGTGGGGGACAAATGCTGCTTCTTAGCAGAAGCCATACGCGATGCAGACCCAGTAATATGTTTCTCAATGCTGGCTACCCGTGCAGCCAAATCAGGCTGAGACTCCCCGCTGGTATGCTCCTCGTAGGGGGTCAGATGTAGGTGTGGGGGGGGGGTAGGCAAAGCCCGAGGGGGTGCAGGCCCAGCAACAGGTAGCCTAGACTGCAGTGCAAGTACCTGTTGGGCGCAGGATACACATACCCTGACATCATCACCGATTGGGGATACCCCACACGCAACACATAGCCGGGCTTGTCCCGAAGGAACCCCAGGCCCATTATCCCCAGAAGCCTCCATATGGTGATTTGAACAGGCACAGTAGGCCAGTAAGGGTTAATGCCAAAGAGCTACCTGGGATGCCCCAATAGACCGTTAGGGAAGTGGGAGATAATGAGGGGAGAGGGCCGGGAGAAACCACGGGACCGAAGTTTTATCCCGCCTGAAAGACACAATATATTCCCATAAGAATAATGCATAAGAACAAATAGAGAAATATTCACCCCACCAGGGTTACTCACAGACCGCAAGGAGCCAGCAGCGACAGGAAGAAGACAAAATGGCGTCCGCAACCTCGAGGGTCGGGCCGTGGAGATATGAGGTAAATTGCATCATCCACAGAGCCCGCCCCCGAAGAGCGTGAAATGCGCCCACATGATCTGGTGAATGGGGCTGCCAGCCGCGGAGCGAAGTACAAATGCGCGGAGGCGCGTTTTAATAAAGTGACAAGCACAAAAAAAGGTCTAAAGTCATGAACATTAGACAACCCCCCCCCCCCCTCCCGAGATCTCCCGAAGGGAGAGTGAGGGAGGATAACGATGGAATACCCTGGGGAAACGGCGCCCGGGGGCTAATATGAGAAGTGAAGGGGGAATGGGAATAGGGTTTACCGCACAGGATAACCTGGCCAAACCCATGAGGCAGTGGGGGCATCCCAAAAGGCTCACCATTAGCCTAAACCGCCAACCCTGTTAGAGCAGGGACTGCGGTAGGAACCTAGCTCCTCAGCACCAAAGTGCTTCTATCGCCTACCTTCACCTGAACCTTATCAGCCAGGGCTGGGAGGCAGTCAATGGGACGGAACGGGTGGGAATAATCCTGCAGGGCCGCAGGCAATAAGCCCCGCTCACCTGCACCACAAGAGAGCCATCTTCTATCTTCTCAGCACAGACTGCAGAAATAAACTGGGGAATTTGTGGGAGGTCCCTGACTTATAAGGGCTGGGAGAGGCCACAAGCTGTTTTCTGCAGTCCAGCGCCATCTTCTGGATGTATTACCCATGGGTAAGGAATATTCTGGAACAGGACGTGCTGTATACTTAGAATAATATATGTATTTATTATACTAACAATATGTTCAGAAGCTCAGGGAAAGGATTGTTTTCTTAACCATTTGTCACCCAAACATTTTAGATGATAAAATAAAAAACATACACTGATCCACCGTGCCCCTCAAAGGCCCTCCCCATGCAGGTACTTTGGGTCATGTCCTGTGTTGTTCCACTGTAGGCCATGCCCACTTGGCATTTTTTAGATCACCGATTGGCTAATCTCAAGAATGTCGACTGAAATGACCCAGCCTGCTGGCCGCATCCCTGCTACAGCATCTACAGCACATTGTACAGAATGGAGGAGATGCACTTGGGACAGGCTTCAGGTGAGCTGAGCTCCTTGCTGCATATTATTGCCATTGCCTGGGCTGTCCCTTTAAAGTAGAGGCCCCGTCAGCTAGAGGAATGCTAGGGATACAGCTATGGCGTGGGCTCAAGGAAGAGGCGATCTGGGTGGTTTCACACAGATGCGCCCGACCCTTGTTTACATCAATGAGGGGGGGGGGGGGCGCTAGGAAGAAGCAAGTGCTGAAACACCCCTGGAAGATGTCCCGAGGGAAGGCCATCAGTCAGCCCTGGAATCTTTTAGATGGGTTTTGTTCCGCTAAAAAGAAGATCCTGGTCAGGCCTGCGGACAAGGATTGGACAGAGTCGGGTTGTTACAGAAAAGGTTAAAAGCCCCCCTAAAACCCGGCACATGGCTCCAGACATGACCTGACGAGGTGAAGAACATTTGCAGAACTGGAGGCCGGGAAATTAGCCATTGCTGCTGCTCTGTCATATTTCCAATCCATCAGCGTGATGAATGTTCTAATAACTCCATAGAAACTTATCATTCACGCTGTAATGAAGTCACACGCGAGTTTATTCTTGGGCTACACGGCTCCTCCGGGCAGGCAGGTAAATAAAGCAATGAGCGCACAGGGTGGGGAAATGGCCAATCACAGCGCTCGATTATGCAAACAACCGCAGCTGGCTTCTCGGTGCCAGCACACGCATAGTAACACCATCCACATAGATATTTTTACGGTTGTGTATTTATATAACGCCGCTTTCATCCGCTGGTAATAGATACATTTGCCATCAGGTCAGGGCTCCTGTATAGGGTCTGATGATTCAGGGGGGCCCAGTCGCCAGCCTTCAGAGTAGCTCTAGTGACCTTTCTCATCTGAGCCCACACATGCAGGGAATCTGGGCACTACCCTCCGCACGCACCCCACCACTGATCTGTTTCATGTTGAGTAGAATATTTTAAAGAGGCACAACTGTCTCTACTTCAGGGGCCCATGCTCCTCCTCTTTGTGGGGTATCCGAAATCAGGATGCCCCGCTGCGTGAAACCCCCGGCACATGCATAGTACCCGCGCCAGGAGGAGAGGCCTGCGGCTTGCACTCCATTCTTTGGAATGCCACTTGGAGGTCAAAGAGGCACAGCAAAGATAAATGGAAGGCACCAGAAAGGGAGTTTTTATGCTGCTCCAAGAGATTTCACACAGTGGGGTAATCGGGATGGGGAAAAAACAAAACCCAGGATAGTGGAAATCCTGGCTTTTCCTCCTCTTTCAGAACCATAAAAAGCTGCAAAACCTTTTATATTGGCACCAGTGCTGTAGCAGACCTGTGTTGTCCTGGCTGTGCTCCTCATCATCAAATCTACAGAAGACTATTAAAGTAGACTGAAACCCAGCAGCTGCCAGCCTGCAATCTAAAAGGTTTTAGGACGGCCACTGGCTTTCCCCATGGGGCATCCCGAATTGGGATTCCCTGCTTTGTAAATGCCGTCAGGTCACAGGCAATCTCTTACCTTTCCCCTGTCCATTGAGAGCCGCCCACGTGACTATGTAATTCGGCAGGGGGCGGTCATTGTTTTGAATAGGGAGCGCGCTGCCGCATCCCCTGCCCCCCAGGCATTGTGCACAATTAATATAGGCTGGGGTGGAAGCGTGGATGAGGTCAGGGATGTGGCAGTGCGCACTTACCATTCAAGTAAATGAGAGCCGTTTGGCTGAGCACCTGTGCCGTTGGAACGCGGAAGAGGCGAGTTGTTTGGTGTTCGCTGGGGGGGGGGGGTTACGCAGCCGGGCATCCCAAATCGGGTGAGCCCCCCACCCCCGATATCCTCTCCATTCCATTAAAATAAAAAGAAATAAGCCTGGCGGATATTTCTTGATGTCGGGTGTATAAGTGACCTGTCCTCCCGCCATCCAACATATTTATATAGATTTTTAGCATTGGGTCATTTTTTGTGATAGGGCTGCTTTAATTGTAACAGCAATTCCAAATCGTAATGCCTCAGTGAAAGCGAATGAGCCAGCCCTTTAGACTCCAGGGCCAGCCAATATGGCCGATGTTCCTCCTTTCGATTGAATTTTTAAAGTGCATATTTTTGTGTGGCAATGATATCTCAAAAGGTGCTGATCTGGCATTTCTTTATTTTTTTCTAATGTTAGCAAATGTGTGTTTTATGGAAGCAGTTTTATCTGTTGCTATTGGCAACGTACACCAAGTGCAGACTTTGTGTTCATTGCCAATAGGAACAGTTTGCAGATAGTTGCACAGAACACTGCTGCTGGGCAGGCGTAAGGGTGTGTGAGCTCCCTCACCTCAGCAGTGGCCATATCAGCAGTGTTCTGTGTGTACAGGGCTCACTTCTCTATTTTTGGTGTATAGTTGCCAGTAGCAACCGAATGCAGGTACTGAAAAATGCTTCTATAAAACACACATTTGCTAACATAGGAAAAGAAATAAATAATATAAAATAAAGAAATATACATTTGGCACAAAAAATGTACACAAAATTCCATTAAAAGTGGACTTACCCTTTAAAGTTCCTGTCCAGGCAAAATTAAATATATACACATATAGACCTGACTTATCCTGAGTTTTGTTCCTTGTACCTGAGGCATCCCGATTTGGGATGTTCCGCTGTGTGAACCCTCCCCCCAGATCACCCAGTACAAACTCACCTTTCCTGGTGCTACAGTGCATACACGGGCTCTCGTCCAATCAAAGCAGTTTGGTGTGCATATTAATGTGCTGGCTGCTGTCTAATCAGATCCGTTTGGTGTGCATATTAATGCGCGGGCTCCCATCCAATCAGAGCCATTTGGTGTGCACATTAATGTGCAGGCTCCCATCCAATCAGAGCCATTTGGTGTGCACATTAATGTGCAGGCTCCCATCCAATCAGAGCCATTTGGTGTGAATATTAATGTGCAGGCTCCCATCCAATCAGAGCCATTTGGTGTGAATATTAATGTGCAGGCTCCCATCCAATCAGAGCCGCTTGGTGTGCACATTAATGTGCAGGCTCCCATCCAATCAGAGCAATTTGGTGTGCACATTAATGTGCAGGCTCCCATCCAATCAGAGCAATTTGGTGTGCATATTAATGCGCGGGCTCCCATCCAATCAGAGCAATTTGGTGTGCATATTAATGTGCAGGCTCCCATCCAATCAGAGCCATTTGGCGTGAATATTAATGTGCAGGCTCCCATCCAATCAGAGCCGTTTGGTGTGCATATTAATGCGCGGGCTCCCATCCGATCAGAGCCATTTGGCGTGAATATTAATGTGCAGGCTCCCATCCAATCAGAGCCATTTGGTGTGCATATTAATGCGCGGGCTCCCATCCAATCAGAGCCATTTGGTGTGCATATTAATGTGCAGGCTCCCTTCCAATCAGAGCCATTTGGCGTGAATATTAATGTGCAGGCTCCCATCCAATCAGAGCCGTTTGGTGTGCACATTAATACGCAGGCTCCCGTCCGATCAGAGCCATTTGGTGTGAATATTAATGTGCAGGCTCCCATCCAATCAGAGCCATTTGGTGTGCATATTAATGTGCAGGCTCCCATCCAATCAGAGCCATTTGGCGTGAATATTAATGTGCAGGCTCCCATCCAATCAGAGCCATTTGGTGTGAATATTAATGTGCAGGCTCCCATCCAATCAAAGCAGCTTAATGTGCATATTAATGCTTTTGTGGAAAAGGTTTTGCAGCCACCAGGGAGGGCATCCCAAATCAGGATCAGTGGAATGTCAGGTGGCCAGCCCTGGAATCTAAAAGACTGCGCTGGGTTTTGTTACGCTTTAAAAAGCATCTCATCCATTAGTCATGCTTAATATTATAAGTGTGACCCAGGTTTGACTTTTCTATTACATGGACCACCTTGGGCCGCTTCATAAGAGGGCAGATCAATATCACGGGGAGGTACCAACAATCAATGCGCCAGACCTTTCCGATACCAAGATCGGACAGGAAGGATTACCCATTGGCTTGGTGTAAAATATATAAAAACGCAGAGATGCTTAGCGGTCGGGATAATCTGAAGATCTGTCAATGTTTTCCAACACCCGACAGAAATACAAAGCGGCTTTGAAAGGGAAAGGCCCCCCCCTAAGGATAATGTTTGTTTTGCCTAGACGGAGGCGATTCATCATATCCATAGAATATACATGTTCCTGGATCGTTCATTTCATTACAGACGTCTAAGTAGGAGACGTTCTAATAACTCGCCGCTGCATTACGAAATACAAGACGAAATAATAAAAAAAAAAATAGTACCAAGCATTTTTAATGGAGGTTTTGTTGGATATATATTGATGATGAACGTCTGCTCGCCAACCAGGAGGGCAAACAAATCCGTGGAAATCTATTAAACGCAAGGCTCTTCTAATTAATCATGAGGAAGATTGGAATGTTTATAAAAGGAACATCTGAGAAGAAGTCGCGGAGTTATAAGGGAATTGGAAATCATCTCATCATCAGAACATGTTGCACAATACCCCCCCCCCCCCCCCAGATGAATCACAAATGGTTGGGCCGAGAATGTGCCATGTCAACAAAGGGGGCTTAAGAGGCAAACGAGGACGATTCTGACAATCAGGATTGCGGACTACAGAGAGGGAGGGGCCAATGGAGTTCCACTGATTACATCATGCTCCAAATGACAGATTCAAGCAGAACAAAACCAGGGAATCTGAGTTTCTCTGGTATCGTTCTGTGCCCCGAGGGCATCCTGAACCCTTCTGTGGGAAAACGCCCATTTCACTCAGCAGCGAAAGATCAGCCCTGGATTTTAGCAGCCCCTGGCCGGCCCGAGTCATCCCTGCTGAGCCCCCCCCCCCCCAGCCATGATGCCAGGGCTATAGCATTAGGGGCTGGGGTTCCTTGCTTGTGGGTACAGTGGGGCTGAGAGGAACACTAAGGGGGCAGAGATTGAATGTGGGTGTGAAAAGTAGAAGCCCAGCTGGCCCAAAAGCAGTGCGGCCCACCGGGCACTGTCCCGGGTCTCCCTATGGCCAGTCGCCCGGTAAAACGTACCTCTTCTCAGTCCTATGGTGCATGTGCAGGCTCTCGTCCAATCAGAACCCTTTGCCGTATTACATCCTTCGGCAAAGGGCTCCGATTGCCTTCAATGGGGGTAGCGTGCTGCTCCCACTCATCACTCTCCCCATTGAAAACAATTGAAAGGCAATGTGCCGCTGGAATGGGGGAAGGCGAGTTATTATCGGTGCCCCGGGGGGGGGGGGGGGGTCACAGCGGGGCATCCCAATTTGGGATAGAATCCTCTCATGCATTCTGACGGCCCGGGGTTAGTAATTACCGGCACCCTTTTTTAGATTCCAGACCAGTTGCTAGTGGGTTTTGTTCTGCTTTACCAAAACAGTTAAGCCAGACCTTCCCCCAGAATAAATGCCCATATTGTATGTTTCTGCCACCCTGTACATACAGATTGCCCACATTAAAAATAATCCTACCTACACCGAGTGCGTATTCTGAGCCTTTAAACATCCAAGATGGCGGCTCATGGAACATCAGGCTGCCTGCAGACAGGAAGTGTCCTCTAACTATGCTGCTCTGCATTCTGGGATTGCTGGCCTTTTCCTGACCCCAGGTCTGCTCCGCCTGTGCAAAGCACAGCTATAACCCAACTCCCTGCACTTTACCCCGCTCTCCTCAGTGTGTGAGATGCTTCTAAGGAAGTATGGCGGCGCCCGTATCCTAGAGTCCTGAACAGAGTTGGGAAAGAATAATAAGTAAGCGACTAAAAACTTAAAATATATTAATTTTAGATGCTTGGGAATATTTTTTAAAGCAGACCTTCACTCTGAATAAGAGCCTATCTTATATGTTTCCCACACCCTGTACATACAGATGCTCACATTAAAATCACCCTACCTGCATCTACTGCATGTTATGAGCCTTTAAAGTGGACCAACACCCAGGATTTTGACTATCCTGGGTGTTGGTCCACTTAGGTGGGGCACCCCGATCGGGGGTGCCCCGCTGTCTGAAACCCCCCCGATCGCCGCAAAAACTCACCTCTCCCCGCTCCCACGTGACCTCGTCCGGCCAATGACAGCGCTCAGAGCAGCTCTGGTATGCGCGTCCAAAGCTGCTTGGACGCGCATACCAGAGCGCTGTCATTGGCTGCGTCTCTCGCTTCCCTCTAACAGGGAGCGCGCCTGCCATTCACAAAACGGCCGGCGCGGGAGCGCGCCCTGCTAGAGGGAAGCGAGAGACGCGGCCGCGTCTCGCGCATGCGCCGTTGGATCGCCGGTAAGGTGAGGATTGTGGGCCTCCTGGGGGGTTCCTCCCCGCGGGACATCCCGATTTCGGATGCCCCGCGGGGAGGGATCTGATCGGTCCGGGAATCTTATAGATTTCCGGGCCGATCCCCCCTGGGTGTTGGTCCACTTTAAACATCCAAGATGGCAACTCATGGAGTCTCAGGCTGTCTACAAACAGGAAGTGACTTCTGACTATGTCGCTTTGCATTCTGGGATTGCTGTCCTTTCTCTGACCCCAGCTCTGCTCTGTCTGTGCAAAACACAGCTATAACCCCACCCTCTGCACTTTATCCCGCTCTCCTCTCCTCAGTATGAGTTGCAGCCCAGTGGGGGAAAGAATAATAAGCAATTCACTAAAAACTTAAAATATATTAACTTTAGAGGCGGGAGAATAGTTTTTAAGGATTTGGGCTTTTCATTAAACCGGACCTTCACCATGATTTAATGAAAAGCCCAAACTCTTAAAAAACGGTTCCCCAGCATCTAAAATTAATATATTTTACGTTTTTAGTCACTAACTTATTATTCTTTCCCCCAATGGGCTGCAACTCTGTTCAGGAATTTAGGATACGGGCGCCGCCATCTTGACTTGGAAGCATCACACTTACTGAGGAGAGGAGAGTGGGATAAGGTACAGGGGGGCGGGTTATAGCTGTGCTTTGCTCAGACAGAGCAGAGCTGGGGTCAGGTAAAGGTCAGCAGTCCCAGAATGCAGAGCAGCACAGTCACTTCCTGTTTGCAGGCTGCCTGATAAGATGGCGGCTTCCATAAGCCGCCATCTTGGATGTTTAAAGGCTCATAACATGCAGTAGATGCAGGTAGGATGTTTTTTAATGTGGACAATCTGTATGTACAGGGTGTGGGAAACATATAAGATAGACTCTTATTCAGAGTGAAGGTCCGGTTTAAATCATGCTGAAGGTCCGGTTTAAAGGCCTTGGAATATAAGATTCCAGGGCCACCCTATTCCCTCCCCCAGGGCACCCGGAATCAGGCACCTGTATAGGATGGCGGCACAGAGGTTGATCTCAGAGGTGGGTATGGGATCCGTGGAGCGTAGATTTCGGTTTGGCCGCCTGTAATCATGAGAAATTTCCCCGAGATGATTAACTGCCGCGCAGCCGCTCACAAAATATCAATAGCGAGAAAGCAGAACGCGTGCTGGAGAACTCAATGGCTCCAGAAACTCCATCTCATTAAAATGATGAAGGCGTGCAGCCAGAAAGAACGCAATTAGAAGGGTTTTGATTGGTTGAGTCGATTGCCCGGACATGCCGGTGACTTTCATAGCGCGGAGGCTTAACGGGCTGATTCACCGCTTCCATTTCATTACTCCAAATTTCAATTCCCCCCCCCCCCCCCCCGCCCAAACGCCGAGCCCGAGCGGTTAAATGAGCTCTATCGCGAAATTGAGTAATATTAAAAACCCATATAAACACGTTGACTAATGAGAGGAGGGGTCACATACACCTGAACTGAATAAAACTCCCACCAAGCTTGTTGTTTCCTTCTGCTGGTAGGAATAAAATCCAGGGTTGACAGGTTTAGTCTATCAGGGGTGACAGAGCCTGTCACCCCGGATATCCTTTGTATTCCATTAAAATAAAAAAAATAAAAAAACAAGCCTGTCTGGAAATTTCTTGACGCTGGGTGTATAAGTGACCCCTCCTCCCGCCATCCAGCATATTTACCGTATATACTCGAGTATAGGTCGACCCGAATATAAGCCGAGGCACCTAATTTTACCACAAAAAACTGGAAAAGTTATTGACTCGAGTATAAGCCTAGGGTGGGAAATGCAGCAGCTACCGGTAAACAGGGGAACATGGACTCAAAAGAGGGACAGTCCCTCCAAATCAGGAAAACTTGGGAGGTATGCAATAACAGTACACAGAGCTGTGGCAGCGCTATCACTAAAGAAGCTTTACCTGCTGCCATTTTAACATAAAAATCCCGCCCTCGCCTGTAGGGGCAGAGGAGCACACAGCCAGCATTGGTGTGCATCCTTCTCCCCTTTCCTGTCTCCCATTCGTTGCGTCCCTGGGCGTTCCCAGGTTGGGGACAAAAAGCGCAGACGCGCAGCCAAGCAGCTTCCAGGGAACGCTGCTCACCACCCGGGTAATGCTAAGAGCAGACTTGCTCTTAGTGGACGACTGCCCCGCCCCCTGCTCGCAGATTGACAGCGGCGATGTCGGCTGCCTTCACTCCTGCACGCCAGCTGTAAGTTTTCTCATCCCTCCCCCCGCACGCCAGGAAGTCTCTTTGCGCCCGCAGGCACCGGGAACTATTAATTCAGAAGACACCAGCACACACACACCTACCTGATGAGGGGGACACAAGAGGACCACATGCCCCGCACTGCTCCAGCATCTTCACTGCCGACGGCGACCGGGGCTGCGCGGGGGGGGGGGGCAGGCGTGGGTGTGCGGCCGCGCGCGCACACCTTAGCTCCTCCTACCTTTTCTCCTCCATTTCACTGACTCGAGTATAAGCCGAGGCGGCTTTTTCAGCCCAAAAAGTGGGCTGAAAAACTCGGCTTATACTCGAGTATAAACGGTATATGGATTTTTATCATTGGGCCATTTTTTCGTGGTAGTGCTCCTTTAACTATTCACCAGAAAGCACAAGTGGCGCAAAATATTTACCCAACCAATCACACGGAGAGACAAAGAATACGAGCAACGGCGCGCTGCTGCAAAGCTTTACTGAGTGCACCAAACATTTTCCTGATTTTCTCCAGCACCTTAAAGCAGAACAAAACCCATTGTGGCAGACTGTTTGTATTGGGGCCCCACAGTAGCCCCCTAAAAAAAACCTATATAAAAAAGGTGCTACACACACACACACACTTTACTAAAATCACTGACATTTTTATTGAGTAAATAGTTCCTCTGATAACAACAAATATACAGAAACACTACACAAGATAAAAACAAAAACACAATACATAGAAATCTATGTTTCTATGTTTCAACAATACTGCCCGGTTTAGCTCAGCTTTAAAGCTATTCGACTCCCACAGCAAATCAAACAAAATAGTAAGTAAACCCCTCTCCTCTCTCAAGTCTATCCTTAGTAAAGTGTATAATCCCCATCAGCCTATCAATGGCGGACGTGCAGCTAAAACATACCATGCAAATAGTACAAAATCACAAAAGTGCCAGTGCAAACATTTTTGGGGGTAAGAAGTATATATACATCTCAAAAACATACAGTATTAAGAAAATGTGTCTGATTAATAGTGATTCAATTGAATATGGTTCTAAATAAAGTGTATATTAAACAACTTTTCAGAATAACCTGAAAGATTTGTGCATTGAAGGAGATATCTCCAACTCTCCTACAACAGCAACTATGTGTATTAGGGAACCCGAATCCAAGTGCATACACTATAATAGAAAATATCTAGACACCAAAGAGTGTGTGTACAAATACATCACCATATCATAAGGTCGAAAGCAAGGAGCATCCACCAGGCTAGTGCCTGTGACTGGCACCAACACATTGTGGCCAACCCTGGAGTCTGATAGAATCCAGGGCCAGCCACCGGCCTTCCACCCCCATTGTATTAAAGAGGAACATCGGAGACCCTGGAGTCTTTTAGAGTTCCACTCCCAATTGGAGATGCCCCGCTGTGTGAAACCCCCCCCCCCTCAATGGCCAGTTTCACTCACCTTCTCCCAGAGTCCTGGCCACATCCCTGTTCACCGTTAGCCGTGCACGTGCTCACGTCCGGTCTTTCTGAATGACCAGTGCGGGCACGCCATGGCTAGAAGATGAGCGGGAGATGCGGCTGGTGGTGCGCTCTGCCCTCTCTGCCACCACTCGGCAGCTTAGCCGCCAGCAGAGCCGAGTGAAAGCGAGTGCGCCGATTGGCTGAATGCCCCACTCAGTGCACCATGGGAGCGAAAGGAAGGTGAGTGTATGGGGCAACATAGGGGGCGGGGATACACACAGCGGGGCATTCCACCAAATGGAGGAACAACACACGGGAAAGTGAAATTCCTATGTGTTGTTCCTGTTTAAGAAAAGGACCAAAACCCACCCTGCAGTCTATGAGACTCCAGGGCAGGCATACTTGCTCCCCCCGGAGCACTCTGAACGGGGGTGCCCCGCTGTGTGAAAACCCCCAGGTCACCCGAAAACTCACCTTTGTTCCCGGCACATTCATGAGCAGCGCCCGCATCCCCGCTATCCCTTTAGCAGGGTGGGTGCCCGCTCCAGGCGTTTGTGAGTGGCCGTCGCGGGAACGCTCCCTGTTAGAGGGTAGCGGAGGATGCGTCCACTAGCGCGCTCGGATCCGCTCGTATTAGACAAGCTCCTGAACGAAGGGACACGAGCAGATCGGGGCGCGCTGACTGGAGCAAGCAGCCGTGCATGCGTTGTAGGACCAGGAAGAGGTGAGTTTGTTCGGGCGACCTGGGGGGTTTCAAAGAGTGGGCGAACACCCATCAGGGTGCCCTGGGGGCAAGGAACAAAACCCAGGATAGTCAAAATCCTGGCGTTTGGTCCACTTTAACCCCTCCACCATAAACTCACCTTTCAGCTCCCACAACGATGTAAACAATGTCGGCCACATCCCCAGCATCTATGGGCTGAGGCACGCTCCTGCGTCCAGCCATTCCGATAGGTTGGGGGAGGGAAGGTGCGCACATCTAAAGTGAACTGGGGATGTGGACGTTCTCGCCCCCCCAATAGCCAGGGCTCTGTGTGTAAACAAAACCATATTGGCGATCATAAATATGCATGGCATATGGCGCTGATTGGGTGAGCAGTTAAGTAAGATTCACTGGGGATTCGGGGGGGGAGGGGGATTGGGGTTCACACAGCTGGGCATCTCAAATTGGGATGGCCCTGGGGATAGGAACAAAACCCGGGAGAGTCCAAAAATCACACAGCGTAGCATCCCCTATCGGGGTGTCCCCGGGGAAAGGACCAAATTTTAAAGTGGACCCAACCCCAGGATTTTGACTATTCTGGGTTTTGGACCTTTCCCCCTGGACAGCACAATTGGGGGTGCCCCGCTGCATGAAACCCCCAGATCACCGGAGTTAACTCACCTCTTCCCAGTCCTACGGCGCATTTGTGCGGCCGCTCGTCCAATCAGCACGCTCGTGTCACGTCGTCTAAGGCTAGCGGCTCCGAGAATGCTGGCGGCCGCATCCCCTGCTTCCCTCTCACAGGGAGCGTGCCCGTGCCGGCCATTCACAAATGCATGCGCCGTTGGACTGGGAAGCAACGTAAGTGTATGGGGCGACCTGGGGGGTTTCACTCAGTGGGGACAAATGCATGCGCCGTTGGACTGGGAAGCAACGTAAGTGTATGGGGCGACCTGGGGGGTTTCACTCAGTGGGGCATCCCAATTTTGGATGCCCCAGGGGGAGCAAATAAATTGGTGTGGGTTTTGGTCCACTTTAGAGGACTATCACAAAATATTAAAATTCCATATAAACATGCTGGACAGTGAGGGCAGAGAAACAATCCACCAAGCTTCTGGATTTCTGGGGTGACAGAATTTGGAGAGTACAATTGTTCTTCCACAAAGCCACGTTTCTTTGAACCCACGCCCACCCCAGCTCGCTTCCCTATACTTACCTCGTTGGCAATCATACAGGGCATGAGCAGGTTCTCTCTCAATTTGTTTTCCTAGCTGACCATATTAAAGCAGACCACAACCCACTAAAATGCCCCCCCCCCACCACCAGAGTACCTCGGACCATGCTGCAGGCTCAGCAGTTGCTCAGTTTTGGAATGCAAAGAAAGCCTTTTTTGGTGCTTTGGCCACACACAGCTGCGATTGGCTGATCTCAAATCTGCTGGCTGACACGATATCAGTGATTGCAGGCTTTTCTTTTTAAATTGCAGTGGACAATCATCCCAAGCAGGGGGGGGGGGGAATGCAGGGGCCCTGAGGGATAGTATAAAAAAAAGTCTGAAGGTCGGACCTATGCCGTGAAAATAAAAAAATCCACCACCCATCCCTCCCGATAACCATAGAGAAAGAAAATTATACTCACCTGGTCTGCACTGGCAGCATGGCCCTACATGGCCTCCAGTGACATCTTTGTCACCAAATCACTAAAGAAGCCTGACGACTGCAGTGATTGGGTGATAAAAGGTCACTCAAGATCCTAGCAGCATCAGGACCACTGCCACTGGAAATACAAGACGGATTAAAGGACTCCTAGTGCGGACCAGGTGATTTTGTAATGGTAATTATATGGGGGGGGGGGGTTATGTTTTCTTGTGTTTTTTGTCAGTATAGATCAGCTTTAAAGTGGGCCAAAACTCAGGATGCTGCATCCTCTATTGCAGTGATTCTCAACCCTTTTGCTCCAAGTACCCCCTAGCAACTTGATCTGAACAAGGACCCCGAAAGGGGGTGATTAAGAATAGTAACAAAATAAGTAAACCACAGGCCTCATATCATCACTTTTCCATCAAGAAGGGATTAATGTTTAACTTGTAAAATACCAGACCAGTCAGACACCCCCTGTTGGTGCTCTATGGCACCGTTTCTCAACCTGCAGTACACATCCCGCAAGGGGTACGCGCCACAGCTTGAAGGAGTACACAGAGATGTTCAAGGGTGCACCAGCATGGTGGGTCTGAAGGGTTTGGTATAGAATTTTAACAGCAATACATTATTCCTTTTTACAAGTGTTACAAGGCCTGTGACCAACTTATTTTGGTAACATCTGTAAGTTATAATCTCCTTGGGAGTACTTGGTTAGAGTTTCTGGTTGCTAGGGAGTACTTGGTTAGAGTTTCTTGTTGCTAGGGAGTACTTGGTTAGAGTTTCTTGTTGCTAGGGAGTACTTGGTTAGAGATTCTGGTTGCTAGGGAGTACTTGGTTAGAGATTCTGGTTGCTAGGGAGTACTTGGTTAGAGTTTCTGGTTGCTAGGGAGTACTTGGTTAGAGTTTCTGGTTGCTAGGAGGCACTTGGTTAGAGTTTATTGCTGCTAGGAGGTACTTGGTTAAGAGTTACGTGTGGCTAGGGGGTACTTGGTTGGGCTTTCGTGTGGCTAGGGGGTACTTGGTTAGGCTTTCGTGTGGCTAGGGGGTACTTGGTTAGGCTTTCGTGTGGCTAGGGGGTACTTGGTTAGGCTTTCGTGTGGCTAGGGGGTACTTGGGTAGGCTTCCGTGTTGCTAGGGGGTACTTGGGTAGGCTTCCGTGTTGCTAGGGGGTACTTGGGTAGGCTTTCGTGTTGCTAGGGGGTACTTGGGTAGGCTTTCGTGTTGCTAGGGGGTACTTGGGTAGGCTTTCGTGTTGCTAGGGGGTTCTTGGTTAGGCTTTCGTGTTGCTAGGGGGTACTTGGTTAGGCTTTCGTGTTGCTAGGGGGTACTTGGCGTAAAACAGTTGAGAACCACTGCTCTATGGGATCGATTCAGAGGCAGGTGAGAATTCTCACTCCTTTTTTAGGAGAGAAAACTGCCATTGTCTACCTTGGGGCTGATTTGGAGCCAGGTGAAAATGTACACCCAGTAGACAATGAAAGTCAACGGCAGTTTTCTCTCCTTAAAAATGAGTGAGAATTCTCACCAGGCTCCGAAATGACCCTTTTGTGCAGAACTCCCTAATTTGCCCAGTAACTCACCTCAAGCCCTCTCCTACGTGCCGACATATGTACCCAAACGAGTGGATGAGGGGCCCATCTCACCTCCTTCTCAGTGGGGTGAGAATGCTGTGCTCCATTCACTGCAGTGGGGGGGTGTTGGGCACAGCCTTGGCACACTCCCCCTGTACAAGGCAGTGAAAGCACCTGAATGCTAAAGGGCCCGATCTCAGGACTGGGTGAGTATTAGAGACCCAGACCTCATTTAAACAGCTGTGAGGAACAACAGGTGAGTATTTTCTTCATTGCCTGGCCAATTACTATTTGAAATAAGCCACACCCCCAGCTAAAACCACGCCCTTGTGTCACTTCCTGTCTCACCTTCAAATCAAACCTTTCCACTGATCTGTGTCCCCCCTTCCCCAGCCACCAGTGCCCCCATATTGCTCTCATTGAAGGTCCTCTTAGTTTGCCAAGCACACACTCAACTATCCTAACAGGGCACGCTGGGACATGTAGTGCCACGCCCAGCTAGACAAACTTGACGGGAAGGAGGGGAGGCCATTACCTGCTATCTGCGACACAAAGGCATCGGTGACCAGAGACATGACTGCCCCGGGACTCCCGCGCTCCACATGCAAGGTTAAGGTCGCAAAAGCAGGAAGTCGATTACCAGTGACAGTGCTGACCGAGAACTACTTCCGCCGGTAGCCATGGTGATCGCAACGCAGAGCTGCGGGCTGTGCTTCTTATCGATAAAGTTTGTTGAAAAGGTAGGGGGGAAAATCATTGGTTTTAATATGTGGTTGAGTCACGTGACACTGTACCTCAGATAGTACGTGAGTGTAGGCGCCATTTTTATTGTGGCAAAATTGCATACTGTGTACTAAGCGAAACATTATGTTGTTACGTTTATTTAAACTATAAATCCGGTGTTAGAAATAGAACAGATAAACTTATTCTGACTCCAGCATGTCATGCAGCATAAGTGTAATTAAAGCAGAACAAAACAGGATTTTCACTTTCCCAGGTCTTGTTCCATTTACCCAGAGGCATCCTGATTGGGGATACCCCACTGTGTGAAACTCCCCTCGTCCTCATTCCAATTCCTCCCTTTCAATGTTGCATGCGACAAACTGCTCTCATTGACTTTAAAGTGAACCAACACCTTGGATTTTGACTATCCTGTGTCTTGGTCCACTTCCCCGGGGCACCCTGATGGGGGGGTGCCACGCTATGTGAAATCCCCACGATCGCTCGTAAAAACTCACCTCATACCGCTCCTACGGCGCATGCGCGGCCAATCGTACAATCAGCGCACTCGGAGCCGCTGAGCTATGCGCGTCCAAGCGACGTACAACCACAGCGGCTCCGAGCACGCTGGCGGCCGCATCTCACACTTCCCTCTAACAGGGATCGCGCCCGCGCCGGCCATTCACAAATGGCCACTAAAGAGAAGCGCGATATGCGGCCCGCGCATGCGCCGTTGGATCGGGATCAAGGTAAGGTTTCTGGGCATCCTGGGGGGTTTCACACAGCGGGGCATCCCGATTTTGGATGATCCAGGAGGGTGTTGGTCCACTTTAATGGGGAGCGCGCGCTACAGCCCTGAGTGCCCAAAACCAGACTGGAGAGACATTTAAATGGGGCCCCGTCACGCCTCATACAATGACCTACTTATAACTTCAACTATCATTAAACATCTGTGAAAATTATTATTATCTTTTGACCAGTATGTTATTTTTATTAATTTAAGTTCTCATACAGGGAGGGGCAGGATGTGTATGCTCACAAACAGGCTGATTCATTACTAGCGTCAGGTGCCGGCAGATGAGCGTCTGTAGCGAGGCATTGAGAGCGACCGCTAGTATACGCTGTGATTGGCCATGGTTCCCAGTTACCGAGCACCTCAGTCGCTGGCCAGCATTGATGAATTTGATGTGTGAGTCGCTATAACACCAGTACAGCACTATATGGGAGCGAACGGTAGCGACTGGTCAGTGTGAGCAACTGAAATCATATTCATAGAAAAAAACAGCCTCACACAGCGCCGGCGCTCAACATTGTGTCGCTGTAGCCCAGAGTGCCAGAAGCTGTGTGATTAAAGTCCGTTTTTGAACACCTATCCACTAGTAACAAAGCGAAAACATATGGAATGACATTGTTATTACATTGTGACATTAACACTTTAATACCAGACCTGTAATGACAATTCTGCATAAAAATATAAAAAATCAAAAATGACTTTTAATAGGCCAGGAGAGGTCACACAATGATTTGATAAAAAAAAAAAAAATTAAATGAAAACCCTGTTTGAAGTGGACCAACACCCACGGGTGATCACCTCCCTCCCCGCGGGACATCCGAGATCGGGATGTCCCGCGGGGTGAAACCCCCCCAAACACCCCAAATCCACCTACCTTGTCTTCCCTCGCGCCCCTCTAGACGTGCGCGCGCCGGCCGTCCGTGACGCGCACGTCAAGAGGGACGCGCGGGAGGCGGCGGCGGAGGAGCCGCTTGTCCGCGGCTTGTCCGTCGGCGCGGGGAGAGGTGAGTTTTTCGGGGGGTTCGGGGGGGTTTCACACAGCGGGGCACCCCGATCGGGGGTGCCCCACCGAAGTGGACCAAGACCCAGGATAGTCAAAATCCTGGGTGTTGGTCCACTTTAAAGAGAGAAGTAACGTCCATTGAAATGTATGGGAGAGCGACAGGTAGTGACAGGTAATACCAGACGCTCTGGAAGGTAGAGCGCCGGCGCTATACGCTGAGCCACCTGTGATGATGAATCGGACGCTACATAGCGCTGTTGCAGTCGCTCATCAGAATCGGCTTCATAAATGTGGTATTACGTACAGCGCCCGGCGTTCACCAGACGCTGCCTGCCGCTACGAGGCATTACTGGGCGCTATCCCTTGATGAATAAACCCCATAGTTTTCAGGTGCAGTGCTTTACCTTAAAGCGGATAGAAACCCATCCACCTCTCATTCTTAGGGGCCCCCCTGCCTGAGCAGCCGGGCACTGCTGTTGGCTCTCTCAAACGTGGCGCTGTGATGAGGTGCAGCACACACCCCCGGCACACTGTTCAGGCGTGCATGCACCCAGCCGCACAGAGAGGCTGGGCACGAGAGTGCTCATGACCGCAGGGAAGCAGGGGATACGATGCTGTTGCAGATCGCGCCACAGGGCCTGTCCGGATCAGGTGAGATCACCGTCACCCAAGGGGTTTCCCACAGCAGGGCATCCAGTATAGGATGCCCTGTTGGTAGGCTAGTGCTGGACCTAGAAACTTTTAGATTTCAAGATCCAGCCGCCGGGGTTTTCATCCACTTTAAAGCGAAACTTCAGTTAAACTATGGCGCTGCCAAAAAAAAAAACCTTCCCTTGTCTAGGGGCCGGCACCACCCTCCTGGTCTCCCACAGCCGCTGCAAGAAAAGACACAAAGCCGCATCCCCGGGGTCCACACACTCCCAGCACCAATTCACTTGAATAGGCAGACAGGAGCGCGCACGGGGCCGCGGGGATGCGATTTCTCTTTATTGTAACCCACGGCGCGGGGGGGGGGGGGTCATAGTTGACTGAAGTTCTGCTTTAAAGAGGACCATGTTTATTTTAGACGAATGCTGATCCTTGCACATATATCCCCTGCAAGCCGCATTATGCTTACCTCCCAGCTGTCCCTCTTTTGAGTCCTTGCCCTGGTGCCCCTCATTGTTCTCATTTGTCCCTCTTTGAGGTGTAACATACAGATCTGCCTCAATAAATGATTCATTTGCCTATTCAAAGTGTTTCTATTGTTGTAACTGTTACATCATATCTCCTACCCATCCCTCAATGAGGGGGTGCAGCCTAATTTAAAAATTGTCCCTCTTTCCCACCCTTGAAAAGCTGTAAGGTATGCCGGTATGCTTTCCTGCTCCTAACCCCCCCCCCAAAAAAAAATAGGGACCTGCGATTGGCTACAGGTGGTCCAGAGTCTTTTTCTGGGATCCGTCCGACAAAGAAAACCTGCCGCGCCCTCCGTTATGCTGGGCTCTGTGTTTAAACATGGCTGTATGCTATGCATTAGTATGTTAGTATGCACGGCATATGGCGTTGATTGGACTCGAGCACACATGCGCCATAAGACCAGGGAAGGGTGAGTTTTTTGGGGGTTTCACACAGCTGGATGCCCCGGGCAAGGACCAAAACCAGGGACATTGAAAATCTGAATTGGGATACCTACTGACTGTAAAAAGCAAAGAAATCATCTGGGTCTCTATTCCAGCACTGATTCTGCCACCCATGTGACCACCTGTGCCAGGGGCATACATAGTCCTGATGGGGCCCCATAGCAGGGTCCCCATCAACACGGGCCCCCATCATCAGCACACACACTGGTGGGGTCCGCAATCTACTACACTACAGCATCGAGGGAGAGACACGGGAGCCAATCGCCATGCGTACAGTGTTGGCAGCAATGGCTGGGTAAGAGCAGGTACTGTACATACTACGGAGCTGGTGGAGGCAGCATGCGCTGGGCCCTCTTGTTCCACTGGCCCAGGGACACTGCTCCTATGCAAGGCTGTATTTCCCATTAGGCAACCCTAGGCACGTGCCTAGGGTGGCAACCTGTAAGGGGGGGGGGTGCTGCTCTTACTACTGTAGTAAAGAAAATAAATAAAAACTCCCAAAGCCAGAAAATGAATGCCTCCTAACAAGCAC
Source organism: Gastrophryne carolinensis (assembly GCA_027917425.1). Taxonomy (NCBI): domain Eukaryota; kingdom Metazoa; phylum Chordata; class Amphibia; order Anura; family Microhylidae; genus Gastrophryne; species Gastrophryne carolinensis. The sequence goes on along the minus strand of CM051240.1, from coordinate 234,249,099 downwards.
CCCCAGGCCACAGAAGGACGCAGAGTGTATTTGTGTGAAGGGGGGACTGGTGCAGTCATGTGACTCCTGTATGTCAGAATGTCGTTAAAGATGGAACATGCTTGCCTGCTTCTCTGCATTTCCCCCTTTGTGCCCTCTCACTCCTCCATACACATACTCTGCATCTAGCCGACTGCACCCTTTGCCCCTCCCAACCTCCCTCCAAAAGGGGACGCAAGCACTTAAAGTGGACCAACACCCACCCCTGATCGGCCGATCAGCTCCCTCCCCGCGGGGCATCCGAAATCGGGATGCCCCGCTGTGTGAAACCCCCCAGAAAGCCCCTAAAATCTTACCTTATCGGCGACGGATAAGCCGCCGCCGCCGCCTCCCGCGCGTCCCTCTAGCAGGACGCGCACCTGCATTCACAGACGGGCGCGCACCCTGTAAGAGGGACGGTCGGGAGGCTGCGGCAGCTTATCCGGCGCTTGTCCGTCGCCGATAAGGTAAGATTTTATGGACTTTCTGGGGGGTTTCACACAGCGGGGTGCCCTGCGGAAGTGGACCAACACTCAGGATAGTGAAAATCCTGGGTGTTGGTCCACTTTAAAGTGCCTAGGGCACCATGAACACCAAATACAGCCCTGCTCCTATAATATGTACACACCTGACCTGTGACCAATAAGGATCGCTGGGTGGGCTTGTGCGGTCCCATACACGGCATGTGCCCACTCACCAGCCTTAGGTAGGGCCAGTATTTTGGCCAGTTTTCAGGCTTCCTGTAGGGTTTAGACAGATGGGCATCCCGAATCTGGATGCATCAGAGGTGAGACGTAGGCAGCCCTATGGGCTTTTGACTTTAGGTACGCTTTAGGAATTGAATGATGAGCAGTGGTCCTTTGAATGCATCATGTTAATGTCGGAGGAAGATTTCCTTTGTATAATGTGCTGTTTGCAATTTTCAGGTTTATTACGCAGTTTTCCTCCATATTGTGACATGCGGGTGCCAAGAAGCCTGTGAGTAGCTGTTTGTCAAGTTTGCTCCAAGTGGATCCGGAAGCCTGTGCGCTATATTCATTTCACCTCGGATGCCTCATGCATTTTTCATGACTAGATGTGAGGTTACGAGGGTGGGGGAGTTGGGGGATAAATATGATTAGCAATGAGAAAGTGCATATAAAAGCAAATATTCCATGCAGGAGTAATATTCAGGGCTCACTGCTCCCGTCTGTCATCATATTATAACTAGTTAGCATGGTGATGCTGTGACTTGTATTACAGAATACTCTCCATTGTTTAAAGCAGACCTATACCATAAATGTCCCTGATTTGGAGAGACTGTCCCGTTTTTGAGTCCCTGTCCCTCGTTGTTCTCATGTAACCTGCAGATCAGCATCAATAAATGATTCATTTGCCTATACAAAGGGTTTCTATAGTTGTAACTGTTACAATGTATCTCCAATCCATCCCTCAATGAGGGGGCGTGGTCTAATATAACAAATGCCCCTCTTTCCCATCCTGAAAAGTTGGGAGGTATGCTATACCCTGCATGGGATGTCTATGTGCAGGCCACTGAGCCAATCAGCGGCACTTGTTCCATTCAGATTTCCTTTGCCGCCCTGAGTTCAGTGCTGCAAAGTTGTTATGAAAGGAGCAAGTGCCACCAGCCAAAAACTCACCCTCACCTACAGCTATGGCCGTACCCACGACGGCCATTTAGAAAAGCCTGTCTGGGGGTGCCCACCTAGCTAGTGGTATGCTGGGCACACGGACATGTGGAAGAGGTAAGTGGATCTGGCTATCTGGGGGGGGGGGGGGGGGGGGTTCACAGGGGGACATCCTGAATTGGGATGCCCCATAAAGAGGTAGACCAACCAACACAAAGTCTTATAAAAGTGGTAATCCTCAAGGCATGGCCCTGAAATCTAAAATGTACTGTGTGAATCCCCCCCCGGGGCGCCGCAACACTCACCTGCATCAGGGATACCTTAATGTATACGCCACCATCCCTTGTATCTGTTTGGTGTGTGCGGCTCCAAGGCCCAGCCATTCAGATGCTGCAGGCAATGTGGCAGCTCTCACTCCAATTGCCATAAACAAGAGCTTTTTGGCAAACATTTAAAGTGGACCAAAACCCATTTAGATCGGCCCTGGAATCTATAAGATTCCAGAGCCGCTTGATTACCTCCCCCCGAGGCATCAAAATTGGGATGCCCCGCTGTGTGAAACCCCCCAGGTCGCCCATAAACTCACCTTCTTTCCCCGTCCAATGGTGGGGAAAGCAGCGGCCACATCCCCGCTATCCCTTTAGCAAAGCGCGTGGCCCGGGCACGCTACCCGTTAGAGGGTAGCGGGGGATGCAGCCGTCAGCACGCTTGGATCCGCTCGCCTTGGCCCGGGTGCGCTGATTGGACGAGAGGCCACACATGCGCTGTAGGACCGGGAAGAGGTGAGTTCGTTCCGGCGGCCTGGGGGGTTTCACACAGCGGGGCATCCCCAATCAGGTTGCCCCGGGGCAAGGACCAAAACACAGAATAGTCATAATCCTGAGTTTTGGTCCACTTTCATATGCACAGCAAGTGGTCCTTATTGGACAAGAGCCAGTGCATGCATGACCGGGAAGAAGTGAGTTTTTGTGAGGTGGTTTTTGTTCCACTTTAAAGCTGACCTTCACCTTAAATAAGAGCCTATCTTATAGGTTTCCCTCACCCTGTACATACAGATTGCTCACATTAAAAATCATCCTAGATGGCGGCTGATGGATCTGCAGGTTGCCTGCAAACAGGAAGTGTCCTCTCACTGTGCCGCTCTGCATTCTGGGATTGCTGACCTTTTCCTGACCCCAACTCTGCTCTCTTTGTGCAAAGCACTTTTGACCCCTCTCAACTCCTCAGTATGTGATGCTACTGAGCCAAGATGGCGGCGCCCATATCCTAGAGTGCTGAGGCAGTTGCAGGCCAGTGAGGGAAAGAATAAAAAGTGACTAAAAACATTAAATATATTAATTTTAGACGCTGGGTAATATTTTTTTAAGGGTTTGGGCTTTTCATTAAATGATGCTGAAGGTCCGGTTTAAGCATATAGAACCCCTTCTGCATACTGTCCTCTCCAACAGAAGTCACTGGCTTCGGCTTTAAGGCCTCATCACAAAGTGGTAAGGTTAACAGTGGGGCTGGAGCAGTGACCTCCGGTGGTCCCCAGGCACTGACCCTGGGCCACCATCAAGACAGTACAACGGGGAGGCCGATTCATTAATAGCGCCAGGTAGCGACAGATGAGCGCCAGTAGCGTGATTTTCCCAGCGCCAGCTAGTATTCGCTGTGCTTGGCCGGGGTTTGCTTGTTGACAGCGACTCAGTCGGTGTGCGGTAATGTTGAATACGGGCTTAGGGGTCGCTGATTCACAGGTTCCGCTTGTATGGGTGCGCCTGACAGCGAATGGCCAGAGCGAACGGCTTGCTGCAGATTCATTAAAAAATCACGCTCAAAAATTTCTCGCGCTGTGAATTCCTTGTTTAAACCCCAGAGCGCTGGCGGCGATGTGTGTAAAGTAGTTTTTAACCCCCAAACAACCTTTTTTTTTATATGTAAAAATTATACAAGTTTTTCTAAACATTTTGTAATATGAATACATGAATATCAGACCTGTAATATCAATTCTGCACATTTTTTTTTTTTTTTTTTAACTTAACTTAAAAAAACCCAACATTGCAGAAGTGGTCACAGAATTTTTGACATTAAAAAAAAAAAAAAAAACATTAATAGCAATTAATTATGATTATTTAAAGCGGACCTTCACTCTGAATAAGAGCCTATCTTATATGTTTCCCACACCCTGTACATACAGATTGCCCACATTAAAAATCATCCTACCTGCATTTACTGCATGTTATGAGCCTTTAAACATCCAAGATGGCGGCTTATGGAAGCCGCCATTTTATCAGGCAGCCTGCAAACAGGAAGTGCCTCCTGACTGTGCTGCTCTGCATTCTGGGATTGCTGACCTTTACCTGACCCCAGCTCTGCTCTGTCTGAGCAAAGCACAGCTATAACCCGCCCCCCTGTACTTTATCCCACTCTCCTCTCCTCAGTAAGTGTGATGCTTCTGAGTCAAGATGGCGGCGCCCGTATCCTAAATTCCTGAACAGAGTTGCAGCCCAGTGGGGGAAAGAATAATAAGTTAGTAACTAAAAACTTAAAATATATTTTATTTTAGATGCTGGGGAAAGTTTTTTAAGAGTTTGGGCTTTTCATTAAATCACACTGAAGGTCCGGTTTAAAGATTGCTCCATTGAAATGCATTGGACCACGCCAGGGAGCGCCAGGTCATACCTGTCGCTGTGATGGGATTAGCAGCGGCGCTGTTCGTTGCAGTCGGCTACATGAGGAATCCCGCGCTAGCTGACGCTCTCGCCGGCGCTAGCCTCATTTAGCGTGATTAATGCGTCATTGTGACCGCCGCCGGGCGTACTTGAGTCGGTAGCCGCCGATAGCTGGCGGTACCTGGCGCTCGTCAGACACTACCTGGCGCTAGCCCTTGATAAATAAGGGCCAGAGTTTCTGACTTACCTAACTTTTGTTATTTTATTCTATAAATTTTATTTGTTATTTGATCAATAAATATCATATTTCATATTATTACAATCAGGGTGGGCCCCAAGAATAATTTTCTCAGGTGGGCCCCAAAATGGATTTGAAGCCATGGAGATGAGGTTCGGGTTCAAGGAATAGGTGAGTGGATCGGCTAATCCAGGAGGTTTCACACAACGGGAACGCCCAATATGGGACGCCCCATAAAGAGGTAGACCACCTCCCCCAAGAGTCTTATGGACTTGAGGGGGGTGTTGCTCCTCCTTAATACATTTGGGTAAAGTGGACCTACAGTCTTGTAGTGCTAAGGGGAAGCTTGCCACTATAGTGCATGCTTCCTCTCTGTGCCACCCTCCTGGGTCCTGAGTGTGGGTCTCTGGTGGGCCACAAGTGATCCAGTCAGACCCAGGCCTCGAGGGTGGCACAGAGAGGAAGCATGCCCTATAGTGGCAAGCTTCCCCTTAGCGCCACATAAGAATCTTAGGAGGGTTGGTCTACCTATTTAAAGTTGACCAACAGTCAAAAGTGACTTCAACCTGACTAACACAACAAACAGCGCTCATATGCATCCTTCCCAGGGCACATAAAAATTCATTTACCTTTTTCTAACGCCTGCTGGGGTCAATTTTGAAAACAAGATGGCAGCTCATGGACATGCAGGCCACCTGCAAACAGGAATTGCTGCTGGGCTTCCTGTTACTGTGCATTGTCAGTTATGTCAGTTGGGAGAAGAAGCTCCAAATTGTCAGCCACCTTTCTTTTCCAACTGTGCCAGACTGTTGGTCCGGTTTAAGAGGCAACCTATAATGTGATGAGAAAAAAAGAAAAAGGGGTCCGCACTCCTAAAATATAACTTTTATTGCCATCCAGTAAAATAGTCCAAAATTTTGAAAAGCAGCGGTAAAAACATCAAAAGCAATCCTAGTCGTTCTAACGCGTTTCGGGCTAGGCGCCCTTAGTCATAGATAATTGATAAACTAGACAATGCTGTATATATACTTAGTTAATTAGGAATGTCTTACCTCTTCACACGATGCCCCCGCAGGCCACTTCCGGGCTGCTGCCGCTGACGTCACACAGTTAGCCGGGGGCGCACAATGATGACAAATGTGCGCCCGGCTGATAGGTGGAAGAGACGGCGCCAATGGGAGGAAGGAACTAGGAATGTGAGTTCCGGTTGTGTGAAACCTCCTGGATCAGCCGATCCTATTTTACGCCACTAGCCTATAGTTACGCCACTGCTTCACGCTGGTTCCACTGGTGCCGGTGACAGTGCTGAATCCGGGTGAGGTAAGCCATTTTTTTACCACCCCGCCCCTTTTGCTTTAGCACCAGGGGAGGAAGACAAGGTTTCAAGAGGAAGTCCAGTCAAGACCAGTCTCCCTTTTTAATATGCAGTAGTGGGGAGCTCGGAAGAGGGATAATGTGCACAGCCACCGGCAGGGCCGGCGTTCCCACATGGCAAACTCGGTCTGCTGCTGAGGGCCCCCACCCCCAGGGGCCCCCCACTGGCAATCTGTAGGGTAAAAAAAAAAAAAACTTTTACTTACCTGCAGACGCGATGCCTTGTATTTCGCCCTTTTCTCACCACGGAAGAGCCCAGGGGGGGGGGCGATCAGAGGCCCCACCAGTGAAGAGGACACCCAGTGGGGCCTCCGATCGCCCCCCTCCCCGGGCTCTTCTGTGGTGAGGAGAGGGCGAGATACCTCCTCTCCAGCGCTTCCGCAATCGCCCAGCCACTAGCCCCGCCTTTTGTGGGTGGGGCAGATTCTATTCTATTCTATGACGTCATCTCGCACCTGCCCCAAGAGGCACAGTAGCACCGGGCGAAACCAAAGCTGGCCCCTGCGCCCTGTTCTACAAGCCCCCATAGCTGGTCCTGGGCTGGTTATGCTGGGTAGGGGGGACCCACCCCATGTCATTTTTTTCTGAAATTTTTTAACCCTTAAAATTCAAAAAAAATGCCCCCCCCCAAGGAGGGGGACTCTCTAATTACCTTTTAATTTGTCAGCCAGAAGGTATAAAAGGCTTCCAGCAGCAGCAGGGGAGCAGAAGCCAAAGTGATTGGCGAACAGAGTGCAAGATGGATGGGAGGTAAGTATTAAAGTGGACCAAAACCCAGGATTTTGACTATCCTGGGTTTTGGTCCACTCCCCCGAGGCACCCCGATCGGGTGCCCCGCTATGTGAAACCCCCCAGATCTCCTGCACCAATCACCTCACCGCGGTCCTACGGCGCATGCGTGGCCGCTCGTCCAATCAACACGCTCGGAGTCGCTGAGCTATGCACGTCTGAGCGACGTCTTAGCTCAGCGGCTCTGAGTACGTTGACAGCCGCATCTTGCGCTTCCCTCCAACAGGATCCAGGAGACCCCTATACCAGTTCACAAGGCTCAGGGGCTTGCAAGTGCGGGTTTGTAGCCTGCAGCACAGAGGCTGGTCCTTGCAACCTGTTCTATGCCATGGAATTTATAGACCCCTGACCCGCAACTCTCCACTGCAAAGGGGCCCACTGAGACCATGCCGTCCGAGGGCCCACATAAACCTGGAGCCGGCCCTGGCCACCGGTGATCCTGAACATACCTCCCAACTGGCCCTCATTTGAAGTCCATGTCCCCCGTGGTGCTCATTTGTCTCTCTTTGTGGTGTAACATGCAGATTTGTTTCAATAAATTATTCATTTGTCTCAAAGTGTTTATATTGTTGTAACTGTTACATCCTACCTTCTGTCCATAATGAGAGGGTGTGGCTTTATTTAAAGATTGTCCCTCTTCCTCATCCTGAAAAGTTGGAAGTTATGCTGATAGGCTGCTTGCAGCCGCGTTAGGCGCGCAACCCAGAAGAGATGAATATCCGGAAGGCCCCGTTCTCTAGTTAGTCAGTGCTGATTCGGGATGCCCCCTGCTGCATAATAAAGAGGGAGTCTGGTCATTTTTGACTGGCCTTCCTCTTTAAAAAAAGGCCTGAACATCCACTTTACTGGCAATGTGTTAAACTTGAGCGGTACTTCTCAGCCCTGAGAAATGCCATTGTACAGTATTTGTCCCCATTGATTAGCACATTGTAGAATGTGTGTACGCGCATTATTTTCCATTTGACTTCTTCTCTCCTGGCTCCAGGCTAACACGCTCAGCATAAGTAATATCCCATCAGTGCTCCCCCATTCATCATTAGCTTACCTTATTGGAGATTGTATTTTACTGATTTACTGATAGGGATCTACAGTAACACAATTCACCACCATAGGCTCGATTCATGGTCGTGTGCCTGGGCATTTGCACATTTTTTTTTAGCGGCAAGTCGTGCTCAGGCTTCCTCCTGATTCATGATGGTCTAAATTTGAAGTGCATTTTTACAGTGAAAATTTGCGCCTGAGCGTGCGCCAGTGCAGAAACTTGCAATGCACCTGTCATTTTCCTCAAACGCAGAAAAGTGGGTGCAAATGTGTAAATTTCAATAGAGATTTTCCTCCAATGAAAAGCTGGAGTAAACTGCCAACATCACTGACTAACTGGCTTATTTCATTCCTAAAACACATGCCAGCAGCATCCGGCATGTTTTTTTAGCAATGAAAGTGTCAGCCATAAGTTTATTTTATTTATTTTTTTTCATGTGGGGGTTTGGGGAGAAAAAAATTAGTTAAGAGTTGTCAAAGTTGACGAATCTCAAAATGTTTAAAGAGGACCAAAACCCACCCTGGAGTCGGGGAGGCCGATTTATTAATAGCGACAGGTAGCGACAGTAGCGGTATTTTCACTGCGCCCGCTAGTATTCGCTGTGCTTGGCCGTTGTTCGGCTGCTGACAGCGACTCAGTCGGTGTGCGGTAATGTGGAATACGGGGTTAGGAGTCGCTGTTTGACTGGTTCCGCGCTGTATGGGAGCGCATGACAGCGGATGGCCATAGCGAACGGCTCCCAGCATATTCATTAACAAATCACGCTCAAAAAATTCTCGCGCTGTGAAATGCATGTTTAAACCCCAGAGCGCTGGCGGCGATGGGTTAAAAGTAGTTTTTTAACCCCCAAACAACCATATTTTTTGAAAAAAAAAAATAAACAAGTTTTTATAAACATTTTGTAATATGAATACATTAATATCAGACCTGTAATATCAATTCTGCACAATTTTTTTTTTTTTTTTTTACCTTAAAAAAAATATCTAACATTGCAGAAGTGGTCACAGAATTTTTGACATTAAAAAAAAAAAAAAAAAAACATTAATATCAATTAATTAAGAATATTTAAAGATTGCTCCATTGAAATGCATTGGAGAGCGACAGGTAGCGAGAGGTCATACCTGTCGCTGTTCAAGGTCGCTCGCTGGCACTGTGGGGTGAGGCTGGAATAATGATGAATGATTCGCTATCTGGCGCTCTGTCAGTCGCTAAGCAGGATCGGCTTGATAAATGTGTGATTGCGGAGGGGAGCCGGCGTTCTCGTGGCGGTGACCGTCATTACCGTTCGCTCACCATTCGCTACCTGGCGCTATCCCTTGTTAAATAAGGGCCTAAGAGACTTCAAGGCAGGCATACTCGCTCCACCCCCGGGCACCCCAATCGGGTGTCCAAAAACTCAACTTCGTTCCCGGTCCAACGGCGCATGCACGAGCAGCGGCTGCATCCCCGCTATCCTTATCCCTTTAGCAGGGCGCGTTCCCCTGCCAACCATATGTGAGTGGCTGGCATGCGCACACTCCCTGTTAAAGGGTAGCAGGGGATGCACATGCCAATAAACGAGCTTCTGGACAAAGGGGCTCCTAGCGCGCTGATTGGATCAGCGGCCGCGCATGCGCCATGGGACTGGGAAGAGGTGAGTTTGTTCAGGCGACCTGAGGGGTTTCACACAGCCGGGCTTTCCTGATTGGGGTGCCCCGGGGGCAAGAACCGAAACCCAGGATAGTCAAAAGTCTGGGTATGGATCCACTGTAAAGATAAAAACACCAAAAAGTTGGCCATTAGGTCCAAAAATAAAAAAAACATTAGTAGCACAATTATTAAGCACTAATACACAAAACAGGGCTAATACACAAAACAGGGCAGGGAGGGCGGGGCAATATAGGGGAGAATATCTGGGACCAAACATTTGGAAAAGCAACCCTGGAGGTGACCTGGAATCAGGATATCCCCAATAAAGCACAACACCTAAAAATAAGGAGAAATAAGCAACTACTGTATACATAAACGACAACTAAATATTTCTCCCCTTTCTTTACTGTTTCTCATTTGCAGTTTTGTCTCTCCAGCTTCTGTGTTTTAGGTCAATCTCTATTCTCCATTTCAGAGTGTATTGCCTGTCACGTGACGTGGAGGCTTATTCATTACTAACGTCAGGTGAGCGTTTGTATAGCGGCGCTTAAAGCGACCGCTAGTAGACGCTCATGTGCCGGTATCGGGCGCTGTAACAGAGCGTCTCATTCGCTCTAGTAACCTGGCCCGCATTGATGAATGTGATGTATGTTGGGCGCTCTAACACCAGTAGAGCGCTGCAGGGAGCGAAAGGTAGCACCAGCTCAGTGCTTCCGACTCTCAGCGACTACACACACACAGCGTCGGCGCTCTAAATCTGGTTGCTATAGCATAGAGCCCCAGACGCTGTGTGATTTAAGTCTGTTTTTGAACACATATCCACCAGTAGCAAAGCGAAAACACATGGAATTACATTGTTGTAACTATGGGGTTTATTCATCAAGGGATAGCGTCAGGTAGCGCCTCGTAGTGGCAGGCAGCGTCTGGTGAACGCTGGGCACTTTACGCAAAATCACATTCATGAAGGCGATTCTGGTGAGCGACTCTAACAGCACCATGTAGCGTACGATTCATCATTACAGGTGGCTAAGCGTATATCACCGGTGCTCTAGCTTCTAGAGCGCCTGGTATTATCTGTCGCTACCTGGCGCTCTCCCATACATTTCAATGGACGTTCCTTTTCTTCTATTTAAACAGGGTTTTTTTGTTTTTAATTTTTTTTTCTCTCAAATCATTGTGTGACCTCTCCTGGCCTAGAAAAAGTCATTTTTTAAAACGTTTTTGATTTTTTTATATTTTTATGTAGAATTGTCATTACAGGTCTGGCACTAAAGTATCAATGTCACAATGTTACAACAATGTCATTCCATGTGTTTTCGCTTTGTTACTGGTGGAAATGTGTTCAAAAACAGACTTTAATCACACAGCGTCTGGCGCTCTATGCTATAGCGCCCAGATCCAGAGCGCCGATGCTCTGTGAGTCTTTGTTGAATATGGTGTGAGCTGCTGAGAGTTGGTCGCAATGAGCTGGCGCTACCTTTCGCTCCCTGCATCGCTGTACTGGTGTTAATGATTAAAAACAATGAATGTAAATACAATTCAAGTACACAGGACGGAGAAAAGATGTAAACTTACAGCAGAAACATACCTGGAACTTACCTGTCCTGGGTTTTGTTTCTTGCCCCTGATTTGGCATGCCCCACTGTGTGCTCCCCTCCAGATCACCCTGTACAAACTCACCTTTCCTTGGCCCTATGTCACATGTGCAGGCTCTTGTCCAATCAGAGCTGTTTGCCTTGCTCCCAGCCCCAGTCTATCTGAATGGCTGGGCGCAGGAGTGCACTTCACCCTAGAGATGCTCAGGATGCTGCCACTCTCCCTCTCTATTTACGGGGAGGCCGATTCATTAATAGCGCCAGGTAGCGACAGATGAGCGACTGTAGCGTGATTTTTTCAGCGCCAGCCAGTATTCGCTGTGCTTGGCCGGCGTTAGCTTGATGACAGCGACTCAGTCGGTGTGCGGTAATGTTGAATACGGGCTGGGGGGTCGCTGTTTCACAGGTCCAGCGTTGTATGTGAGCGCCTGACAACGAATGGCCAGAGCGAACGGCTTGCTTCATATTCATCAACAAATCACGCTCCGAATGTGCTGTCGCTGTCCATTCCTTGTTTAAACCCCAGAGCGCTGGCGGCGATGGGTATTAACTAGTTTTTAACCCCTAAACAACCATATTTTTTGAATGTAACATTATACATGTTTTTAGAATCATTTTGTAATATGAATATATTAATCTCAGACCTGTTAGATCAATTCTGCACATATTTTTTTTAATTTTTTATTTGACTTAAAAATAAATCCTAACATTGCAGAAGTGGTCTCCGATTTTTTGACATTAAAAAAAAAAAAAAAAAAAAAAATAATACCAATTAATTAGGAATAATTATAGATTGCTCCATTGAAATGCATTGGACATCGCCAGGGAGCGACAGCTCATACCTGGCGCTGTGAGGGAATCTGCAGCGGCGCTGTTCGGTCCAGGCGGCTTCATGATGAATGCCGCGCTAGCCGTCGCTCTCGCCGGCGCTAGCCTCATTTTGCTTGATAAATGCGTCATTGTGACCGCCGCCGGGCGTACTTGAGTCGGTAGTCGCCGTTAGCTGCCGCTACCTGGCGCTCGTCAGACACTACCTGGCGCTATCGCTTGATGAATAAGGGCAATAGTCGAAGGAGCCACCGGAAAAGGTGAGTTTTCCTGGGAACCAGGGGGAGGGTAGTTTCACACAAAGGGGCATCGTTTTGGATTGCCCCAGGGGCAGGCTTCCTTGGGTTTTGGACAGCTTTAAGGACATAGTACTGAACCTTTAGTGTTGTAGAGCAAGACTGGGTGTCCCGCACAGTCCCGCACAGACATTATAAGAATTCTGGGGGCTAAACATGGACTGGACTGTCTTGGCTGGTTGTACAATGGGGCTGAGTATAGCGGGAAATTTGGGGAGAGCAGGGATCTGAGAGGGGTGTTAGGAGAGCGCTGTGTGATTTTTATCACAGGGTACAGATGAGGTGCCAACCTAGGCCCTTATTTAACAAGGGATAGCGCCAGGTAGCGAATGGTGAGCGAACGGTAATGACGGTGACCGCCACGAGAACCTAGGCTCCCCTCCGCAATCACACATTTATCAAGCCGATCCTGCTTAGCGACTGACAGAGCGCGAGATAGCGAATCATTCACCATTATTCCAGCCTCACCCCACAGCGCCAGCGAGCGACCTTGAACAGCGACAGGTATGACCTCTCGCTACCTGGCGCTCTCCAATGCATTTCAATGGAGCAATCTTTAAATATTCATAATTAATTGCTATTATTTTTTATTTTTATTTTTTTTATGTCAAAAATTCTGTGACCACTTCTGCAATGTTACATATTTTTTTTAAGCTTAAAAAAAAAAAATTTGTGCAGAATTGATATTACAGGTCTGATATTAATGTATTCATATTACGGGATGTTTTGAAAAACATGTTTTTTTTTTTTTCTAAAAATATGGTTGTTTGGGGGTTAAAAAACTACTTTTAACACATCGCCGCCAGCGCTCTGGGGTTTAAACAAGCATTTCACAGCGCGAGAAATTTTGGAGCGTGATTTGTTAATGAATATGCTGGGAGCCGTTCGCTCTGGCCATTCGCTGTCATGCGCTCCCATACAGCGCGGAACCTGTCAAACAGCGACTCCTAACCCCGTATTCCACATTGCCGCACACCGACTGAGTCGCTGTCAACAGCCGAACAACGGCCAAGCACAGCGAATACTAGCGTGCGCTGTGAAAATAACGCTACTGTCGCTCATCTGTCGCTACCTGGCGCTATTAATGAATCAGCCTGCTAGTTTGCCACAATGCATTGCGGCCCACCAGGAATTCTCCCTGTCCTTCCTAGAGCCAGTCCGTCCCTGGCTAAGCTATTTTTGCGTGCCAGTGGGTTTTGGTCCGCACTGAGGAGCAGCATTAGCTTAGACTGTATCTGCAGCAGGAGTGTATGCTGTGATTTATGAGAGCGAGCTCTATCTATAGATTTAGCAGAACAGGCATCGGATGTCACGGCTTTTCACCTCCCATAATCCATCACATTTAACTTTTCTTGTATCAAGATCAAGGATTTCACTGGAGAGATTAAACCAACAATTCATTCTTTTGCTTCCAGTTTCTGAAACAAATCGCAGTGCGCGTGCCAGGTGTGTTTGTGGTTTAGGCGTGCTTTTTCTGGAAATGCTAAACTAGCATCATTCATAGTCATCGCTCACGTGTCGGGACCTTATTCATTGACAGGCATATTACATACTCACTTAAAGCAGACCAAAACCCAGGGGGGATCGGCCCGGAAATCTATAAGATTCCCGGACCGATCAGATCCCTCCACGCGGGGCATCCGAAATCGGGATGTCCCGCGGGGAGGAACCCCCCAGGAGGCTCACAAACCTTACCTCAGCCCCGTTCCATCGGCGCATGCGCGAGCCGCTTCCCTCTAACAGGGCGCGCACCCGCGCCGGCCGTTTGTGAATGGCCGGTGCAGGCGCGCTCCCTGTTAGAGGGAAGCGCGAGACGCGGCCTCCAGCGCTCAGAGCCAGCTGCGCGAGGCGGCCTTGGACGCGCATACCACAGCGGCTCTGAGCGCTGTGATTGGCTGGCGCGGTCACGTGGGAGCGGGGAGAGGTGAGTTTTTTGGGGCTTTCTGGGGGGTTTCAGACCCCCGATCGGGGTGCCCCACCGAAGTGGATCAAAACCCAGGATAGTCAAAATCCTGGGTGTTGGTCCACTTTAAAGCAGACCAAAACCCAGTCGCAATTGGGAGCAGGAGAGGGTGCATCCGCAGACGAGGAGGAGCGCGCCTCAGTCCAAAGATTCTGGGGAAGTGGCCGCTCTCGCTTGCAATTGTTTACATCGCAGAGGAAGCCTGCGGTAAAAGTAAGCTTTTCGACGACCCGGGGGGGGGGGGGTAGTTCATACATACAGATTTGGGATGCCCCAGGGGAAGGCCAGCGCCCAGCCCTGGAATCTTTCCAATTCTAGGGCTGATCAGCTTGGGGTTTTTTTGCCATTTTAAAGGAACTGTAAACTCAACGGCAATATTAAAGCAGACCTTCACCCTAAATAAAAGCCATATCTTAACTTATTATGTTTCCCACACCCTGTACATACAGATTGCTCATATTAAAAATCATCCTACCTGCATTTACTGCATGTTATGAGCCTTTAAACATCCAAGATGGCGGCTCATGGAGCATCAGGCAGCCTTCAAACAGGAAGTGTCCTCTGACTGTGCTGCTCTGCATTCTGGGATTGCTGTCCTTTTCCTGACCCCAGCTCTGCTCTGTCTATACAAAGCACAGCTATAACCCGCCCCCCTGTACCTTATCCCACTCTCCTCTCCTCAGTGTGTGATGCTTCTGAGTCAAGATGGCGGTGCCCGTATCCTAGAGTCCTGAACAGAGTTGCAGCCCAGTGGGGGAAAGAATAATAAGTAAGTGACTAAAATTAATTTTAGATGCTGGGGAATAGTTTTTGAAGGGTTTGGGCTTTTCATTAAATCATGATGAAGGTCCGGTTTGAGGCAGCAAGCAGCTCACCTGATACCTGTCCCATAAGCATAGGGTAGAAGCCGTAGCAGGGCTTCAAGGTTTTCCCTACTTTCAATTCCATTTCTCCAGGACCACCAAAAAAAAAGCCACTGTCCATTGGTGCTCACAGCAAGCCACAGTGGTCCCTCAGCTGTCTTTGACCACAGCAGTGCAAGCTTATGACCCATAATGCAGCGCCATGACACAGGAATTGAAGCTAAGCAAGTGGCTTTGCTTAGAATACATAAGGTGTTCACATATAATCCAAGATTATGAGATGCTTTGCAATGGCTCATTTTACACTGTTCCCAAGGGTGATAAGGTGGGGGGAGTTATGACTGTTGTTGTTAATTTATTATTGTTTATTTATATAGCGCCATCATCTTCCATAGCGCTGTACAAAGTATTTATTACAGACAGGGTAGAAACATACAATACATAGACTATTACAAATGCAGTGTTGGTCTCTCTCTCCTATCGTATCTTGTATTCAGAATATTCATTGTAAACTCTGTAACACCTCTGCCCCTGAGGAGCTTACAGTCTAAAGAATGAGGGGTGGAGACGAGGGAGAAGGACCACAGTCAGTATGGAGCTTTGTGGCCTGTGCCCTTTAGAGAATTGCTTAAAGTGGACCAACACCCAGGATTTTGACTATCCTGGGTTTTGGTCCACTTCGGTGGGGCACCCCAATCGGGTGAAACCCCCCAGAAAGCCCCGAAAACTCACCTCACCCCCGTTCCCATGTGACCACTGCAGCCAATCCCCACCGCCGGACAAGCGAGAGGCAGCGCCGGACAAGCAGAGCGCGTCCGCCGCCGCCTCCCGCGCGTCCCTCTTACAGGGAGCGCACCCGGCCATTCACAAACGGCCGGCGCGGGAGCGCGCCCTGCTAGAGGGAGGCGGCGGACGTGCATGCGCCGCTGGAACGTGGAAAAGGGAGGATTGTGGGCTTCCTGGGCGGTTTCACCCCTCGGGACATCCCGATTTCGGATGCCCCGTGGGGAGGGATCTATAAGATTCCCTGGCCGATCCCCCCTGGGTGTTGGTCCACTTTAAGCCAGATTGTATGCATTTCTGAATAGGTGGGATTTAAGGGCACTTTCGAAAGCTTTGAGGGTTGGGGGGTGGTGCATTGCACATGAGAAGTCTTGGAGGTGAGCATGAGAGGAGGTGACCAGGATGAGGACAGGAGAAGGTCGGCAGCAGAGCAGAGGCTGCATCTAGGTTGAAATTGTTGGATTAGAGATGAGATGTAGGGAGGGGCCTGACTGGAGAGAGCTTTGTAGTGTGTGAATGGACGGGCTTTAAAATCAATTATTTAAAGCGGACCTTCACTCTGAATAAGAGTCTATCTTATATGTTTCCCACACCCTGTACATACAGATTGTCCACATTAAAAATCATCCTACCTGCATCCACTGCATGTTATGAGCCTTTAAACATCCAAGATGGCGGCTTATGGAAGCCGCCATCTTATCAGGCAGCCTGCAAACAGGAAGTGCCTCCTGACTGTGCTGCTCTGCATTCTGGGACTGCTGACCTTTACCTGACCCTAGCTTTGCTCTGTCTGAGCAAAGCACAGCTATAACCCGCCCCCTGTACCTTATCCCACTCTCCTCTCCTCAGTAAGTGTGATGCTTCTGAGTCAAGATGGCGGCGCCCCCGTATCCTAAATTCCTGAACAGAGTTGCAGCCCAGTGGGGGAAAGAATATTAAGTTAGTGACTAAAAACGTAAAATATATTAATTTTAGATGCTGGGGAACCATTTTTTAAGAGTTTGGGCTTTTCATTAAATCACGCTGAAGGTCCGGTTTAAATACCTGCAAATATTCCGCTTTACAGGAGCATCACACAGGTGTGTGTAATTATAGATAAGATTAAGGGGGTTATTCGAGAAAGGATAGCGCCAGGTAGCGCCTCGTAGCGGCAGGCAGCGTCTGGTGAACGCCGTACGCGAAACCACATTTATGAAAGCAAATCTGGTGAGCGACTCTAACAGCGCCATGTAGCGTCACATGTATTATTACAGGCGGCTCAGTGTATAGCGCTGGTGCTCTAGGTTCGGGAGCGCCAGGTATTACCTTTCGCTCTCCCATACATTTCAGTGGCCGTTCATTTGCTTGTGTTTAAACAGCGTGTTTGCCTTTTTTTTTTTTTGCTCCAATCATTGTGTGACGTCTCCTGGCTGCAAACAAACACTTTTAGAAACTTTTTGGACTTTTTATATTTTTATGCAGAATTGTCATTACAGGTCTGGCTCTGGCACTAAAGTGTTATTGTCCCAGTGTTATAACAATTCCATGTGTTTTCGCTTTGTTGCTGGTGGATATGTGTTCAAAAACAAACTTTAATCACACAGTGTCTGGTGCTCTATGCTATAGCGACCAGATTTAGAGCGCCGAAGCTGTGTGTGTCCTTTTTTGATAAGTATGGTGTGAGTCGCTGAGAGTCGGTCGCACTGAGCTGGTGCTCCCTGCAACGCTGTACTGGTGCTAGAACGCCCAACATACATCACATTCATCAATGCCAGCCAGGTTACTACAACGACTGAGGCGCTCTGTTACAGCACTCGATACCCGCTTACAGCGTCTACTAGCGGTCGCTCTATGCGCCGCTATACAGACGCTCAGCTGATGATACCTGGCGTTAGTAATGAATCAGCCTCCAAGATACTCTTCACCCTGGATTCAAGTGCTGATTATCTCAAACCAGTGATCCCATGGCACATGCACCCGCTTCCTTCCTTCATATATGCGTGTGTCGGGGTGTGTGCAGGGGATAGTGATCGTCAGTGTGAGGTAAATAACAGGCGAACTGAAGTTACCCCCCATCTGTTACCACCCAAACACCCATTAACACACACACACACACACACACACACACACACACACTAGTTACCCCTGTGGGGGGGTGCTTGGTGTGGTTACCATTGGCAGACCCATGTGCTGCACTCGAGGTTATAGGGCAACCTCAGGTAAGCTGCTCCCATTGTATGCCCCAAAGGGGGCTCTCATAGATTACAGTTAGGAATGCACCTCAACAGAGGCACCTTGGCGTTTGATGGTGCAGCTTTATTATACCTCTGCAGATATGTGCCACACCGGGTCCTCTGTTTTTACCCCATATTTGGAGACAGATATGGGCTATAGCATTAGGATTGGTTGCGAGTTAACAGGGTTGAGTGCTGTGGCCCTTTAAGACTTGTATATCCTAATCGCCCTGCTTACTAATACTAATACTAATACTTTATTGGTCGCCAAGTATGTACAGAATACAAACAAGGAATACTTTTTGGAAGGGGGGTTCTCCATAGAGCTTGAACATTTGCTCGACGCACAGCTATATACATCAACACACTATATACACAACTATATACATCAACACACATGCTATATACTTAAATGGGGGTATAAACATTAGTTTGTTTTAGCTAGTTATACATATTTACAAAGGATTTTGTTACATTCGATATTCCTCAAAATAACAGGTGATGCGCCGGGGATCGAAAGTTTTCTGGGATTCTTAGAGTTTATTATTTAGTGCTTTAACTGCGAGTGGGAAGAAACTGTTTTTATACCGTGATGTTCTGGACGAGATAGCCCGATACCTTCGTCCAGATGGTAGTAGATTGAAGAAGGGGTGACCTGGGTGTGTGGGGTCACCTACTATTCTTTTTGCCCTAGAGCGGATCCTTTCCTTGAATTGTTCATCTGGGTCAGGTAGAGGACATCCTATGATCCGCTCAGCGGTCCTGGTGATCCTCTTCAGCCTGATCTTATCTTTGGCTGTGATCCCGCAATACCAAGTAGTGAAGGAGGAGCTCAGGAGTGAGCCTACTGCGCCGATGTAGAAGGTCTTCAGGATCCTTTTAGACATTCCGAATTTCGCAAGTTGTCTTGAGGAGCTCAGGAGTGAGCCTACTGCGCCGATGTAGAAGGTCTTCAGGATCCTTTTAGACATTCCGAATTTCGCAAGTTGTCTTAGGAAATACAGTCTCTGTTGAGCCTTCTTTAGGACAACGGTGGCTTGCTTACTCCACTTCAAGTCATTAGTTATCACTGTGCCGAGGAATTTTGCGCTGGTAGCGATATTGACCTCATCCTTACCCATGGTGATGGGACGGTGCACTGGGTGGGACCGCCTGAAGTCGACAATCAGCTCGACCGTTTTCTGGGTGTTCAGGATGAGGTTATTCTCCTCGCACCAGGTTACCAGTTTATTTATTTGTGTACGGTAGGGAGTCTCGTCTGTGTTGTTGATAAGGCCTACTAGAGTTGTGTCGTCTGCAAACTTACGTGCACCTCCCAGGTTAGTTCTAAATGAGGTCTGAGTGGCTACCACCCCTAGTCATTGGTGAGTCTCATTGGCTGCTGCACGTGGCCATGCTGTTTTTATCCAATCATTGGTGGCTCATTGCGGTCCCCAGTCACTTATTTCAGTCCATGATTCCCTGGCACATGCACTGGCTCTCCTCCAATCAGCATCTATCACTGTGCTGGTACTAGCCACTCAGCTAGCCACCCTGATAGACCTGGTGGGGGTTCGTGCAATGGATGGGATGGTGCTGGAGATGCCGTGCTGAGGGGCATACATAGGCTGTGGGATCAAATCT
The DNA here is from genome assembly GCA_027917425.1 of Gastrophryne carolinensis. Lineage (NCBI taxonomy): Eukaryota > Metazoa > Chordata > Amphibia > Anura > Microhylidae > Gastrophryne > Gastrophryne carolinensis. The sequence goes on along the minus strand of CM051240.1, from coordinate 234,229,563 downwards.
TGACATACCTCCCAAGTGTCCCTGATTTGGAGGGATTGTCTCTCTTTAGAGTCCTTGTCCCCCTGTCCCTTGTTGTTCTCATTTGTCCCTCTTTGAGGTGTAACATGCAGATCTGCAGCAATAAATGATTCATTTGCCTATTTAGAGGCTGATTCACTACTAGCGCCAGGTATTGGCAGATGTCTGTATAGCGGCGCTTAGAGCGACCACTAGTAGACGCTGTAAGCGGATATCGGGCGCTGTAACCTAGCGTTGCGGACGCTGTAGTAACCTGGCCGGCATTGATGAATGTGATGTGTGTTGGGCGCTGTAACAACAGTATAATGCTGTAGCGAGTGAGTGGTAGCGCCAGCTCAGTGTGTCCGGCACTCGGCACTCCACACCATATTTAACAAAACACTACACACTCCGACAGCGTCTGCGCTCTAAAGATGGGGGCGCTGTAGCATAGAGCGCCAGACGCTGTGTGATCTAAGGGCCTTATTTATGAAGGTATAGCGTCAGGTAATGCCTTGTTAATAAGGGGTAGCGACAGGTGAACGCCGGACACGGCACGCAATTACACATTTATTAAGCAGAATCTGTTGAGTGACTGGGATAACGCCATGTAGTGTCCGATTCATCATTATCACAGCCTCAGTGAACAGCGCTGGCGTTCAGCCTTGCACAGCGCCAGGTATTACCTCTCGCTACCTGTCGCTCTCCCATACATTTCAATGGACGATCCTTTTCTTCTCTTTTAACTGGGGTTTTTTTTTTAAATCTAAAATAATGTTGTGACCTCTTATGGCATTGAAAATGCAGTTTTATCAAAAAGTTTTCATGTTTTATATATTTCTGCAGAAATATCATTACAGGTCTGGCATTAAAGTGTTCATGTTACAATGTTATTACAATGAAATTCCATATGTTTTCGCTTTGTTACTAGTTGATAGATGCTGAAAAACACTTTAAACACACAGCCTCCGGCACTCTGAGCATCAGAGAAGCATTTTTCTGCGCCGGAATTTTGTGAGGCTGTTTTTTTACTGAATATGTTGTGAGTCGGTCGCACTGACCAGTCGCTAACATGCGCTCCCATACAGCGCTGTACTGGTCAAATAGCGACTCCTCACAATGGCCCTTATTCATCAAGCGATAGCGCCAGGTAGTGTCTGACGAGCGCCAGGTAGCGGCAGCTAACGGCGACTACCGACTCAAGTACGCCCGGCGGCGGTCACAATGACGCATTTATCAAGCTAAATGAGGCTAGCGCCGGCGAGAGCGACGGCTAGCGCGGCATTCATCATGAAGCCGGCTGGCCCGAACAGCGCCGCTGCAAATTCCTTCACAGCGACACGTATTACCTGGCGCTACCTGCCGCTCTCCCATACATTTCAATGGCAGACGCTGCAATGATTGTTTTTAGTGGTTTTGGGGTTTTTTTCTTTGGTACAAAATTCAACACATGTTTATATTGATATGTTTTATGAATCTGGCTGGTTATTTATCTGTATTATATTTTTTTTTTATTTTTCACAATGTAATGTTGTGAGTGACATGGGAATTGCATCTCCTCCACCCAAACTCATTGGCCTCAAAATCGCTGGTTTGCCACACAAACGGGGCTTGTAAAGCTATTTTGTAGCCTGTCAGGTTGGGCGGTCACGTTCGCTCTTCGAAATTGTCAGCGCCCAAGCTATTCGGCAGCCCTGTCCTTGATGAATCTGTGTTGGTCAGTGTTTGTGCAGTCGCTGTTTGAATTCGCTATGTGGCGGCGCGAGCGTCGCTGTGCCTCGCTGCGCTGCGTTGTGCGGCGCTGTGCTGTTCATACATGTGCCCTTCTGCCATTTGCAAGGAATTCACTTCCCGCGACCCCAGTCGTTGTTAATGAATACACTGTAGTTGTGAGCGTGCCTGGCCACATATTGCAGGATTAACATTCAGTCGTACCAGCTCATAACAACCCGTTATGCATTCTCATGTGTGCCACATTTTCAGGTAGTTGTCTAGTTAGATTGTGTGATGACTTTGTGAAGCAATAAGATCTGTATATTTAAGCACAACGGTGTATGCTTTAGAAGGACCTATGCATTACAGTATGTAGAATCCCCAGCTAAATCAAGCTAATAGTTCGTTGCGCCTTTGGCCCTAGCTTGTTTTGCAGCGTCCTTTTAATGTTTTTCCGCCACTTAGCGTGCACATAGCTGATATTAGCTTGTCCCTGTTGCGCGCATGTTTGTTTTTGAATTTTGAAGCACAGTTGCTTGCGTCATATCCGGTTCCGGGATCCTCCTTTGCGTTTCAACGCCACCTTAAGGTAAAAATGTCTAGCGCTTATGCCAATAGCTTGTTTTGCAGCGTCATTTTAATGTTTTTCCGCCACTTAGCTTGCACATAGCTGATATTAGCTTGTCCCTGCTGCGCGCATGTTTGTGTTTGAATTTTGAAGCACAGTTGCTAGCGTCATATCCGGTTCCGGGATCCTCCTTTGCGTTTCAACGCCACCTTAAGGTAAAACTGTCTTGCGCTTATGCCACTAGCTTGTTTTCAAGCGTCATTTTAGTTTTTCCGCCACTTAGCTTGCACATAGCTGAGAATAGCTTGTTGCTGGGGCGCGGTGCGTATTTTTGTTAGGTTTTGTTTTTTTTTGGTCTAATGTCGCTAGCGTCATTTCCGGTTCCTGTTTCCTCCTTAGCGTTTCCAATATGGCTCCAAAACGCCGAGTAATGCGCCTCCCCAGCTCCTCCTCAGATTCCGGACCCACCACCCCTCCCCCACATCCCCCACCTACCTCACCTTCCCCAAATACCACCCCTCCCACCCATTCCCCTCCTGGGCCCAGGAAACAAAGGCGCACCCGGGTGGATAGCCGTGTAAATGGCCAGGTTGTGAAAGTGAGTATTTTAGTTATGTATTTTTAGCTTAAAAATTGATAAACACACAGGGGGGATAGGGGCAGAATTTGTATTGTTTTTAGGCCAAAATTTAACACTCCACATGGGGCATCCCCATTGTGGATGTCCTGCTTGGATGGCCCCCCCCCCCCCTGGAGGGCCCTAAAAATTACCTCGGCCCCGTCCCATCTGTGCATGCGTGAGTTGCGGATGCCTATTGCGCTTACCTCTAGCAGGGTGTACCCCTGCGCCATACATATTTTCATTTTGTGTGCAGGCGCACTCCCTGTTAGAGTCAAACGCCACATGCGTACTTTGCCGTGCAGACACAGCTGAGCTGGTATGCACCTCCCAAGGGCCTTGGATGCGCATACCACACCGGCGTGGAGCGCTGTGTTTGGCTTGCGGAGTGACGTGGGAGTGTCCTCAGCGGTGTATTTGGGGCCTTCCAAGGGGGTTGCAGACAGTGGCCCACCCACAATAGTTGTGGCCCACAAAAGTGCACCCAAACCCAGAATAATGTAAATCCTGGGTGTGGGTCCACTTTGATCTTGTCTCTGTATAACTGTTTATGACATTGTTCTGAGGTCATGTATTTAATTTTTTATTTTGTTTTTTTTTTTTTCATAGGACTTCTGCCTGGCCGAATACGACTATGCCCGAGGAGCTAAAAAACGCCTTGCCATGGAGGTGAAGGCCACTGTGTCCCGGCGCTTCCAGACCGACCTGACCATCCGGGCCATCCAGCAAAAATGGTCTGATTTCAAGCGCCGGGACCCAGAAGGCGTGTACCGCCTATATGATGCCTACGCATCAGGTAAGTTAAAGCTTATGTTCTTTTTTGCCTTTGTGCAGAATCATCTGCTAAGCTGTGTCCTTTTTTGCTCTTTATATTAATTATTTGCTTTCACCCCCTCCACACAGATAAGCGTCCTCCCCTGGGGAAACGTGGGAAGGGATTCCTCCCCCGAACCAGGCAGGCGGACTCGGGGGAGTCATCGGGGGAGGGTCCCTCCCGCGGGTCCTATTTAGAGGACCCAGGGGAGGAAGGGGATGACGCCCCAGAGGAGTGTGCTGCTGGGGGGCAGGCTGGATCAAGCCTCAGCTCCTCACACTCTGAGTCTGAGGACTCTCACCAGGCAAGGGGCCACTCTCAAGCAGGGAGTGAGAGGGAGGAGGGTGGCCCTTTGCCTGGTGGATCTTCTGAGCAGAGTGTGAGGAGCCGAGGCTCCCCGCCTCCTCCTCAGAGCCCTCCCTGGGCTTCAAGTGGCGCTTCATCCCCTGGTGAGTTTACATGTTTTAATTGTTAGTCTGTGACAGGTTTCATCTGACCATTTGTGCTTAGCCCTTGCCATTCCTCTGTAATTTGCAGGGCATCATATAGGCGGCACCTCCATGGAATTTTGGCGTCAAATCCTCCTCGGGCATAGTCGTGGTAAGTGTATGTTGTTAGCCAGCTCATTTTGGAATTTATGTCATTCCTTAAAGTGGACCCACAAACATTGATGATATTGCTTGGATTCTGGCGCCTTCCCTGCCCAATCACATCCCTCACCCAGGGCCACCCCCCAACCAAACACCACAAACTACTTCCCTCTTTGGGGGTGGCAGAAGCCATTGTCCCCGCCTCCTGTGTGGCACTCGAGATGTGTGTGCGCCTGCGCTCTGTTTCATACTGGCATGCGCGTGCGCACACACTGGAGGAGTGATGTGCGGAAGGCAGGGGCGGTGGCGTACTAAAATTGTGTTGCTCTGCCAAAGTAGACTAAAACACTGAATATTAACAATCCTGGGTCTTGGACCACTTTTAACAGACACGTTTCCTGGTCCATTGTCTCAGCTGGTTTGCTAATGTACATTAACATCACAAACCACACTACAGTGCTAGCCAACTGGCAACCACCCCTATGTTTGTGGCCACACCATGATGTGTGCTAGCAATAGTTAATTTACGTGAAGTAGTTAGGGCAAACACATGTTGCACACTGGTAACATTAGCCATTAAATTGGTAATGAGTCATTTACATTGCAATGTAAAGGTTAGTGCCAGATTTACATAATGGATACATGTGGCAACCATAAACACTTCACATTAACTAATGGACCAGGAATATAGCAAATATCGTTTAACATGTATGTAAACAAGTTTTTTTTTTTGAGGTAAGACTCAATAACCAGATTGATGTCAAATCTTCGGGTGTCATAGCTCCACTAAATGTTGTTTTGTATTTTGTTTTTTTATGGACAGATGTCGCTACGCAGACGGAGGCAGAATTCCTCCTCCCCACACCAGCTCCAGGGACGGCCAGCAGCATGGGCCACCGCCACAGCTGCGATGGTGAGTACATCCAAATTCATATGGGTAAATACTTTTGAAACATTTCTCTTCTAGTTACATTTGTAGAAATTTTTAATTTACCAATGTGTGAATTTCACACACATCTAGGTTAAATGTGTTTGTACAATAATCCAACATGCCAGTCACCATCCTTGATAGTTGCCTCACATTCTTGTTACGGACACATACGGACTATTTGTGGCATATAGACAACCAAATGGGGCTGATTAGGTGTTTACCCATAACATTATAGGGCAAACTTCCATCATCCTTAGGCCCTGATGTTTGGCTGGGACTAAAGACATAAATGTCCTTACTTGGCCATAAACATTATTACATTTGCAAGAGTTAACCTGGCCCAACACCAAGGGTGTTTAATGTGCATTAAACATTTAATTTGCCAACAACTAACAACTAACACCCCGCGGAACATACGATAAGTGCATGTACCGCGGGTCCAACCCACCAAGCAAACCCCTAATTATCGGAACTTATCTTCCGCTGGCTCCCGCGCACCACTCCAGACGTGCATTTTTCCCCCCTGGGCCTCTGTGAATGGCCGCCGGGTCCCCATGAGCAGCCAGAGAGTGACATGCGTGAAGAGGCGGCGGAAGAGGCGTGTACATTCCTGTTCCCTGCATAGACGTTAGCGTGCGTTTTTTGTGCCAATCACGTTGGAGCATGGAGAGGTGAGTGGCTATGGATTACTGTGTGTATACACACATCAGGGGAAAAACAGATCTGTGAGCAACAACAAAGTGGCCCAAAACCCATGATAAACTATATTGTGGGTGTTGGTCCACTTTAAGAGTAAAGGTATGTGGTCCTAACATGTTTTCAAGCCAATATTAAAACTTTAATTTAAAATGTTAAGGGCACATTGTTCACCAATGTTAATGTGAGTGTTAGCAAGTTAGAAACACTGACATTACATTGCTACATCTGTGTATGTTGAGTTCCCAATCAAATTCTAACATATTATTTTTAATCACATCTCTACAGCTTGTATACGCCAGCATCGCAGACTGTGGCGGGCCTTCCGACAGATGAAAGGGATGCTGCTGGCCATGAAGAGGCGTCGGAGACGTTAGGGTGGGGGGGATGGCTGCCATGTCAAATGTTAGTGGCTTTGTTGGCCTATGTTGGCCGTGTTGGGCCAATTTGTTTTAATACAATTTTTTGTACGAATAACTGTGTTGTTCCTTGACCAGCATAGGTTTAGATTTCCAAAAACCATTATGTCTAAAATTAGGCAGCCATTTTGAGCCAGTACATGTTTACACCATAGTAAGCAATGTTAACTAATGTGGCACATAAATGGTGGCATAATATTAGAGATGATTGAGCAAATCATCCATGACTGTGTATTTCGCTTTCACATGTATGGATAAACACAATTTAGAGGTGGTTTTCAAAAATATATTTACATAAATCATAAGAAAAAGGTTTCCAAATTAATATTCTTGGCTGGGTGGCCGGGGAGGTTGGGAGTCATTGCTAGGGGCGGTGTTGGGGGACAACAGTGCAGTAAAAAATATAGACTGCTGTTGTATGAGCTGTTGTAGCAACAACAAAGTTTGGTCCTGCCGCTGTATTGCTTCTGCCTGGCGCTGTATTGCTTCTTCCTGGCGCTGTACAGATTGCTCGATAACATTTGCCAGGCGACCAAGGTCCTGGTTCTGTAGTAGGTTTTGCCGTAACTGGTCCACCTGGCGCTGCAGGGCCTCATTTTGTTGCTGACACATCAGCACCTGATTTTCCAACGCCGCAATGCGCTCATTAGTTCCATCACGCGGCTGTTGGCGACTGTAGTCCTCCAGCATCCGGACCCCTAGTTCGTAGAAATCGGCACTGGTTGGTGCCACACCTCCTCTTGCTGTGGTTGGAGGCTAAACAAATAGTAAACCACATTTTAGTCAAACAGAACCAATGCAGTTATGCCCCTCCAAAAAGTTACCATAAACACTCACTATACAACTTACCCTTGTCTGAGCCTCTGAAGCTTGGCCACATGGGACTTGGGAAGAGGTCCCAGCTTGGGGTTCTGGTTCCGCCTCCTGCCAAAACAACAATGAAAGGAAATGTGACATGTTGCTTCTTCCACTACCCACGAATATGCCAATGTGTTTCGAGGTCGTCTACATCAGCCATGTTACCTGCGTGTCCTCCGGCACAGGTAGGCTCGAGGTATCGCTGCCAGAGAGTCGCAATTCAACATCCGAGATGTCGGGCAAGTTGGCATATGCTAAACAGGAAAATCAGGTTAGTAGGTCTGTGGGCCAAACTCTAATGTAACCTGGTTAGGCTATCGAGGCCATACCTCTAAAAAGTTCAAAAATACACACTAGACCAAAGGTCTCTGTTAAACTCAGATTGTTAACATGTATGTTACAGGACTAAGACGCACTAATTTATGCAAATCTCATCATAAACATTGCTTAAATTAAACATACCCCCAATATCCCAGATGTCTGGAGTGGGGTCCTCACTCGAGCTTGGACCTTGAAAATACATGTGGACACACAAGTTGCCAGAAGCAAGTGGCACAACATTAGAGCCAAAATACAGACTAGAGCAAGGCCAAACCACTTACCCTCATCTCTGGCAGCTGGAACTTGAGGGGCCCTTTCTGGACAGCCACTTCCGATATTCGGGTCAACTAAAAAAAAAAAGAATGTCTCTAAATAATCAGCAAACTACTACAGGGAATGTTTGGCTAAAAATATGTCCGCAAATATACATTGCTATCACTCAAATAACTAATAGACTGACCCTGGGGAGGCAACCAGCACTCCCAAGAGGCATCTTCAAGTTTACCAAGCAAACATGTAGCTTAGTAGACTAACCAAATTGAACCAGTGTAACCTAAACAGCATAAAGGATACATTATGTATTGCTCTACACACCAACAGGGTCCTGTTGACCGGCAACATCGGAAGTGGGGTCCAAAGATGAACCAGTCACTTGGCCTACCAAGAAAAAAGAGGAATGAGACACATGCACTTGAGTAAAAGTGGATCAAGCAAGGTGAACACATGCACTTACCGATGCTGGGGCCAAGGGCATGGGAGCTAGGCCAAAATAAAACCAACATTGAGCCATAGCTAATGTGCGTTGCAAAATACAACATGCATTAAGGTGTGTGAGCAGCTCTTTCACTAATATTGACTAATCAAGCCAAGTGTGGCTCCCACATTGATATGCCGATATATGGCTACACATCTCTGGCGTCCTACATATCTACACATGTTAGGGCCTTGTTAGTTACTTGCTGTGAGTGTTACAGTGGGCGTGCAATTAGGGCGCAGGCACATATTATTAATACTCAACAGGGCAAACCTTGATTGTTTGAGCTGCTCCCACACCCATTTGTTTATAAAAAAACCAGCAACCAAATTATGGGTAAATACCTTCAATGGCAGACTGGGGTAGCCTTGAGGTTGCTGAAAGGGCAGGAGCTTGGGTGTCCTGAGGCACATCCCGGACAGCAGCATGTGCACCTATGCATAAAGCAACAGGCAGAAAAGTTACAAATGTTTGAGCTGTAATGTAATACTTCACAGGTCCTACTGTTAGTTGGTCAGAATGTAAAAATGCAAATCACATACATTAACATTAGGTTATTGTAAAAGCCAGAAAATATGTACCTTCAGCCCAACCGGTGGTGTCATCCCCAGGATCCACACCCTGCAGCCGAGCCAGTGGGATTTTGGCCTTCAGCATCTCCTCATACGGCCTGTAGGTACTCTTTGGAGCCTGGATGAACCCACTGTCCACATCAAGATCGTGATTCATCTTTTTCATAAGGGCCCCTCGCAAAGTGTAGAAGCGTTTCCTGCAGGATGGGCCACTACGTGGGTGTTGAGCTGTGCTACTAAGCTCCACACCAATGGCATCCCACAGTTTGCTTCTTTCTTGTTTGCCTATGGACTTGCTTTGGGAGCCAAATATCAGCTCCCATTTAGCAAGTGTCAGGCGCACAAGATGATTATTCTCAGCCAAATTAAATTCAGGCTCCCTCTTGGCACCTGGGCGCTTAGCCTGGGGTGCTGCCCCACCTTCAGGCTGTGCCCTTTTCCGTAAGGGAGGTCTGCGCACAGCACCCACCAAACTCCTACTCGGGCCTGCTGTGGCCGGCAGATGTCCTGTATTTGGCTCCATCCTGTAGCTGCACACACACACAAATAAACACCCCACAAGCACGCATGCACACTACAGAATGGCATCGCAATCTCTTAGGCTTGGGCAGGTTTTATGTGCTCTAACAGCCAATCCCAAAGCAGCCCACTTAATTGATTCACACATACAGCCCAGTTCCTTCTAGGCACACCTCCACTGCACTGACAGAAGCATGTGTGTTAGCCAATTAACTCATTACAGACCTCATTAAACAAACAACACACACCCAAATCCAACAATGGACTGATGTATCTCAAACCCTTGTGACATGTGCTTAGCCTAACGGCTATTTAAAAAAACATCAGCTTCCCTTTCATTGGTCCACCCCTGATTTTTGGCCCATGTCCGTTAATGCACGCAAGTTACGGCTCAAGTACGCTAGTAGCGCTACTAGCGTGCGCGTGCGCACTCTGTTTTACGCACACCTGGGTCGGCTAATTGGCGCCCGGAAATAGCAGAGCGACGCAAAAGGCGGCAAAGCGGACCTGTCACTTTAGAAAATGAAGTATAAAAGGAAGGAATGTTCTAGCTTCTGCTATTCTTACACTGTGGCAAAGGCTGTGGTGTGGTGCTGTGCTCGCTTCCCTTAGCTCATTTGAGCCTCTGTCTGGTTTCTGTCCTCACTCTCTGTGGCTTGTTGGGTGATTTCTGACATCAGTGCTGTTTCTTTAGGAGCTTGGTTTGGGTGGCATCTGCAAATATTGTGTAGCATACAGCAAGTGAGGCTTGATTTTGGGGCCTTTTGTGGGCTGTGCAGCAACTCCCCTCTTGGTTGTGCTTAACTTAGAAAGCTGGTTTTCAGCAGGCTGGTGGTTTGGACCACTATAGTTCTGGTTTTGTGGTGAGCTGCATTGTAGCGGGTGTGTGTGGAGTGTGATTGTTTGTGTGTGTGTTGTGTGTTAGTGGTTTTTTTTGTTTATTTTTGTTTTTGTATATATCTTTAGTGTGTGTGATGGATAAGAGGGTGATGTATGGTGTCTGGGTGGATGGATGTATGTGTATGCTGAAAGAGCAGGAGGAAAGGGAGCGGGGTGTTGTGAGGCTTAGGGCACCCCGCTCCTTTGCAATCCGCCTTTCAGTATGGGACTTAAGTGACGAGCAGATCAGGAGCCGCTTCCGTCTGAATCGTGCTGCACTACAGTCCCTATATGATCAGATTAAGACCAAAATCGAGCCATCCACCAAACGCACTCATTCCATTCCAGGCATAGTACGCCTGTGTGCCACTCTTAATGTTTTGGCACGAGGGACCTTCCAGGCAACCTCAGCCCTCCTCAGCGGGATAAGCCAGGCTACTATGAGCCGCATACTAATCCAGGTAGTTCTGGCAATTTGTGATTTAATCCCAATTTACATCAAGTTTCCTGAGGATGAGGAAGAGGTTGCCAAAATAAAACATGCTTTCTATCTGATGGGAGGGATCCCGAATGTGCTAGGGTGCGTTGATGGTACACATATCCCTTTCCGCCCTCCCCGTGCACAGGAGCTGTCCTACAGAAACCGGAAGCAGTTCCATTCGTTTAATATCATGGTGGTCTGTGACCCAGACATGAGGCTGCGGGCGGTGAGATCGGGGTTCCCCGGCTCATGCCACGATTCTTACGTCTTGCAGCGGACAGTCCTGTGCCGGAAGTTTGATAACAACGAAATGCCAGCTGGCTGGCTACTGGGTAATAAATTAACCATGTCTATGTATTTTGCTAATATGTGGCCTAGTAAGCCAATTTTAACCAAACTACCACCAAAAAACATGTACTAGTACTAATTGCTGTCTCTCTCCTTGTGTTTTTTCTACAGCGGACAAGGGATATGGGCAGAGAACGTGGGTCATGACTCCGGTCAGGAACCCATGGACCTCTGCCCATGAACGCTACAATGCAGCGCATCGCAAGACCAGAAGCATTGTGGAAAGAACCATCGGCCTGCTGAAAGCACGCTTTCTCTGTTTGGCACGGCCAGGAGGAGAGATGCTCTACAGCCCACAGAAGGTTTCCAAGATCATCCTTGCCTGCTGTGTGCTACACAACATTTGCATTTGTCACCGAATCCAAGCCCCCGAGGAGACAGCACTGGTGCCAGAAATACCCAACCTGCCCGCAGATAGAAGTGAGGACACCCAGACTGGCGATGAGCTAAGGGAAAGGCTGATCACTTCTTTTTTTGCGGTAAGCTAACTACCCTTCACTCTAATGCAAGTACTGCACTACTGTTTAAATGTATTTGAACTCCCATCAAAAAGAGGAAAAAAACGCACTAAGGGGGGTGTAAGATGACCCAAACCACTCTAAGGGGGGTGTAAGATGACCCAAACCACTCTAAGGGGGGGTGTAAGATGACCAAAACCACTCTAAGGGGGGTGTAAGATGACCAAAACCACTCTAAGGGGGGTGTAAGATGACCAAAACCACTCTAAGGGGGGTGTAAGATGACCAAAACCACTCTAAGGGGGGTGTAAGATGACCAAAACCACTCTAAGGGGGGGTGGAAGATGACCAAAACCACTCTAAGGGGGGGTGTAAGATGACCAAAACCACTCTAAGGGGGGTGTAAGATGACCAAAAACACTCTAAGGGGGGGTGTAAGATGACCCAAACCACTCTAAGGGGGGGTGTAAGATGACCCAAACCACTCTAAGGGGGGTGTAAGATGACCAAAACCACTCTAAGGGGGGTGTAAGATGACCCAAACCACTCTAAGGGGGGTGTAAGATGACCCAAACCACTCTAAGGGGGGGTGTAAGATGACCAAAACCACTCTAAGGGGGGTGTAAGATGACCCAAACCACTCTAAGGGGGGGTGTAAGATGACCAAAACCACTCTAAGCGGGGTGTAAGATGACCAAAACCACTTTAAGGGGGGTGTAAGATGACCAAAACCACTCTAAGGGGGGTGTAAGATGACCCAAACCACTCTAAGGGGGGGTGTAAGATGACCAAAACCACTCTAAGGGGGGTGTAAGATGACCCAAACCACTCTAAGGGGGGGTGTAAGATGACCAAAACCACTCTAAGCGGGGTGTAAGATGACCAAAACCACTTTAAGGGGGGTGTAAGATGACCAAAACCACTTTAAGGGGGGTGTAAGATGACCAAAACCACTCTAAGCGGGGTGTAAGATGACCCAAACCACTCTAAGGGGGGTGTAAGATGACCCAAACCACTCTAAGGGGGGTGTAAGATGACCCAAACCACTCTAAGGGGGGGTGTAAGATGACCAAAACCACTCTAAGCGGGGTGTAAGATGACCAAAACCACTTTAAGGGGGGTGTAAGATGACCAAAACCACTTTAAGGGGGGTGTAAGATGACCAAAACCACTCTAAGCGGGGTGTAAGATGACCAAAACCACTTTAAGGGGGGTGTAAGATGACCAAAACCACTTTAAGGGGGGTGTAAGATGACCAAAACCACTCTAAGGGGGGTGTAAGATGACCCAAACCACTCTAAGGGGGGGTGTAAGATGACCCAAACCACTCTAAGGGGGGGTGTAAGATGACCCAAACCACTCTAAGGGGGGGTGTAAGATGACCCAAACCACTCTAAGGGGGGGTGTAAGATGACCCAAACCACTCTAAGGGGGGTGTAAGATGACCAAAACCACTTTAAGGGGGGTGTAAGACGCCAATGTTGGTTATCAAGTTATGCATTTTTTTTTTGGAAACGACAAAACAACTTTAAAGATATATACTAACTGCACTTTTCTTATTTTTTCAGGAACAAAGAGATGCACCCTGATCCCTAATTTCCTTTTCAAAAACTTTCCTGGACTTTACTTTGCTTTAGAATTTCTGTTGGACTTTTCATTTTCAATTTCATTTCTGTTTTATTATTATTTTTTTTTAGAGTAAAAATAAAAAAAATATATATATATATACATGTGGCTATGTGTTTAATTCTGTTGTAAGTTTCCTTTTCATTCTAATTCCTATTTTAATTTTCCTTTTCTTTCTCTGTTCTGTTTTTATTTTCCTTTTCTTTCTCTGTTCTGTTTTTATTTTCCTTTTCTTTCTCTGTTCTGTTTTTATTTTCCTTTTCTTTCTCTGTTCTGTTTTTATTTTCCTTTTCTTTCTCAGTTCTGTTTTTATTTTCCTTTTCTTTCTCAGTTCTGTTTTTATTTTCCTTTTCTTTCTCTGTTCTGTTTTTATTTTCCTTTTCTTTCTCTGTTCTGTTTTTTTATTTTCCTTTTCTTTCTCAGTTCTGTTTTTATTTTCCTTTTCTTTCTCTGTTCTGTTTTTATTTTCCTTTTCTTTCTCTGTTCTGTTTGTATTTTCCTTTTCTTTCTGAGTTCTGTTTTTATTTTCCTTTTTTTTCTCAGTTCTGTTTTTATTTTCCTTTTCTTTCTCTGTTCTGTTTTTATTTTCCTTTTCTTTCTCTGTTCTGTTTGTATTTTCCTTTTCTTTCTCTGTTCTGTTTTTATTTTCCTTTTCTTTCTCAGTTCTGTTTTTATTTTCCTTTTCTTTCTCTGTTCTGTTTTTATTTTCCTTTTCTTTCTCTGTTCTGTTTGTATTTTCCTTTTCTTTCTCTGTTCTGTTTTTATTTTCCTTTTCTTTCTCTGTTCTGTTTTTATTTTCCTTTTCTTTCTCATTGGTGGTTTAATTGTATTTCCTTTTTATTTAACAAATAAAAAAAAAAAAATTGTGGCTATGTGTTTAATTATGTTTTATTTTGCATTTATATTAGAATATCTGGTTGAATTTAATTTCATTTTCAACACAAAATAAAAACTCTTTAAATTTTTAACAAATGTGGCAATGTGTTTTATTCAGAAGGTACTGGATGGCCAGGACACAGCAAAGCTAACAGGCGCTGTGTAGAATAGCGTGGTCACACTGACTGACAGCGCCTACAAAGCTGAGGGCCAACATCATATTCAGCAATGTAGGCGTTGTTCGCAACAACGCCAGGTAGCGACTGAGGAGGCCTGCTATAGCGAATCGCTACCGCCCGCGGCTGACGCTAGCGGCGCTCATAGCGCCATACTTCAGTCGCTCATCTGTCGCTACCTGGCGCTATTGATGAATCGGCCTCAATGTATTCATCATTGCTGCACAGCGACTGAGTCGCTAAGAACTAGCGACCCACGGCCGAGCACAGGGACTACTAGCGGGCGCTCTGAAAATACCTGCTACAGACGCTCATCTGTCGCTACCTGGCGTTAGTGATGAATCAGCCTTAAAGTCTGATTTTGAACACATATCCACCTGTAACAAAGCAAAAACACTGTTTAAACACAACCAAATGAAAGCCCATTGAAATGTATGGGAGAGCGACACTGAGCGAAAGGTAATACGTGGCGCTTTTGAACCTAGAGCGCCGGCACTATATGCTGAGCTGCCTGGATTAATACATGTGACGCTACATGGCGCTGTTAGAGGACCTCCCCAGATTCGCTTTCTTAAATGTGGTTTCCCATACAGCGCCCAGGGTTCTCCAGATGCTGACTGCCGCTACGAGGCACTACCTGGCGCTATCTTTTCTTAAATAACCCCCTTAAAGTGTTTTTATTGTTGTAACTGTTACAACCTATCTCTTATCCATCCCTTAATGAGGGGGCGTGGTTTCATTCAACAATAGTCCCTCTTTCTCATCCTAAAAAGTTGGGAGGTATGTCTTGAGGTGAGTATAATGGCGAAGCGGGGGATTTCACACTGCAAATTATTATTATTATAATTATTATTATTGTTTATATATATAGCGCCATCATCTTCCATAGCGCTTTACAAGGTGTAAATACAGACAAGGTAAAACATATAGTACAGAGAATGATACAAAACCAGATGCTACAAGGTTTAAACCAAGTGTTGTGAGTACAGGAGACAATAGGAAAGAGAGTCTGCCCTTGCGAGCTTACAGTCTAAAGGATGGGGGTGGAGACAAAGGGGCGGGATCACAAGTGGTAGAGTTTGAGTTGGGCTGCATGTGCCATTGAAGGTTATGGGAATTGCTTAATTAATTTACTGGTTCAGCACTCATTAATCACCAATTTCTGTAATACCAAGGAAACAAATCCCCATTTGCTATATACGGTGCTGCTCCTTTAAATGGAGGTGTTCAATTAGCCTCCCAAAACTATATACCATATATTGAATAAAGGTGCGCACTCTTTTTCAGTAACAGATTCAAAATCAATTTTAATTTCACATATAGCAACATACTTCATACACATGTAACATAACAAAGTCCTCACAAAACACAGTACACAATAGAAACCATAAAACACAATTAAAGGTCATGACACATACCCCTATGTGCAAATATAGCAAAATTTCAAGCTTATATATATAAAGTGCCTAAATAGTACATATAGCAGCAAGCAGTATGTATTAATATATAACTATCCAAAAAGACAAGAATACAATCTCTGCAATAGCATATTGCACTTCAATAAAAGTACCATCTTTGTTTCCAAATGAAGTGCACACATGTAACATTAGTCAGTCCTAACAGTTGAGAATGAATACATTTTCGTCCTTAGAATATGTTGCACTTCATAGGTAACAACTCAGAGTAACAGATGCACAATGAGGCTGTGTCACCCCTAATTCAGATACATTGTAACAAGACAATAACATACATCACTAAACAGCAGTGGAAAGCATAGTTACCATACTCCTTACGGCCGTTTCGGGTTCTAACAACCCTTCGTCAGAGGTACGCTAATGTTATGGACCAAATGCGCGCTTTTAAATAGCCCTCCTCGCACTTCTCTGGGAGAAGATAGATATATATTAATACATACTGCTTGCTGCTATATGCGCTATTTAGGCACTTTATATATATATAAGCTTGAAATGTTGCTATATTTGCACATAGGGGTATGTGTCATGACCTTTAATTGTGTTTTATGGTTTCTATTGTGTACTGTGTTTTGTGAGGACTTTGTTATGTTACATGTGTATGAAGTATGTTGCTATATGTGAAATTAAAATTGATTTTGAATCTATTACTGAAAAAGAGTGCGCACCTTTATTCAATATATGGTGTATAAGAATTGCTTAAGCCAGGTTATATGCTTGTCTGAAGAAGTGAGTTTTAAAGGCTTGAAGTGATGGAAAGTGACGGATTGAGCGGGGGAGTGTATTCCAGAGAAGTGGGGAGGCACGGGAGAGATGAGGTGGATGAGGCAAGCAGCAGAGTTTAGAATAGATTGGAGGGGTGCCAATCTGTTTGTTGGCAAACCACAGGGGAAGGATGTTGCAGTAGTCCAGTCGGGATATGACCAGGGCGTGCACTAGCATTTTAGTGGTACCAGGTGAGAGGAAGGGACGGATGTGGGAGGTATTTTTAAGTTGGAGACAACAGAAGGTGACTAGGGAGCGAATATGAGGTGTGAATGAAAGAGAGGAGTCCAATGCCCAAGGGCAAGCTAGAACCTCATCCCAGGGTCTTTTAAACATGGGGTTTTGCCAGCTTTAAATAGGGAGAATGCTCATTTTCTGCTTTGAAACTTTTTCACCTTTCTTCTGATAAGGTATAATGTACAATAATTAGATGGCTTCTTTCTCTGTGACATCACAAGGATGATGTCTTTTCTAACGCAGCCTAAAATCCCCCTTTATACTACACACACCACAAACATCTCTGGAAACTAGGAAGCTCCGAGACCAGCATAACAATATACCTACAATGCATAAAGTTATTCAATTATTAATAGGGACGTTCCAGAGAAGCATTATTGTATTCTCCCAGGACTCTTATTATGAGCCAAGAGGCAAATCCCCTTGTAACGAAATGGTTAATTACTTCATCTCCTTCAAATACTTCCAAATATTAGAGCGGCTGCTGTGTATATTCATTAGTTTTGCAGTATGTATATTGCAGCAATTTTTTTTCAATGCAACAGTTAGATGCACAAACACAAGTCCATAGACACACAGGGTGTCTCAACCCTTTCTGTTTTTTAAAGAACGCCCACCCGGGTCTATAAGACTCTTAGGGGGGTTGGTTTACCTCTTTATGGGGAATCCCGAATTGGGATGCATCACTGTGAGAAAAATCCCCCCCCCCCCAATCTTCCAATCCACTGACCTTTTCCACAAGCCCCCACCGCATCTCTGTGTCGCGGCTGCATCCCCAGCATGCCTCTAGCTAGGCGTGCACCTGTGCCAGGTTTTTCTGAATGACTGGTGTGGGCACACCCCACAGCTAGAATTTTGGTGGTTATGCGGCCGGTCCACAATCCACGACAGTGTGGAATATGAGATATGAATGGAATGAACACCGCTGTTTGGCGGTACTACTTGGAAAATCGATAGTTACCTGCTCACCTTGCAGAAATTTTAGTATTTGACCCTCTGTCATAGACCCTTATTTAACAAGGGATAGCGCCAGGTAGCGAATGGAGAGCGAACGGTAATGACGCTCACCGCTACGAGAACGCCGGCTCCCCACCACAATCACACATTTATCAAGCCGATCCTGCTTAGCGACTAACAGAGCGCCAGATAGCGAATCATTCATCATTATT
This sequence comes from Gastrophryne carolinensis, assembly GCA_027917425.1. Classification (NCBI taxonomy): domain Eukaryota; kingdom Metazoa; phylum Chordata; class Amphibia; order Anura; family Microhylidae; genus Gastrophryne; species Gastrophryne carolinensis. The sequence continues at coordinate 234,211,705 of CM051240.1, read as the reverse complement.
CCAGCCTCACCCCACAGCGCCAGCGAGCGACCTTGAACAGCGACAGGTATGACCTCTCGCTACCTGGCGCTCTCCAATGCATTTCAATGGAGCAATCTTTAAATATTCATAATTAATTGCTATTAATTTTTTTATTTTTTTTTAAATGTCAAAAATTCTGTGACCACTTCTGCAATGTTAGATAATTTTTTTAGGGTAAAAAAAAAAAAAAAAATTTGTGCAGAATTGATATTACAGGTCTGATATTAATGTATTCATATTACAAAATGTTTTGAAAAACATGTTTGTTTGTTTTTTTTTAAATATGGTTGTTTGGGGGGTTAAAAAACTACTTTTAAGCCATCGCCGCCAGCGCTCTGGGGTTTAAACAAGCATTTCACAGCGCGAGAATTTTTTGAGCGTGATTTGTTAATGAATATGCTGGGAGCCGTTCGCTATGGCCATTCGCTGTCCTGCGCTCCCATACAGCGCAGAACCTGTCAAACAGCGACTCCTAACCCCGTATTCAACATTAATATAATTAATAGACACGGAGCAACCCGGGCACTGTATGATGTAGCCACAGGAAACAGTCTTTAAAATGTAGAATAAAAACTTGTCCCACGGTGCATGCACTTCACAAAAAATGGTAATATCACACGTGCCCGTATTCAACATTACCGCACACCGACTGAGTCGCTGTCAACAGCCGAACAACGGCCAAGCACAGTGAATACTAGCGGGCGCTGTGAAAATAACGCTACTGTCGCTCATCTGTCGCTACCTGGCGCTATTAATGAATCGGCCTCTTATTGTTTTCCTCTTCTGGGATGTAAAATAATAATTTGTGTTATGCCCCCAGACCTGTGATTACTTATCAGCATGCTGTTTTCACGTTTCCTATATTCCGTTGTGTGTCTGTGTTTCTATGATGGGAGTGGTTTCTCTGGCCTCGAGTAAAAAGTACTGACTGCATATCCCAGAATCCCTCCAATGAAATAGGTGAGCGCCTTAGCAGTTTTGGCTAAGCCAAGCAGCAGTAATGACCCTGCCCAGCTGCGAAGGCTCCCAGTAACCCTTTAGCTAATGAATACAAGATTGTGAACCTCCCTATCTGAATTAGGGGTTTATTCATCAAGAGATAGCGCCAGGTAGTGCCTCGTAGCGGCAGGCAGCGTCTGGTGAACATTGGGCGCTGTACACAATACCACATTTATAAAGGCGATTCTGGTGAGCGACTCTAACAGCGCCATGTAGCGTCCAATTCATCATTACAGGCGGCTCACCGTATAGCGCCCGCACTCTAGCTTCCAGAGCGCCAGGTATTACCTGTGGCTACCTGCCGCTCTACCATACACTTCAGTGGAGGTTACTTTTCTTCTCTTTAAACAGGGCTTTTTTTTCTCTCAAATAATTGGCCTAGAAATAGTAATTTTTGAATGCAAGAATTTAATGTAATTTTTATGCAGAATTGTCATTACAGGTCTGGAATGAAAGTATTAATGTCACAATGTTACAACAATGTCATTCCATGTGTTTTCGCTTTGTTACTGGTGGATATGTGTTCAAAAACAGACTTTAGTCACACAGCGTCTGGTGCTGTATGCTATAGCCACCAGATCCAGAGCGCCGACGCTGTGTGAGTCTGTTTTTTTGTTGAATATGGTGTGAGTCGCTGAGAGTCGGTCGCAATGAGCTGGCGCTACCTTTCGCTCCCTGCAACGCTGTACTGGTGTTAGAACGCCCAACATACATCTCATTCATCAATGCCGGCCAGGTTACTACAGCAACTGGGGCGCTCTGTTACAGCGCCCAATAGCCGATCACAGCGCATACTAGCGGTCGCTCTTAGCGCCTCTGTACAGACGCTCATCTGCCGATAGCTGGCGCTAGTAATGAATCAGCCTCTAAGTTGAATTACAGCAGAATGGGTTAAGCATGTTGCCTGTTTCTTAGCCAAACAGACAATTAGCAAGCTAGAGTGAGGAAATCTCTGATCTGTAGATCTAATGGACCAGTTGATGTACATTGCTAAGGTACACACATTGTTGCTCTAAAATGTTTTTTTCTTTATAACACAGAGTTGCAAACAGATAGAAAAAAAATAATAACATATAAACTTAACACACAGACACACAGAAGACACAATTTTGGCACGCAATAATGAAAACTTGAAAAAATGCCATTGGAGGTAGAATTACCCTTTAATGGACTATTCCTACTGGGGAATCGTTTTTTAAGGGTTTGGGCTTTTCAAGAAATCACGGTGAAGGTCCAGTTTAAGTTGTTGGTTAGGAGTTTACGTTTTGGCAAGACATAACAGGTTTAGGGGTAAGGTTTATAGGTTTGGGTAATTTTGAGGTTTAGGGTTTCTTAACTCCTGCTGTGATGAATTTTAGGAAAAAAAATGGCAGCTCATGCATTTGCAGGCCATCTGCAAACAGGAAGTGCTGCTGAGCTTCCTGTTACTGTGCATTGTCAGTTATGTCAGTTGAATCCAGGCAGCAGCAGCATGGCTGAGATGCTGGGAGAGGAAGCTCCAAAATGGCCGCTACCTTTCTTTTCCAACTGTGCCAGGCTGTTGGTCTGGTTTAGTTGTTGGGATTAGGTTTGGGGGTTAAGTGTATGGTTTAAGTTTAGGGGTTTGAGCAAGTGTTAGAAAGCTGTATAGGAGATATCCATTAGGGGCTTTATGTTCACTGTTATGGGAAGTTTTCAAGATCAGGCAAGAAGCTACAGTTAGGTTTAGTGATTAGGTTTGCAGTTTTGGATAATTGGTAGGATTAGGTTTCGGGTTTAAGTGTACGGCATAGGTTTAGGGGTTTGGTCAAGTGTTAGGAAGCTGTATAGAAGATATACATTTTAGGTTTTAGGTTTATGATTAGGGTTAGCTTTAAGACACTAGGCATTGTTTTGTAAATTGTTGAGGTTAGATTTAGGGGTTAGGTATATAGGCTAAGTTTCAAGGTTGGTTTATTGTCAGGGGAGTTTATATTCAAGGTTTTAAGTTCACGAGTTTACAGGTTTGGTCCTTTGCTGAGAATACATTTAGGGGTCAGCATGTTAGGGGACCATTTCGGAAACCATTCTTCTATACAAACCATGACGTAGAACTACTTGTAAAATCAATAGTTACCTGCTCACTTGTTTCTGAATTTGTACAGTTTAGTCCTTTAAACTGACCATTCCAATTCCCTGTTGGCAGATAGCTAATGATGCTGTGAGGACTATTTGACTCTATCGCTGTCCAGACTAATTCAGCTCCCACCCACTCCTCATTGACAGTTGGCTTTGTTGTGTAACATCTCCCAAGCCGGTCATTCCATTAGCCTTGTGTTAATACACCCACTCCTACATATATATTCCTATATTGCTTCAAGCGCTCACCATTCATCATATGAAGTATATTTTGAAACATCCCACTTAACATTTCCGCCTCACTCCCTCCAGCCATGTTTATGTAGCCATTCATTAGCTCCACAAGGACTCCCTCAAGTCATCTGCCATTTACAAAGAGCGCCACTGACACTTGAACACTAGAGGTGGGTGTATGTTGCTGGATGATCACCAGAGCCCAAATGATTCCCTGCTCCCCCTACAATGTTCAATATTACCCCATTGTCATACAATTTGGACCACCCAACTGATCTAATCAATGACTTCTTGAGTGTGCAAGGATTGTGTGATGTGTACAGTTCTATGTGTGAGGCACAGGAAGAACCAGGTCAAACCTCTCCATGTACTGTAGATAATCAAATGACAGCTCCACCAGTCACTTGTTCTTGACCTGGGAACTCAAGCCCCAGAGGGGAAGAAACAATTGTTAGTCTAAACAAACCATTGACAAATGTGACAGGTATAAACCATTATACACACATTAGAGCAATGTAACTGAATTGGATTATATAGTTGGGATACTGAATAATAAGCAACTTATACAATCCACATGGAAAAATAGGAAAGTTTATTATCATATACTCATATACTTAATGTATGTTCACCCTATAAGACGCACCTGCCCATAAGACACACCTAATATTTGGAAGAGGCAAATAAGAAAAACATATTTTGAATTTAAAAAAGGAATCACATTCGCTCCATAAGATGAATTAACACCCCCTCACACACTTTGGGGGGGGGGGGGGGGGGGGAGTGCATCTTATAGGTCAAAATTATGGTATCTTGGTTTATATGATGGTGAATTCAGTCTAGGGAGCCCCAACCACAACCCTTGAACCATGATTTTCTGGCTATAGCAAGATATCACTTCACTATACCAGTCAGAGGATGAAGTCTTTAGGTTTGGAGAAGCTTCCAAGACTACTAGGGTTTAAAGGACATTAGGACCGGTGGGCTTGCTCACTGTGTGGCATCCTGATGCCCTGAAATGTGAATCCCCCTGGTTTGTCTGCCATCGGTTTTCCCGCCTGCAGTGATGCTTACCCTTCTCCTTTCAATTAGCGTTCTATGCCACTCATTAATGGACAGTCGTGGCAAATGTCCTGTGTAAAGTACCACCTGCCCTGCCAGCCTCCCATGGGTTTGATGCAGGACAAGGGGGTTACATAGCTCGCCCAGGAGGCAGTGCAGATCGTCGGGCAATTCCCCTAAGCATAAACCTAAAGGCCTTAATGTATATCTCCTATACAGCTTCCTCAAACTTGACCAAACCCCTACACCTAACCTCTAAGTCTAATCCCACAATTAACCAAATATGTAAGGGCCTTATTTACGATGTGCGCCTTTTAGCATCATTTTTGTGGCTATAGTGCCAGATTCGGAGCGCCGGCATTCCCGTATTATCAGTCGTTGTGCTGGATGCTTCTAATTAGCTTTGATTATTGTACTGAGATATTGCCTGGCCACTGTCAGTCAGCACCTGTTGGACCCGTCGACCAGTCATCCCAGCGCCACTTTGTACTGCCATTTTTTCAACGCTCCCCAGCATATTTATGATTTTTTTCCTCCCTGAAATTTTTGGCACTGTTTTGTTCTGGTGCTGGTCAGCGTTTCTTCGTTACAGTTACAAGAAATCACTGCTGGGGACAAACTTTACAGTGCTTTTAGGCTGCGTTTTAGTTGTTGGTGTCCACATTACACATTGTTAAGCAAAACAAACAGACAAACATTTAAATCAATTTTAATAACACCAAAGAAAAACACATTTTGGACCATCTAGGTCTGTGTTTCAATTATTAACAAGTCCCAATTCAAGTTCTAAACAAATAAATGTGTTTATTATAAGTATAAGCAATAAACACTACAAGAGCACCCGGTGCTGCATCATTTTAGCACAGACGCTAGCCGGCAGCTGCATTTGTATTAGAGGCTGATTCATTAATAGCGACAGATAGCGACAGATAACGACTGTTGAGCGACTGTAGCGGTATTTTGACAGCGACCGCTAGTAGTCGCTGTGCTTGGCCATTGTTCGGGGGATGATAGCGACTCAGTCGGTGTGCCGTAATGTTGAATATAAGATGCTGAGTCGCTATTTGACAGGTTCGCTGTTGTATGGGAGCGCATGATAGCGACTGGACATAGTGACCGGCACCCACCATATTCATTAAAAAATCAGCCTTAAAAATTCCTAGCGCTGTGAAATGCATGTTTAAATCCCAGAGCGCAGTAGGCGATGTGTTAAAAGTAGTTTTTTAACCCCCTAACCACCCAAAAAAAAAAAAATGGAATGATTTTGAAATAATATTCAAACCTGAATAGTTTAAAATCAGACCTGTAATATCAATTCTGCAAAAAAAAAAAATTTTTTAAAAAATCCCCAAAAAATACATTTTCAAAGGAAGAAGTGTTCACAGATATTTTTTTTTGAAATTTAAAAAAAAATATATATTAAAAAATAATTATTAATTAAAATACATTCGGCCATTGAAATGCATTGGAGAGCGCCAGGTAGCGAGAGGTCATACCTGTCGCTGTTCAAGGATGTACGCTGGCACTGTGGGATGAGGCTGGGATAATGATGAATGAGTTGCTAGGTGGCGCTATCTCAGTCGCTAAGCAGTATCGGCTTGATAAATGTGTGATTGTGGAGGGGAGCCGGCGTTCTAGTTGCGGTACCTGGCTTTACTGGACGGCTCCCCAGTCGCTATCTGTCGCTATTCCTTGATAAATAAGGCCCTTAGTGTTTTTTCAGTTGTTAAATCAGATGCTGAGTGCCACTGAGGCCAAAAAAGTGCCGTTGTGTGGCGCTGACACTTCTTAAATAAGGCTCCCAGCCTAGTTGATAAACTGTAGTTTTTTTCTTTCACTATACACTTTTTGGGATATATTTTTTGATTGTTTTCTACTGGAGAATCTTGCTTGTCGTTTTGCTCATTTGACTTATGGGACCACAGCTCCCTTCTGTGCAATTGACACCGGGAGATGTCTATGGGCCTTATTCATGAAGGGATAGCGCCAGGTAGTGCCTGTACAGCGGAAGGTAGCGTCAGGTAGCGGCAGGTGAACGATGGAGATGGCACGCAATTCCATATTTATGAAGGCGATTCTGGTGAGCGACTGGAACAACGCCATGTAGCGTACGATTCATCATTATCCCAGGTTCAGCATACAGCGCCGGCGTTCAACCTTGCAGAGCGCCACGTATTACCCCTCGCTACCTGGTGCTCTCCCAAACATTTCTATGGACGATCCTTAAATCCCTTTCCTGATCCCAATTTTTTTTTTTAATAAAATCTTAAATCTTTCTGACTTGCATCCTGGCCTAGAAAATGACATATTTTGACTTTTTTGATTAATAATATTTTTATGCAGAATTGTCCTCACATGTCTGGTATTAAAGTGTTCATGTTACAATGTAATAATAATGTAATTCCATATGTTTTCTCGTTGTTACTACTGGATACATGTTCAAAAACAGACTTTAATCACACAGCATCTGGCGCTATGGGCTACAACATCCCGATTTTGAGCAGCGGCGATGTTTGAGGCTGTTTTTTTGATGAATGTGGTGTGAGTCAGTCGCACTGAGCTGGCGCTACCGTTCGCTCCCATACAGCGTAGTACTGCGACTCACACAACATATTCATGAATGCCGACCGTTGACTGAGGCGCTCTGAAACAACTAACCACGGCAGAACAAAGCGACCTCTAGCGGTCGCTCTGAAATCCTCGCTACAGATGCTCATCTGTCGTTACCTGGCGTTAGTAATGAATCAGCCTGCCCGTAGAATTGAGATGAGCTGCATATATAAATTGCAGCTATTTGCCTCACCTTGAAAACTACTAATAACAGGGAACCCAACGCCCTTGATTTAAAATATATCTATATATATATATATATATCTATATATATATATATATATATACATATATCTATATATTGCCTAAAGGCCCCCCTAACACTTTAACAAAACCTTAAAAAACTTAACCCATACACCTAACCCCTACACCTAACTAATATTTTACCTAACCTTTAAAAGTACTCCTGAAAGTGAACCTTAAACCCCATAATATATATTGCCTAAATGGCCATAACATTTAATCAGCTTCTAAATGTAACCATACACCTGACCTCTAAATCTAATCCCAACAATTACCTATACTAACCTAACTTTAACGCTTTGCCTAACCTCTAATACCCCTAATCCTAAAACTAAATCCCCTAATGTATGTCTCGTTTTTGGCTTCCTAGCACTTGACTAAACCCCGAAACTTCACCTGTACACCTAATCCCTAATCCTTATCCTAACAATTACCCAAAACTCTAATCCTAGCCGCTAAAGCTAACTGTAGCACTCTGCCTGACCTTGAAACTGCCCCTAACAGCAAACCCAAAAGACCTAACCACCTAACCAAAAGCCTAAACTTAACCCATACACCTAATCCCAAAAACCAACAATTAAACAAACTGGTAAACCTAACTGTTTTGTTTTTTCTAATCTTTAAAAACTACCCTTAACCGTAAAAAGCTTTGAAACACTTAACTTAAACTCGTACACCTAATCCTCTAAACCTAATCCTCAAAAATATCCAAACCTGGACACCCAACCACTAAAATTAACTGTAATGTTTGCTTAAATCTAAAACTTCCTCCAACAGTGAACATAAGGCCCTAATATATATCACCTAAAGGGCCCCCTAACACAAAAACCCTAAAATTAAACTATACACCAACCCCTAAACCTAATCCCAACTATTAACAAAATTTGTAATCCTAGCCTTTAAACCCAACTGTAATGTTTTGCCTAACATTTAAAGCTTACCCCCAACATTTAATCTAACTTAACTTAAAATGGACCCTAGGCCTTAAGCTAGCCCCCTGTAATAAGCTCCTGGTGGGATAATGGGGCAAAGGGAGTGCAGAGGAGCAACATGGGGGGGTGCAGCCCCAGGTAGCTGAAGTGACCTGCAGCTGACCCGGCGCCCTGTGAGGACTGGGTGGGCAGGGTGCCATGCCGGTGTCACACACTGTCACAGAGAGGCTGGACATGGCTTTCTACAGAAATAAACATTTAAAAAGGAAGCATGGACACTGAAACTTCCTCCAGCAAATAGACTTTTGTCTCCTGACACATCTGATCTCCACAAAGGACATGTGATATGACATTAACAAGTGGCCGGCCTCCCTCCTTCGACTCTCCCAGGCCAGGCACACAATGCTGGATGCTTGGCCACCAAACTCTGGACTGCTTCCTAAATGTCCCCTTCCTGCAGGGGATGCTGATGACTATCAATGAAAGGGACATTGCAATATCAAAGGGCACCGGGGCAGCCAGGGGTCAGCACACAGGTGACCGCCTTTGAAGTGTTACACCGCTATCAGCCGCTGTTGTTTTAAGGGACAAGCCATTTACATTACTGGGGGCAGATGGGCAGAAATAAATAAATACAATGCAGTGCTCTGTACATTATCATACACTGTAACTGTATAAATAAATACAGGTCCAGAGATGTGTCTTCACCTCTAAGCCAGGCATATGGGTGCAGACATGTTTTATACACTTAGGAGTGACAACATTAATTTATATATATGCAAGTTAAATATTTCCTAATATATAATATTGAAATATATATGTATTATTATTATTGTTTTCTTATAAAGCATCATTATCTTCCATGGTGTAGTGCAAAGAAGAATGGGTATAAACAAGAAATATACTTATCATAAGTGGGAGATTGTGGGTCAAATATAACAGCAGAATACTAATAGTTTTGGAGTACATTAGGATTCGGAATCTTGCACTTGGGAGCAGGGTCGGACTGGTCCACCAGAGAATATTCCGGTAGGCACTGACTCAGGGCCACCATTAGGAAAGTACAAGAGATCCAAGACTAAAACTAGCGCCACATATTGCCAGATGAGCGCCTGTATATCGGCACTTAGAGCGACCGCAAGTAGACGCTGTAATCGAATATCGGACGCTTTAACCTAGCGTCTCGGTCACTCTAGTAACCTGGACGGCATTGATGAATCTGATGCGTGTTGGGTGCTCTAACAACAGCACAACGCTGCACCGAGCGAGAGGTAGCTCCAGCTCAGTGTGTCCGGCACTCGGCGCTCCACACCATATTTAACAAAAAAACTACACACACACAGCGTCAGCGCTCTAAAGCTGGGCGCTGTAGCATAGAGCACCATATGCTGTGCGATTAAAGTCTGTTTTTGAACACATATACACCAGTAACAAAGCAAAAACACATGGAATGACATTGCTTTAACACTGGGACAATAACACTTTAGTGCCACAACTGTAAATAGAATTCTGTATAAAAATATAAAAAGTCCCAAAAATGTATAAAAGTGTTTATTTGTAGCCAGAAGAGATCACACAATGATTTGAGCAAAAATAAATAAATTTAAATTGCCAAACACGCTATTTATACACAACTAATGAAACCCCACTGAAATGTATGGGAGAGCGCTAGAGAGCGACAGGTACTACATGACGCTCCTGAGCCTAGAGCATCGGGCGCTATACACTGAGCCACCTGTAATAATACATGTGGCGCTACATAGCGCTGTTAGAGGCGCTTTCTTAAATGTGGTTTTCCGCACATCGCCCGGCGTTCACCAGACGCTGCCTGCTGCTACAGAGCACTACCTGGCATTATCCCTTCTTAAATGACCCCCATTTTGTCTGGCTTACCTAGAGTTTTTTATTTGTTAATTAAACATCACATTTGAAATTATTGCTTTAGCTGAAGGGTGGGCCCCAAGGATGAGGATGAGGCCCCAAGGTAAGTCCAGAAAATATTTTCCTCTGGTAATCCCAAGGTGCTCCTGTCCGACCCTGTTTGGGAGCCAACAATCTAAAGGGTAACAGTAAAGCTGAGTGGTTGGGTGACAAAGAATGTACTCAATGGTGGCAAGTGCTTTGAATGTTTAAAAGTGGACCAAAACCTTAAGTACCCAGATCTAGAGTCTAAAAGATTTGCAGGAGGGCAGGGCAGGAGGTGCCTAATTGTTCAGAATCCATAAATATGCAGTCTGCATGCACTGTAGGAGCGTGGAGTGAGGTAAGAGATCCTGTGATTCTAGGGGTTTCACACACAGGAGCCCCTGTTAAGCAAGCCATGACCCTCAGCAGCTTCCCTTCACATTCAGATAAAGTATATAAAGTATATATAAAGTATATAAAGATAGGCCTTTCAGAGGTGCACACAGTATCAGGTTGCCTCAAAGGTCGAGTTTTGGCCAGCCCTAGAATCTTATAGAGCCCCAGCCCCTCCCCCCAATACCAATTTACAAAAATCCTTCTAAAATAGGATTGAAAATAGGGCAGAAAATACTCACCCAGTCCTTGCTTTCACTCTGCTCCCATGCTTTCTTGGTTGACTGCTGACCACCTAGTGAAGCCAGTTGGTCGCCAGTGGAGAAAGGAGTGCAAAGATGCATCTGCCACAGCGCAAGAAACACAGATTGATTACTCCGCAATTTCCATTCAGTTCTATGTTTTTCCTTATTTTTAAAGAGTTACCAGGCAATTCCCTGATACTCCACTGTGTGAAACCCCCTGGTTTTCCTCTTTACCTCATTTCTCGGTCCCACATTGCTATGTCTGGCAGAGACCTGACAGTACCCACCAACGGGGCCGTGCAAACCAGATGCAGAAGAGATGCTGCAGCTAAACTTAAGTTGCAGCCTTGGTAGTGAGGATCAAGGTGAATATATTAAAAGAAAACAGGGTGTTTCACGATGCATAACAACCCACATTTGGATGCCCTGGGGAAATCTGGGACTGGATTTAAATGTTATGGTGGACCAAAACCCACTAAGCCTTGTTCTAGATGTTAAAAAACTCCAGGCAGGATGAAAGCTCTCCCTTGGGGTATCCCAATCATTCTCATGCCCTGCTGTGTAAACTCCCTAGTTTGTCAATATACTTACTTTGGGATTTGATTCCATGGGGCCAGGGGTGCACCTGTAATGAGGCGACCGCCTCAGGCGACACTGCACTGCAGAGGGGGCAGCAATTGACCTGCTTTTTTATTTATTTATTTATTTATTTTTTTTATTTTTTTTTACTGCTGCCATGTTTTTAAGTTAACTATTGGTGGTTCAGCAGTCCCGACCTGCTTCCACTTCCTACCCAGTCATTGCTTTGTTGAACTGTGGAGGGGCTTCTTTCTACAGTTTGCCTCAGGAAGCAGAGAGGCTAGCTTCACCCCTGCATGGTGCATGCACAGGCCTCTCTAGCATTGCCTGGCATGCCAGCATCATCTGCTACGTAAACCACCGCTCAGTATATCTATATCTATCTATATATATTGGTATATCTATCGCGACGAGAGAGCTGCACTGTGTATAGGGCCGTTGGTGATGGTTCGGACTAGGAGTGATGGTCTGCTTGGGAGAAAAGGTGAGTATAGCTTTTTTTTGTTTTGCCTGAAAATGTACTTTAAATTAGGATTCCCCTGTTAAGTGGACCAAAACCTGGGGGAGGGGGTTGGCTTTTGGCCCACTTTAAAACAAAAAGTCAGCCACCATGAAGGACTCTTGACTTATCAATTTGAGAAAATTGAAGCAAACATAGTCCTTGGACCCACAGTTGGGCCATTTAAGTGCTCTAGTGCTGCTCTTGTGCTCCTGGGCCGGCTGCTGTGAGCAGTAAACACTGAGCCATGGTCTGTTGCTGTACACCCATGCATTCAATCAACATGGGGGCCTGCTCCCTTGTGACTGGAAGCACGGGCATTCGACCCAGGAGTGCGCTGTCAGCACTGGAGCTGATAGCCTACCCAGGAATATGTTGGATCAAGATCACTTAACTACTTTGGAAAACTCTATCTGGGAATCTTAGACAACAAAAAATATCAGGATGCCCTGCAATGTGAAACCCACTAGGTTACTTTATTCTCACTGCATTCCAGGATCCCACGAAGGTTTGGCGAAGAGCAGAGGGCTCAGCATTTCCGCAGCATCTCTGCTCACTTTACCATGTGCAATCATACCAGCAGAACATGACATACACACTGACCGCACAGATTGACTATCCCACTGTGGGATCTGGGAACAAGGTAAGTATACAGCGAGACCAGGGGCATCCCATATCGGAATATCAATAGGGAAAGGAATTAAAACAGAACAAAACCCAGGGTGGTCAGCCCTGGAATCTAGAGTTTGGAAATAACAGCAACCTATGGGCTATAGGAGAAAAAACAAAAAAATTGGTACCTTCCCAGAGAAAATGGAATAATCCGGCAACGGCTGTGAGCGCCAGCCAGGAGTTCCAATCAAATCGGTGCAAATCTTTATTTCATATATCCATAAAATCGCAGTAAAGGCCTTTCCCAATTAAAATTCCAAAACGTCTAAGCATTTCGAAACTTGGTAGGTCCTTACTCATGACCCTATGGGCTATGCTAAAGATTTCACCACATTTTTCTGCATAGCCTATAGGGTTCTGTTCAAACTTAAAACAAATATCCTTACCTCATTGAAAAAATAATGAACCTCACCTGTAAAAATGCCCCAGTACAGGTACAGGTAATTTTTTTGGGGGAAGGGATTGAACAAACTTTTTTGCAGCCCCTCATAACTCTTTAAAAATTGATTCCAAAGTACTTGGATGACCCTCATAATGTAGCCATGCTCTTTATTTTTAAAAGGATTTTTATGAATTGTAGGAATAGTGAAAGATTCTTCTGCTATATCAATCAAACCACTGACATAATTTTTTTGACCACATGATGTAATACAGTAATAAGTTTTGTGATGAACGTATGTTTGTGATCCCTACTCATAAAAATGGCCTCTCTCTCTTTCTCCATCTCTCCATCTCTCTATCTCTTTCTTTCTCTCCCCTTTCTCAGTCTCTATATATATTATAAGATCTGGCATTTACAGTGACCCTGTGAACTTGTTGAAAAAGGGGGCAGACACGTGTGCTTTTGATAGGCTGAGGCTTTTGTGATGTATCCTTTAAAAGTGAGAAAATGTGTAATTCCCCCAGCCAGGGTGCCGTTTGAAGTGGAATTTTCCTTTAATATGCTAAAGGGGTTGAATCTACAGAACAACCCAGCTTACACATACACTTTTCTTTTAGATTACAAAGCTGACAAGGTTGATGTTCCTGAGATCGACTCTGAGTGACCTTTTCATCTCCTCTGACTTACACAAGGGATTACCAGGCTGCCCCTTCCCCCTTCAAACAAAAAGTAAAACCCCACTTCATAGGTAACTTAGGTCACTAATAAGTCGTCTTGGACGTACTAATGAAACAATAAAAACCATAAAAATACAGTTTGAATAGTTATTTTTTTATTAAAAATATATTTACAGCAATTACATATAAAAGCAAACCATAGGGCCAAATAAAAGCTCAAGTATCAAACACGCTCTCACTGGACAGTGAAAAGCATTTTAAAGGTGAATAGTGCAAATTTAAATAAGATTAAGGGGACCTGGCATTCTTTTAACTTTGGTCGAGCAGAGAGGCCATGGAGCTCCAGTATAAGTGGGCCGCCTGGTGGCTTGCATAGAGGGGCACATGCATGGCATGACCCTATAAGTAAACAAGACAACACATAAAAAAAAGAAACCTGAAGATTGTGTGGCATGCTGCCAATAAGAGTCTATTACTGGACCCTTTAACCCCATGTGTCCCATACAAGCAGCTCAGGGGAGGACAGTAAATGCATTGAGCAGGCAGCAGTCACCCATGCCCTGCAATGAAGACTTTATGGTGATGGGACCTCCCTGGATGGGGACTGTTTTTGTGATGTTTTCTGTTGATAGTCTACAGTTGCATTAGAAAGAGTCCCAGCATTTGGGGAGCTTGGCAAAGCTCCTTCCCTTTCCCTTTTCTTTTGCTTCATCCTCCGATTCTGGAACCAGATCTTCACCTGGGTGTCATTAAGCTGCAGGGAATTGGCGATCTCAATACGCCTGGCTCTGGTCAGGTATTTATTAAAGTGAAACTCCTTTTCCAGTTCTGTCAGTTGTTTGGTGGTGAAGTTGGTCCTCATGGTGCTGGGCGGGTTTGGCGCTCCATAGTCACAGGGTGAACCTGACAAGAAATAAGGGTTACTTTCTGCTGCTTTGTTGGCCACTGACTGTTATCAGACTCGTTATAAAGTAAAACGAAATACAAAGAGATAAGAAGGCACCCAACAACGTAAAAGAGTAAGAGGTTATTGACAGGCTTATGTTACAATGTATCATTCCTATGTAGAGAGGAAAAAGGGAAAGAAAAACAAATAAGTAGCAAAGTATACAAATAGAAAAGAAACCAACAAAGTAAAAGAGTAAGAGACTTGTGTTACAATGTATCATCATCTGTAGACAGGGAGAAATTTAAAATAAGTGGCAAAAATGCAAAGAAATATAAACAAAATCTACAAAGTAAAAATGTAAGAGACTAATGTTACAATGTATCATCAGGAAGAAAACGTTTAGGACAAGTGTCAAAAATACAAATACATTAAAAAGAAACCAACTAAGTAAAAGAGTAAGAAACAAGTTCCAATGTATCATTATGTGTATTCCCCTTCTAACACATATCGTTGACAGCGTGAGAGGAACACAACAAACAAAACATGGAAAGTGGTAAAAGAGTAAGAGATAAGAAAATGGAGAAGATGTAGAAAGTAATGCAGCTCTATAGGTGAGAGAGACAAAGAGAGGGAGAAAAAGGGCAAGAGAAAGAAAGGAAGACAGACAGCAGGGTAAATAAAAGGTTAGAGGGGTTGATAGATGAGTAAGAAAGAAAAATGTTACAAGAATGAAAGAAAACACATTTAAAGGCACAGAATTAAAACAGTAGGAGAAAGTAGGAGAGGAAGAATTAGAAATGGAGGTGTATATAGAACGAATGAAAGAAAGAAGATTAAGATAGATGGGGAAATAATAAAAGAGAGAAATGACAAGAACAACTAAGCTGGGGAAAGAGAAAATAAAAAAATACGAAAAAAGGAGGAATAAAAACAGAAAGCAGGAGTCCAGAACAGAGGAAATTGGGCAAGAGGACAAAAAAAGTAATAAATAAGGGCATAGAAATATAGTACAGTGGAAGAGAAAGATATGAACTATAGAAAATAACTGAAATATATGGGGCGAAACATAACAGTCACATAAAGAAACAGCGAGAGAGACAGGGGAAGAAAAAAATAGGACAATGGTAATCAACAGAAAAAGGCACAGATAGACTTAAAGAAAGTGAAGAATAGTTCGAGAGAGATAGGGAAAAAAGAATAGGAAGTGGAAAAGCATAGAACAGAAGAGACAGCGTAAAAGACAGAAAACTATATAAATGAGGAATGAACGAGCACAGAGGGAGGTGGGAATAATTATTACGGGAGAGAACAAGAAACTAAAACCATTTGAGACAGACAAAATGATGGGGAGAGAGAAAAGATGGAGGTGGAGGAATACAATGACAAAGACAGATTAAGAAATACAATATAAACGTCATACAAAAGATAAATAAAATATGTAAACAATTTGTTACATTTGTTTGCTAAAAAAAACAATACTTGGTTATTCTACTTACTTTTCTTGGGTGCGTTACGCTTGACTTTCATCCAGTCGAAGGTGCTGGGTGTGTCGGTGGTCGGGGAGTCGGGTTTGGGGTAGGATCCGGGGGAAGGGGAGAAGTTCTGGAAGTTGCCCGGGTAGAGGTCCCCCGGGGGCAGGTAGGTTCCGCTGCTCTGGAAGATGGGTCCGGTATAGGGGAGGTGACCCCCGGTGTCGTCCATGGGATGGGGGGATCCATAGGAGTAGTCGTAGTCGGGGGTGACAGGTAAGTAGCTGTATTCGGCTGGGGCGCTGGGCTCATAGGGCACCTCCAGGTTGCAGGGGGCATAGAGGGGCAGGTTGCCCGAGTAGTGGCCCTCCGCTCCGGGGTAAGGCTGCAGGGGGGCGCTCCTTTCTGGGGGGCGACAATACTTGGGCTGAAAGGCAGCTACGTCCCGGCAAGGTGGGTACTCCAGATAAGTGTTCATCTTCAGCTCCTCTCCAAGCTTCACCTGCTCTGTCCTCTGCCCTCCTTCATCCCCCAGCAAGTTAATAGTGGCCGGTGAAAAAAGGGGGTTGGTCACGTGCCTGCCGGCGTCCAATCAGAAGGCGACTCTGGTCGGGAGGGTCCAGGTGGAGCTCACAGCTTGAGGTTCTCCAGCCGACTTAAAAAAGTTTCTTCACTAAAAAATCCTGAGCGACATTTCGACCCTCCATCATCTCCTGCCTCATCCCAACCGCAGATACAACACCACATCCCAGCCCAGATCTTGATGTCTCATTAGAACATCACATTCATCTCTTCATCGTCAGCTTTCATCCTGCCTATTACTCCATCCGATCTAGCTCCAATTCATCTTCTTATCTGACCATGCCAGGTAGATGTGACCAGAAATCCAGCTTTAATCCTCAGATGTCCCATCAGACATTTAGTACCCGGTTTTGGTTTTTTGATGAGGTCAGACCTTATCTTCATCTCTTTTCTGCCTGCCTGTTCCCTCCATCTGACCTAACTCCTCATCATAGTATAATCTGACCATCCAAGTAGAAATCCAGCTACACTCCTCATGTGTCAGACCAAATATTTAGTAGCCCTAAGACTCCAGGTGAAGCCTCCAATTTCTGTTTTATTAAGTTGACCTTAGCGTTTCATTTTATCTCTTCATCTTCAGTTTTCTGACCGCCTCTTCACTCTATCTGACCTAACTCTACTTCACCATCTTCTAATCTGACCATTTTAGGTAAAAAGCCTGATCAGATATTCATCTGTAACCCTTAGCTGTCCCACCAGCTATTTATAGCCACCCAGATTTCAGATCATGCCTTCAGCTTTGGAATTAGATACCCCGACCTCTGACTATTAGGTAGATATCTAGTTTATCCTGTAACCCCACCACCATCAGATGTCTCCCCAATCTTTTCACTGCCTCGGCCTTTATATTATTCTCTATTGACAGTTTTCTGCCTGCTTTTTTCATCTGACCTATCATCTCCTAATCTGACCATGCTAGGTGAATCTGATCGGATACCCAATAGTAATCCTGGGTTGTCCCACCAGATCTTTTAGAGACACCAGACCATGCCTTCAGCTTTGGAATTAGATACCCCGACCTCTGACTATTAGGTAGATATCTAGTTTATCCTGTAACCCCACCACCATCAGATGTCTCCCCAATCGTTTCACTGCCTCAGCCTTTATATTATTCTCTTTATTGACAGTTTTCTGCCTGCTTTTTTCATCTGACCTATCTATCATCTCCTAATCTGACCATGCTAGGTGAATCTGATCGGATACCCAATAGTAATCCTGGGTTGTCCCACCAGATTTTTAGAGACACCAGACCATGCCTTCAGCTTTGGAATTAGATACCCCGACCTCTGACTATCAGGTAGATATATAGGGGGTTATTTAAGAAAGGATAGCGTTAGGTAGCGCCTGGTTAATGAGAGGTAGCGACAGATAGCGACTGGTGAACGCCGGACACGGCACGCAATTCCACATTTATCAAGCAGAATCTGTTTAGCGACTGGGAAAGCGGCATGTAGCTTCTGATTCATCATTTTCAATGCCTCTGCGAACAGCGCCAGCGTTCAGACCTCTCGCTACCTGTCGCTCCCCCATACATTTCAATGGACGAACCTTTTCTTCTCTTTAAACGGTTTTTTTTTTTTTTTTTTTTTTTACTTTTTCCCAAAAATCACAAATAATTCTGTGACCTCTTCTGGCACTGAAAAAGCTGTTTTGTCACATTTTTTACATTTTTAAAATATTTCTTCAAAAATGACATTACAGGTCTGGCATTAAAGTGTTCATGTTACAATGTTGTTACAATGTAATTCCATATGTTTTTGCTTTGTTACTAGTTGATAGATGCTTGAAAACAGACTTTAAACACACCGCCTCCTGCGCTCTGGGCTTCAAACAAGTATTTTTCAGCGCCAGAGATTTGTGAGGCAGTTTTTTTCCTGAATATGGTGTGAGTCGGTCGCTATGAGCAGTCGCTAACATGCGCTCCCATACAGCGCTGTACTAGTCAAATAGCGACTCCTCACAATGTATTCAACATTACTGAACAGCGTCTGAGTCGCTACTTTATAGTGACTACTAGTGGGCGCTATGAAAATGCCTGCTACAGACGCTCATCTGTCGCTACCTGCCGCTAATGATGAATCAGCCTCCCCGTTTTCTCTGTAACCCCACCAGCATCAAATGTCTCCCCAATCGTTTCACCGTCTCTATCCTGCCACGATCCCGCTTGTGCAGAAATCTAGCTATACTCCCTATCTGTCCCACCTGTTATTTGGTATCCCTAAGGTTCAGATGAAGCATCCAGTTTCTGCTTTTGCATTACCTCCCTGGCCCCGTCCTTTATATTTATCTCTTCATGGCCAGTTTTCTGCCTCTTTATTTCATCTCACCTAACTCTTCAACATCTTCTAATCTCACCATTCTAGGTAAGTCTGATTAGAAATCCAACTGTACTCCCCCGCTGTCCCACCAGACATTTAGAACCTTCAAGTCTTAAACCGGACCTTCACCATGATTTATTGAAAACCCCAAACCCTTATAAAATGATTCCCTAACATCTAAAATTTATATATTTTAAGTTTTTAGTAACTTATTATTCTTTCCCCCACTGGGCTGCAACTCTGTTCAGGACATTAGGATACGGGCGCCGCCCTCTTGACTCAGAAGCATCACACTTACTGAGGAGAGGAGAGCGGGATAAAGTAC
Source organism: Gastrophryne carolinensis (assembly GCA_027917425.1). Taxonomy (NCBI): domain Eukaryota; kingdom Metazoa; phylum Chordata; class Amphibia; order Anura; family Microhylidae; genus Gastrophryne; species Gastrophryne carolinensis. Next base: position 234,192,575 of record CM051240.1, on the reverse strand, counting down.
AGGGGGGCGGGTTATAGCTGTGCTTTGCTCAGACAGAGCAGAGCTGGGGTCAGGAAAAGGTCAGCAATCCCAGAATGCCGAGCAGCACAGTTAGAAGGCACTTCCTGTTTGCAGGCTGCCTGATGTCCCATGAGCCGCCATCTTGGATGTTTAAAGGCTCATAACATACAGTAGATGCAGGTGGGATGATTGTTGTTGTGACCAATCTGTATGTACAGGGTGTGGGAAACATATAAGATAGACTCTTATTCAGGGTGAAGGTCCGCTTTAAGATGAAGCTTCCAGTTTCTGCTTTGACATTACCTCCCTTTTATATTTATCTCTTCATCATCAGTTTTCTGCCTCTTTACTCCATCTGACCTAACTCGTTGCCATCATCTAATCTGGTCTTTCTAGGTAAACCTGATCAAATATCCAGCTGTAATCTATAGCTATCCCACCAGGTGTTTAGAGCCTCCAAGATTTCAGATCATGCCATCAGCTTTGGAATTAGATACCCCAACCTTTGCCTTTTAGGCAGATATCTATGTTGTCCCACCACCATCAGATGTCTCCCCAATATTTTCCCTACCAAAATATTTGGCTCCCCTGACATGATCCTGTCTCTGTTCCACACCCTCTCCAAACATTTATTTATTTTGTTTCCTACCCTCTTCAGATGCCAAGTCCCCTACCTTTACACATACTCTGCCCATTTTGGATGTCCTGCTCCTCAACCTAGATCAGATCCCTTGCCCTCAAAAAATCTTTAAAGGTCTACAAGTTTCTAATCTTTTCCATATAAGTTACCATCTGACCCATGAGAACTTCAGATTCCTATCTTCAGGCTTGGTATCAAATGTCCATGTTGTTTTCACGTAAATATTCCCAAACCTCTGTTCCCACCAGCAGATCTTTAACGTGGTTTTCTCTAGTTTGGCTTCCTTAGGACATCTGCATCTGACTTTACAGCATTTATACCTAGTCATTCTTCTTTGCCAACTATGCAACTATTCTAAGAGATCTTCAAGTTGCCTTCAGTCTTGTCTTCAGCCCCCCCCCCCCCCCCCCACCACCACCAGTTACTCTAACTTCATGAGATTCCCAAAAAATCCCTAAAACCTATTTGCCACCAAAACTCGAGCTTCTGTTTTAAGTTTAAACTTATCAAGTCCATATCCTTTTTAGGTCTCCAACTTTCATCAAATCTTCAACCCCAATGCCTTGCTTTGATCTGCATACCCTTCATACATCAGATTCCATCATATTTCATTCCATTAATCTCATCAGAACCTCTACCTAATTTTTTTAAACATTTATTATTCCCCTTTTATTAACAAACACCTAACTCTTCTGCATTTATTGTCAAGATGCCATCAACACAGATCTACATCTTACTATATGTGCAGATGGCATTCGTCTACCCTCTTCACTAAAGAGCAGTGGCGTAACTAAATGTGAGTGGGCCCTGGCCCAAACATTGAATGGCACCCCATCATGGCTCATACAGTAACCTTTTTCCTGTCATATTAAATACATTGGATACAACTGGACAACTAAAGACTGAAACAGCAGAGACAAATTATGCTTCTTTTTTCAGTACATGATGCAATTAAAGCACAAATATAAAAACGATGGAGAAACAACGAAGGGGCCCGCCTGACCTTATGGGCGCTGGTGCAGTCGCAACTTCTGAACTCCCTATAGTTATGCCCCTGCTGAAGAGTCTTCAGCTTTCCAGGTCCAGGTTCAGGATGAGGGCTAGCCTATGATGACCATTACATGGCTTTGGTATGATACATGTAAAAAAAACTGGTCCAGCATCATTCTGTCTATTGTTATTTTAAACCTCCAGACCCCTATTCCTATCAGACCCACAGCTTCCTTACTGTCATCACATCCTCAAACCTCCTCTTCTGCCCAGATAACTTTAGTCCATCTCCCCTCACACTTTTCCAGATCTTCTCCAGCATCATCAGTGGAGCCCCTTGAACTCCTTGTGCCATCTTGCTGACACCACAGCCTCTTGTGAAGATTAGAGCAGATAAAGCTGCTGCTCTGGAGAGTTTCACTCTACAGATCAATATCTGAAAAGATATTTTCCGGTCGAATTGCTGCATCGTAATCCAAAAGTACCCTGTGCTGTACATTATTAATTATATTTAATTACTCACAGCCAGGCTTATCTGTAGTAAGATTGAGGCAGTCTGGACGTCTTATAGGAGAATGCAGCTTCCCAGTGTGTTTCAAGTGCAAAGTTCACTCCAGCTTCCAAAATCAGTTTTTTTTTATAATGATGAGTAATGTTCAGTTACCTAAAGCCATCTCTGTGCTTACCACTGACTGCAGCTAATGGATGTGGTGAAAGTGCTGCTCCCTCAAATCTAGGGTTCAGGATGCTAATGGCTCCTTTGCTGTCCCCTGACAATACTTATCCTCCATGCAAGGTAGAAAAGCATTGGCCTGTGGAATCTGGAGATATCCTACTCAGCGGCTGATGCTTTATAGAGAACAATAAAACAATGCGATCACAATCCACCTGAGACAATGGCTTGCCCTTATGTCATTATACTCAATGGCCGACCCTCCATTAAGGGGCTGTTCACACTGCTTCCGCAGTTCAATGCAGCAAAATGCATCAGAGAATTGATTAGCTCCTATGGGGCCAGTTTACACCAGATTTGCTGTAGTACATAGTGTGCAAAGTCCTGCACGAGGCCTTTTCTGCCCTCCCATTCATTTGGTGGACCTCCAGTCAAAAGGCACAGGAGAATACTCCACCAGTTAAAGTGGACCAAAAACCAGGATTTTGACTATCCTGGGTTTTGGTTCTTGCCCTCGGGACACCCCAATTTGGTATGTCCCGCTGTGTAACCCCCCCCCCTGTCGCCCAGTATAACTTACCTTTCCCCTGTTCAGTGCATGTGCAGGCTCTCGTCCAATCAGCGTGCTCTGAAATATTTATGATTCTAGACGAAGGCCACTGAGCGGAGGCGAGTATGCCAGCGGGCGCATAGCCCACTACCCTCTCACTGGGTGCATGCCTGCCCCAGCCATTTGCAAATGCCTGGTCCAGGTGCAGCACCCAAGGATCACGATGCACCATTGGGAGAAGGTTTATTTTGGGACTCGGGGGGTCACACAGTGCGGCATCCCAATTTGGGTAGGGGATCAGGTGGCCTTGGCATCTTATAGACTCCAAGGCTACTGAGCATGGGTTTTAGTCCAAAAGGAACCCTGAAGCTAGGCAGAATTACTCACAGGACCCATATTCCAGCACCTCCTTACCGATTAGCCTGAGCTAATAAAACTAGAGAGAATAATAGAGAAATGTGCAAAATGAGGTGGAAGTGGGGAGGGGGTATAGGGACAAAAGAGGCCTTTGAGCTTTCTTTGTTAAGGGGTGTCCCCATTTCACCCCCTTTCAGAAAGTTTGGGGATATAAGGGTTGATTCAGAGACACATTCGCATGCACTTTTGCATGTGTCTGTGTATTTTTTTTGAATGTTTGCCTTGTTTTTTGTTTTTTACGTTACTTTTTCCATGCATATGTGCGCATATATGCGCTTTCGATGGACGGATCGAAATCTGATAATTTGCGCTAGTTCAGATAGGTTACGGATCTAAATCTGATAGTTTGCGTTAGTTCTGATAAGTTACGTTATTGGGATGGGCTTGCGTCTGATTCTGAGACCTGATTGCCGATGGACCTCCGCCCTATAAAATGGTTTCATTTCCGCTCCACTTACGGGACCATTTTTGACTCGGAATACTATTGCTGATCATGTTATGCGGTTATGTGGAGGAGTATGAGCGCCTTCAGCTCACTGGCATTACATGTATCAGCATGTCCGAGGCCAGATTGCACCGGAGACGCATGAATATCGATCGCATGCATGACGTTGAGCTGTTCGAGCTGACCCGCGTTTCCCTCCATAAATTGTATAGTGAGCTGTGGCCATGGTTAGCCTGCCTCACGAGGAAGGGGCAAGCAATTTCAGGTATTACCAAGATGCTTGGCTGCCTGCAATTTTTGGCAACCGGTTCGTTCCAGAGGCTGGGTGCCCTCTCCGTGGGGATGTCCCAGCCTACGCTGAGCCGCGCGCTATCCAAGTTTCTGGATGGCATGGCTACCCTTAGTCCCAAATATATTTATTTTCCTGACGTCATGGTAGCCTGGAACACGATTAAGTTGGGATTTTATAATATCGCCGACATGCCCAACGTCATGGGTGCGATCGATTGCACCCACGTTGCATTGGTCCCTCCCGCAGCCGATGAGTACATCTATAGGTAAGTTAATTATGTCATTTTATATTGTTTAGCCAAACTTAATTTTATCTATCTATTAATCCCTCCTTCTCAAGTGTCCTTTTGAACCACTTTCCAATGCATACCTTAATCCCTCCTTCTCAAGTGTCCCTTTGAACCACTTTCCAATGCATACCTTAATCCCTCCTTCTCAAGTGTCCCTTTGAACCACTTTCCAATGCATACCTTCATCAATACTTTTCATGTAGGCCTTATAAAAGCATTTTAATGCTGACCTTAATTAGTCCTTAGCATGTTAAACTTTCTTGTCTAACACATCCATATAATCTTTGTTTTTTAAACTACTTATGTCCTTTGTTTTTATTTTGGGATTTTAGAACATGTTTTTTTGGGGGGCTCTAAAAGTTAGTGTTTTAGTTGGTTACCTTGGCTTGGTGTAATTTTTGTTTTTTTTGTTTCAGGAACCGCAAGATGGGCCACTCGCTGAACATCCAAGCAGTGGTTGGCCCGGACATGCGATTCCTCAGTGCTTGCAGGGTATGCAGGCTCATCCCATGATGCGTATATATTGAGGAGCTCCGGCTTATTTCGTTGGTTTGAGTCTGGAGAATTATCTGGTGGATGGCTCCTGGGTAAGTTTGCTCAAATTCCATCATTCCCTTTTCACTGTATGGCTATGAATATAGTTGATGACCCATGTCTTAACCTATGGATGTTTTTATCCCTTGATGACATGTTAAACAATAATGTTGCTTTGAATGTGTAATTTATGTTAGAATTTTGTTATTCTTTCAGGGGATTCTGAATATCCGCTCATGCCCTGGCTCCTGACGCCCGTTCTTCACCCACAGAATGCGGCCCAGGAGTCATATAATCGGGCACACCGGAAGACCCGGCCATAGTGGAGAGGCCCTCGGACTGCTGAAGTCCCGATTCCGTTGTTTGGACCATACAGGGGGGGAACTGCAGTATGACCCCAACAAGGTGATCCAAGTCATCATAGCATGCTGCGTGCTGCATAATTTTGCCCTGAGACAGCATGTCCCCCGTTACATGGATATGCCCCCCTCTCCACCCAGGCAGGAGGCAGATGACATATATGATGGCACCCCGAGTGCCTCTGGGCAATCTGTCTGGGCCCATGTTATTGAATCTTATTTTATTTAACTTTTGTTTAGTTTGTTTATGTATTTGTCTGTTTGTTGTATTTGTTGGCTATGTGAAGGCCTTTTTTTTGGTATAACATTACAAATCATTTTACAACTGATTTGAGCATAATGTAGTTTATTTTCTCATGTTTGTGATTACAAACCTTCATTAATGTAAAAACAGCACAAACATGAATGCATCAACTTAGGCAAGAACAGCTAAGTCCAATTCCATACATTTTCACGAAATTTGACAAATTTGGGGTGAAGGCCACTCACAGACTCCATGGACATACATTTTCAAACGTAAGTATAAATTGGGACAGACTCCTGGCCCCTAGCAATTGTCCACATCCAGGAGTTTTAAGGTAACTGACTCCAGGCCAAAGTTTACCCACTCATTATGCTTGTAAGTGTATTGTAAGGACATTGATTTGACATCTAAATGCATGCATAGGCCTTAAGGAGGCGAACCAACTCACTTACATCTAGAAGAATATGTTAAGGCTAGAAATGTGTTGGGGAATGTCATTTAGTCAACTGATCTAATTGTGCATGATATTTGTATGCTGTTTGATCTAACAACTATTTTGATTTTGGTGTTTTTTAGACTATGCTTGAGCGCAGGTACGACTACCTGCCCAACGCCTTTGAGAAGAGGAATCTGGCCCTGGAGATCGTGGCCGGAATTCACTAGGAAACGGACACCACCTTCACTTATACGCATATCATGCACCACTGGTCGGACCTGAAGCGACTGCACATGCCCCGGGTGCGGCGATTTTTTGGTACCCATTTCCCAAGTAAGTAAATATCGATTGCATGCTAGAGGTAAAAAACACAGAAGGTAGGCCTTTATTTAGAAATGCTTTTTTTTTTCTAGTGTCTGAAATGGAGTACCGAATTCGACCCACCCGGAGGTGCGCAGTCCGGCCAGTGCGGCATGAATCTGCACTACCAAGTGAAGGTGGTGGATCTCCAGGACCAAATTCCTACCCCTCCTCTGTAGCTGCGTCAGACCAGCCCCTGGACCTATCAACAGAGGAGGGGCCTCACCGCATGGGCAGGGAGTTGTACCAAACGACTCAGGCATTACCCTCCGGTATGTGACTCTGATTTTACCACACACAGGTACATGCTATTTAAACAAAAGCTGATTCCCTTAATCTCTTTTTTTATAGATCAATATGTAGCGGGTGAAAGATCGGGAGCAGCGAGGACAGCAGATCAAGCCCAGGAGGAACATGGAGAAGGTGGGTGATGTGACACACACATTCAAAGTGTCATTTGGTTACTGTTGAATGAGACATTAGAAGTGAGCCTATTTTAAATGTCTCTACAGCCTCACATTCCCAGCAGTGGCAGGCCCCAGAGCCTAGGGTGGTCCCCGAAGCTGAGGTCGCCCACCACCGAAGTAAGTCGTAATGTAAATATTTGGAGTATGTTGAAAATGACATCATCAACAATCAACCTAAATCCATTGGCAATGTAATTAACATACTGACATATGGCCTCATCCATTAATGAATTCCTTAGCATAATGAAGAATAATGAAACCGCGATGGAATTGAGGTAAGCTTAAGAGCGCAAAATGAAGAATAGTGAAACCGCGATGGAATTGAGGTAAGCATTAAGGGCACAAAAGGAGGAAGACTGAAACCGCGATGGAATTGAGGTAAGCATTAAGGGCGCAAAAGGAGGAAGAATGAAACCGCGATGGAATTGTGGTAAGCATTGAGTGCAAAAGGAGGAAGAATGAAACTGCGATGGAATTGTGGTAAGCATTAAGGGCACAAAAGGAGGAAGAATAATGAAACCGCGATGGAATTGAGGTAAGCATTAAGGGTGCAAAAGGAGGAAGAATGAAACCGCAATGGAATTGAGGTAAGCATTAAGGGCACAAAAGGAAGAAGAATGAAAATGCGATGGAATTGAGGTAAGCATTGTAGCAGAAGTGAGTGATAAAAATATTGAGACGACCACATGAATGAGTTAATTTTGTTGTGCGCATGCGTAAGGTCGGAAAGATTTCCGTCTGGACGTTTATTGATAGAAAAAGGAATTCAGAATCTAACGGGAAACATAATTCATTTGTTAGAGGCGACGTTGGAAAAAGCAAAAAAAAGGAAGCCTACGTTGTTTCCTAAGTAACGTAAACGAAAACCGAAATCTGAAAAATGACATTCTCGTTGGCGTAGGAAGCTATGAACACTTTACAGAAAGCTTCCGATGCATGCTTAGAATCACGCGTACACTCATACGCAAGCGGAACCAAAACGAAAAAAGACAGATCGACACAAAAACGAAATTAATTTTATGTCTCTCTGAATCAACCCTATAGTCCTTTGCGAATGCACAGCTGGCACAGCCAAAAGGCCGAGCGGGATCTAGGCTTTATGGGACCGGGGCAAAGATTCAAACCCCCCCCTCACCTTTCTCACTAATGCCTATTTTGGTGAATAGGGGTAAAAAAAATCACATCAACGCTGCGGCAGCTAAGGGCTTTATTCATCAAGGGATAGAGACAGGTAGTGCCTTGTAAGCGACAGGTAGGGGCAGGCAATAGCACATTTATGAAGCCTATTCTGGTGTGCGCCTCTTACAGCGACACGTAGCGGCCGATTCATCATCACAGACGGCTCTGCGGATCCCGGCGGCGCTCTGGCTTTCAGAGCGCCTGGTATTACCTGTCGCTACCTGACGCTCTCCCATACATTTCAATAGACGTCACTTTTCTTCTCTTTAAACAGGGTTTTCTTTTAATATTTTTTGTTGCAGAATTGTCATTACATGTCTGGTATTAAAGTGTTAATGTCACAATGTAATACAATGTAATTCCATATGTTTTTGCTTTGTTACTAGTGGATATGTGTTCAAAAACTGACTTTAATCACACAGCTTCTGGGGCTCTGGGCTACATACACATATTTGATGAATATGGTTTGAGTCGCTCACACTGACCAGTCGCTACCGTTAGCTCCCATATAGCGCTGTACTGGCGTAATAGTGACTCACACATCAAATTCATCAATGCCGGCAATGTTACTACATACTGAGACCACTGGTGGTCGCTCTTAGTGCCGCTGTACAGACAGCTCATCTGCCGTTACCTGGCACTAGTAATGAATCAGCCTGCGAGTTGCATGACCGAAGAGAATATGGGACCTGGCATGGCTTCTGAATTATAGCTGCAGATGCACCAAGGCACCACCACAAGGAGGTTTCCGGAAGTAAGGTAAGTACTTTTTCCCAATTCTCAAAATTGCTCAGGCGGAATGAATAGGGAACTGGAGGTTCTGTTTAAGGCAGACAGAAAATCTAACTAGCCTTGGTACTAAGAATATCCTACCTAACCCCCCCCCCCCCCAGTAAACACCAAGAGGGGTGTTCCTATTGGAGGGAGTTGTCTTGAAGAAGAGGTAAGCATCTTTGCAATGTCTTGTGGCAAGAGATGGTGTGTAAGGTTTATATGGGATCCCTGTAGACCAGGACCCTGCAGGTCTACTTCAAAGCAGACCCCTGCCCTCAGTTTTGTGCTCAACCCGCCTGTAAGGCTCAACACTGAAGAGTCACTTTTCTATTCCTAGGCCAACAAATAAATAGGCAAAAATGGGTGAAAAACTCCAGTCATTAAAAATGAGCAACCACTAGCCTATGATCTATAAGACTGCAAAGCCAGTGGTCTCCCAGTTTGGGATGCCCTGATGTGTGAAATGCCATGCATTATTAACCACAGCATAGAATGTAGATTGGAAAAGGTAGCAATTGGGGGTTGGGTGCCCAGTCCTCAGTAGATGTGCCTTCTTTTAGCTTTAAATAGCCAAATTGGATCCAGCACTTGGTAATAGTTGAACTAATAAATGTGAAATCATCACTGTTAAGTACAGTTATAGGTATGTACAGGGCTAGTATCAGGGAGGGAGGGCCAGGCCCTGGTAGGAGGGGGGGCAGCAGCAGGTATAAAAGCGCCCTCACTTATGGGAGCCGACGGCCATCTTTTTGTAACCCCGGCTAGGCCCAGATTTAAATGCCGCTGCCATTCTACTGCTGCCGCCACCGAGGATTGCGGGCTGAGGAAAGTTAAAGCTGCCCAAGCCGCCATAGACCGCCCGCAGTGCCAAAAAAAATCACTAGAACTGTTTGCCACCCCCGACCTCGCCCACTACCTCATCCAAATGCTGCTTGGTGCCTGGGTGCAGCAGACTGGCAGGATAAGGTAAGGTTTTTTTTTGGGCTGCTTGTAACTTGATGGGGTGCAACCAGGGCCCAGGAGGTCGGGGGGCATCATTACTGCTCTGACCTCCCCCTTATTTATCATACTTGGCGTCATTTAGAGAAAGGAAGCACATTTTACTGTATGAGACTTAAAAGGGTCCCATTTAATGTTCACACCAGAGCCCCCGTAATAGCACATAGATGGGGGGGCCCCCATTTCTGCAAACGATTTAGCCCCTCTATAATGCTCAAATTATGCCCCCCCCCCTGTAATGGCATATGGATGGGGGCACCATTTGCACACACCTGATGGGGACCCCGATAATGGAACATGGATGGGGGCCCCATTTGCACACACCTGATGGGGACCCCGATAATGGCACAGGAATGGGGTCCACAAAGTGTATGCACAAAAGGGCCCTAGGTTATGGGGGTCCCAGACAGACACTATAGCCCAGGGGATGCAGCATCACACGCTTTCCATTTTAAACAATGAGATCCGCCTACCATATCACGTAGTCACAGCATGTGGCTTTCACTGGACGATAGCCTGTGCATGCACCGCTGGAGCGGGGAAAGGTGAGTTTTTTATGGGTGTCCTGGGGGGCATCCCGATTCAGGCAAAATGGGCAAATGTATTTATTTATTTTTTTGTAAATTGAAGCCAAACATTTTTTTATATATATTTGTGTAGGATCAAAATGGGAGAGGGGGGCCCAAGACATTGTGGCTGTACTAGTGGCGCCCAGGGGTATGTATGACCATAACTCTTATATATCCCTGTTAAAATCCCTCTGGTGATAGGTCCCTTTCCCTGGGGCATGCCAATATGGGATGCCATGCTGTGTGAAACCCCCAGATCACCCACACTACTTACCCTTCCTCATACCCACTGCGTATGTGCAGACCCTTGTTTATTCAGTGCCGTATGCCGCGCATACTAATGCACAGCATAGGTGACTGTGGGCGATTAGTGGAGTTCACCAAATGGGGTATATCAGGGTATATCCTGTGATCAGGGCCCCCTTTGACACCCCCCCCCCCCTGACCAGTGGCAGACTGGGGCCAAAACTAGATTATAACAGCCCCTGGCCTGTCCAAGACTTGCTGAGGCCCCCCCCCCCAACCATGATGGCGGGGCTATAGCATTGGGGTTGGGGTTCTTTGGCTTTTGGGAACAGTAGGACTGGGTAGAGGGGGCTGAGAGGGAGACTAAGGGGGCAGGGATTGAATGTGGGTATTAAAAGCAGCAGCCCAACTGGCCCCTATGGCTAGTCCACCCCTGACCCTGATGCACCGCTCCTGGGGCACGTGCCCCCAGCTACGCCCCTGTCTAAAGCCCTGCAATGATCATACCGCTGACATGTGATGAGTAGAGGGAACCTTTAGTAGTCAAAATCCTAAAACAAATGTTTACCTTGGCCAAGGCATAAAAGGCCAACTATGGATATGAGGAAACCTCGGATCCCCTGTTGTTTGGTTTCTTTATCACAGGCTGTACTGTTATAACTGAATATAACAGATCCCGCTGTGATACTTTGTTATTAATAATCCAGCTCTCTGGATACAATGTTTCCCTCCTGTACATAAACCATCATTTAAGTACACGAGTGATGGGGTCAGCATGCAACGCCTCTCTGGGGATGGCGGTCTATTATTTTTGGCGGCAGCGAGTGGTTACCCTAGCAATGCATCGTTACCATTATTACTTTTATTACAGGACGGCAGATTTTTGGCAGGAAAATGCTGAGTTTCAGACTGCCAAGCAGGTTGCGCTAGTATAAATGGAAGATTTAGGGCCTTATTTATGAAGTGCACCATTTAGCATCTTTCTGGTGGCTATAGCGCCAGTTTCGGAGCACTGGCATCTTTGTCTTTTTTTGCACTGCCATTTTGACTAGCATGGCGCTGGAAGTCACAGCACTCGATGTTAACTATTCAGCTTTGATTGTTGCATTAGGTATTGTCCGGCCTGTGTTAAATGGCGCCACTTTGTACCCCTGTCTTTTCAGCACTGCACAGCGTATTTATGAATTTTTTCTACCCTGAAAAGATTAGCAATGTATTTTTCCATTGTTGGTCGCCAATGTCACTGCTGGGGATAAACTTTACAGTGCGTTTAGGCTGCATTTTAGTTGTTGTCCAAATTACATATTGGTAAGGCAAAGTGGCCATGGAAAATGATTTTACAAGAAAATAAAATAACATTTGGCGACATCTAGGTCCTGAGTTTCCATTATTGGCAAGTCACAATGCAAGTTCTGTACAAAAAATGTGTGTAATATTATTTAGAAGCATAAAACACTTCAATACAGTTCTGCTCTATTGGATTTTGACCTACAGCGCCACTAAAAACTGGTGCTGCTTCAACCAGAGCGCCCGGCGCTGTGACCTATGCGGTGTTAAATTAGATGCTAGCTGGTGGCCACATCGGCGCTGCTGAGTCAAAAAAGTGGTGCTGAGTTTACAGACGCTGACGCTTCATAAATTAGGCTCCCAATTTCCTTTAATGCATCTGCAAGTTTCATTTGATGGCCTCTGATTGCAGCGTTGGCAGGGGATGGTCAGCAGATGCCATGGAACAGGATCAGATCAGGAATGATCAGATCCCACCTGGATGTACAGCTTTAGACTGCTGGGGAACCGGAAGACATAGAACTCTTCATTTATTATTCTTCCGTGCTTCTGCGTCTTGCTCTAGCAGGGGCCATGTGCTGTTTTCTGCTGGGGGTGCAGAGGTGGCAACTACATCCGGGCTAATGAGGTCAGGGGCCCCACAACTGATGCTTTCTCACCTTTTTTTACCTTGTTTGGGTTCACATGGCATCTTTCAGAAGGGAAGCACCTTTTATCTTTGCTGTGTCATAAAGAGGACCATCCAGGTATTCTGATTTATGTGAAACTCCACAGTTCACCCAATATGTTTACCTCACTGGCAATCCCACAGCACATGTGTGGGTTGGCATCGGCATCCCTGCCATACTGCACGTCCTTGCATCAGGCATATCTGTATGGTTGGTGCAGGTACACACTGACAATGGGGTTAGCCTGCCATTCAGGTTTCCTACCTGCTCAATAAAATGCACGGCTAAGGACCATGAATGAAGGAAAGCCACACAAGCGCTATGGGATCAGTCTACAGGGAACCCGAGGATGTGCACTGAAAAACAGTCCAAGGACAAATAGCACAGTTCACCTACCTGATTCTTTGTCCTGAACTGTCACGGAACTGGAACGCCTGTTGTCCCAAACTTTTGCTCAAGAAGATGTGAAAGAGATGTCCAACCAGGGGCATACATTGGTTTCACAGGGCCCCATAGCAAAATTCATAGTGCCCCCCCAAGGAAGACACCCACCCCACATTAGTGGACCAAACCCACGAACCCCGGCCCTCTCAATCATCTTAATGCATGACAATTTCATAGTACATGTGCAGGCCTTCCTTGCGCCACTCCATCCGATGTATGCAGCCTCCCTGTGTATTGTGTGCACAGCCTGAGACAGCGGCCACGAGGAGGCTCCCAATATTCAATTCATGCAGCGCTGTTTGCCATGCATTATTATGTGCAATAATCAATGCTGATTGAAGTAGAACCTGTGAATGAAGCTTTAAGGATTTAGGATGATCTTGGGGGCATCCCAAATCAGGTGTATGGTCTGATCGGAATTCTAGGCAGTGTTGGCCCGGTGCAGTGGTGGACAGCCCTGTATTTTATCAGCCACAGGCCCCGAGACATCCTTGCTGAGGCCCCTCCAACCATGATGCTGGGGCTCAGGGCCGGCGTCAGCACCCGGCAAGGCAGGGCAGCTGCCGGGGGCCCCACTCTCTGGGGGGGCCCACTGACAGGGCCAGCCTTTGGGGTGTGTGACGGCGCTTGACCGGCAGCAGACTGGGAGGGCACCTCCACAGCTGGTGACCAACTTCACCTCAAATGGCAGAGTTCCACACAACGGGGCATCTCGATTTAGGTTCCAGGGGAGAAAGTACTGGGTTTTGTTCTGCTTTTAAGTTATTTCCTATCCCTGGATCATCCCAATCTGTGATACCCTACTGTGTGAAACCCCCTGGGATCACTGGCATACCCACTATGCAAGCAATTCCATCCCTGGGTTTTGGTCCGCTTTACAGGGGCATCTCAAGTTGTCTGTCTGTGCAAGAACCCCCCAGGTTTTGCTGTTAACTCAAACTAGTGATCCCACAGTGCATTCATCAGTTCGAGGAAAGTAATCGATGAACAGGGAGGTCACACACAGGGGCATCCAAAATCAGGAGAATCTAGATTTGTTTAGACTCTGAGGTCAGGTTTAAAGGGGTTTGGTGCGCTTCAAATAAGACCAAAACTAGAATTTTTGGTCCAAATAGTATGATCCTTAGGGGCATCCAGATTTGGGACGTCCTACAGTAATGTGACGGGACTCTTCACCACAAAGCGGCCCACTGAGACCAAGCCGCCCAAGGGCCCACATAAACCTGGAGCCTGCCCTGCTGGGGCTAAATCATTTGGGGCTTGGGTTCCTTGGCTTGTGGGTACAACGGGGCTTGGTACAGGGGTCTGAGAGGGAGACTAAGGGCACAGGGATTGAATGTGGGAGTTAAAAGCAGCAGCCCAACTGGCCCCAAAGATGTGCAGCCCACATGGCATTGTCCCGGGTTTCCCTATGGTCAGTCCGCCCCTGGCCCTGTGTGAGCTCTGTGTTGTGAGCAGTGGGGCCCAGTAAGGTTCAGTTCTTCCTGAGGCACTAGCGCAGTATGCAGTGTTGGCGTGCTGTCTACAAGGAGCATCAGGGGCCACGACTGTCGGTTCCACAGGGTGAAACAAAGATGTCAGCCCCTTCTTTCCCCAGGTCTTCCATATGCAAAGTTCTTTCAGCAGACAGCGCTAACACTGCATATTGTTAGCACCAGTCCATGCCTTTTACCACAGATGCTGCAAGGTGGGGAAGACAGCGTGAATGGGGGCCCCCTTCTCCCAAGGGCCAGTAGCTGCCACCTTCCATAAATTTATGGTATGTACGCCCCTGTGTGCAGCACTAAGAGGTGAGGATAAAAAAACTTGGCTTTTACTGCATAAATTCCATAACATCCATCAGTAGATCAAAGTCAGTGGCATCCCAATCCCCTAAAGTGCTAAACAGGTGACACGCTTTGATGTGCGCTAATCAAGTAGTATTTAATGGTGGTTCCAGCAATCACCCAAATAGCACAAAAATGGCAGCACCCCCGTGATGGGTGATTGCTGGAACCACCATTAAAGTGGACCAATACCCAGGATTTTGACTATCCTGGGTATTGGTCCACTTCTGCGGGGCACCCCGATCATGCACCGCTGTGTGAAACCCCCCAGAAAGCCCCAAAAACTCACCTGACCCCGCTCCCACGTGACTCGCTCGTCCAATCGCCGCAGACGGACAAGGAGAGGCAGCGCCGGACAAGCTGAGCGCCGGCCGCCGCCCCCTCCCGCGCTTCCCTCTTGCAGGGAGCACGCCCGTGCCGGCCATTCACAAACGGCCGGCGCAGGTGGGCACCCTGCTAGAGGGACACGCGGGAGGCGACGGCGGCCCGCGCATGCGCCGCTGGAACGAGGATCAGGTAGGATTTTCGGGGATGTGGTGGGGTTTCACACAGCGGGGCGCCCCCGCAGTCAGGGAGCTGATCAGTCCGGGAATCTTATAGATTCCCGGGCCGATCAGGGGAGGGTGTTGGACCACATTAAATACTACTTGATTTACCTTAGAGAACAATAGTTTCCAATCGCAGGCACGGCCGCTGGCAATATAGTATATTGATCCTTATTTATTTATTGATTGTGTGGTGCAGAATTCATTTCCTATTTTTGATGTGCGCTACCCATTACTCTTACCTGATTGAAGTCGGGGATGCGGCCGGCAGGATGGGTCACATCAGCAGCTGGAAAAAAACGTTTTTTAAAAACCTGTGCCAACGCTGATCCAACTGCATCACCCACGGTACTCGAGCAGAGAGGGGGGGTTTGCGGAGGGAGCACAAGGAAGCCCCATATACTTTTTGTGCCTCTCTGAGTTACTGGTAAGTCAGATCAAGTCCCTTGCACCACCCTTGTACTGCATTGCCATTATGGGTGGGGGGGTGTAGTCGCTCAGCTGGTCCAGCAGAAAACAGTTCCCTGCATTTAGCTGCCAGTGGCTGTGCTTGGCGGCTTATGTGCAGTGACAGCTCTTCACCCATCACTGTAGTGTTGCTGACGGCGGCTTTGCTGCTCTAGACTCTCCGTCCTGCCCTGTGGTGGCTTTGGCTGCAGGTTTGCAAAAACAAAAAAAACTTGCCCAGGCACAGGGGCCCACTGCCACCGATAGCTTTGTTACTGGCCCATTAGACCAAAGACTGAGAAGCCTCCTGGACCAGACTATAACCCAAAGGTTGGGGGAGGCCCTGCCCAGAGGCCTAGCTAGTATTCCTGGCACTTGTGGCAAAGATTCAAAATGGTACCCCCCTGACCTGCTGCACCCAGGGCATGTGCCCCCCCTGCTCCCCCTGGCAACACCCCTGCTTGTACCCCTTCTTATCCCTTTTTCAGTGACTCATTAACTCTCAATTTTTAAATTCCTAGTTGCATCTAGCTTCTGAGCTGAGCATTGCCCCCTGGTTAGTTGTGGGAGTGAGCACCCTCTAGTGTTTAGTGGGCAATAGGGCAGCTGGTGTAATAGCAACAATGAACCCTGCCAGGACTGGCCTTAGGTTAAAAAAAACACACATCCATACATTAAAGTGAACCAAAACCTGGGATTTCTACTATCCTGGGTTTTGGTCCTTCACCCTGGGTTACCCCGCTGTTTAAACCCCACGCGCAGTGCTCACTCACCTCTGCTTAAAGCAGAGCAAAACTCACTGAACCTGCCAATACTCTCTTCTTAGGGTGTATAACTAGAAATGGCTATTTTCGCTTATTAAATCGCCCTGGAACACTTAGAGGCTGATTTATTAGTTGAACGACTGTAGCGGTATTTTCACAGCGCCCACTAGTAGTCGCTGTGCTTGGCCGTTGTTCGGTTGTTGATAGCGACTCAGTCGGTGTGCAGTAATGTTGAATACAAGGTGATGAGTCGCTATTTGACAGGTTCCGCGCTGTATGGGAGCGCATGATAGCGACTGGCCATAGCGACCGGCTCCCACCATATTCATTAACAAATCACGCTCCAAAAATTCTCCCGCTGTGAAATGCTTGTTTAAACCCCAGAGCGCTGGCGGCGATGGGTTAAAAGTAGTTTTTTAACCCCCAAACCACCATATTTTTTGAAACCAAAAAAAACAAGTTTATAAAAACATTTTGTAATATGAATACATTAATATCAGACCTGTAATATCAATTCTGCACAATTTTTTTTTTTATTTTTTTTTTTACCTTCAAAAAAATATCTAACATGGCAGAAGTGGTAACAGAAATTTTCACCTTCAAAAAAAAAATAAATAATAATAATTATTAACAATTAATTATTAATATTTAAAGATTGTTCCATTGAAATGCATTGGAGAGCGCCAGGTAGCGAGAGGTCATACCTGTCGCTGTTCAAGGTCGGACGCTGGCGCTGTGGGGTGAGGCTGGAATAATGATGAATGAGTGGCTATAAGGCGCTATCTCAGTCGCTAAGCAGGATCGGCTTGATAAATGTGTGATTGTGGTGGGGAGCCGGCGTACTCGTGGCGGGGCCCGTCATTACCGTTCGCTCAGCTGTCGCTACCTGGCGCTATCCCTTGTTAAATAAGGGCTTTATTTTTTGATCTCCCTCTCTGTAGGATTGCAGGTGATTAAACACTGCATTAGTGTCGCAATGAATGGAGGAGGCGGAGCTTTACAGCTAAAACAGGCGCCATTATCTGGGATTAGAGAGAAGCGGTAGCAGTGGAAATAGGCAAAAGTTACTATTCTTGGGGGGAGCAATTCAGAGAAATAATTTGGGTTTTGGTACACTTTAAGCCCACGGTACGGGCACAGCCGCTCGTCCAATCAGCTTTTTCCTTTGTGCATATTAATGTGCGGCTGGTGAAGCTGAATGGAATCCCTAGCTGCACTCACATCACTTCCTCCCTTCGGCTGTGCGGGGCCATGTGCAGCCATTCAGTTGCAGTGTGTGTGCCTGCGCACAGCCATGAAGGCAGCTTAATGATGCCACACATGCGCCATGGGCTTGGGGGCAAGGTGAGTTTACTGGGTGCCTTGGGGGGTTCATGCAGCAGGGCATACCAAACTTGGGGGGGGGGGTAAGCCTGCCCTGGAGTCTCATCGAGGTTTTGGTCTACTTTAATATAGACAAACAGGAAAAGACAGAGGGAACATGAGAATAGGAGAGATAGAGACAAGGCAGGATAAAAAAATGGATGAAGACAGAAAGGAAGGTAGAAAGAAGAGAGAGCAAGAAGACATAAAGAGAGCGCTAGAAAAAGTAGAAAATAGAAATAGAGAGAAGATAGAAAAAAAAGAGAAATGGAAAAAAGGCAGAAGAGAGAGATAAAGAGAGGATGCAAAGAAGGGAGAGACAGGGAGAAGGAATGAAAGAGAGAGAGAGAGATGGATGATTATTATTATTACATATACAAAGTAGTAATTGCAGACAGGGTAGAAACATACAGTACATAGACTATTTCAAATGCAGTGTTACAGAGTTCACAATGAATATTCTGAATACAAGATAATATATAAAATGATCATATAGCAAACACATAAATATTAATCCAGGCAAGCCAGGAACACTGTTTTAATCACGGATCTCTTGCACTGCTCTGATGGTGGCCCTGAGTCAGTGCCTGAGGCCCATTGGAGGATCCTCTGGTGTTTTGGTGGGCCAGTCTGCCAGTAGAACACAGCAAAGAGGGAACGGTAAACTGAGAGAAGCCAGAAAGAGAGAGAAAAAGTCGAAAAGGGAGACAGAGAGAAGACAGAAAAAAGAGATAGAGGGGTCGATTCAGAGCCAGATGAGAATTCCCACTCCTGTTTTAGGAGAGAAAACTGCCATTCACTTTCATTGTCTACCTTGGGGCTGATTTAGAGCCAGGTGAGAATTTACACCCGATAGACAATAAAAGTGAATGACAGTTTTCTCTCCTAAAAAAAAGGAGAGAGAATACTCACCTGGCTCTGAATCGACCCAATAGAGATAAAAGGAGGTAGAGAAAAGAGAGATGGAGGGAAGGCAGATTGGATGAGTGAGAAACATGGAGGAAAAACAGAAAAGAGGGAGAAATGGAGGCACTTTATAAACAAACACACAAAAATGTACAAACAAAACTCATTTTTAAAATCCCCTCATGTTAATTTGTGGGGAGTTCTTTTCTCATTGGAAAAAATCCACCTGTAGCACTCCACCTCCAATCCGGTGAAGTTAAGAGGCTGATTTATTAATAGCGCCAGGTAGCGACAGTTGAGCGACTGTAGCGGTATTTTCACAGCGCCTGCTAGTAGTCGCTGTGCTTGGCCGTTGTTCGGTTGTTGATAGCGACTCAGTCGGTTTGCAGTAATGTTGAATATTGGGTGACGAGTCGCTATTTGACAAGTTCCGCGCTGTATGGGAGCGCATGATAGCGAATGGCCATAGCGACCGGCTCCCACCATATTCATTAACAAATCACGCTCAAAAAATTCTCACGCTGTGAAATGCGCTGGCGGCGATGGGTTAAAAGTAGTTTTTTAACCCCCAAACAACCATATTTTTTGAAACCAAAAAAAACAAGTTTATAAAAACATTTAGTAATATGAATACATTAATATCAGACCTGTAATATCAATTCTGCACAATTTTTTTTTTTTTTTTTTTACCTTAAAAAAAATATCTAACATTGCAGAAGTTAAATATCTAACATGGCACATTAAAAAAAAAATTATTAACAATTAATTATTAATATTTAAAGATTGTTCCATTGAAATGCATTGGAGCGCGCCAGGTAGCGAGAGGTCATACCTGTTGCTGTTCAAGGTCGGACGCTGGCGCTGTGGGGTGAGGCTGGAATAATGATGAATGAGTCGCTATCTGGCGCTATCTCAGTCGCTAAGCAGGATCGGCTTGATAAATGTGTGATTGTGGTGGGGAGCCGGCGCTCTCGTGGCGGAGCCCGTCATTACCGTTCGCTCACCAGTCGCTACCTGGCGCTATCCTTTGTTAAATAAGGGCCTTAGTCAGTTAGCATTTATTAAAGTGGACCAAAACCCGCGGTCAACGACCCTGGAATCTATAAGAGTTTAGGGCCGCCTGATTCCCTCCCTCCAAAGGCATACCTCCCAATTGTCCCTGATTTGGAGGGCCTGTCCCTCTTTTGAGTCCATATCCCCGTCCCTCGTTGTTCTCATTTGTCCCTTTTTGAGGTGTAACATGCAGATCTGCAGCAATAAATGATTCATTTGCCTATTTAAAGTGTTTGTATTGTTGTAACTGTTACATCCTATTTCCTATCCATCAATCAATGAGGAGGTGTGGCTTAACTTAACAAATGTCCCTCTTTCCCACCCTGAAAAGTTGGTAGGTATGCCAAAGGGGCATCCTGAAACGGATTGCCCTGCTGTGTGAACCCCCCCCAAGTCCCCTGAAAAAACATACCTTCCCCCCAGATCCAACGGCGCATGCGTGAGCCGCGGCTGCCGTAAGCTATACATTTATCTGGGAACGCACCAGGCAACCAGGCATTTGTGAATGGCAGGCGCTGGCACGCACCCTGTTAGGCAGCAGCTGAGCACGCTGTAGGCCCCCGGAAAGGTGAGATTTACTGGCCGACCAGAGGGATTTCAGACAGCGAGTTATCCAGAATCGGGGTGCTCTGGGGGTCAAGACCACAATAGTCAATCCCATGTTTTGGTCCACTTTAAAGGATAATAGAAGGCAAAATTAAGCACCCCTACATATGTTATATACTCTAAGTAAAGCAGCTGGCTTAGATTCCTTTGCTGTGTTCACTCATCTGATACCTGTCCCATGTGTCTCTCCTCTATTTCCTGCAGTGCCGGGTAGAAGCCATAGCAGGGTTCCAAGTGTTGCCCTCTTTTCAATTTCATTTCCCCAGAACCACACAAAAAAGTAAACTAACAGCCACACTGTCCCTTGGAGCTCTCATCGAGAGGGGGCACGGCAAAACACAGTGGCCCCTAGGTGTAACATAGTAACATAGGCCCTTATTTAAGAAGGGATAGCGGAGAGGTAGCGACAGGTAGCAACTGGTGAACGCCGGACACGGCACACAATTACACATTTATCAAGCAGAATCTGTTTAGCGACTGGGATAGCGCCATGTAGCGTCCGATTCATCATTATCCCAGCCTCAGCGAACAGAGCTGGCGTTCAGCCTTGCACAGCGCCAGGTATGACCTCTCGCTACCTGTCGCTCTCCCATACATTTCAATGGACGATCCTTTTCTTCTCTTTAAACAGGGTTTTTGTCTATTTTTTTTCTTTCCAAAATTCACAAATAATTCTGTGACCTCTTCTGGCATTAAAAAAGCTGTTTTTTCACAATGTTATCATTTTTTATATATTTCCTCAGAAATGACATTACAGGTCTGGCATTAAAGTGTTCATGTTACAATGTTGCTACAATGTAATTCCATATGTTTTCGCTTTGTTACTAGTGGATAGATGCTGGAAAACAGACTTTAAACACACCGCCTCCTGCGCTCTGGGCTTCAGAGAAGCATTTTTCAGCGCCAGAGATTTGTGAGGCTGTTTTTTTGCAGAATATGGTGTGAGTCGGTCGCTATGAGCAGTCCCTAACATGCGCTCCCATACAGCGCTGTACTGGTCAAATAGCGACTGTATGTATTCAACATTACTGAACAGCGACTGAGTCGCTATGAAGTAGCGACCCACGGCTGAGCACAGTGACTACTAGCGGGCGCTCTGAAAATGCCTGCTACAGACGCTCATCTGTCGCTACCTGGCGTTAGTGATGAATCAGCCTGCCCGTATGTGAGGCTGAATAAAGACTTTAGTCCATCCAGTTCAGCCTGTTTATCTCCTTCCAGTGGTCTAGTAGCCATAGCTGGAAATGTTATTACATGCCAGGAAGGTATCAAGGCCACTTTTTACTGTATCCTTCATGACTACTTCCTCTGGCAGCGAGTTCCATAGTCTCACTGCTCTTACAGAGAAGAATCCCCTCCTATGTCGGTGGAGAAAGCACCTTTCCTCTAACCTTAGTGGATGCCCTCGGGTTATGGTTACACTCCGGGGTATAAATAGATTGTGGGACAGATCCTTGTATTGACCCTGAATATATTTATACATAGTTATTAGATCACCACTCAGGCGTCTTTTTTCTAAACTAAGTAAACCTAACTGTGACAATCTTTCCGGGTACTCTAGTCCCCGCACTCCTATTATTAACTTTGTTGCCCTCTGACTACAGCAGAGCTCACACATGACTCATAAAGCTGCACCATTAAAACGCCCTTTCCAGCTTAGCCAAAACCTAGAAATTGAAGTGAAGAAAGGGGTTCACGTAGAATACATAGGTTATTTATATATAATCAGGGATTTTGAGATTCTTTTAAATTAATTACTTATTTTACGCTGTTCCCAATGGAGATAGGATGAGAGGAAATTAGTATGTGCCTGGAAAGGCTAGTCCTCCCCCTAGTGGCCAAAATCAGACCACAGCTTAAAGGACCAGTTCAGCCAGACTGTCTGTTTTATAAGAGGCTGATTTATTAATAGCGACATGTAGCGACAGTTGAGCGACTGTAGCGTTATTTTCACAGCGCCCGCTAGTAGTCGCTGTGCTTGGCCATTGTTCGGTTGTTGACAGCGACTCAGTCGGTGTGCAGTAATGTTGAATATTGGGTGAGGAGTCGCTATTTGACAGGTTCCGCGATGTATGGGTGCGCATGATTCATCACCATATTCATCAAAAAATCACGCTCAAAAAATTCTCGCGCTGTGAAATGCATGTTTAAACCCCAGAGCGCTGGCGGCGATGTGTTAAAAGTAGTTTTTTAACCCCCAAACAACCATATTTTTGGAAACAAAAAAAAAAAAAAAATTTTAAAGAATTTAGTAATATGAATACAGTAATGTCAGACCTGTAATATCAATTCTGTAAAAAAATTTTTTTAATTTTTTTCCCTATTATCTAAAATGGCAGAAGTGGTCACAGAATTTTCCACATTTAAAAAAAAAAAAAAAAAAAAAAACATTAATAACAATTTTTAATATTTAAAGATTGTTCCATTGAAATGCATCGGAGAGCGCCAGGTAGCGAGAGGTCATACCTGTCGCTGTTCAAGGTCGGGCGCCGGCGCTGTGGGCTGAGGCTGGAATAATGATGAATGAGTCGCTATATGGCGCTATCTCAGTCGCTAAGCAGGATTGGCTTGATAAATGTGTGATTGTGGTGGGGAGCCGGCATTCTCGTGGCAGTGTCCGTCATTACCGGCCGCTCACCAGACGCTACCTGTCGCTATTCCTTCATAAATAAGGGCCTATAGTGCACCAGCGGCCACATGGTAAAGTCTATGGCAACGCAAACGCAACGCAGGTACGCTGTGCTATATGTGCTTCGCGCCTGCATTGCCATAGATTTCTATTAACCTGCGCTGTTACAACGTTGCGCTGAAAAGGGTGTCTGCAACTTTTTTTTAATGCGTTTCGCAACTCAGATCAGATGTTTCCTCTGCAACACAGCGCAACAACGCAGAGAAATCGCAGGGGTGTGAACAAAGCCTAAACGGGATTTTTCATGCAAAAGGTTAAATAAAATAAACAGCAGCTTTCCTTGCCAGGCATTTCTCCAGCGCTGTGCCTCCTCTCAGCTCGGTGTCATGAATGAGGAAATATATTTCCTCATCTGCCCTTCCAGTGCCACTCCAGCAATGCAGGCCACCAATAATAACTCAAGGAGGTAGTCCAAACCACGCCCCCTCTGTATTGATGGCTTGGGCCCTTATTTAACAAGGGATAGCGGCAGGTAGCGAATGGTGAGCGAACGGTAATGATGCTCACCGCCACGAGAACGCCGGCTCCCCTCCGCAATCACACATTTATCAAGCCAATCCTGCTTAGCGACTGACAGAGCGCCAGATAGCGAATCATTCATCATTATTCCAGCCTCACCCCACAGCACCAGCGAGCGACCTTGAACAGCGACAGGTATGACCTCTCGCTACCTGGCGCTCTCCAATGCATTTCAATGGGGCAATCTTTAAATATTCATAATTAATTGCTATTAATTTTTTTTTTTTTTAAATGTCATAAATTCTGTGACCACTTCTGCAATGTTAGATATTTTTTTTAAGGTAAAAAAAATAAATAAATACATTTGTGCAGAATTGATATTACAGGTCTGATATTAATGTATTCATATTACAAAATGTTTTGAAAAACATGTTTTTTTTTTTTCTAAAAATATGGTTGTTTGGGGGTTAAAAAACTACTTTTAAGCCATCGCCGCCAGCGCTCTGGGGTTTAAACATGCATTTCACAGCGCGAGAATTTTTGGAGCGTGATTTGTTAATGAATATGCTGGGAGCCGTTCGTTATGGCCGTTCGCTGTCATGCGCTCCCATACAGCGCGGAACCTGTCAAACAGCGACTCCTAACCCCGTATTCAACATTACCGCACACCGACTGAGTCGCTGTCAACAGCCGAACAACGGCCAAGCACAGCGAATACTAGCGGGCGCTGCGAAAATAACGCTACTGTCGCTCATCTGTCGCTACCTGACGCTATTAATGAATCGGCCTCTTGGATTATGCTCTCAGAGCTGCTATTCATAACCAGTCAACCCCTGAGAATGCCTGTGTCTGAAGCAAGATTTCGGACTCTTACAGACCCCGCCTATTATGCTGATTGTTATGATGCATCGCAGCCCCCAGGCCACGCCCACATACTTCAGAGGAGAAATTGTAAGGTGAAACTGTAAACCTCAATATTTCAATATTTCTTCTTCAATTTAGAAATGGAAAACAGTTTAGCACAGCGGCAAATGTAGCTCTACGCAATGTCCTTGCCTGTTCTATCACTTTAAAAATAATATTTGCATGGTTCATTAGTATATGTGCGTGAAGAATCGGACTACAGTCCAGTCATCTGAAGAGCTTTGCCATGCAAAAACATACTCACCTGCCTCGCATTAGGATAATACAGGGATCTCTAATATTGGCCATTGATGAATCTGTGATACTCACCAGGGACCCCTGCTGGAGAGATGTCCAAAGTTCTTCACCAAAAAGCAAATTAAAGTGGACCAAAACCTAGGATTCTGACTATCCTGGGTTTTGGTCCTTGCACCCGATCGGGGGTGCCCCCCTGTGTGAAAGCTCCCAGGTCGCCCAATCTGACACAGGCCCTTATTTAAGAAGGGATAGCGTCAGGTAGCGGCTGGTTAATGAGAGGTAGCGACAGGTAGCGACTGGTGAACGCCGGACACGGCACGCAATTACACATTTATCAAGCAGAATCTGTTTAGCGACTGGGATAGCGCCATGTAGCGTCTGATTCATCATTTTCACAGCCTCAGTGAACAGCGCCGGCGTTCAGCCTTGCACAGCGCCAGGTATGACCTCTCGCTACCTGTCGCTCCCCCATACATTTCAATGGATCAACCTTTTCTTCTCTTTAAACTGGGTTTTTTTTTTTTTTTCCAAAAAAATCTCAAATAATTCTGTGACCTCTTCTGGAATAATGTTGAATACAAGGTTACGAGTCGCTATTTGACAGGTTCCGCGATGTATGGGTGCGCATGATAGCGACTGGTCAGAGCGACCGGTTTCCACCATATTCATCAAAAAATCACGCTCAAAAAATTCAAGCGCTGTGAAATGCATGTTTAAACCCCAGAGCGCTGGAGGCGATGTGTTAAAAGTAGTTTTTTAACCCCCAAACCACCATATTTTTGGAAACCAAAAAAGTAAAGTTTTTAAAAAAATTTAGTAATACGAATACAATAATATCAGACCTGTAATATCAATTCTGCACAAATTTTGTTTTTTTTTCCCCTTAAAAAAATGATCTAACATGGCAGAAGTGGTCACAGAATTTTTCACATTTAAAAAAAAAAAAAATCATTAATAACAATGAATTATTAATATTTAAAGATTGTTCCATTGAAATGCATTGGAGAGCGCCAGGTAGCGAGAGGTCATACCTGTCGCTGTTCAAGGTCGGACGCTGGCGCTGTGGGCTGAGGCTGGAATAATGATGAATGAGTCGCTATATGGCGCTATCTCAGTCGCTAAGCAGGATCGGCTTGATAAATGTGTGATTGTGGTGGGGAGCCAGCGTTCTCGTGGCGGGGTCCGTCATTACCGGTCGCTCACCAGTCGCTACCTGTCGCTATTCCTTCATAAATAAGGGCCTAAGTCTGGCTGGAATATCCTTTTAAGGTGATCAAACACCAACAGCAACTGCTTATGCCTGCCACTCCTCTTCCAGTTTCCAGACCCATGTGACTGTCGGCAGCCAATTGATGGACCATATTAATTGGATGCTGGCTGTCTGTGGGTCTGGGACCAGCTACTGGTGAAAGCAGTTGCAGAAGAGGTAAGTGTTTGGGGTCCAGGTCTTTGGGCATTCGGAGGGGGGGGCATCATCCAATCAGTCACCAACAGCTTTGAAAACTGTTCCTGTGGTTGTTGGTCTGTTTTAGAAGCCATTCACACCTTGATGTTTTGGTGCATGTGTTCCTATTGGCCTTTTCACCCCTCAGCGTTGCGTTAGGGAGGATCCTGCATGCAGCGTTTCCAATGTAACGCACCTCAGCCTCATCAAGCCAATGGAAGAGCAACGCGAGATCATGTAACACGCAATACACTGCATTTCCGTTAATTAATGGATCATTTGGGAAACGTGATGTTGTCTATTTTTTTCTTGTCAATAAAGCTGGAAAAGAAACCAAAGCAACGACAGGTAAAATGCAAATAAAGAACAAAACGCAACATGAAGACGGACCATTTCCCATAAGTGCAGAGGTGTGGGAGGAGCCTGAAAATGATTCTGTATTTTTAAAGTGGACCAAGATTCCAGGGCAGCCTGATTCTATCCCCCCATGGAATCCAGATTCAGGATGCCCCATTGTGTGAAAGTCCCCTGTAAAACTTACCTTCTCCCCCATCCAGCGCACATCAGCGAGCTGTGGCTGCCGCCCACGCCAGGCATTTGTGAATGGATTGAATTTTGGATGTATCAAAACCTCATTTTTCCTCTTTTCCACATTCTCTTTCTCATTTTCTACTTTTCAAATTTCCTTAATTATTTCCTCTTTTTCCCATTTCCTCCGCCTCCCTTTCTTCGCATTCCCTCTATCTTTCTATTTTCCACATTCTCTTAATTTTGCTTTTATTCACATTCCCTCCATCTCTCTCTTTTCCACATTACCACCTCCTTCTTCCTGTCTTGCTATTTTTCCAAACTCCTACTTCATTCTTTCCCTTCTTTTCACATTCTCCCCTTCTTCACAATCCCTCCATCTTACTCGTTTCCATATTACATCCATCTTTCTCTCTTTTTTCTGCATTCCATCTATCTTCCTGTCTTTTCAAGTTTCCCCTCTTCTTTCTCTCTTTTTCACATTCCCTTCATCCTTCTATTTACCATATTCTCTTAGAGGCCGATTCATTAATAGCGCCAGGTAGCGACAGTTGAGCGACTGTAGCGGCATTTTCACAGCGCCCGCTAGTAGTCGCTGTGTTTGGCCGTTGTTCTGTAGTTGACAGCGACTCAGTCGGTTTGCCGTAATGTTGAATATTGGGTTAGGAGTCGCTATTTGACAGGTTCCGCGCTGTATGGGTGCGCATGATAGCGACTGGCCCTAGCGACCGGCTCCCACCATATTCATCAAAAAATCACGCTCAAAAAATTCTCGCGCTGTGAAATGCTTGTTTAAACCCCAGAGCGCTGGCGGCGATGTGTTAAAAGTAGTTTTTTAACCCCCAAACAACCATATTTTTGGAAACCAAAAAAAACAAGTTTTTTAAATAATTTTGTAATATAAATACATTAATATCAGACCTGTAATATCAATTCTGCACAATTTGTTTTTTTTTTACCTTAAAAAAATTATCTAAAATGGCAGAAGTGGTCACAGAATTTTTCACATTTAAAAAAAAAAAAAAACATTAATAACAATTAATTATGAATATTTAAAGATTGTTCCATTGAAATGCATTGGAGAGCGCCAGGTAGCGAGAGGTCATACCTGTCGCTGTTCAAGGTCGCTCGCTGGCGCTGTGGGCTGGGGCTGGAATAATGATGAATGAGTGGCTATATGGCGCTATCTCAGTCGGTAAGCAGGATCGGCTTGATAAATGTGTGATTGTGGTGGGGAGCCGGCGTTCTCGTGGCGGGGCCCGTCATTACCGTTCGCTCACCATTCGCTACCTGGCGCTATTCCTTCATAAATAAGGGCCTTAGTTTTTCTCGCATTTCCACATTCATACCTTCATTTTTATCAGTCCCCCAGAAATTTCCACACCCCGCCTTTCTCTTTTTTCAACCCCTTCTCTCCTTTTCACATTCCCTCCATCATTCACTCTCTTTCACATTTCATCTTTCTCTCTTTTCCACATTCCCACCTTTGTCTGTCTCCCGATTCATTTCCTTCATCTTTCTCTCATTTCAATATTCCAATCTACTTTCTCTCTTTTGCACATTTCTTCTTTCTTTCTCTCTGTTTTACATTCCTTCCTTCGTTCTCTTTCCACATTTCCTCCTCCTTTCTCTCATTTTTACATTCCCGCTTTTTCTCTCCTTTTCACATTTCCTTATCATATTCTGTTTTTCACATGCACTCTATCAATCACTTTTCCACATTTCCTTTGTCTCCTCTTTTTCACATTCCCTCCATCATTCTCTCCTTTTCACATTTCCACACCCGCCTTTTTTCAACCCCCCTTTCTCTCATTTTCTCTCATTTTCACATTCCCTCCATCATTCTCTCCTTTTCACACTCCCCCTGTCATTCACTCTGTTTCACTTTTCATCTGCCTTCCGTTTTCCACATTCTCTTCATCTTTCTCTCGTTTCCACATTCCCACCTTTTCTTGTCTCCCTATTTTCCAAATTTATCCACACCCTGTCCCTCCTCTTTCTTTTTCACATTCCCTTCATCTTTCTCTCATTTCAAGATTCGCATCTACTTTCTCTCTTTTCCACTTCCCCTCCTTCTTTCTCTCTGTTTTACATTCCCTCCTTCCTTCTCTTTTCCACATTCCCTCCTCCTTTCTCTCTTTATTACATTCCCCCTTTTTCTCTCCTTTTCACATTCCCTTTATCATATTCAGTTTTTTCACATGCACTCTATCAATCAATCACTCTTCCACATTTCCTTCGCCTCTCTTTTTCACATTCCCTCCATCTTTCTCTTTTCTATATTACATCCATCTTTCGCTCTTTTTTTGCATTCTGTCTTTTCAAGCTTCCCCTCTTCTTTCTCTTTTTTTCACATTTCCTTTATCCTTCTATTTACCATATTCTCATCATTTTTCTCTTGTTTCCTTCATTTACCTTCATTTTTCTCAGTCTGCCGAAGCTTTCCACGCCCCGCCTTTCTCTTTTTCCTCCTTTCTCTCCTTTTCACATTCCCTCCATCATTCTCTCCTTTTTACATTCCCTCACTCTGTTTCATACTTCATCTGCCTTCCGTTTTACACATTCTCTTCATCTTTCTCTCTTTTCCACATTCCCACCTTTGTTTGTCTTCCGATTTTCCAAATGTTTCCACATCCTGTTCCTCCTCTTTCTTTTTCACATTTCCTTCATCGTTCTCTCGTTTCAAGATTCCAATCTACTTTCTCTCTTTTCCACATCCCCTCCTTCTTTCTCTCTGTTTTGCATTCCCTCCTCCCTTCTCTTTTCCACATTCCTTCCTCCTGTCTCTCTTTATTACATTCCCCCCTTTTCTCTCCTTTTCACATTCCCTTTATCATATTCAGTTTTTTACATACCCTCTATCAATCACTCTTCCACATTTCCTTTGCCTCCTTTTTCACATTCCCTCCATCTTTCCCTTTTTTACATTACATCCATCTTTCTATCTTTTTTCACATTCCCTCCATCTTTCCCTTTTTTACATTACATCCATCTTTCTATCTTTTTTCACATTCCCTCCATCTTTCCCTTTTTTACATTACATCCATCTTTCTATCTTTTTTCACATTCCCTCCATCTTTCCCTTTTTTATATTACATCCATCTTTCTATCTTTTTTCACATTCCCTCCATCTTTCCCTTTTTTACATTACATCCATCTTTCTATCTTTTTTCACATTCCCTCCATCCTCTTTTTCCCACATCTCCCCATCTTTGTCTCTTCTCTGCATTCTCTCATCTGTCTCTCTTTTACATTAACTAAAGAGGCAGTCTACCAGTATCAGATCGCTGTTATCTCACCACATAAGTTTAAGCCGCACACAAGATAATAAATTGATGCTTAAATTTTATTGTACTATTAAGTCATAGACACATAACATACAATGACAACAATACACATAATTAAAATATTTACAAAAAAGCCAATGAGCGGGTACTACAGGTGACCCAAATGGACTATTCAATACTATATCAATTTAATAATGGAAAATATTCCTCTAAGATATGCCAGATATATAAAAGTCTACTGTCTGAAAAGTGAACAGTGCATGTGCGCATATACCTTTAATGTATATGCATATAAAAAAGCATGACCACACAAATTGTGGATAAAAGATGAAGTACTAGCAAAAGATTATAAATGTAAAATAAGTACTTACATTACATTTACATTTATAATCTTTTGCTAGTACTTCATCTTTTATCCACAATTTGTGTGGTCATGCTTTTTTATATGCATATACATTAAAGGTATATGCGCACATGCACTGTTCACTTTTCAGACAGTAGACTTTTATATATCTGGCATATCTTAGAGGAATATTTTCCATTATTAAATTGATATAGTATTGAATAGTCCATTTGGGTCACCTGTAGTACCCGCTCATTGGCTTTTTTGTAAATATTTTAATTATGTGTATTGTTGTCATTGTATGTTATGTGTCTATGACTTAATAGTACAATAAAATTTAAGCATCAATTTATTATCTTGTGTGCGGCTTAAACTTATGTGGTGAGATAACAGCGATCTGATACTGGTAGACTGCCTCTTTAGTTAATGTAATTGCGGGCCCGGCATAGGGGCCCCTCTCACCTAGCCAGCACCTAGAGTACACTCAGCTGTGCGGGTTTTTCTTAGGCTTTTTGTCTCTCTTTTACACATTTCTCCCTCTCTGTCTCCCTCTTTTACACACATTTCTTTCTTCCTTCTCCTATTATACACCCTTCTCTCGCTTTCACATTATCTCCTTCTTTCCTTCGCCTTTCCCTCCACCTTTGTTTTCATATTTTTTCCTCTTCTAAATTGTCTGACAGTGAATGAATGTGTGTGTACTGGGAGGCCACCATTCTGACCCCTTAAAGCAGACCCAAAACCCCCCAAAGCTCCATCTATTTTGCTCCCCCACCCCAGGTATATTACAAGGGGAGTTGACTCATGTCTTGTTTTCTAATTTAGCCTTCCATAGAACATGGCTGGTCTACATTAAAGTGGACCAAAACCCACACACAGACGGCCCTCCCCCCGGGCATCTAAAATC
Organism: Gastrophryne carolinensis; assembly: GCA_027917425.1. Classification (NCBI taxonomy): domain Eukaryota; kingdom Metazoa; phylum Chordata; class Amphibia; order Anura; family Microhylidae; genus Gastrophryne; species Gastrophryne carolinensis. Next base: position 234,161,386 of record CM051240.1, on the reverse strand, counting down.
AGGATGCCCCACTGTGTAAACCCCCCGGGTCGCCCCAAAACTCACCTTCTCTACCGGCCTAATAGCACATGCACGAGCAGCGACTGCATCCCCGCTATCCCTTTAGCAGGGCGTCCATGCCAGGCTTTTGTGATTTGCCAGCGCGGGTACTCTCCCTGTTAGAAGGTAGCGGTGGATGCGGCCCACCAGCGTGCTCGGAGGAGCGGATCCGAGCTCGCTCATTGGATGAGAGGCCGCGCTTGCGTCATAAGGCTAGGTAAGGGTAACGGGCAGGCTGATTCATCATTAGCGCCAGGTAGCGACAGATGAGAGTCTGTAGCAGGCATTTTCAGAGCGCCCGCTAGTAGTCGCAGTGCTCGCCCGTGGGTCGCTACTTTATAGCGACTCAGGCGCTGTTCAGTAATGTTGAATACATTGTGAGGAGTTGCTATTCGACCAGTACAGCGCTGTATGGGCGCGCATGTTAGCGACTGCTCATAGCGACCGACTCACAACATATTCAGCAAAAAAACTGCCTCACAAATCTCTGGCGCTGAAAAATACTTGTTTGAAGCCCAGAGCGCAGGAGGCGGTGTGTTTAAAGTCTGTTTCTCAGCATCTATCCACTAGTAACAAAGCGAAAACATATGGAATTACATTGTAGCAACATTGTAACATGAACACTTTAATGGCAGACCTGTAATGTCATTTCTGAGGAAATATATAAAAAATGAAAAAATTCTGCTTTCTCAATGCCAGAAGAGGTCACGGAATTATTTGTGATTTTTGGGGAAAAAAAAAGCAAATACCCCGTTTAAAGAGAAGAAAAGGATCGTCCATTGAAATGTATGGGAGAGCGACAGGTAGCGAGAGGTCATACCTGGCGCTGTGCAAGGCTGTACACCGGCGCTGTTCGCTGAGGCTGTGAAAATGATGAATCAGACGCTACATGGCGTTATCCCAGTCGCTAAACAGATTCTGCTTGATAAATGTGTAATTGCGTGCTGTGCCCGACGTTCACCAGTCGCTACCTGTCGCTACCTCTCATTAACCAGTCGCTACCTGACGCTATCCTTCTTAAATAAGGGCCTGTGTCAGATTGGGCGACCTGGGAGCTTTCACACAGGGGGGCATCCCCGATCGGGTGCAAGGACCAAAACCCAGGATAGTCAGAATCCTAGGTTTTGGTCCACTTTAATTTGCTTTTTGGTGAAGAACTTTGGACATCTCTCCAGCAGGGGTCCCTGGTGAGTATCACAGATTCATCAATGGCCAATATTAGAGATCCCTGTATTATCCTAATGCGAGGCAGGTGAGTATGTTTTTGCATGGCAAAGCTCTTCAGATGACTGGACTGTAGTCAGATTCTTCACGCACATATACTAATGAACCATGCAAATATTATTTTTAAAGTAATAGAACAGGCAAGGACATTGCGTAGAGCTACATATGGCGCTGTCCTAAACTGTTTTCCATTTCTAAATTGAAGAAGAAATATTGAAATATTGAGGTTTACAGTTTCACCTTACAATTTCTCCTCTGAAGTATGTGGGCGTGGCCTGGGGGCTGCGATGCAGCATAACAATCAGCATAATAGACGGGGTCTGTAAGAGTCCGAAATCTTGCTTCAGACACAGGCATTCTCAGGGGTTGACTGGTTATGAATAGCAGCTCTGAGAGCATAATCCAAGCCATCAATACAGAGGGGGCGTGGTTTGGACTACCTCCTTGAGTTATTATTGGTGGCCTGCATTGGTGGAGTGGCACTGGAAGGGCAGTTGAGGAAATATATTTCCTCATTCATGACACCGAGCTGAGAGGAGGCACAGCGCTGGAGAAATGCCTGGCAAGGAAAGCTGCTGTATTTTATTTAACCTTTTGCATGAAATATCCTGTTTAGGCTTTATTCACACCCCCGCGATTTCTCTGCGTTGTTGCGCTGTGTTGCAGAGGAAACATCTGATCTGAGTTAAAAAAAGTTGCAGACACCCTTTTCAGCTCGACGTTGTAACAGCGCAGGTTAATAGAAGTCTATGGCAATGCAGGCGCGAAGCACATATAACACAGCGTACCTGCGTTGCGTTTGCGTTGCCATAGACTTTACCATGTGGCCGCTGGTGCACTATAGGCCCTTATTTATGAAGGAATAGCGACAGGTAGCGACTGGTGAGCGGCCGGTAATGACGGGCCCCGCCACGAGAACGCCGGCTCCCCACCACAATCACACATTTATCAAGCCAATCCTGCTTAGTGACTGAGATAGCGCCATATAGCCACTCATTCATCATTATTCCAGCCTCAACCCACAGCGCCAGCGTCCGACCTTGAACAGCGACAGGTATGACCTCTCGCTACCTGGCGCTCTCCAATGCATTTCAATGGAACAATCTTTAAATATTAATAATTAATTGTTATTAATGTTTTTTGTTTTTTTTTAAATGTGAAAAATTCTGTGACCACTTCTGCCATTTTAGATAATTTTTTTAAGGGAAAAAAAATAAAAAAAAAATTGTGCAGAATTGATATTACAGGTCTGATATTACTGTATTCATATTACTAAATTCTTTAAATTTTTTTTTTTTTTTGGTTTCCAAAAATATGGTTGTTTGGGGGTTAAAAAACTACTTTTAACCCATCGCCTCCAGCGCTCTGGGGTTTAAACATGCATTTCACAGCGCTTGAATTTTTTGAGCGTGATTTTTTGATGAATATGGTGGAAGCCGGTCGCTCTGACCAGTCGCTATCATGCGCTCCCATACAGCGCGGAACCTGTCAAATAGCGACTCGTAGCCTTGTATTCAGCATTACTGCACACCGACTGAGTTGCTATCAACAACCGAACAACGGCCAAGCACAGCGACTACTAGCGGGCGCTGTGAAAATACTGCTACAGTCGCTCAACTGTCGCTACATGTCGCTATTAATAAATCAGCCTCCCCGTCCGCTTGTCAGGACTCAGCTGGAGTCGATCCTTAGATGAGTAGGAGGGGGCGGATCTGAGCGCACTGATTGCACAGGAGGCCGCACATGCTCTGTAGGACCAGGGAGAGGTGAGTCAGTTTGGGCGACCGGAGGGATCACACACAACGCGGTATATTCGATCAGGGTGCCCTGGGGTCCAAGGACCAAAACCGAGGACAGTCAATATCCCAGGTTTCGGTCCACTGTAAAGCAACTGAGAGGTGTGTACAGAGCCTTATTGTCAGAGATGGAAGGGTGTGTCAAGGCAAATATCAAAATACACGGCTGAGTTACATACATCCACGTCTAAAAGATTTGTTCTGCTACTGCTAAAACATTCTTTCTTTCCTTATGCCCTCTTTTTCATTTCCTTTACACATTCCCTACATTTTGCTCATTTTACATCCACACCAATCTCATTCACACACATGCGTTCCTTCTTTTGTTTTCCCTTTTCCCTCCTCCTTTTATCTGCAGCTTCTTTCTCTTCCACATTTCATCCACCTTCTATTTACCCTTTCATTATGTTTTCGCTCTCTTTTCCATATTACCTCCTTCTTAATTTTTACACATTTCCTTCACTTCTTTTTTCCACATTCTGTCTTGTTCTTTGTCACCTTTGTCACCTTCCTTCCATCTCCCGCTTTTTTCACCTTATCTCTACCTTCCTCTGTTTCCTCACACTCCCATCTCTCTCTATTCTGTGTTCTATTTGCCTTCATCTCTCCTTCCCACATTCCTTCCCTCCCTTTCTCTTGTCCCCTTCAGTCCATCTCTCACTGTTTACCATACACGATATCTTTTACTTTCTCTACCTCTCTCTTTTATACATTCCCATCATCTCATTTTTTACACTTTCTCTTCCTCTATATTTTCCACATTTCTTTTATCTCCGTCTTTTTTCACCTTATCTCTGCCTTCCTCTGTTTCCTCACATTCCTTTCTCTCTCTATTCTGTTACATTTGCCTTCATATCTCGTTCCCACATTCCTTCCCTCCCTTTCTATTTTTCCCCTTCAGTCCATCTCTCACTGTTTACCATACACGGGGAGGCCGATTTATTAATAGCGCCAGGTAGCGACAGATGAGCGACTGTAGCAGTATTTTCACAGCGCCCGCTAGTAGTCGCTGTGCTTGGCCGTTGTTCGGTAGTTGATAGCGACTCAGTCGGTGTGCAGTAATGTTGAATATTGGGTGAGGAGTCGCTATTTGACAGGTTCCGCGACCGGCTCCCACCATATTCATCAAAAAATCAGACTCAAAAAATTCCAGCGCTGTGAAATGCATGTTTAAACCCCAGAGCGTTGGCGGCGATGGGTAAAAAGTAGTTTTTTAACCCTCAAACCACCATATTTTTGGAAACCAAAAAAAACAAGTTTTAAATAACATTTTGTAATATTAATACATTAATATCAGACCTGTAATATCAATTCTGTACAATGTTTTTTTTTTTTTACCTTAAAAAAAATATCTAACATTGCAGAAGTGGTCACAGAATTTTTCACATTTAAAAAAAAAAAAAAACATTAATAACAATTAATTATGAATATTTAAAGATTGTTCCATTGAAATGCATTGGAGAGCGCCAGGTAGCGAGAGGTCATACCTGTCGCTGTTCAAGGCCGCTCGCTGGCGCTGTGGGCTGAGGCTGGAATAATGAAGAATGAGTCGCTATATGGCGCTATCTCAGTCGCTAAGCAGGATTGGCTTGATAAATGTGTGATTGTGGTGGGGAGCCGGCGTTCTCGTGGCGGAGCCCGTCATTACCGGTCGCTCACCAGTCGCTACCTGTCGCTATCCCTATGTGTGTGACCGAGTCCTCTGTTTTTAACCAAGTTTAGAGACAGATTATAGGCTGGCCTGCAAGCTAACAGGGTTGAGTGCTGTGGCTCCTTTAAGACTTGTGTCGCTATCCCTTGTTAAATAAGGGCCTATATCTTCCACTTTCTCCACCTCTCTCCTTTATGCATTCCCATCATCTCCTTTTTTACACTTTCTCTTCCTCTATATTTTCCACATTTCTTCCATCTCTGTCTTTTTTTTCGCCTTATCTCTGCCTTCCTCTGTTTTCTCACATTCCTTTCTCTCTCTATTCTGTTTCACTGTTTACCATACACTATAGGGTCGATTCAAAGAAACATGTAACAGCTTGGATTTGGGCGCCGATCATCCTATTTTTCATGTCCGCTCGTGCGTTCGTATGAATTTGCGAGTGATTCTATAAGCAAATACGCTTCTATCCTAAAATATACGTCCGTTCGTATGGCAGTTCGGGAATCAGACCTATGTCAGTTTCCATCCTGAATTTTCCGTTTCATTTCTCAGGTTGCAACATTGGTTTTGCCCTTTTTCCTTTTTTGTCTGGACGTAAATCCTTCTGATCTTGCGGCTGCGCACTACAAACTTACCTCATTAAAGTGCATTCTAAATATTTGGTCTTTTATTTTTCTTTATTTCATTCATTTTGTAGTAACCAACCGTTAATGAATGCATTTGCATAAGTAAATCTTACTTTGTTTAATTTTTAGTTAACTTGCATTTGTTACTTGTGGATTTAATTTTAATATTTTGGCTTCAAATGGTACAACTTAAAATTTTGGGTGTGGTTACCCACACCCTCTACATACAGATTGCTCTCAAATATAAAAAAAACACCCAGCAACTTCTGCATGTTATGAGTCTAGAAACAGCCAAGATGGCGGCTCAGGTATTCTCGGGCAGCCTGCAAACAGAAAGGGCCTTGTGACTGTGTTGCTCTGCATTCTTTGATTTCTGACCTTTCTGTGCCCCCAGCTCTGCTGTGTCTGTGCAAAATACAGCAGTAACCCACATCCTGCACTTTATCCCGCTCTCCTCTCCTCAGTAAGTGTGATGCATCTGACCAAAGATGTGCTTAAATAATTAAACAAAGCAAAGGTAAACAACTACACCAATAAATGCAATCTAAAAATATTATTCTAGTACATTAATTTTAAAATAAATAACAAAGGACATACGTTTCTTTAATTAACGCAAATATATTGCAAAATAAAGGTTTACATGCAAAGGACTAATTAAGGTCCACATTAAAATGCTTTTATAAGGCATACATGAATCAGGTATGCATTGCCATACAATTAATGGCCTCGGCCATGCTGATACATGCAGTTCATTGGAGCTCAAGACGCGCAGACTCCTCCACATAGCCAAAAAACCTGTTCAAGAACAGCAATACGACTGCTAAAAGGTGTCGGCAGTGGCTTTCTTTTAAAACGTATTTAGAGGTTTGAAAACTGTTCTCTGAATCACACCTAAACACATCCGAGTATCCTAAGTTTTACGTTTTGATCCTAAAATTTAGGAACGAACTTCCGCTGATCGTAAGAGCATATACGCATTCGAACGTAGGCTCGTGCGAGTCGGAAATGGCCAAAAAAACAAGAAAAAATGACTAACACCCACCCAAACTTACGATTCTCGATCCGAAATCAATTAACTTTTGCTCTTTGAATCGAGGGGTATATCTTCCACTTTCTCTACCTCTCTCTTTTCTGCATTCCCATCTTCTGCTTTTTTTTACTTTCTCTTCATATATCTTTTCTACATTTCTTCCATCTCCCTCTTTTTTCACCTTCTTGATGTTTTCCTCACAATCCATCCTTCTCTCTCTTTTCTGTGTCCCACTTTTTTTCCTGCTCCTGTGCTTTATCTCTAATTTTCCACATTCCTCCTCTCTCTTTTTTCTCACCTTCCTTCCATTCCCCCTCATTTGTAAACGTTTTGCACCTAATTGGGCTGTGTGAAACCCCCGCCAGCAAAAGTCACCTTTCAATGCTACAACGGAACAGCCATTGTTGCTGTATGGGACCCAAACATTCCTGCTGAGGGCCCCGCTGCACCGTACTATGCAAATGGATGGGGCCCTCATCTGCCAGGGGGTCCCCAAAGGCAGGGTCAGATCAGTGTCAACTTTTTGTTTACAGAAATAAAATATATATAATATATATATATATATATATATATATATATATATATATATATATAAAATAACGGCACTCAATGTGAGCGGGTGTGTAACACAATGCAGAGTGTGCAGCAGACAGGAAGCCACTATACACTTACCTTAGCGGCTGCTGCAGGATCCATGAGCTCAGCTCCATTCAGTTATACAAGATGCTGTGACATCACAACAGCTAGCGAGCTGAATGGTGCAGAGCCGGCCAATGGTTACATCTCTGATCACCTCTAGCTGGGGGCGTGTCTTGGCCAGCCAATCACAAATGGCTGCCCGGGGATATGCATCTAGCTAAAGGTATAGTGAGGCCGTGACCTGCGCATGTGTCATTGGAACGAGGTTAGGTGAGTGGGCGCAGTGATGTAATGGGGTTTCACATAGTTTGGGATGCTACAGGGAGTAGAAATTGGACGTCCATATGGGCGATTCCCAAACAATTCCCTTTGCCATGGACGGACAATGCCAGGATGCTCCTCCGTGTGAAACCCTCTGGGCTCCCTCGCGCTCCCACAGTGCATGAGCAGGCTACATTCCCTACAAGATGCGTTAATAATGTTATACAGAATTTGTCATTGATTAGGGCCCCCAGCCACAACTTTGCATGGGGCCCCAAAAATGATAACCCCGTCCCTGATGATGATGAGCCGAAAGGGATTTTGCACTGTTGGATATCTCAAATCTTTTAGACTCTAAATGACACCGGGGCCGAAGTCAAAGTCCTTCTCAGGGGCAGATTTGGGATGCCCCTGTGTGTGAAACACTTAACCCTTGCTCCTGCCTCCAGCGGCATCCCCCCCCCCCCCCCTTTATCCCATGCGCACATCTGAATGGCCGGCGGTGGGTGCAGTCGGAGGGGGAGGCCAGCAGGAGGAGCCAGGCAACCCATTCATCATCAGCAATCTATTCTGATTGGAGGAGCGCTCACATATGCACCATGGGAGCATGAAGCGAGATAAAATTTCAACAACCTATATCGGGATACCCCTGTAAAGCAGACCAAAACCCAGGAGGGTAAAAATCCTGAGTTTTGGTCAGCTTTAGATAGGTAGAAGATTCTTTCCAAGTTAAACATAGTTTTGTTTGTTCTTTTGCATTGTTATTTAGGGGGGTGCCTCTGGGGGTGTGACACCCCTGGGATCACTGCTAATCTTACCTCACTCCATGCTCCCATGGCACATGCGTGGGCTCTCCTCCAACCAGAATGCATTGCTGTGCATATTAATGCTTGGCAAGCTATTGTGAATGAATGGATTGCAGGGGGTGCCTTTTGCCGGCCACTACTCCGCCATTCAGATATGCCTGGCTGGAGTGTTGGGGATGCCAATGGAGGCGGTGCTGGAGGCTGGGGCATGCGTGAGAGTGAAAAACGAAGAAAGATTATGTGTGATCCCTGTTGATCCCAAAGTTGTATCCCAATTTGTGCCAACGGCCACATCCCCTCTAGCCTCTAGCTGGGGGCATGCTAGGGCCAGCCATTTACAAATATCTGGCACCAGGGCCGGCTCCAGGTTTATGTGGCCCTCAGGCGGCATGGTCTCAGGGGGCCCCAGTGCAGTGAAGAGTCAGGGATTTATAAATTCTATGGCCAAAACTAAGAAGGGCTGCTTGCCCTCCAACCACCCTATTGGAGCTTTTTTTTTAGTTTGGCCCCGCATGAATGGGCAGAGTATTGAGGAAGAGGGATGGGCATAACAGGAAGGGCAGGAATGGATGGATGGAGAGATAGCTGGGAGGAAGAGGGATGGATGGGCCAAATGAGAAGAACAGGAATGGCTGGGTAGAGATGGTGTGGTGGGGGGATAGATGGGCAGAACTGGAAGAAAGATGGATAAACTGGCAGAGCTGGAAGGAAGAGGGGGAGACGGGCAAAGCTGGGAGGACAGGGATGGAGAGGTGTAGAGCTGAGAGGATGGGGCAGAGCTGAGCGTAGAAGGGTGGATGGGACAGAACTGAGGAGACAGGGATGAATGGGCCAAAACTGGAAGGGCATGGATGGATGGGGCAAAGCTGAGGGTACATGGATGAATGAGCTGAGCTGGGGGAACAGGGATGGATAGGACAGAGCTGAGAGGACAGGGATGGATGGGGAAGAACTAGGTGAACATGGATGGATGGGGAAGAGCTGAGGGGACATGGATGAATGTGGTAAAACTGGGGGGGCATGGATGGAAGGGGCAGAGCTGAGGGGACATGGATGGATAGGTCAGGGCTCAGGGGACAGGGATGGGTGGGGCAGAGGCGACATACAACCAATGGGGCAGAGCTGGGGAGACAGGGATGGATGGAGCAGATTGACAGAGAAAGGAAGTGTGTGTACTGTTTAACTTGCATTACCTTCTTCTAGCATGTGCCGTACTTCCTGTTGCAATGCTGCGGCAAGGCAGCAAGGTGATGACACGTCTTTGGGGGCGGGACTTGAAGGGACACTCAGCTCTATGGGGCAGCGCTGGTCCTAGATCAACACACAAGCCAGTGCAGGGCTGAGCAGAGGTTAAGGGGTGGAGCAACTGTACCACCAATGAAAGAGCGAGCAGCTTAGCCTCGTAACGAGGTTAGTGACGACCCGGCTCGCTAGGGGAAGGCGGCGCAGGGGCCCGGTGCAAAAAAAGTTTAAACACATTGTGCCAGCTGTCAGTGGGCCCCCCTGGGGGGTGGGAGCCCTCGGCAGCTGACTGGGCTTGCCGGGTGCTGACGCCGGCCCTGGTCAAGAAGGTGACATGATTGAGACCTCTAAATATGTGAAAGTATTAAATAAGGTTCAGTAGGGAAGTGTTTTAAGAATAAAATTAAAGAACAAAGGAAGATCAGGTGCAATGTTAGAAAATATTATTTTACAGAGTATTTGATGATTGGAACAAACCTTCAGCAGAGGTAGTTAAAAGATCAACAGTTAGTGAATATAAACATGCCTGAGATCACATCTATCCTAAGATAAAGAGTACATACAGTATACACATAAGGGAAGACTAGATGGACCATATGGACACCTTCTGCTGTCACCCTTCATTGCGGTCATGCTAAATATTTGGTGAAGTCAGTGTGACTTGCGGCGTGGTTTGCAACCTTCAGCCCTGTGAGCTTATTACACAAAAAGTGTAAAAAAAATGTCCTGCATTTTCCCCAAAAATCACCTGTACATGTGAGGGCACATTTTAACAGTTCAGGTACATTATTTGTCCAGTTGATGTAAGGATATATTTATAAAGTTTGGGAATAACAGCACCCTATAGGCTATGCTAAAGATTTCACCATTTTTTCTGCCTAGCCCATAGGGTTCTGTTGTTTCCAAACTTAAAAACAAATTTTCTCACCTCATTGGAAAATGGATGTGCCTAACCTGTAAAAATGGCCCATCACAGGTACAGGGAAAAAGTGGGTTAAAAAGGGTAGAACAAACTTTTTTTTAAACTTTTTTTGTGTCTAAACACTAAAATGGTTACCGAGATGCAGGTTGCAAACCACACCGCAGTGCACACTGCAAGCAGGGGGCTAAAAAAACGGCCCAGGACTTTTTGGGACACGCCAGCCCTGCTGTTCCTGACCCAGTATAGTATCTTAATGTCACACACACACACACACACACACACACACACACACACAAAAATAAAAAGTTTCGTTCCATAAGACTACCCAGGGTTTAGAGGGCAAAAATAAGAAAGATATTGATCCCGGGAATCTATAAGATTCGCTGTGTTAAATCCCCCAGAAACCCCTAAATCCCTACCTTATCCACGATCCAGCGGCGCCCGCTTCCGCCTCCCGCGCGTCCCTCTAGGTTTCACACAGCGAATCTTATAGATTCCCGGGCCGATCATGGGAGGGTGTTGGTCCACTTTAAGTACCCCATTTAATTCAGAATATTTTCTTTCTTATTTTTGCCCTCTAAACCCTGGGTAGTCTTATGGAACGAAAATTTTTATTTTTATGTGTGTGTGCCCCGCCGAAGTGGACCAAAACCCAGGATAGTCAAAATCCTGGGTGTTGGTCCACTTTAAATCCCCCTCCTAATCACCCCATTACAGACATTGCGCAGAATTAACCCATTACAGGCTGTGATAGACATCTCGCATTACAGCCAGTAAGCAGCATCCCTCATTACAGCCAGTGAGCAGCATCCCTCATTACAGCCAGTGAGGGGCATCCCACTTTGGAGGCAGTGTGCAACATGTCCCATTACAGATAGTGAGGGGCATCCCACAGGGGCAGTCTGCAGCATCTCCCATTACAGGAAGTGAGGGGCATCCATCATTACAGCCAGTAAGTAGCATCCATCTGCTCACCGACCACCACCCGACCTCCCACATCTGACGCTCACTTACCTGGTGCCGGATACAGCCTTCCCTAGTGCCAGCCTTCCAGGATTTTGCCCGGTATGCCCTATGGTCAGCCCATCCCTAACTGCAAGTCACACTGGCTTCACCAAATTATTAGCATAACCCCCTATACTTCTATGAATATTATGAGTCAGATGTGGCAGAAATACTCAACTACACAATGATACTGAAATACACTAGCAGTGAAGGTCCTGCCCTTGTGGGCTTACAATCCAAAGCATATAGGGTGGAGACCAAAGGTAGGTCACAAGTTGTATGTCCTAAGCCTGGTGGCAAGGGCTGTAAGTGATCCCCTTCTAACATCATAGGTAACATCTAGAAATGAAAATAATTAAAATGAAAAAAACATACAAATCTTTCTGTATCATGTGCAAAACCGCAATGATACTGACTGCAGCAAACGCTTATTATTTCTGCATGACACCGATAACTAATTACCGACCCGTGATCTTTAATAAATGAAAGATCTGTGTTGTCTATGGTCCATTAAAATGAAATCTCACACGTACTGGTCTCCTGTGCCTGTGATTCCTGGACGAATCCCAGCTGGCCCGGTCCTGCTCTGGAGTAGGAGGCTCTGATGTAGAGAATAGAGAGAACATGGCATGATTGATGGAGCCTTAATAGAACCCCACTGCTCCCTGGCAGCACTGCAGCGCTCGCTTCAACAGCTAATTTATGGAGAGTGTCTCTGGATCTGGTGGGTAACCTGTCCCGCTCTGCTATCAGTGACCCGCAGTCATCGCCATGATCCACATATTCAGGGGCTTTAAAGGGAACTGTCATTAGGAGAAAATGCTTTCTTGGAAGGTTAGGGGTAATTATGTACCAGGCCGCTGCTGCTGGCAGCGCTGCAGGGTTGTCTTTTCATTAAGAAGGTTTAGAATTTAATGATCACTGTATGACTCGAAAAAAAAATACTTTTCCTGGGTCTCAAAATGTTATTTTATGAATGCACAAAACAAATAAGGTCATCTGCATTACAATCTGGCCATGCGATCATTATACAGTCATGCCAAAAACTCTTTGGCCCCCATTGTCACATAAAGTGTACCAATACCCAGGATTTTGACTATTTGGACTTTGCGCCCCAGGCACCCCAATCGGGAATACTCCGCTGTGTGAAACCCCCCAGGTTGAATGATCCAAAAGATTCCAGGGCTGGCCACTAGCTTTCCCCCAGGGGAAATGGGATCCCCCACTTTTTGAAACCCCCTTGTCACCAGTAATTTATGTCATTCGGCATGTGTCTCTCATTGTTTTCAAAGGGGGTGCGCATGGCCACATCCCCGGTGTCATGCACGTGCTCCCGGCCATACAGATAACCAGGGACAGGAGGGCGCGTGCGGCCGGGGATGCGGCAGCACTCATTCCCCATTAAAGTCAATAAGAGCTGTTTGCCAAAAGAGGTAAACAGAGCAAACAGATCTCATTGGCTGAGCCACTGCACCTTTGGAATGCGGAAGAGGCGAGTGTTTGGGGCTTTCTGAGAGGTTTCACACAGTGGGGCATCCCCAGTCGGGATGCCCCCGGGGGAAGGGCACAAAAGCGCTGTGGAAAGTTAAAATCTCTGGTGTTGTTCCACTTTAAGACACAGTGTTTTGCCTGCAGCATGAATCAATAGAAGTCTATGGACAGTGCATGTATTGCACTTTACCTTCTCAATGTTGCGGGCCACAATGTGGGGTGCTGTTGCCTCATCCATGATAATGGCAGATGCTACCCCCTCAACCATTATGATGCATGGGAGATGTTGCCATGTCTACAAAGGTGCTGAGTGCCCCTGCCTCCTCCCCAACCATGATGATAGGAAACCACCTGCTCCTCCTTGATGCCAGGCAGCCACTGCCTCCTCTGCGATACTGGGCCACCACCTCCTACTCTTTGAAGCTGAGCTTCCACCTAATCCGCAATGCCAGGCCGCTGCTGCCTTCTTCGTCTCAATGCTGGGCCACCACCACCTTCTCCTCAATGCTGGGCAACTGCTGCCTTACTTAACTCGATAATGGGCCACCAGCACCTTATTCTTCTCAATGCTGGGCCACCACCATCTTCTTCTCCTCAAAGCTGGGCCGCAACTGCCTTCTTCTCCTTGATGTTGGGCCCCCACCTTCTTCTTCTCAATGCCAAGCCATCACTGCCTTCCTTATCTCAATGCTGGACCGCCACCACCTTCTTCTCCTCAATGCCGACAATCACTACCTTCCTTATCTCAATGATGGGCCACCAGCATCTTATACTTCTCAATGCTGAGCCACCTCCACCTTCACCTCCTCATGGTCTGGCCCCCACCACCTGCTTCTCCTCAATACTGGGCCCCCACTGGCTTCCTTAGCTCAATGCTGGGCCACCACCACCTTATTCTTCCCAATGCTGGGCCGCAACTGCCTTATTTTCCTCAGTGCTGGGCCACCACCTTCTTCTTCGGAATGCTGGGCCACCACTGCCTTTCTTACCTCGATGCTGGGCCACCAGCACCTAACACCCCACAATGCCGGGCCACAGCTGTCTTCTTGAACTTGATGCTGAGCCTTCACCACCTTCGCCTCAATGCTGGGCCACAGCTGTATTCTTTATCTCGATGTTGCGCAACCACCAACTTCCTCCCTTCAATGTCAGGCCACTCTTTCCTGTGGCGTAACTAAGTATGACTGGGCCCTAGTGCGAACATCAAATGAGTTTAACCTAGTAACTCAGTAACTGAGGATGCAACTAGACAACTAAAGAGTGAAACAGAATAGATGAATGGTGCTTCTTTTTGGGAGAAGTCTGTAAAATGAGGTGGAGGAGCCTGAATGATGGGGCCCTCTTATGGACCCCTATAGTTACGCCTCTGACCACTGCCTTCTTTTGCCTCGATGCTGGGCCACCACCACTTTCTTCACCTTGATGCCGCGCCACCACTGCCTTCTTCTCCTCAATGCTTCCTTACCTTGATGCCAGTCCACCATTAACGTCTTCTCCTCAAAGTCAGACTACCACCACCTTCTTCTCCTCAATGCCAGGCCACTGCTGCCTTCTTCACCCTTTATTATGGACCACTCCTGCCATCTTCTCCTAGATGCTGGACTGCCAATGCCTCCTCCTCGGTGCTGGGCTGCCCCTCTGCCCATTACCCTGGAGGCTTGAGTGCTCATAACGGAGCCACAACACATAACATAAAAGTTTACTGTGCTGTACCCGTGTGTTTCAACTGCCATGTGGTTGAAATGCACAGTGTGAAAGGGACCGAAGCGTCAATGGCTTTAAGCCTATTTGTAAAACAGCCCTATGAGTGATTACCACAAATATATATTGCATTGATTTACAGTAGAGAGCTGAGCAATGAATGGCTATTACTGATTGGTCTTTAGATTGTAAGCTCACAAAGCCAAGGCCCTTACTTCTATTGTATACCATTATCAACATCTGTGTGTGTATTATAAGTATTTTTTTACCCTGTCTGCAGTTTCTACCTTGTACAGCACCACAGAAGAAGCTGCTGCTCTATAAATACTAACAATAATAACAATAAGAAGAAGGATTGGCTGTTAAAATAAAGCTGTCGGCAAAATAATTACTCTTTAGTTCTTAAACTTTCAATTCTGTGCTAGCTAGAAAATGTCATTTTATTTTCTTAGCTTTCTTTTTTCCTGATATTCTTGAGTGGTGCTCCCCCTAGTGGCGGAAATCAGGCTAAAGCAGCTCTCTGCTGCAGTGTGGTCTAGATTCCCCATTTATAGATCAGAAGCTTCTAGGTTCACTCCACACCACATGGAATCCTTAATTTAGGCCCTTATTTAACAAGGGATAGCGACAGGTAGCGACTGGTGAGCGACCGGTAATGACGGGCACCGCCACGAGAACGCCGGCTCCCCACCACAATCACACATTTATCAAGCCTATCCTGTTTAGCGACTGAGATAGCGCCATATAGCGACTCATTCATCATTATTCCAGCCTCAGCCCACAGCGCCAGCGTCCGACCTTGAACAGCGACAGGTATGACCTCTCGCTACCTGGCGCTCTCCAATGCATTTCAATGGGACAATCTTTAAATATTCATAATTAATTGTTATTAATGGTTTTTTTTTTTTTTTCTAATGTGAAAAATTCTGTGACCACTTCTGCCATGTTAGTTAATTTTTTTAAGGTAAAAAAAAAATAAAAAAAAATTTGTGCAGAATTGATATTACAGGTCTGATATTATTGTATTCATATTACTAAATTCTTTATAAATTTTTTTTTTTTGGTTTCCAAAAATATGGTTGTTTGGGGGTTAAAAAACTACTTTTAACGCATCGCCGCCAGCGCTCTGGGGTTTAAACATGCATTTCAAAGCGCGAGAATTTTTTGAGCGTGATCTTTTGATGAATGTGGTGGGAGCCGGTCGCTCTGACCAGTCGCTATCATGCGCACCCATACATCGCGGAACCTGTCAAATAGTGACTCGTCACCCCGTATTCAACATTACTGCATGCCGACTCAGTCGCTATCAACAACCGAACAATGGCCAAGCACAGCGACTACTAGCGGGCGCTGTGAAAATACTGCTACAGTCGCTCAACTGTCGCTACCTGCCGCTGTTAATGAATCGGCCTCTAAACTAGAAACAGTTTAGGACAGTGCTAAACTTAAACTGAGACAATGGTCTAACAATTGGCTATGGCTGTAATATCACTTTAAAGAGACCCAATAGACAGGATGTGGCAGTGCGGAGACCTAGGCCGACAGCAGTAGAAGAGGAGGCAGCATAAACGCAGAGCAGAAAAAGTGCGTTTTACCTGGGATGTCCAAAGACTTCTAAAGGCTATGACTGCAAAGGTTTTCATAATTTACAGTATAAGCAAACCACAGTGGTCACACTTTTTAGGCTCAATCACATTGGAAGCGCTGAAGGACAGGGGAAGCTTCCACATTTGGAGGGGGTCATGGCATATGGAAAGGAAAGGAGGCCTGCTACACTATTTACAGCAGGAAATGGTGGAGAGGCACATGGGACAGGCTACAGGGGAGCTCCTTGTGGCATTATTATTGCCATTGCCTGGCCTTTCAGAGGTGTGTCTTTAAACAGAACCCCCTGATCAGGGGGTGCCCCGCTGTGTGAAACCCCCCAGATGGCCGATGCTAACTCACCTCTTCTTGGTCCTACGGCGCTCGTCCGATCAGCGCACTCGGAGCCATGCCGTCTAAGACCAGCGGCTCCGAGCGCACTGGTGGCCGCATCCCCCGCTTCCCTCTAACAGGGAGTGTGCCACGCCAGCCATTCACAAATGCCTGGCGTGGGCACGCGCCCCGGTTATAATGATAGCGGGGATGGGGCTTGCGCATGCGCCATTGGACCAGGTAAGTGTATGTGGCGACCTGGGGGGTTCACACATCAGGGCATCCCGATTTTGGATGCCCCAGGGGAGGGAATCCATCGGCGTGGGTTTTGGTCCACTTTAATGCAGAACTTCAGCAATCAGGAGAGTAGTAGCCGCATGCCCAGCAGTGCGCGATCCTGTTTCCTGCCTATCTAAATGACTGGGGGAGAGAGAAGATGCATGGATGTGCCCACCGGATGTTTATATTGCCGATTGCGCCAGGAAGCAGGTGAGTTCTGCAGCATCCCAGGACTTTTTCATGTGTGTGGAAGGCCAAAAGATTCCAGGGCCAGCCAAAGTGGGTTTTGTTCTGCTTCAAAGGGCCACTAAACCCCAAAATAAAAAAAACAGCACTTCCCTTCTATCCCATGCAGCCCCTCCCACCTGGTCCGCCGTTTGGAAACCTTCTGGTTTCTAAGAATGAGGGATGTAGTGAGCATGCACAGCAAAATCCTATGAGCCACAACCAACACTGTAGGTCGTGGCCCAGTCGCTCCCGCCAAGCCTTGTCCCCTCCATTCATTGCAATGCTGTAGCGTGTCAGGCACTGCCTTGGCACGCCTCCTCCATTGCAATGAATGGTGGTGTGCACTGCACAGTGATTGACGTGAGAGGCAGGACAACGCGCAAGGCCCCGAGAGCAGCGGACTGGCTGGGACCTGCTGCCTGGCGGAGAAGGCTAGCGTCTGTTTGTTTTTTTATCTTGGGTTTAGTAACCCTTTAAAGGGGCTCCAGTTGCCCCGTGTCTGGTGTGGGATTAGTAGGCCTGTACCTAGCATCTGAGGGGTTTATTCATCAAGGGATAGCGGCAGGTAGTGCCTCGTAGCGACAGGTAGCGAATGGTGAACGCCGGGCGCTGTATGCAATACCACATTTATCAAAGAGGTTCCAGTGAGCAACTCTAACAGCGTCATGTAGCGTCCGATACACATCACAGACGGCTCAGCGTATACCGCCGGCTTCCAGAGAGCCTGGTATTACCTGTCGCCACCTGTTGCTCTCCCATACATTTCAATGGATGTTACTCTTCTTCTCTTTAAACAGGGTTTTCTTTTAAATTTTTTTTTTTTTTTTTTATGAAATCATTTTGTTACCTCTCTTGGCCTATTAAAAGTCATTTTTTAAAACTTTTTAGATTTTTTATATTTTTATGCAGAATTGTCATTACAGGTCTGGCATTAAAGTTTTAATGTCACAATGTTATAACAATGTCATTCCATGTGTTTTCGCTTGGTTACATGTGGATATAAGTTATAAAACAGACTTTAATCACACAGCTTCTGGCACTATTTTGAGCGCTGGCGTTCTGTGAGTGTGGATTTTTGTTGAATACGGTGTGAGTCGCTGAGAGTCAGTCGCACTGAGCAGCTCCCTGCAACGCTGTACTGGTGTTAGAACACCCACCATAGATCTCATTCATCAATGCTGGCCAGGTTACTACAGCAACTAGCCACTTGTTTACTAGTGGATATAAGTTATAAAACAGACTTTAATCACACAGCTTCTGGCAATATTTTGAGTGCTGGCGTTCTGTGAGTGTGGATTTTTGTTGAATATGGTGTGAGTCGCTGAGAGTCGGTCGCACTGAGCAGCTCCCTGCAACGCTGTACTGGTGTTAGAACACCCACCATAAATCTCATTCATCAATGCTGGCCAGGTTACTACAGCGACTGAGGCGCTCTTTAACTTTTTCCCGATAGCTGATCACTAGCGGTCGCTCTAAGCGCCTCTGTACAGACGCTCATCTGCGATACCTAGTGCTAGTAATGTCATAGTCATTTTTACAACTCCCAAAATCAAGTATAGTGGAGAGGTGGTTGTTTTATACACATAAAGGCTGTTTCCCAGCTTCCTATGGGTTATAAAGGAACAAGGTATCTTAAATCAGGATGCCACAGGGGAGAGGGTGTTGTGCGGATCTAAAGGAATTTTCTGACTTTAGGTCTGCTTTAAGCATTTATAGAATGCACAAGGTAGCAGTAATGTACAGGACATGCTTGTTTGCTTTGGCGGCTGGCAGCTCTCTACATTCCCAGATGTGGTCAGGAGCCACTTTGTTGTCGCTGGATCCGCCCCCTTATTGAGCTCGCAGATTTATGGGAAAGTCACACATGTTATAAATTCCACCAATTACTAACACGTTGTAGAATATCAGAGTCGGGTTTGATTCCCTCTCCTGCTTTTTGGGATGGTTGTGAAATTGCTCCGTTAAGCAAACACACCTAACACAAGGAGCTTGCAATCCGCCTCTCGCCTGCCCCTGTTTGATTAGCCGCTATTTGCTCAAGCTTCATATAATCGTTACAATCAAGATAATTCCCCTAAAAAATGTGGCTGCTGATGATTCCGCATCAATCATAAGAGGTGTATTTATTTTAGGATTGGCTAAGAAAACCTCGGACACATTAAAACCCGCAGCGCTCCCATTTCCTCTGGCCCGGTGGCTGACTTTACTGTCTGCTTGGCAGGAAAATGATATCTGTTAGGATTTATATTCTGCTTTCAATTTAAAGTGATGCACTGTAAAGAATTTATTCACAAGTAGAGATGGGCCAATTTTCCCAAGAAAAGTGGACCAAAACCCACTGCGACCGGCCCGGAAATCTATAAAATTCCCAGGTCGATCGATCCCCCCCCCCCAGGGCATCCAAAATCAGGATACCCCTCTTTGTGAAACCCCCCAGGTTGCCCATACACTTACCTTCTTTCCAGTCCAATGGCGATTGAGCAAGCCGCAGCCACATCCCCGCTATCCCTCTAGCAGGGCGCGTGCCTGCACCAGGCATTTGTGAATGGCCGTTGCGAGAACACTCCCTGTTAAAGGGTAGCAGGGGATGCGGCCGTCAACGCGCTCGGAGCTGCTTGCCTTAGACAAAGGCTTGGACGAAGGGACATCAGCGGATCCGAGTGCACTGATTTGACGAGCGGTCACGCATGTGCCGTAGGACCGGGAAGAAGTGACTTCGTTTCAGCGACCTGGGGGGTTTCACACAGCAGGGCACCTCCGATCGTTGGTGCACCGGGGGCAAGGACCAAAACCCAGGATAGTCAAAATCCTGGGTTTTGGTCCACTTAAACAAATCAGTGTTAAAGAAATAAAAAATAAGCTCACCTATGCCCACGTTAAAGCGTGATGTCCTCATTCTCCGACGGACCACCGGTGTCTCCAGTGGGACATAGGCTTTCTCCAGGAGGAAGTAAGTGGTGGAGACTAGGAGCGCGGTGGAGGATCTGCACGGGTGGGACAGCATCCAGTGATGGAAGGAGGTAAGTAGTGATGGAAACAAAAAATAATAAAGGACTCTTGAGTTTATTTTTCATATAACCCTTTACAAACTGGTAAGGAGTTCTTAAGATTCCTATACCAGTTCAAGGGGCAGCAAGGGCTTGCCGAAACCCCCCGTCCAAAAACCTGCAGAGGTTTCATTCCTGGGGTGCAGAGGAGTTCAGTGCCTGTGTGGGCTATGTCAACTGGTAGCCTTTAGGGCCAGGCCCGCCACTCACCCTCGGAAACCTGGGCTACCATCCCACATAGCGGATACCCGGGCTGGAAAAGGGACCCCTCTGTTTCCTTTTTAGTTTTTAAAGCGGGTCAAAACTGCTGAGCTGGACCGCCGAATTCCCCCAGGGCATGCTACACTGGATGCCGCACTTTGAGATCTTACCTGATCCCAACGGGTCCCGCGACGCGATGTATCTGCCAGCGGCCGCATCCCTGGCTTCTCTACGTCCATTCACACTCCCGCAGGCAAAATTACTGAATGGCTGGGCGTGGGAGAGCGCACCTGAACAGCGTGCCGGGGATGCGGCCAGACGGCTGCACCTCGTCACATTGGCACTTTTGAGAGATGTCTAATCCTACGGCGCATGTGTGGGCTCTCTTCCGATCAGAGCCGATTGCCATGCACATTAATCTTTTAGATTCCAGGGCCAGCCAGCTTGGGATTTGTTCTGCTTTAAGGTTGAGTATATTAAAGTTAACCATGCTAGAATACTTAGGCCCTTATTTATCACGGGCTAGCGCCAGGTAGTGTCTGACGAGCGCCAGGTAGCGGCAGCTAACGGCGACTACCGACTCAAGTACGCCCGGCGGCGGTCACAATGACGCATTTATCAAGCAAAATGAGGCTAGCGCCGGCGAGAGCGACGGCTAGCGCGGCATTCATCATGAAGCCGCCTGGAACGAACAGCGCCGCTGCAAATTCCCTCACAGCGCCAGGTATGAGCTGTCGCTCCCTGGCGATGTCCAATGCATTTCAATGGAGCAATCTATAATTAATCATAATTAATTGGTATTATTTTTTTTTTATTTTTTTTTTTTAATGTCAAAAATTCGGAGACCACTTCTGCAATGTTAGGATTTATTTTTAAGTCAAAAAAAAATTTAAAAATAATTTGTGCAGAATTGATCTAACAGGTCTGATATTAATGTATTCATATTACAAAATGATTCTATAAACATGTATAATGTTACATTCAAAAAATATGGTTGTTTAGGGGTTAAAAACTAGTTAACACCCATCGCCGCCAGCGCTCTGGGGTTTAAACAAGGAATGGACAGCGACAGCACATTCGGAGCGTGATTTGTTAATGAATATGAAGCTAGCCGTTCGCTCTGGCCATTCGTTGTCAGGTGCTCACATACAACGCTGAACCTGTGAAACAGCGACCCCTAAGCCCGTATTCAACATTACCGCACACCGACTGTCATCAAGCTAACGCCGGCCAAGCACAGCGAATACTGGCTGGCGCTGAAAAAATCACGCTACAGTCGCTCATCTGGCGCTACCTGGCGCTATTAATGAATCGGCCTCCCCGTCCCTGATTTACTAAAGCTATTCCAGGCTCCTCTGGTCCGGTATAGCCCGGCATATAGACACAACAAGACACAGCACAATTGGTAGCCCACAGCGCCACGGGTAACCTACAGCGCCAAACCCTAACACTGCTGTCTGCCTGCGACTGAGGCTCTAGTGATAAATTGGCCTGGGGGAGGGTGATTCACTACTAGCGCCAGGTACCAACAGATGAGCGTCTGTAGCGAGGCATTGAGAGTGACCGCTAGTAGTCGCTGTGCTCGGCCATAGTTCGCTGTTTCAGAGCGCCTGAGTCGCTGGCAGGCATTGATAAATATATTGTGTGAGTCGCTCTAACACCAGTACAGCGCTGTATGGGAGCGAACGGTAGCGCCAGCTCAGTGCAACCGACTCACACCATTGAGCGCCGGTGCTCAAAATCGGGTCCTTGTAGCCCACAGCGCCAGAAGCTGTGTGATTAAAGTCTGTTTTTGAACATGTATACACTAGTAACAAAGCGAAAACTTATGGAATTACATTGTAACATGAACACTTTAATACCAGACATGTAAGGACAATTCTGATAAAAATATTATAAATCAAAAAAAGTTTCAAAAAAGACTTTTTCTAGGCCATGAGAGGTGACACAATTATTTGATAATTAAAATAAATAAATAAATAAAACCCTGTTTAAAGAGAAGAAAGGGATCATCCATTGAAATATATGGGAGAGCGACAGGTAGCGACAGGTAATACCAGGCATTCTGGAAGCTAGAGCACCGGCGCTATACGCTGAGCTGTCTGTGATGATGAATCGGTCGCTACGTGGCGCTGTTAGAGTCGCTCACCAGATTCGCTTTGATAAATGTGGTATTGCGTACAGCACCCGGCGGTCACCGTTCGCTACCTGTTGCTGCTAGTCATTACCTGCCGCTATGCCTTGATGAATAAAGCCCCAAGTGTTTCCTCATCTATGTTTTTCCTGATAATCTCGACTAGTGCTCCTCCTAGTGGCCAAAATCACACCACACATGACAACACTCGGCAGTGTGGCCTAGATTCCCCCTCCCAAATGGTTCAACCCAGAGAGGGTTGCACAACAGAAAATATATAAGACATTAAATAAGGTGGAATCAAATAGAACACATTCATATGGTATGGAGGGAAACCTTACAATAAGACTTTAGTGGAAGTTTTAATTTGAGTACACAAGCACAGGCCAAATCAATAGGTAAGAAAGGGTAAATGTAATTCATTATTGAGCTATGAGGAAGAGTTAAAGGGGGGGGGGGGGTTAAAGTCCTTCTTTTAAAGCACTAAACCCGGAAATTTTACTTACCTAGGTTTCAGGCATCCTGATTTTGGATATCCCATTGTATGAAAACCCCCAGGATGCCGGTATTCACTCACCTTTCCTGGGTGCAACAGTGCATGTGCAGGCTCTAGCTTAAAGAAAGTCGTGTGCTGTGATGATGTCATTTAGCAAAAGGTTCTCATAGGTTTCAATAGGGAGTTAGAGCGGCCGCATCCTCAGTAGCGCACATGCTCCCACCCCTATCTGAATGGCTGTGGCAGGAGCGCGCACAGCCTGGGTCCCACTCACCATTGAAAACAATGAGAGACGTTTGCCAAATTACCTAGGCCCTTATTTATGAAGGAATAGCGACAGGTAGCGACTGGTGAGCGGTCGGTAATGACGGGCCCCGCCACGAGAACGCCGGCGCCCCACCACAATCACACATTTATCAAGGCAATCCTGCTTAGCGGCTGAGATAGCGCCATATAGCCACTCATTCATCATTATTCCAGCCTCAGCCCACAGCGCCAGCGTCCGACCTTGAACAGCGACAGGTGTGACCTCTCGCTACCTGGCGCTCTCCAATGCATTTCAATGGAACAATCTTTAAATATTCATAATTAATTGTTAATAATTTTTTTTTTTTTTTTTTTTAATGTGAAAAATTCTGTGACCACTTCTGCCATTTTAAATATTTTTTTTAAGTTAAAAAAAAATAAAAAATAAAAAATGTACAGAATTGATATTATAGGTCTGATATTAATGTATTCATATTACAAAATTATTTCAAAAAACTTGTTTTTTTTTTTTGTTTCCAAAAATATGGTTGTTTGGGGGTTAAAAAAACTACTTTTAACCCATCGCCGCCAGCGCTCTGGGGTTTAAACATGCATTTTACAGCGCGAGAATTTTTTGAGTGTGATTTGTTAATGAATATGGTGGGAGCCAGTCGCTATGGCCAGTCGCTATCATGCGCACCCATACAGCGCGGAACCTGACAAATAGCGACTCCTCACCCAATATTCAACATTACTGCACACCGACTGAGTCGCTATCAACAACCGAACAACGGCCAAGCACAGCGACTACTAGCGGGCGCTGTGAAAATACTGCTACAGTCGCTCAACTGTCGCTACCTGCCGCTATTAATGAATCGGCCTCCTATTCAAGGCAAATGCCTCTCACTGGACGAGAGCCTGTGCATGTGTGGTTGGACCCACTGATTACTGAGGGTTTCACACAGCGGGGCATCCCGATTCGGGATGTCTGGGGAGTGCCGGCCCGGTGGGTTTTGTTCTGCTTTAAGTGGACAAAAACCCCCACTGTGTGAGTGCAAATATAGCATAGTGGCACTACTGTGTGTTCTACGTTGGCCTATGCTGGACCGGATCAGGCCAAGCATAGCTTTAGTAAATCAGGGCCTAAATCTAATACATTTATTGCAGTGCTATTCTCAGTATAGCTGTGACCTTCATATATACAGCATTGTGGTGGTTCAGCCTGGGGTGTGGTCATCAGAGGGTTAACAGAAGGCTCCATTCTTTCAATTCCATGCTATAGGAAGGACCCGTGCTACACATGTTTGTAGGAAATAGATGGACCTGTCCCCAGTGTGTGTGCTCACATTTCAGTGATTTGGGTCATTTATATAGGACATAATCACCCAAGAGATGGATGCCGCATCTGCATCCAGAAATCCGGAAAGAAAGTTCCTCGTTTCCAAGCCCTGACCCAGATGATGATTAGTGGTTCCTGGAACTGCGTTCCTATGGCTGGCCAGAAACAGGCAGAACTTATGAAGTGTTATATTGAACCGATATCACGTATTTGTCCTAAGTATTCTACAGGTGCGATGGCACTTTAAGAGATATTCAGACAGGATCCGAAGTTTTACATTGGGCCGATGTATGTAACATGTTGTGCCTGTGTCCAAAGTATTCTACAGGTGCGATGGCACTTTAAGAGACATTCAGACAGGCTCAAATGGACCAGTATACAAATGTCTACCATTGCCACGGTCCAGTAAGTGATGTGGAGAGAAGTTTTTGAAAGTGGACCAAAACTCATCAGAAATGCAAAAATAAATGAAATGAGCCAATCGGCATGTCGATAGTCCTCTCCCTGGAGGAAAAAAAATTAATTACTACTTTCAATTACCCTGATATTGCATTTGTAATAGGCTTTGTCAGCGATACTCAGCTGGCGGACCGGGGTCCAAATGTGAACCTCAACTTTAGATTTCCGGACCCCTGCCCTGACAGCCCTGCACTCAGGCCCTTATTAAGGAATAGCGACAGGTAGCGACTGGTGAGCAACCGGTAATGACGGGCACCACCACGAGAACGCCGGCTCCCCACCACAATCATACATTTATCAAGCCAATCCTGCTTAGCAACTGAGATAGCGCCATATAGCGACTCATTCATCATTATTCCAGCCTCAGCCCACAGCGCCAGCGTCCGACCTTGAACAGCGACAGGTATGACCTCTCGCTACCTGGCGCTCTCCAATGCATTTCAATGGAACAATCTTTAAATATTCATAATTAATTGTTATTAATGTTTTTTTTTTTTCAAAGTGAAAAATTCTGTGACCACTTCTGCCATGTTAGATAAGGTAAAAAAAAAAATAAAAAAAAATTGTGCAGAATTGATATTACAGGTCTGATATTATTGTATTCATATTACTAAATTCTTAAAAAAATTTTTTTTTTTTTGTTTCCAAAAATATGGTGGTTTGGGGGTTAAAAAACTAATTTTAACACATCGCCGCCAGCGCTCTGGGGTTTAAACATGCATTTCACAGCGCGAGAATTTTTGGAGCGTGATTTTTTGATGAATATGGTGGGAGCCGGTCGCTCTGACCAGTCGCTATCATGCGCACCCATACATCGCGGAACCTGTCAAATAGCGACTCCTAACCCCGTATTCCACATTACTGCACACCGACTGAGTCGCTATCAACAACCGAACAACGGCCAAGCACAGCGACTACTAGTGGGCGCTGTGAAAATACTGCTACAGTCGCTCAACTGTCGCTACCTGCCGCTATTAATGAATCGGCCTCTCAGTTGCTTCTGTGTTGCTGTTCTCAGAGCTGCCCCATTGATCAGTGATGTAGTGCTTTGTCTCCCTCCCAGTGTCATGGCTCCCCAGCACGTAGCATTGCAATATGAAGTAATGCACAGACAGGAAGTGGCATTACAAGGTACATACAAACTTTGTTTCTCAGTCTCTTGAGAAAAAGGTGGGTTTGTATGGCTGACCTGGGCGGGGCATCCATGGGCAAACAAATCCCAGGAAACTCAAATCCCTAATTTTGTTCTGCTTTAAGATCCTCGATTGGCTAACCTCAGGAATGCCAGGTTAAGTGACGCAGCCTACTGACCATATCACCGAGCTCCCGATCTAAACGGCTGAGCGCTGGAGCACGCCACAGCTACAGAGTAGCCGGGAATGTGGGCGCCGGTTTATACAGCACCATGTGATCTTCTGGTAAAGCACCCTGAGGAAGTGATCTCTCACGCAACGCGTAGGTGTTGATGAACGGGCATCTACAGGGGACCTGGACCCATTAACTGGTGACAGTATCTTGTTTACTTACCCTTACCTTGTGTGAGGCTATTTTATTGCATATGCCATGGTATATTGGTCTGACTGTTAAAAACACTGTCTGGTCACTTTTTGCACTTGCACTTTGCGCCCCAGTATTTTTCTGGGGTTTTCCTCACCCACTTAATATCTGCAGCTTTCTTTAGTTTCTTATCTTTATATCCACAATCTATGTGGTCACGGTTTTCATCTGCATATACTTAAAGGTGTATGCTCACGTGCACTGTTCACTTTCAGACAGTTGAACTTTATATACCTGGCATATTTTGAATCTATCCATATTAAATTTGTATAGTATTTAGTAGTCCTATATGGTTCACCTGCAGGGCCCGTTCTTTGGTCTTGTGTATATGTATATATACACATTTTATTATGTCTAAATGTGGTCATTGTATGTTATGTTATATGATGTGTCCATGATTTATTATCACAATAAAATTCAATTAACTATCTAATATAGTGTGTGCGGCTTAACTTACATGGTGAGATAACAGCGATCCAACACTGGTGGATTGCCTTTTCAGTTAGTGAGTTTACCGGTAACCATGGCGGTTTCACACAGCGGGCATCCATAGTCTTTTAGGCTTTACATATGCTGAATATGGATGCCCAGGGGCTGGCATCTATAGTCTTTTAGGCTTTTGTGCCACTTTAACACATCCCCCTGGGGCATCCCAGTTTGGCATTCTTCTACATTTAAAGTGGACCATCACCCTCGGGTGATCGGCCCGGGAATCTATAAGATTCCCGGGCCGATCACCTCCCTCCCCGCGGGACATCCGAGATTGGGATGTCCCGCGGGGTGAAACCCCCCCAAAACCCCCAAACCCCCTTACCTTAGCTTCGGCGGCGGCCTCTCTCGCGCCCCTCTAGGCGTGCGCGCGCCCGCGCCGGCCGTCTGTGAATGGCCGGCGCGGGCGCGCGCGCGTCAAGAGGGACGCGCAGGAGGCGGCGGCGGAGGAGCCGCTTGTCCGCGGCTGTCAAATCCCTTGTCCGTTGGCGCTGGGAGCGGGGAGAGGTGAGTTTTTAGGGTGATCGGGGGGGTTTCACACAGCGGGGCACCCCGATCGGGGGTGCCCCACCGAAGTGGACCAAGACCCAGGATAGTCAAAATCCTGGGTGTTGGTCCACTTTAAAGATCCTTAGAAACCCAAAATTGGGTATTCGACTCCTTATGATGGGGGAGAGGAAACAGATGCACTCTCCAGTGAAGCATGTCTTCTATTGGACGAGCTGCAGATTCCACACATGTGTGGCTATTAACTGTCCCCAATTGGACATAGCTCAGCTAGGATAAAGTGGGTATCTCTCTAATGCTGGGCTCACTGATGGCGTGAGGGGTGGGTTAGGTTAGTTTAGTGGCCCTAAGGACCAGGACCCACCCTGGCACTGCTTTAGACCATGGAAGCAATGTCATGAATTTTCCAATGCAAAAAAAGGGCTTTTCCCCCTAAATGAATATTTCAGCTCTAGTTAAATGTTGTTACCATTTGTGTATTTTAATAGTAGAAGCTGTGACACTGAATGTCAACATGCTAATCACACAGCCTAATTATTTGCTGTGCTATTTACTGTTTTTACTGTTAATGTTTGTGTTACGCTGATTGACCTGTGTGAGCTTGTTGTGAAACCCCCAGCTGCCTGTCTCACAGAGAATTTACAAAGCTCTCTCCAGCCAGGCCAGTCCTTACATTTCAGCTTTAATCCAGCGATACCAACCCAGGCTCAGCCTTCACTCTGACATTCCCTTTACTCTACCCTGGTACCTACTCTCACTCCTACATTCAGGACTTCTCCTGTGCTTCTCCACTTCTCTGGAATGCCTTCCCCTGCTTAATTTGACGCCCCTCAACACTTTCTAAGCTTTGAAAGCCCCTAAAAGCTAATTTCTTCAGACAAACATATAACTTGCATTAAAGTGGACCAACACCCAGGATTTTGACTATCCTGGGTATTGGTCCACTTCCTTGGGGCACCCCGATCGGGGGTGCCCCGCTGCCCAAAACCCCCCCAAACACCCCGAAAACTCACCTCTCCACGATCCCACGTGACTGCGCTGTCCAATGCCCGCCGACGGACAAGTGACGTCCGTCGGCGGACAAGGGATCGCGCCTGCCACCGCCTCCCGCGCGTCACTCTTGACGTGTGCGCGCCCGCGCCGGCCATTCAGAGACGGCCGGAGCGGGCGCGCGCACGTCTGGAGGAGCGCGAGTGAGGCGGCGGCGGCGGCGGAAGCAGCGTCTGGAGAGGTAAGGTTTTTCGGGGTGTTTGGGGGGGTTACACCCCGCGGGACATCCCGATCTCGGATGTCCCGCGGTGTGTGAGGTGATCGGCCCGGGAATCTTATAGATCACCCCTGGGTGTTGGCCCACTTTAAAGAGGAGCAATTGCCTCCCTAGATTATAGAATTTAGAGCCGCTGGTCTGCCTCCTTATGGAGCATCCTGAATTTTAGATGCTCCTCTGTGTGATACCCAAGGATCACCTGGGTATTTATATATTAATATATTTGTAAGTGACATAGGAGAAGGCTTTGGTAGGAAAAGTTTGTCTGTTTGCTGATGATACAAAGGTTAGTAATAGGGTGGATATTCCTGGACGTGTCTGCAACATGGAAAATTATTTAGCTTTACTGGATAGATGGTCAAAACTGTGGAAACTAGAGTTTAATGTCTCTAAATGTAAAATCCTGCACTTGGGTAGAAGGAATCCCTGCTCTGAGCACCGTATGGGCAGCACTGTGTTACCCAGGACCTCGGAGGAGAGAGATTTAGGGGTACTGATTACTGATAGCTGCAAGATGAGTGGACAGTGTAGCCAGGCAGTGGGAAAAGCAAGCAGGATGCTCGGCTGCATAGCTCGAGGCATCACCAGTAGGAAGAGGGAGGATGTGATGCCGCTGTATAGAGCCCTGGTGAGGCCACAGCTAGAATACTGTGTGCAGTTCTGGAGACCTTACCTGCAAAAAGACATTATTCAAATAGAACGGGTCCAAAGGCCGGCAAAAAAAATGGTAGAAGGACTTAAACTTAAAACTTATCAGGAGAGACTTAAAGAACTTAATTTGTACAGTCTGGAGGAAAGAAGGGAGAGAGGGGGACATGATTGAGACCTTTATATATGTGAAAGGATTGAATAAGGTTCAGGACTCAGGAGGGAAGTGTTTTTAAGAAGAAGCTTAATGATAGAACAAGGGGCCCAACCTGAAGCTAGTCGGGGGAAAGATCAGGAGCAATGTTAGAAAATATTATTTTACAGAAAGAGTAGTAGATGCTTGGAACAAACTTCCAGCAGAGGTAGTTGAAAAATCAACAGTCACTGAATGTAAACATGCCTGGGATAAGCACACATCTATCCTAAGATAAAGAGAACATACAGTATACACATAAGGGCAGACTAGATGGAGCGTATGGTCTCCTTCTGTCATCAACCTTCTATGTTTCTATGTTTCTATGTAACTCTCCTCGCCAGCGATCTCACACCACATCTCATACTTTCTGGGGTGCGCACCCACGCCAGGCATTTTAGAATGGCTGGCATGGTCGCACCCACAGGTAGGGGTGAGCAGGGATCCAGCCGGTCAGGGTCGGATTATGAGGGGGGGTGCAAGGGGCGCGTGCCCCGGGGCCTCCACCACTTGCCCTGCAAAAGGGGCCTCCACCAACCTTTGGGTTATGGTCTGGTCCAGGAGGCTTTTCAGTCTTTGTGCCCAGGGGCCCTGCAGCCAGTAGCACACACACCAATATCTGAATGTGAGTGGTCCATGCATGCACTGTGGGAAGGTGATAAAGGTGAGTTTTTGGGCGATTTGGGGGGGATGCACACAGCGGGAAATCCCAAATCAGGATAACTCCATCAGAAGTCGCAAAACCCAGGATAGTAAAAATCTTGGGTCCTGTTTCTCTTTCAAGTGGACTAAAACCTGGAATTTTAAGTCCCCAGTGGCATCCCAGTTTGGGATGCCGCTGTGTGAACTCCCCAGGTCATGCCTTATAAGTTACCCCCTATTGGTCAAGGCTCTGGACCAATCAGCCTCCTCTTCTGCCAGCAGAAGCAGCGTTTGGAAACAAAGGTTTCCCTTCATTCCATACTGGCAATCTGCCAGGCAATCTGAGGAGGGGCGTGACTTGCTTAGGAATCTCCTCCCACCCCCCCCTAGCTGTCAAATGACACTAGGAGTTCCAAGAAAGCCACACCCAGGGGTAAAAATTACCCTCCCAGAGGCAGGGAGCGAGCAGAGCCTGGCAGGGTGCCAGCATGGAAGGGAATCTTTGTTCCTTCCAAGAAGTGGAGGCGACAAGGGACCCAAAAAGGCTCAGAAGCACCACCCAGCACTGGATGAAATGGCGGTGGTGAGTATAATGTAAATTTAGACTAAAAAAATGATTTTCTGTGTTTATTTTTACTTTTACTATCTTGAACTAGTAGGGGGTCCCATGGCACACAACTGAAACATATGATGAGACTATGCTTGTGATTTGTGTCGTATAGACAACCAAAGCCCAGAACTAATCCGCTCTACAGGGGCATCCCAGTTTGGGAGGCCCCTGTGTGTAGAACCCCCCCCCCCCCCCCCCCAGATGACCAATTTTCTTAGCTCACCAGACAAAATCATTCTTGGGGTTCACCAGAGAAAATCATTCTTGGGGCTCACCAGAGGACATCATTCTTGGGGCCTACCAGAAAACAAACATTCTTGGGGCAAGAGGTGTTCAGACCATATAGGCAGCGGAGGCAGTTGCTCCCAGGCCTGTGGCACAAGGGAGCCCAGTGCAAGCTACCTTCACTACCTCTATAGAATATATGAGCAAGGCCAGCAGCAGCAGAGCTTCATACTTACCTACCCCAGCCATGTCGCCAGCCTCTGTCAGTGAGTGTCTGCTCTGGGTGGTTCTGATTGGGGCCAGGGATAGGGGCCCTGCTATAGCAGGGCTCCATCAGAGCTATGTATGCTTGGGGCCCATCACTGTAAATAATTGTTGTCGCCCACCAAAGGAGCCACCAATGGAAATCCTTTTTCAGGGCCCACAAGAGAAAATCATTCTTGGGGCCCACCCTTTAGCTATATAGAAATAATGCAAACGCATGTTGTTGCGCAATATAAATTTAATATTTATCCATTGAATAACAAACTCACAGAGCAAAGCAGACAAATGAATATATTTTGTTAGTCTTGGACCTCCTGTACTGCCTTGATTGTGCCATTGAGTCAGTGCCTGGGGCCCGCCAGAGCATCCTTTGGTACACTGAAGAGGCCAGGCAAACACAATCAATCCCATCCAATAACAGAGAAGGGCCACAAAAGCTTTCCACCAATCCAAATACACCGAGTTGAAAAATAAGAACAATTCAAGATGCTTTCTGGTTGGTTGCTCTTGGCTCCTGCTCCCCTAAGTAAGCCCCCCTCTCTGCAATAATTTGCATTTTAATGAATTGCTATTTAACCAGCGAGAAGCCTTTAGGTCAGCTTGCTCGATCCACTTGCCGTTATCATTCGGCGCATTCGGAGAATTCTCATTTTAGTCATTGCGGGCTTTGTGAATGGCCTGAATATCAGTCTCCTGTCTATAATTTCCTCCAATGCGTCTCCGTCATGAGCTGTAAATCACGGCGGCTTATCTGCGGGCGCTAGGCCGCCATGCCATTGCTCAGCCTATTTGGTGTTTGGCAAAGATTACCTAAATCATTCTTAATGCCTAACTACTGCTGTGCAAATTATCTCTTATTACTTAGACCTCACTCCCTCCTGCCGGCACAGACCCCAGCGACAAGCCCAGGCTTTGTTTCTTGCCTTCTGGGCTGAGCACAGTTGGAACAAGAAGAAAGCAAACTTTAGTTTTCCTTGGTGAGATTTTTCACATAATTAATCATGCAGCTTGAGATTAAAAACAAATTAACCATAAAGCAAAACAATAAGCAGCCTATATTCACTTTAGCCCATTGGACAGCTGAGTCAGCGCTAAGTTGGTGATAGAAGACGACTCTTTTTCTACATACTATAGAGACACAGGAGGCAGCTACTACTGGGCCCATGGCAGAATGGGGCTCGGGGCAAACAGCCATCCCTACCTGATCCTCCTGGCAGTGGCAGATGTTGCCTGGACTGGCTGCAGCAGAGACTGACCAATAGCAGTGGGACCAGAATTGGTGAAGGTGGGATCATTGGTGGATGCAGGTTGACAGCAGCAGGGCCAAAATTGATGGCAGCTGGGCACGTGTCAAGTTGTTCCTAGACCGAGGCAACAAACAGAGAGGCATATCTAAACTGGACAAATCACCAGGATTTTGACTATCCTGGTCCCGCGGGCATCCCAATGTAGGATGCCCCTCTGTTGGAAACTCCCAGATCGCCGACTTTTGCCCACATTCCCGCCATTCCCATGGTGCATGTGTGGGCTCTTGTCCAATCAGTGCTTTATGAAGCGCATACTAATGCGCAGCATGAAGCCACTGGTGTTAACTTGGCACCAGTTTTCCTGTGGAGTACGCGCTCACATGCCCAACCAATCTGGACAGCCGGTCGCAGGGAGCGTGCACAGCTACAGGGAAGTCGGGGATGTAGACATCAGTGAAGAGAGTTGCAGGATCCATCGGGATCAGTTGAGATTACTGCCGCCCCAGGGGGTTTCACACAGCAGGGCATCCGGTATAAGATGCTACAGAGGCAGGCTAGCAGCTATCCCTGGAATCATTTGGATTCCAGGAAGGCTGCAGGGGAGAGTTTTTGGGCGATCCCGGGGCATACACACAGCAGGGCATCCCCAAGGCCGAACAAAACACAAGAAAGTCCAGTTTAAATTACTCTTGTAGTTCATGAGAGCAGCCATGATGGGATAACCTGGAGCTGCCACCCCATTGTCTTTGCTTTAGGAATGGCTATGCCCACCCCTGCCTATGATGATAACCTCAGCAGAATGTCGGTAAAAAGTGTGGATCTAAGCTAAGTAATTGATGGATACACAGCTTCCCACCTTAGGGCATCCCAGGTTAGATATGCCCCTATTGAGATATATGAAACAAAGCACTCCCTCCTCCTCTCAATAGAATTTAATGGGGCAGCAAACACAGTAATCCCATCATGGTTGCTCCCATGAGCCAATAGTTATTTAGACTGGACTGTCTCTTTAAAGAATTTTACTTTCTTGGGTTTTGTTCATCCCTGGCAGGGCATCCCCAAAAACTCACCTCTTCCTGGTACCCATGTGGGAAATCTGAATGAAGCGAGCCCAGCCGGACTCATCTCCGTTCCCCTCTAGTTGTGGACATGCCCGTGTCGGCTATTCAGCAAGGTCTGGTGCAGGTAAGTGCCCCAGATAGAGGTATGCTGGGGAAATGGCCCCGGCGTTGAGATGTGGCAAGGGCTTTGGGAAGAGGTCAGTAACTAGAGCGATTCTGGGGGATTCACACAGCGGGCTATCCTAATTCGGAATGCCCCATAAAAAGGGAGACCACTGCCCTGGAGTCTTTTAGACCTGAGAGGGTGGTTGCTCCTCTTTAGGATCACTGATAACATTAGACGGAGCAGTCTTTTGTTATCCGCTTAATCAGCTGGCCCCAGGGTTAGGTAAATTTAGGCATTTTTTTTGTATTTTACTATAAATAAGCTTTGACTAGTTTCTATGGGCAACCTCAGTTGCAGTTTAGATGAATCAGTGGATCTTTAAAGTGGACCAAAACCCAGGATTTTGACTATCCTGGGTTTTGGTCCTCGTTTCCAATTTGGGGGTGCCCCACTGTGTAAAACCCCCCAGGTCGCCCAAACCATCTCACCTCTTCCCGGACCTACGGTGCATGTTTGGCCACCGCTCGAGCCCCTTCGTCCCAGAGCTCGTCTAATGTGAGCAGATCCAATCACCCTGGTGGTCGCATCCCCCTACCCTTAAACAGGGAGTGTGCACGTGCCCTGCTAAAGGGATAGTGGGGATGCGGCACATGTGCTGTTGGACCAGGAATGAAGGTGGCCTGGAGAGTTTCACACAGCGAGGGGGGAGCGAGTATGCCTGCCCTGGAGTCTCATTTATTCCTCCTGATTCAGCAGGCAAACAGAAAAAAATTGGTTATTTACCTTTGTCCCTGCCTCTGAAAGGTGATCTGCAACTTGCCTGATCGCTGGCCACACCGAGACCACACTGCGGCCCTTTCTTCCTGCTCTACAATTGTTCTGATCTCCACCGCGGCTTCTGTGCCGGCTCCCCCCACCTCCGCTATCAGTCACAGGGGCGCTGCCATCCACTACAATGGAGGGAGCATGCCAGGCCTTGGTACACCCCTGCATTGCAATGAGTGGAGAGGACATGGCAGTGCCTCTGTGACTGATGGCAGGTCGGCAGCCTGTCATGCCATCAATCCCGAGCCCCTGTTCGGGCCCTGGACAGCATTGGCAGTGCAGGCTGCAGCGCAGGCTCGGATCCAGTGATCAGGTGAGTTACTGATCACCAGACTTGCACCGATCAGCTGCAGAGGCCAAAAGGTGAGTACACTTTTTTTTTTTTTGCCTGCTGAATCACTTTAACCAGGCCTAGAATTTTATAGAATCTAGGTCCAGTTTTTGTACCATTTTAATAATTAACATATGTGATTGTTTGAGCATTTATAAACTACTGTAATGTTTTCTCCTCTTTGAATCACCTCCTATGTTATCTCATGCCTTATTCTGAAATGAAACATTTTCATGAGATATTTTAAAAAGGACCAAAATTCTAAAAATCCCTAGGGGGGCACCTGGGTTTGGGGTACCCCGCATTGTAAAACACTTTGGCCTTACTGTACTACTCACCTTTTTCTGATATCCCGCAGTGCTGCCTCTCTTTACTGCAGCACGTCTGCTGATGATCTTCAAGGCAGAGAGAGCGGGGGAGTTCCACCATGGGATCCTGGGACAAGGTAAGTATACAAGGACAGAGTCACAAGCTACCATGTGGAGAGACAGGCCTTAGGTTGGTGCCCTGCGTAAGATTTTAGAATGGCGCCCCCTAGACACACACACAAAAAATGGAAAACAGAGGAAAAACACATAAAAGAGGGAGACAGAGAGATCGGGCAAGAAAAGCAAGAAAAATGCTAAGAAAAAAACTGCATGTAGACAAGAGAGAAAGAAGAGAAATGTGGAAAAAAAAAGGGAAAAAGGAATCTACTATAAAAAGAAACAGGATAGAGGGAATGTGGAAAATGGAAAGGAGCAGATATTAAAAAGAGGATGACATAGAAAGTGAGAGAGAGATAGAGATTGAAGGAATGTAACAAGAGAAAGATGGAGAGAATGGAGTAGAGGAGAATAGGGCTAGAAAAAGAGAGGGAAAAAAAGGGTTAAAGAGAAAGAATGAGAGAAAGAAAAGCAGAAAAAATAGAAAGAGAGAAAGAGAACAGAAAAAAAGAAACTGGAAAAGAGAGCTGGTGGAAGGTTAAAAAATGTTGTGAAGAACCTGAAAAGAGAGGCAAATGGGAGGAAAGTGACAAGAGAAAAACGGAGGGAATGCTGTAATGGCATGAAAAGGGGGGAGGATATGGAAAGAGAGGGAAAAAAGAGGAATAGTGAAAAAAAGAGAAAGAAGTAGAAAGAGAAATTCAAGAAGAAGGAAAAAGTTAAGAGAGAATTGTAAAGAAATATGCAAGAAACAGAGAGAAGAAAGGAGAGGCTTACTGTTGAGAGCTTCTGGCACCCCTTACAAAGAGGTTTGGATGGCGCCCTGTGCGACTGACCATCTCGCACACCCAAAAGCCTGGCCATGTAGAGAGACCCAGGATAGGGGACTAAAGAGACCAATATACAGAAGGGAATGCTCCTAGGGAAAGGGTCTCGCCCTGACCTAGGGCCTGATTTATCAAGCACTTCTGCCAGACAGTGCCACATTGGTGCAAATTAGAGTGGTGCAAAATATAGTATTTCATTTTTTTTTTTTACACTTGCTACATGCTGGAAAAATTCTAAATCATATTTTACACTTCTTTAATTTTCACTTGAATAAATCAGGCCCCTAGTGTATTTTGTTTTTTTAATGGCCTGTTATTCTCTCAAGCCAAAGGACATTTCTTTTACATATATATATATATATATATATATATATATATATATATATATATAGTATAATTCTGAATCTGATTCATAGGGTTGTTTATTATTATTATTAATTGAAATATTCAGGTTTCTTTGGTGTCACTGTTTCTGTCATCTGTGTTTCCATTCATGCTGAGGGTGTGCGGAGGAAGGATTAATCATTAGCGGCCATCTCCTGCTTGTAAACAGTAGCCATTTGTTGGAAGGCCTGTGACTGTTGGGGGGGCCTCTGCTTGTAAG
Organism: Gastrophryne carolinensis; assembly: GCA_027917425.1. NCBI lineage: Eukaryota > Metazoa > Chordata > Amphibia > Anura > Microhylidae > Gastrophryne > Gastrophryne carolinensis. The sequence continues at coordinate 234,124,776 of CM051240.1, read as the reverse complement.
AAGATAAAGGAATCCCTGACACAAGCATTTCTCAAAATGGCCGTCAGCTCTGTGTGTTCTCCTCATACCAACAAAGAGGCCAGAATTTTACCGCCATATGTGTGATGCAAGCTGGGAGGGGGGCATCTCCAAAAGGAGGCCTCTCTGGTCATCTATGGTGGTGGGAAACATGAATATGGTTCATGAAAATCTGAAGGCCTTATCGGTAAAGCTTTGTCTTATCAATGGCTGATCTGAGAGGGGTTAACCTTTCCTGAGGTTTTCCTCAGCAATCCAATAAAATAAATCAATGTTTTCTTTTTCTTTTCCTAACAGGGTTTGAATTGATCTGCTTGTGGTAGAGAGGCGCTTGATGTCCTAAGCACTTGCTCTGTAACCTGGCGTGGGCCCATTAAACACTGGCGCAATATGTTCCCAGGCTTCTCCTAAGTGGATCCGTTTCGCTTAAATACTGGAGCTCCCTGTAAGTAAGTAATAGAAGCGGCTGCAGACCGCAATATAATGAGGCCCTGGACCACATTGCTGTAAAGCATCATAATAAATGAAGGATGATAACACCACCGCCACCACATTGCAACACTACAAGGGAAAATAATTGGACTACTAACATAGCGAGTGTATATAAAAAAAAAACAAGCCTGTGTTTATCATCATATTTTACAAGCGGTGATTGGGAACCGCACTTGTGGTTAGGATGCTATAGTTAATCAATGGCCTGGAGGGGAGGGCTGCTCGCCCACTCGCTGCATTTTTTGCCCTTGTAGTGTGTAGGCTGGTGTTGTTCAGAACATGGATTAGATGAGCTAACTGAGGCTTTCACTGCACTTGGGACCAGCAGAGCCCCCCACACATTTAACCCCCTCCCTGCCAACCCTAGCAAAGCCTGCCAGCCAAGCTGGCCCCTCTGGCAGGGAAGGCGGTTTTAATTAGCTTCCAAACCAGGACACAATGCTGCCTTGCTACACAAGGCTGCCTGCATATATTTAACCCACTTCCACACTCCCCACATCAGCCTCAATTCTTTCTGCTGCTTTATATGGATTTTTTTTTCTTCTCACTTTTTTTTAATGACCCAGTTTTTTCTTTTGCTCTTAGGCTGTTGTATTAGGGATGGTGGTGCATGAAACATAAAGCTCTGCTATAGGGATGGAACAGTGCTGCAGATGCCATGGCAAAGAGTAGGATGGCTTATATAGAATGGCAGTGTGTATGATTAGGCCTGTAATGGGTTAACAAAGACCAAACACTTTACCTAATTGTATTGAATCTTAGAAATATAGAGCAAAAAATCTTTGGGGGGGGGCCAATGCCATGCCCAACAGCCTATTCGACCCCTGTTCATATATATATATAGAGAGAGACAGAGAGAGAGAGAGTATATAGAGAATATATATTTATATATATAGCAAGGGATAGCATATATATAGCGAGACAGAAAGTATATATATAGAGAGAGAGAGAGTATAGATGTATATATAGCAAGAAATATATATATATATATATATATATATATATAGGGAGAGAGGGAGAGAGTATAAATATATATATATATATATATATATATATATATAGAGAGAGAGAGAGAGAGAGTATATAGAGAATATGGATATAAAGAGAGTAGAAAGAGAATAGAAAGAGAGTAAATATAGAGTGTATATATATATATATATATATATAGAGAGAGAGAGAGAGAGAGAGAGAGAGAGAGTATATATGTATATAGAGAGGGGGACACATATTCATGATCATATATGGATCATAGATAGATAGATAGATAGATAGATAGATAGATAGATAGATAGATAGATCTTACACATATACATATATATATATGTATGTGGGTAATTATATACTAGGTGTTCTCCCTCTTTGACACATATTGATACATAGAATACAAAATGTTTTGTTTCTCTTCTCTCTCTCTCTCTCTCTCTATCTATATATATATATATATATATATATATATATCCACGCTACTGCAACCAGGGTCTGGACACCTCCAGGAGCCTGGTTCACCAAAAGTTAAAGAGCTACCCCAACTGAAACCCCTGGGTGCACGACTTTATGTATATATACTGATATATATATATATATATATATATATATATATATATATATATACTGTAAGCTGGGGCAGGGCTCATATTCCTAAGGTACTACAGTATCAGTGCATCATTTGCTGCATCTCTGTGACATTTGACTCATTATGCTCTGTACATTATAAGTATATTATTTGTTTTTATCCTATCTGTATCTGTAAATCCTGGCTTGTATGGCGAGATTAAGAGAGCTCTCCCTTGCTTATATATATATATATATATATATATATATATATATATATATATATATATATATATATTATGTGTATGTACTAGGAGATAGATAGAAAGAAAGAATTGGACCTGCTTTATGTCTTTCTCTCTCTCTCTTTCTCTATGTAGTTATGTACTGGGTGTTCTTCCACTTTTACACAGATAGATGGATAGATTTGGATCAGCCTTCATTCTTTCTTTTCTTTCTCTCTCTCTCTCTCCCTCTCTCTCTCTCTCTCTCTCTCTGTATATGTATGTAGTTATGTACTGGGTGTTCTTCCTTTTTTACACAGATAGATAGATGACGGATATATAGATGGATAAATCTCTCTCTCTCTCTCTCTCTCTCTCTCTATATATATATATATATATATATATATATATATATATATATATATATATATTAGCATTCAGACATCATCAGCAGTTGATCTTAGCAAGAGTCCTTGCTTTCAGGCATAAAATAAAGAGGCAGACCATTCACAGACTTCACAGACTTGTAAGTTCCATTTTATTGGGACGATTCATAGCATTGTAAATGTACAGTGTCTCCCCTTTGCTCTCCCCCAGCCTGGACCTGAAGGTAAGAGAGTGGGATGAGACAGCAGGCAGCTCCTTCCGTGGGCTCATCCCAGCCTTGTAAGTGGAGTAGTCGCCCATGTTTTCCTGTGTCTGGAACAAGAGGGGTCAGAGCTGGCCTGGCCGGGAAGCTGATCTCCTTTCAGGGCCAGGAGTTGGAGTTGTGTTAGTTGGCCAAACAAACAGGAATGCGTAGGAAGAAGATTTGCTCTGAGTACAAAATAATGAATGTGAACCGAGGGCTGCTCGTCCATCCCAGCCTCCCTTCATTGCATCACACTGCGAGTCAACTGTCACCAAGCCAATGTCCATAAATAAAATAAATCATTTTCTTATAACTATACTTATTATCATCATCATCATCATCATTTTATTAACCCTACATAATACTGTAGATCATACCCTGTAAACGAAATTTCATTGTTTAAAAAAAGCCCTTCCCAAGAATGTTTTTTGATAAACTGGAAAACAATGGGCTACTGATTTTTTTTTCTTTTTTTTTTTTTTTACATTGTGATTGTCATTTTTTTTTCTTTTTTTCCTCTTTTCTTATTTTTTTTCTAAAATCGTTACACTTTGAATTCCAAATGTACATCTATTATACAAATTTTCGTTAAAGAATAACATTGACAGCCACAAAGACTATGAACCGAGCAGAAAAAAAAGGTGAAGAGGTGTTATTGCAAACACGTAGGAATGTAAAAAGACTCCTCACAGTTTCTAAAATTGATGTCACATAATTATTCATCGTTATAAATATAATAACGTGGCTTTTATTTAAAAATAAAATATACATTGCGCAATGGGAATAATAAAATACCACTTCCTGGGCCACTGGACTGACAAAACCGAACGCTACAAATGTGGGCGGTGATGGGCTGTGGAATAAAATATTTTAGATGCCCATTAAGATATTATGAGATGGGCAAAGGAAAACAAATCTAAACTCAGCTGATTATTGTCACTGTGATGTCATAATATATTATGAAACAAGAAGTTTACCTTATTTTAGATATCCATGATATATTAATATATTATTAGATGGGCAAAGAAAGAAAAGTCACTTTATATGTGATTTGGCTACTGAAAGAAAACAATACAGGCCAAAAACAAAACCTCTGCCTATTAATGTCATTGTGATGTCATAATATACTATCCGAAACAAGCAGTTTGCTTTAATTTAGATGTTCAATGTGATATATTAATATATTATGAAATGACCAAAGGAAAAAAGTTACTTGTCTCCCTTGTGACGTCATAGTATATGTTTTAAAAAGTAGTTATCTATCCCGTGATATAATAAAAAAATATTGTGAAACAACCGGTTTCTTTGGAAAAAAAATGAGAATGCCCTTGTGATGTCACAATATATTATGAAATCAGCAGTTTCTCTGCCATTGTAATATATGTGTCATAAAATAAAAAATGGGCAGTATCCCTTCTGAAAAACAAAATCCAAATGCTATGGTGATCCTATGGTGTATCATGAAATAACAGTTTCCATTAAAAAAAAAAATACCACTGTTATGTCATAATATATTATGAAATAAGCACCTTCTCTCTTTCAAAAATACCATTATGGTGTCATAATTTTGTATAAAATCATCGGTTTCTCTCTAAAAAAAAATCAAATGCCATTGTGATGTCATAATATAATATACTATTAGAAGTTTCCCTCTAATGCCAATCTAAATACTATTGTGATGTCATAATATATTATAAAATCAGCAGTTTCTCGCTAAAAAATATCCAAATGCAATTTTGATGTCATAAAATATAAATTGGGCAGTATCCCTTCTCCAAATGCTATTGTGATGCCATGTTACTCTAATGTCAGAATAAAGTATGAAATAAGCACCCTCTGTCTTTAAAAAAAGCCTAAATTTTATTATGATGTCATAAGATATTATGACATGGGCAGTGTATCGTTCTAAAATATTGAATTGCTTAAAAAATACCCTTCAGGTCCATTCTTGACTTAATTGGGGATAAACAATTCAAATAAATCCAAATGTCTGAGGCCCATGGTGATCCATTAACCTATTATAAATCAGATAATGGGGATGAAAACGTGTGTGGTGGAGCAATGGAATCAAATACACTATAAATCAGATTTTTTAAATGTAAAACTATTTGATTAAAGATAGACAATTAACACAAATCTAATGTCTGATGCCCATGGCGATGCTTCAACATATTATAAGTTAGATAATGATTCAAAATGCTCTTGGGCTATTAAAACAAATACCGTACAGGTAAAAACAAAAATAACTAAATATTACTTTGATGGTAATATAAAATATAAAAAATCGATTCCAAATGCCCGATGCCCATTGTGATATATTAATATACTGTGACTTGGACAATGGGAATGAAATGAAACTGCCACTTTCTAAGTGACTGAGCTGCTGAAACAAATAATCTGAAGATCAGATTTGAAGCACATGGTTGGTGAAAGAGTATTTAAAAAAATCAAATGGCAGATGCCCTTTGTGATGTATTAATACATTGTGATTTGGACAATGGAAATATAAGAAAATGCCACTTTGCTGCTGAGACAAATAACAGATCAATTTTTAGCACAGGGATGGCAAAAAGTCATTCAAAAAATAAATCCCCAGTGTGGCCCTTGTGATCTATTTTAAAACTGGATTGTTATGACGTCACAGTCACTTTTGTATAGGACTATTCCCTCCATGTAACCACAAAGAGTAAATCACCAATTATTCACATAAATACATTATTCCGAGGAGGATAAATAAGCCATGATAACCAAACATAATAATACAAAAATAAGTTGCGCATGAAATAAATACATGATACTCATTTGCAATTTCCAACATCACAGAAATATAAATAAAAGCAACAAATATAACGAAAGAATCTTTAAAAAAAAGCAAAAATTCCCTTCTGCATGACCCCGGCTAATACTAAATTCTAGACTTACCTTCAAGTACATCGTTTTATAGTTTATTTTTTGTGCCTTGCTTCGCAGTTTATTGCACTGTCATGCTTATAAGACTAAAAGGGTCCCAGGTCGGCTCCCTTTAAGCTTGTTGGCACTCAGATTCATAAGATACATTAACAATTTCAGACAAAAAAAGTGAGGTAATCGGAAAGGAGCTAGAGATAAGCTTCTCTTAGGGGGTGGTCGGCCGACTGAGGGTTACAAATGTGTCAGTTTGGGAGCCTCCTGCATCCTTCCCTGAGTCGGATGGTGGGCAGAGGTGAGGTCTGTGTAGGTGGGGTGGGGGTCGCAGGGTCCGTGGTGGTGGTTGCCTGGGATCTGGGCGGCACAGCTGTAGTCCACGCTGGCAGAGGAGGGGTGAGACAGGTGGCCCACGTTGAACATGGGCCCCGACGCCGGCATGGAGTCCACATAATTGCCCCCGACATAGACGGGGCTGCCCTGCAGGTTGGGGTTGGCAAAGCCGCTGTTGCCCTGCATGGGGTGGTGATCATACTCAGGCCCGGGGTATCTCTTCTGCTGGGGGGGCAAGCAGCTGCCCAGGGGGGCAGTATAGGCGGCCAGGCCGTACATGTTCTGCTGGGATTTGGCGAAGGAGGTTGGCGATGGGGCATCGTAGCCCAAACTGTTCACAGTAGGCAGCTGACCCGAGTAGCCCACATGGCCCGAGCCGCTTAAAGGGGGACTGCGATCGGGCGACTGACCACCCGGGGAGTGCATGATGCCCTTAGCTTTCTGGTCCTTCTTGTATTTCATCCGCCGGTTCTGGAACCAAATCTTAATCTGGCGCTCGGTCAGGTTCAGCAGGTTGGCCATCTCGACCCGCCGGGGCCGGCACAGGTAACGGTTAAAGTGGAACTCCTTCTCCAGCTCCACCAGCTGCGCGCTCGTGTAGGCGGTGCGCACCCGCTTAGAGGCCGGTCCGCTGGGGCTCTTCTCCTCGCAGTTTTCTCCTGCAGAAAAAGCTCGATTAGAGGCTAGAAACACCAAAAATCGGCACATAGCGCTAAAACTCTACAGAAAACAGCATCCCATTGTAATATAAAAAATAAGGACAGCGCTAAAAACAGAATATAGCTCTATAACTAAAGAAAACAGCACCCCATTGTAATATAAAAATAAGGACAGCGCCAAAATCAGAATATAGCTCTATAACTACAGAGAACAGCATCCTATTGTAATATAGAAAATAAGGACAGCGCTAAAAATCGACAAACAGCTCGGTTTCCTCCAGAGAATAACATCCCATTGTACAGCTCTCTGCCCATTGTTCCTCCAGGCATTCTAAAAAGGGGTTAATGGTTAACCTGAAGTGGCCATCTATCACCTGCTGATCCTGTTGGCTTCTTATTCCCCCCATCAGCGGTGTGTAAGGGGTGGGGGGCAATAAAAGAAGTTCCAATCTGGTTGGGCAATCATTGGGTAGCCTGCTTATGAAGCTGATCGTTCATATTCTAAATGATCAGACCTGCGATTGAGCCACTGTCTGAGCCACTGTCTGAGGATTTGTTGGTCGATGGCTAACTAATGCAATCACTGGTGTCACTCGTTCTCATAGCAAAACACATTTTTGGTCAGCCATAACGATACAACGGGCAACTAAATTGATCAATTCTCGTTCATCGTTTCATCGCAGCGGCTGTTTCCACGGAGCGATTATCGATTCATTTCGATCTCTTTAGTGATTTGTCGTTCGATAATCGCTCCATCTAAACAGCCCAAAAGGTAAGCTTTCTCCCAACCTGACATGTTGGAGGATCTTCTCATATAGCACATTATAAGTCTGTGCTGCCCATACAAGGGACAATCTGGTTGGGCAATCATTTGGTAGCCTAAGTCTGCTGATGAAACTCATTGTTCATCTTTTAAATAATCAGACTCTAAGGTTAGCTTCCCCCCAACCTGGGTTGTGTGCTGTAGTTCCTTCAAAGTTTTCCAGTCATGGCTCTCATGTTTTAGGATCTTCTCATATATCATAGGGTTCCCAACATGTAAGAATGTGTCTGAGGGGGCCATAATACGTTTTTGCTGCCCACACAGGGGGCAACCTGGTTGAGCATTTGCTTAGTGGAAAAGTATGCTAATGAAGTTGATCGTCCATCTCTCAAATGATCAGACCTTAAAGCTGAGCTTTGTTTCCACAACCCAACACCAAGCCATGAGATCTGATTGCTTTTTCAACAGTTAGCCAGACCTTCTTGTGGCTTTGTTTTCTCCCAATAGTGTCCTCAGTGGCTGAAAGCATGTTGGAAGACCTTCCCAGATACTACATTAACAGGTGGTTCATTTCCACTAATTGATTTGCAAAAAAATCACAAAAACGACCACAATCAGACGTAAATCTATCCGTGGAAATGTCCGCTGCAATCAAGTGATGAACAACAATTTGTTCCTTGGTCGAGCATCGTATTTCTCATTCCTCGCACAACATAAATCGACCACAGCATTCAGCAAGAGTGATTTCATGAACTCTAATGAACAATTAGTGGGCAAATCTTCCATACAAGTTGTATGTTTGTTTGCTTAAATATTTATCTGTTCATGAAAATGGGCCTTAAGACTGTCTGACACTAATGGCCCATTTCCATGAGCAGATTTATTGACCATTTATTGATCAAGCATCCAATCATACGACTTGCATTTGGTCGCAGACGATTTGTCTGCTAAATAGTTGTTAAGAGTCATCGTTGCTAAGATCACATTCAAGGTGTATGTATAGTCCTATTTGCAGCCGATTTCTGTTTCCACATGCCAACAGTACCGCAATGAAAGTTATATCAGCCCAAATGATACAATGATTGCCCAACGAGCAAATTCTCATTAATCGCGTGATCGCAGCGGGCATTTAAACAAACCAATTATTGTCTGAATGCATTGGCTTTATCGATTATTTGTTCACAAATCGCTCTGTGGAAATGGGCCATTAGTTGAGCTTTGCTTCCCCCAACACCGAAGGCATGAGATCTGATTGTTTGCTGCCCAAATAATCAGACCCTGTGCTTAAGTTCATCTCTCAAATTATCAGACCCTAAAAGGGGTGAAGCTAGCCTCTCTGCTGCCTGAGGCACCCTGATGAAAGGTGTCCCGCCCCTGTTCCTAAATATTAAATATGATTGGCTCATTCTGTCACCAGTTATTGGTGGCTTAGCTGCCCTACGAGGGCATGCCGCGGTGCCCCCACCCCTGCTGAACTAGTAGAAAACAGAACAGGTCCAGCAATCCTTTAGATGGCACTGTCTGAGGCTTACAAGGGCCAATCTGGTGGGCAATCATTTGACAATCTATGTTTGGTTATTATGCTGATCGTTTATCCCTCCGATCGATTAAAGTCCCCTGGTAGGCCGCAGGTACCGACCCAGGGCCAACATCAGGACAGTAAAGAAGCAGATCAATTGGCTGTTCACTCAGGGAGCGGCTGACCATACAAGTCTTATACGATTGAGCGACTGTGTTCACATGCCGAAGATTTGTTGATCAGTTGGTCGCTAATGCAATCGCACATGTCGCTCGTTCACATAACAAAAGACATTTTTTTGAGAGTGATTTCCACATTCCAACCATCAAGTGATGAACGAGGAATTTTTGGTCAGAAAAACAATATGATGGCTGACCAATTTTTATTCATAACTTGATCGCAGCGGCCGTTTCCATGGAGCAATTATCACTAAAATGCGATCGCTTCTTCCTCGATAATCGCTCCGTTTAAATAAGCTGTCACACTGTATTGTTGATTTGGTCAGTGCTGTTCAGTTAGGGTTCACAGCCTGTAAGAGGGTGTATGAGGAGGGTGATAACAAGCCTCACCCCAATGGGCAATCTGGTCGAGCAATTGTTTGACAACCTAAGTCTTGCTATGAAGAATTTATTTTCCCAAATGATCAGACCCTTGCTGAGCTTTGTTTCCCCCAACCCTGTTCTTAAAGGAAAACCAGGTTTTTGGTGTTCTGCCTTATTGTTTGCCTCTTGGAAAATACACATTTGTGCCCCCATATCTGTGATTTATATAACAGCATGCTGTTTCCGAGTTACCTATATACTGGGGGCTTTGTGTTGCTAAGGAGAGAGCGGCTGTCCTGGCCTTGAGTTAAAGTGGACCAACACCCAGGATTTTGACTATCCTGGGTCTTGGTCCACTTCGGTGGGGCACCCCCGATTGGGGTGCCCCGCTGTGTGAAACCCCCCCGAACCCCCCGAACAACTCACCTCTCCCCGCTCCCAGCGCCGACGGACAAGCCGCGGACAAGCGGCTCCTCCGCCGCCGCCTCCCGCGCGTCCCTCTTGACGCGCGCGTGCCCGCGCCGGACATTCACAGACGGCCGGCGCGGGTGCGCGCACGTCTAGAGGGGCGCGAGGGAGGTAAGATAAGGTAAGGAGTTTGGGGTGTTTGGGGGGGTTTCACCCCGCGGGACATCCGAGATAGGGATGTCCCGCGGGGTGAGGTGATCGGCCCACTTTAAAACTACTGACTAAAAATCCCAGAATACTTCCACTATAAGAGTTGAGTTCATCAGCAGATTTGGCTAAATCAAGCAGCAGTAGTGACTTCCCCAGGTCAGAATGCTACTGGAACACAAGATTGTGATATACTCAAATGTAGAGTCTGAGTTACAGCAGGGGGGGGGTTAAACCTGTCAGTTCAAGAATGTGGAGTGCTGCCTCAGACAATCAGATTAGCAAGTCAGAGTCAGGAAATCTCTGCCAGGTACACCAAACTGGCATACATTGCTAAGGTAAAAACTGAGTTGCAAACAAATAGAAAAAAATAACAGATGACCTCAGAAGCTTATTGACATTAGTTTGGCACACAATAAAATGTAATTGAAAGTGGAATTACCCTCCATTTAAAGGGACGTTCCAGGCAAAGGGATGAATTATGTTTTCTGCTATCTCCATGTGAGGGGCTGCATTTTTTATTCTGCTTTTTTTATATTGCTTTATAAGACCTAGTGAACGCCTTACCTTCTGTTGGGCCTTCTCAGCTACAGGAAATGACTCAGCTATGCATTATTTTGTATGACAGTCCTCTACAAATTTATTGCAGGGACTGAGAAAGTGGAGTCATCAGAAAGGAGCAAGTTCCGCAGGGTTTATAAGGGAATGTAAAGTGCTGATGAATGAAAGATGCTTCCCCTGACAGCCAGCATGGGGGAGAAGAAAGCATCTAATGTCCCTTTGATGACATGTTGGAGGTTTTCATATGCCACATTAAAGGGGCTCCCAACATTTAGATCTGTATGAGTGGGCAATTCAATTGAACAATCTCTTGGCAATCTGAGTCTGGCTATGAAGCATGTCTTTCTCCAAATGATCAGACACTAAGCTGTGCATTGTTTCACCACCGACCTCAGCGGTTAAAGACATGATCTTATCGAGTACCCAGCTCCTTGCACCTCCAGACTCAGATAGACTCTAAGGGACAAAAGGTGAGTATTCCTGTTTTTGTTATTTTGTTAGCTGCCTGAACAGCAACTAAAAAGAGCCCAAAGTTGCCAGAAAGGAGAATCCCTTTAAAGTGGATCAAAACCCAGTGCAGCTGGCCCTGGAATCTAAAAGACTTCAGGGCCAGCCGCTAGCCTGCTCCTGTTTGCCCCACTATGTGAACCCCCCCCCCCCCGGTGTTGCCAGTAAACTCAGCTTTCCCAGCAGCTCGCCAAAAACCACATCCCCGGCTTCCCTGCTGCTGTGCATGCTCTCGCAACAGGCTATTCAGATAGGCTGGACGCACGGTAGTGCTTACTCCACAGGCAGACTAGGGACGTGGTCAGCCGGCTGACGCGTGTCATCTGGCAGCCTTGACATCAGCCAATCGGAATTCTCAAAGCTACCAAGGGGAGTGGCTTCGTCGGTGGGAATAAAAAAACGTTAAAAAGGGGAAAGAGGACCATCATGGAGTATATGTCTCCATTAACAGCAATGTTCAGGGAATCCCATTTTGAACACATTCAAATAGGAATAAATTTCAGTTTTTGGGACATCTCCCTTTTTGTAAACCAACTAGAACATAAGTTACTATTTTGTTCTTCTTCTGTTGTTTTTTTTATCCTATGGTCATCACTTGTCTTGTACATGATAAGTATTTTACAGATGCTTGTATTAGACTTATGTAGAAAGAAAAACCTCCATAAAATTGCTAAAAAAATGAGGGGGGGGGGGGGTTGAAAAAAAGAGGGCCTTTAGATCACATATGTCAAACCCAATGCCTGGGGGCCCCTTCAAGCCTTTTTATGTGGGCCTCTGACAGGTGCCAGATAACGGCAGTTGGGTGGCGCCCACTTTATCCAGACTCCAAGGCTTTTGATGCCAGCAGCGTGTCTTCGCGTCTGTTTGTGGAGCTGCGCTGGTACCCTGTGTGTGTGCTGTTTCTGGAGGAGAAGAGAGTAGTGTCTGCAACTATTCTGTGTATGTGTTCAACCAGCTCTCACCGCACAAGGGGGGCCCACCTAACCCACCAACTTACTATATGGCAACAGCAGACAGTGCTATCTTCTGTAGGGGTTATTGCGTCAGTAGCTATTGCCAGGTAGGGTGGGAAACATAATTTTAGAGCTGGCTGGGCAAAATAATTAAGTGGCCAACTGGGGTAAAATAATTTGGTTTCTCTAACGATAAATGTGAATGATTGCTTTGTGCTTGTTATAAACCGGCCCTTTAATGGCAGCCAGAATGCTCATGTGGCCCTTGGTGAAAACGAGTTTGACACCCCTGCTTTAGGTGGGGCTGACTTCTCACCTTGCCTCATTACAGGTGCGTCCCTAGACTCTGATGGTTCCCAGCATAATAATGTCCCTGATTGTTTTAGATTTGAGTGTACAATGGCCATTGATACAGTGAGCATGGTCTGTTTTCTAATTGCACAATTAACATCATTTTCTGTTTATTTACAGTGTAATTGCTCTGGGCTTAAGACTATTATTTATATGAATCAATAATATTCTGTAATAGTTGTCGGTAGAAAATTAATTTCTACCATGTTGGAAGCTCTTCCAAAGACCTCGTATTTCTACCATTAGTGTTTTTTCTACCTAGACCGCTGACCTCAATGTTGGCATCAAATCTTCATAATAAATCTATATGAATGGAGTGATGCATGGTGGGGTTTGGTACCAGGGTGCTTAGAGAAAAGGGTGGGCTTATAATTTTTGGGGCCCCATGCAATGTTGAGTTCGAGGCCCTAAGCAAAGGCATTTTTATATAACAAAATACAATATTAAAGCAGAACAAAGCAGTTTTCTTTCTCATGTAGCCTCGGCACTGACAGCATCACCAGTATTACACGCCAGCCGCTTCCAGTGTTCACTCAGTAGAGTTCTGGGGGGGCCCATGCATTTGCATGGGTTGCATGGTGGCAAAGCATGCCACTGCTTGGAGGGAGATTAGCAGAAATTAGATAGAAACAAAGGGGGAGTGGCAGCTGCTCAGACCATTTTATAACTAACCTGGGAGGTGCATGTTAGCAGGGCAATTAGGATACAAAAGTCTTAAAGGAGCCACAGCACTCAAACCAGTTAGCTTGCTGACCAACCTACAATCTGTCTCTAAACTTGGTTAAAAACAGAGGCTCGGTCACACACATCTGCAGAAGTATGCTTAAAGTGGACCAACACCCAGGGGGGATCAGCCCCGGGAATCTATAAGATTCCCGGACCGATCAGATCCCTCCCCGCGGGGCATCCGAAATCGGGATGTCCCACGGGGAGGAACCCCCCAGGAGGCCCACAAACCTTACCTCAGCCCCGTTCCATCAGCGTTTTTGAATGGCCGGCGCAGGCGCGCTCCCTGTTAGAGGGAAGCGCGAGACGCGGCCTCCAGCGCTCAGAGCCGCTGAGCTGCTATGCGCGTCCAAGCGGCCTTGGACGCGCGCTGTGATTGGCTGGAGCGGTCACGTGAAAGCGGGGAGTTTTTGGGGCTTTCTGGGGGGTTTCACACAGCGGGGCACCCCCGATCGGGGTGCCCCACCGAAGTGGACAAAACCCAGGATAGTCAAAATCCTGGGTGTTGGTCCACTTTAAGCTGCACCACCAGTGCCAAGGTGCCCCCGTGGGGTGCAGTCCTAACTCTAATCTCTGAGAGCCCCATTTGGGACATACAATGCAATAGATAAATAGGGAGCAGGCTTACCTGAGGTTGCCCTAAACCTCAAATGCAAGCCATGGAAGGGTCAAAGACCTTGCAATACAGCCTAGACCCCACACCCCATGTGCTTGCACAAATTCAAAAGAAACAAAGGAGGGGTGGCAGCCGCTCAGACCATTTTATAACTAACCTGGGAGGTGCACGTTAGCAGGGCAATTAGGATACAAAAGTCTTAAAGGAGCCACAGCACTCAAACCAGTTAGCTTGCTGACCAACCTGTGGGGTCTAGGCTGTATTGCAAGGTCTTTGACCCTTCCACCCCATGGCTTGCACTTGAGCTTTAGGGCAACCTCAGGTAAGCCTGCTCCCAATTTATCTATTGCATTGTATGTCCCAAATGGGGCTCTCAGAGATTAGAGTTAGGACTGCACCTCACAGGGGCACCTTGGCGCTGGTGGTGCAGCTTAAGCATACTTCTGCAGATGTGTGTGACCGAGCCTCTGTTTTTAACCAGATTTAGAGACAGATTGTAGGTTGGTCAGCAAGCTAACTGGTTTGAGTGCTGTGGCTCCTTTAAGAAATTAGATAGGGGTGTAAAAATCAGCAGCCCAACTGGCCCCAAAGCAGTGTGGCCCACTGGACCTCCCTATGGCCCCTGGGGTTAGGCCTCATTCACACTGAGGCCTATGATATGGTGATTGCAATCTCAGGTCCATCAGCCACCAATCACAAATAAATTGTTGCCCATGCAAGTCTATGGAGGGTGATGACAAATCCATGGCAGGCAATCACTTGTAAAAATAGTAAATGCTTTGGTGTGAATAAGGCCTTATTAAGATAAAAAAAAAACTGTGCAAACCACCAATGAGGTTAAAGAAAGAATCTGATAGGATGCTCAAAGCAGATGAAAACACACCACTGCAGGCACTGGAATCTAAAATATTCCAGGGCCTGCCACTAGCCTAATCCCAGGGAATCCTATACTGGAATGCTCCGCTTTGTGAAACCCCCTAGGAATACTCACCTTTATCTGCCGCTCCCAAGACACTGCAATTGCCGACTACCACATCCCCAGCTTGACTGTGCACAGTCCTGCAACCAACCTATCGGAATGGCTGGGCACGGGAGCGGGCACGCATGACGTGAAAGCCGGAGATGCAGCCAGGCGGCTGCCACACGTCACCTGGCACCTCAGCCAATCGGCGATCTCAAAGGTGCGGGGGTCGTGGCTTTGGCGGTGGAAAATCAAGGCTTTATTTTAATACCGGGCCACTGCCGGGCCAGCTACACTGCCACAGGTACTCAGTTGGTAGCTGGGGGGGGGGCACTATTTTGGGTTTTCATCCGCTTTGAAGCTATTTTTGGAATGAGTCTGTTAATCCTAGAGCATCCAGTGATTGCACCAAATGATTGCACAACAACATTGCAACCCAAAAGTCAGGTAACAAACAGAGAAATAACATTCAACATATAGATATACTAAGTGTTTAAGGAGTAACACAACCCATATAAATGTGATATCCCTATGGGGCAACTTGATTTGGGATGCCCTATAGTGTGAAACCCCATTGGTTTTGCCTCAGCATCCCAGCAACCCCGGCCTGTGCAGCTCCACCAACAGACATTCAAGGCTGCCGAGTATGAATGCTGCCAGAAGCCCGCACATGCACCTTGAGATCGAGGATCAAGAAGGTTATAAAGGGAAATCAAGGTTTTTTTTACACAGTGAAACATCCCAAATCAGGATGCCCCTTTGACATGGAATTGCCTCGGCCCAAGACTCTAGAGCCCAATTGTATAGAGCCCTGCATGTTTGTTTGTTTTTGTGAGATATATATATATATATATATATATATAAAGATAGATAGATATTGGAGCCGTCGAGGCCTTTCATCAGGATATCAGATAGATCTAGAAATGTTGCATAATGGAATGGACAATTCCTATCCAATATAACAGACACATAACAGATCCTAATAAAACCCCTAAGACTGTCATTTTGGAGGCTTTGGGCCTACTATGTTATTGTTCCTTGGTTTAAAAGTCCAGTTGTATTAGAGCATCTTCATATAATTGGTAATAAATAGATCACCTGATATGGAACATAAAATGCTGTTTACATGGTTATAGAAGCTATTCTGTAATATATATAGAAAAAAATACATATTTTTATTAAGCCCTTCCTATTTTATTGCTACCCTATAGAAATACACAAGTATATCTAAGCCATCTGTCTTAACAAATCAAATAATCTCTGACTCCTATTTCCCATGCTTCCTAGGCGCTGCCTTATCTTGGACTATATAAAGGGCCACTCGCTTGTTAGGCTGGTGCTTGATTTCTCTTTGGGAGCAGGAGGAGCTAGATACACTCCTTAGTTTGTGGAGCAGACCACGCGTATGGTGTCATAGATAACCTCTGCTCTTCTCATATGGAAATACTTGTATTCAGACACAAGGTTTATAAATGTTGTTCATGTGGTTTTAATAAAAGTTGCAACCCTCAAAGGCTCCCTTCACCTTGCATCTATTCCAAAACACTAGTAAGGAACATAATACCCCTAACTCAATAATGTGTAATACCCAAGTGAGTAGCTAGTTCTGCTGTGTATGGTGGACACGAGGACATAGCAATCCACCGTAACATCTATAATAGTCACGCCAGCATTAGGCCTAGTTTTTTCAGTGATATTTACACATAACAAGCAGTGACCATGGTGTTAACCAAAGCTATATACCTGGAGGGGTGCTGCTGGCATTTTTCTGTTTGGCATTTTGTCTTGATTCCTTCATCCAAGGGAAGATCTGCTTGCTTATGGTAGCCTGGGAGGAACTATTTGCACTGGATGGTTTGCTCTTTTTCTGTGTTGAGGTATTGCCATGGCTAGGTGAGGAGGGGGGTAGGGCTGAAGCTTGGTGAGGCTGGTCATTCATACTGGTGGTCTGGCTGGCATTCTGATTAGAAGATGTCCTCATGCAGCTGCCACTGATGTCACTAGTCTTATGGTTTGGGGGTCTGATGGCAGATGGTTGGATAGAACAGGCTGAGCTTGAATAATCATTCTCTAGAGCAGATTGGGAGTAAGGCTGATGACTGGAGCTGTAGCTGTAGGTCTCAGGCTTGGCATAAGTGTAACCACCAAATAGTCCAGAGTTCTCATAGTAGGCTGTTTTCTGCATCTTGCTTTCTCTTAGTGATAAGGAACTGGCACCTTTATCAATAAGCATTGACCTCTTCTGTCAGTTCTTCCTGGGCTTCTCCTAAGAAGAGAAATTTACATTTATTTTACCACCTCAAATCAGCAGCTTGTAGTCAAACATTTTCTGAGTGGCATTAACCCAACATTTGCAACAAATTGTGCCCCATGTGCCCAGCCAAGCTGGTTTCAAACTCTACAGGATGTCATGATGTTACGTAGTTAGTAAAACAATTGCTTTTTGCTTATATTATGAATTTTTGGTAGGTCAGCTGAAGCGTATTGCCCATAAATGTCATCAATGTACCCTGAAAAGACACAATAATAAATACATGTGCTTATAATGCAACTTTATAGCAATGCATTAAAGCAAGACAAAGACTTAGCCTAGGACACAGGTTTCTAACCTGTTATACTGTTACCACTGGTGACACTCTACAAGGCTGCAGATCTACCCTATCCTGATCTGCTCCTTTAATACAAAATTGTACTAAAAGGTGATCAAAAAAGTATGTGCATTCTTTCTGTTTGGTGCATGTTACATTGTTAATGTATGTGTTTTACCATGGTTTTAGGTGACTGATAACACATTTATACCACCCAGTGTACTTTATTTAATTAGAAAATAGAAAGTGGTACTTTATAAAAAAATGTTTGTGAACCCTTGGCCTAGGACTTGGATCAGGACTCCTCCCAGTTGGGCCTTTGGAATACCTGCCTGGGACCCACCAGTAGAAATGACTCTGCTGGCTCACCCCACATTTCTATGCAAATATTACCAGCTTACATTTGGGGCCCATGCATAGAAACATTATGCCAAACTGTATCGTCTCTGTGTGTGCACTTGGGATGCCACAAGCTATACATAGTTCAGATTTGGTGATGAAGGCCCTCATAGGAGCCCCTAGGGACCAGGGATCCTCCGGGTTTTTTCCTGGTAACCCTGTGGGCCAGCCCAAGCCTTGCTGTCTGATCAGGTAGTTACTCTGTTAGGGGGATCACTTTCACCTCTACAATCCCAACAATTTCCCCTTACTTTTCCCCTTACTATTGGGTTATCCCTGTTTCCCTACCAAACCCCATGTACTGAACATCCCTGCCTCAAAAAACCTTTGTATGCATATATGTACTTATATGTCAATACTATAAGCATGTTTAGATTTGTTAGATTTATTGTGTTTCTAGCAACCCTCAGTTACTTTGTGGTTCTGATCCTATTTCGTTCAAGTACCTACTTCAACATATAGAAAAGTGAATAAATAAGGCGATTCCTCCTGAAAGCTAACTGAATTTAACTTAAAGCGGAACAAAACCCACCAGCGGCTGAAATGGAATATAAAAGTTTCCAGGTCCAGTTGCTGGCTTTCCCCCAGTGCAACCCAAATCAGGATGCTCGGCTGTGTGAAACCCCCAAGGGCTCCTGTACTCTTCCCTAGTCCCATGGCACATGTGCAGGCTCGTCCAATGAGAGTCGCCCACTGAACTGGCGTAATTTGGCAGACGGCTCTTTTTGTTATCAAAGGGGTTCATGTGCTCCCGCATCCCCTGCATCCCTTGCATCCCTGGCATTTTGAATGTGCTCCTTCCCAAACCTGGATACGGCTGGGGATGCAGGGGATGTGGCAGCTCCCTCCCTATTATAGTCAATTAGAACCATTTGCCAAAAGATGTAAACATAGAAAACGTCATTGGCTGAGCACCCACACAGGTGCTGTTGGACTGGGGAGAGGTAAGTTTAACTGGGCGAACTTGGGAGCTTCACACAGCAGGGCATCCCCAATCAGGAATTTGGATTCTATATGTACCATATTGGCGGAAATCATTGTTCTCCAATGATGATATAACATATTACATCCAATATTAGTGAGTCCACCAATGTTTAGGTCTAACCTGAGAACTCTTCTTCATAGCCAGATTGTTCCAGTTAGACAGACTGGAAGAGCCCTGTGTATACACTTTCTACTGGCTCAAATAGATTAGTTTAGGGTATTCCTATAATTCTCCCTTTCAACAGTTATTAAATCCCTTCTCTCTGGGGTGGTCAACTGAACCCTCTCCGGATAGAGATATGTTTTGTAAAACCTCTAAACAGACAGACCTGACAAGAGCAAAAAGAAAATTTGGATAAAGATTAACTCGCCCCCTCCGCCCTGCAGCCTGTGCGAGCTGTATAGGCCTTGATGGATGGAACTACATTCACAACTTGAGAAACTTGCAGGAAAAAAAAATGTCCTTTGTATGCTGGGCCTTGCAGATCCCTCCAGTTAAAATATAACTACTCCTATTGAACATCTTTGTGTTTGATCCGCTTGAGAAAAAGAAGAAAAAAGCGCCATGTCAGCTTTTGTGAAATGTAATTATTTGATGCCTTTTATAAGAGATGGAAGCTAAACTGCATGTGTTATGTATTTTCACTGCAAGGTATAGCCTGCATGTTGTGACAGTAATTGTTTAAATAGTGGCACCGTTGCCAATACGCACAAGATTTATTATCTTGTCCATATTAGCATAACTACTGGAGAAAAATGGCAAGCAATTACACAAACAGTTTCGTTTAATCGAATCAAACTGTAAAATATCATGCAAGTTGCACTTTGCGTTATTAGTAGATTTGTATCTACACTGATCGGAGGTGCAATTCAGCTTTTATTTAGTGTCTATTAAAATCTAATGCCCCTACCTTTTAATTACCCCGTCCTAAGGATTACACAACCAGAGATTATTATGGGAAGTTGTGTTTAATAAAGGCCTGATCTGCTAAAAACGGGCTGTTGGATACACCTGAGTCCATAAACATAAAGAGGATTTACATTGCAATAATGTGGTCGATTCAGAGCCTGGTGAGAAAACGAATTTCTTTTTTAGGAGAGAAAACTGCCATTCACTTTTATTGTCTATGGTGGTGGGGCTGATTCAACACCAGGTAAAAATGTACACCCAGTAGACAATGAAAGTGAATGACAGTTTTCTCTCCTAAAAAATAGTCAGTTTTCTCACCAGGCTCTAAATCAATCCCTATATCTAGAATCCTGGTTAGTATAAGTATTAGTATAAGAAGATTCTATATGGGATATCCATTATTATTGAGAGCCAATTTAAGGACACCCCAACAGAACAGTTGGGCTCTATAAGTACAGATTATTTTCTAAGGCTAAGAGAAATCTATTCGTTTTCTGCTTAGAAATGCTGCACTTGGTTGGGTTTTTGGATGGGCCAGTTCTTGATTTTTTACAAATTTGGGAGATTCAGGCACAATAAGCAATCTGCAGTTGCAAGGCCTTTGGATGCACTTGAGTCCATCCACAAAAAATAATTTATAAACGTAGAAGTAATAATATGTAGACAAAGGTGATCCTATGTACTACATTAAGATGCCATATGATTTTCAGAGCCAAATTTGGGAAAGGATTAGTTTTAAGAGAACTGATTCAGTAGAAAGAAAACCTACCCCTATACCTGATTGGGGTGGAGCAGTTCTACAAGTGCAGTAGAGGCCCTCCTTGGGGCATTTATGTATTCAGATGGGGTATTTGGGTTCCCTATTTTCTATTGGGAAAAAACTACACCTGGTTGGGTTTTGGGACGGGGCAGTTCTACAAGTGCAGTACAGCCCCCCTCCCATGTTGTATTTAAGTATTCAGATGGGGTTTGGGTTTCCTAATTTATATTTGAAAAAACTGCACCTGGTTGGGATGGGGCAGCTCTACAAGTGCAGTACAGGCCCCCATGGTGTTCTATGGCACTGTTTCTCAACCTGCAGCACACGTACCCCAGAGGGTACATGGCAGTGTCAAGGGGCACAAGGTGTGTCTGACTGGCCTGGTATATTATTTTAACAGTTGAACATTATTCTTTCTTGCTTTAAAATTGTTACAAGGCCAGTGGACCACCTATTTTGGTACTGTTTATAATTAATGTATCACACCTTAGGGGGTTCTTTGGCACCTAATGATGCTAATGATGGGTACTTGGCATAAAAAAGGTTCAGAACCACTGTTCTATGGTATTCAAATAGGGCATTTGGTGTTCCTATTTTCTATTGGGGAAAAAACTGCACCTGGTTTGGACCTTTGGGGATGGGGCAGTCCTGCTAGTGAAGTCAAGACCCCACCGTGGGACACATTACAGGGGTTATTCAGAAGAGTTTGATCAATTTGATCAATCCTTCTTTGATTTTGCTCAACAACATGAACCCCCTTACCTATTTTTTATTGGAAAAAATTGCACCTGGTTGGGTTATGGGGCAGAACTGTAGTACAAATTTCCCTATTGAGGTAAATGATTTATTTTACAGATTTGGGATATTTAGGCACAATGAAAATGAGCCCCTCCAAATGTTTGTGGCTTCTGGAATGGGGTGCTAATGAAAAAATAAAAAACGTCCTCATATGAAAAAAGCCTTTCCATTACTTATAGAAATTTCTGATTAAGGTGCAAGAGATTCTCTTCCTAAAAAATAGAATATACATATTTGTTTCCTGTATATTGTCTATCAAAACTCAGCTCCCCCAAAGATTGCAGGCTCTCAAAATAATTTGTATAACCCTCCCTGAATGTTCCAACTGCATTGCCTTAGAAATGCTTCTTGGATTCACAGTCAGCTCTTTGCTACTTTGTTTGCAGCCCCACAAACACCCTATAGAGGATCCGCAACTGCTCCTATGCAGAACCCTGTTTAGTAATTGCCTCCAAGAGCCTTATACTTTCTTTCTTTTTTTTTCTTTAAGAAAGATCCAACTGTTTCTGAACTCTGCTTGAACCTAAATAAGAAGCAATGTGCCATAAATCACTCGGACAAAGGGCAAATGTATTGTGGTTCATCTTTAACAGCACAACAGAATATATTCTAAGGCTGTTGTGTGTTTATGAAATACACACTTCTAACCCCCATATATTTAGAGGGATGGGAAGAAATATGAGCATAGTATGGAAAAAAGAATGCTACAAATGATAAAGACCTACTGCATATGGGCAAACAGTAGTCTAGATTACAAATACACCCCCAATCTATCTCTTATCAAATAGCCAAGATGCCGTAGGGAACCAAAAGGCAACATATAATTTTTTCTTTATCTGTCAAAAACAATCTACCCCACTGCTACACGCTCAATAACAGTCATTTATATAATTAAAGAAACGAGTGTTATTATTATTTAGTTAGAATATTAATATATTAAGATTATGTCATGACAAAAAACAACAGTAAATACATACGATTGAAAATATAATAATAACAATTGCATATTACAAATTACACATAGAGGGACTAGAGAAAATATATTGATAAATGTATCTCCTTTGTCCAGGACACACACATCCAGCAGTTACACAATACAACTTACAATACAATGGAAATAAAATATAGAAACTTCATACAGAAAGTATTCATGATGGAAGATGATATGCCCACTGCTCATTGTATAGATCTCTCTCTCTCTCTCTCTCTCTCTCTCTCTGTTTCTCTCTCTCTCTCTGTTAAATTACCCATCGTGCCTTGGAGCACTATAAGGGAACAATATCACTTTTTTAATAGAATTCCCTATTTAATCAGGAGAAATGATCTACCCTATAGCCACACATCTCATCCAAGTCTAGGTATGATATAATTTAATATGATATGATAAAATGTTAAATGTTAATAGGTACAAATAATGAAGCAGCTTATCTTTCTAGTGTGCTATTTTTCAATATCCTGTACTATTCTTTACATAATTACATGAGGCTTTATAATCACAAGCTCACAAGGTTAATGGTATATATATGTATACATTTTTTGTATAGTGATTTTGGTTATTTTTGTATCCATTTAATCCAGAAGACCTCAACAACCACTCTGGCAAGTAACAAAATGTATCTACTCTGCTGAAAGGTCCTGTTTTTACTTTAACTAACTATATTGTAACTTTTATTAGATGAACTTATCCACGATCCCTCTGATAAATAATAAATAAATATAAGTATATATATATATATATATATATATATATATATATATATATATCACAGACCTTTGGACATACAACCTTATCTATTCTTTGGCCTTCCTTTAGCCCCCCAGCTTCTCTCTCACCCCCCCCCACACACACACACCACCTGCCACTAGGTAGTATAGACCTTACATATAGCAACCCATGTACAATAGTACAAATACTTTGTGTAGGATGTACCATTTACCAGAAATTATTCACCCTATTTATTTTTAGTGCTTTAAATTAAATTCCTATAAAACATAGCTACTCCTACTTTTGAAGGGGTTCATTTAAAAGAACTACAATACTTTGAAGCATCTTAAAGTTTTTAAGATGACTTATATATTATTTGGCCTTCATCCTCACTGACACTAGGTAGCATAGAAGTTACATATAGCAACACATGTACTAAGGTTAGATTACTTTGTGTGTGATGTACTACACCAAGATTCATTCACCATATTTATTTATATTTCTTTCGATAAATTAATATAAAGTATGCCAACCTTTAATGCACTTGAAAAATTAGTTCATTTAAAAGAACTACAATACTTTGAAGCATCCTAAAGTTTTTTTTTTACATGTTTTATATATACTTATTTATACTTTGGCCTTCATCTATGCCCACTGACCTTAGATTGTATAAAAGTTACATTTAGCAACACATGAATTTTGTTTGGATTATTTTGTATGTGTTGTAATTCTCAACAGGATTCATTCACCATATGTTTTCATATTTCTTTAGATTAAAAGTTCTATAAACCATGTCTACCTCGAATGTACTTTTGACATGGGATCTACAATACCTTGATGCCTCATGAAGTTTTTTAGATGTCTTCTATATTCTAAAGGCATCATCTACTAGGTAGCCTAGAAGTTCCATATACCAACGTATTTACTATGTGAAACATTATGGTTGCAAGCCTTCATTTTTTTTTTCTTGGCAGGATAGGTTCAGTGTTTTCCCCCTTTTCCCCACACACATGGCTGATCCCCAGGACACAGCAGCCTGGCCAGGCAGGGAAGGCCTTTTGATTGTGAGCTGCTGAGTCCACACAGAGCCTCTCAATGCACCTGTCAAGGGGGCTCACAGGAAAATTTATGACTGCTGACTCTGGGCTAGGGCAGGCCAAGGAGGGGTAAAAAACATCTCGAGAACTTTCTCAAATGTAAAACAGGCCGAGCGTAGGAGGAAGAGCAGAATAGAATCCCCTACTCCGCAAATTTTTCCCTTTTAGCAGCCTGTTGAGCTGAATTATAAAAGGTGGCCGGAGCAGTTTGTCCGTAGAGCTTGCAAGCCTTTAGCAGGACACGGACAAACTTCGTCCACCTTCGTTTTGGGATTTTCTAAAAAAAAAAAAAAGAAAATTGGATAAAACAATGGGCCATTTGGATTATATTCCGGTAAAATTATCCATGATGGGATCTATCTGCTCGTCCTCAGGATTGGGATGATCTGTCAAGTTTCAACAAGTGGCGAAAGTTTTTTTTTAAGTTTCGTTTACAGAATCTGGATACAGTTTTCTCTGGATAATGTACGGGCTCGAGTGCGAATATAAAATCTAATAAGAGGATATTGGGGGATCTACATGTGCATTTACATGGGCTGTTATTATTGCAGAGATAGAGAGAATCAGAGCTCTGGGCTTCCTGCAGGAGGTCCATCCCTCTGCCATGGCCATCATTTACCTTTTTAATGCAGTTCTATCACGTTTTTCTTTGTTGTTGTTGTTATTCATATTATTATCGTTATTATTATTAATTCTACTAACTTCCTCATTATCTAGTGGTGTTTATACTGTACAGTGATTTGGTCAAACGAATTCCTAATAAGTGAAATAGATTACATTTACCGAGCATTGGAAATGTATGGTTATCATACTGCAAGGGGAAACCACAAGCCCCATCAAGCACAGGAAGCTATGGCTTGCTGGGACTTGTAGTCCATTCAAAATCTGTGAGCCAAGTGATTCCCATTCTTTCCAATGCCAGGCCTGGAGGATTCAAGGACCTCGTTTGATCCTGCAATAGGCATTTAAAAAGGAACTTACCGTAGTGGCTGCCTTGCTCACGTTTTGTATCTGACCTTCTTCAGATAAGGCCTGGCCTTACTCCTCCCAACCCCAGAGCAGCTGAAAGACAGGGGAAAAAATGCTTTATTATTATATAATTATTTATTTTGAGGACAGGTCTTATCCATGGCGACTTAAAATTAAACCATTGTTTCTCGTATAAAAGCAACTGCAGTACATAGAATAAGAATACGAATAAATATCGAAGTAGCTAAGGTCCAATACACCAAAAACAATCAGTGAGCTAATCTAAGGCAAAGGAACGGGAACAAAAAGGTGATGCAGAGGACAGACGTTGATTCAGAGGAAGGCATAATATTATAAAATATTAAAATAGTTCTACAAAAAATAACGAAATTATTTTATAAATAAAAATAAGCATAATAAAACAATACTAGTAAAACAAGGTTGAATTAGGGAAACAAAGACAAAACTGAACCCTAGTAGAAAAGTAAAGGTAGTAAAGGGAAGGGAAATAAATCAAGGCCAAAAAGATGAAAGGCAATAATGGAAAGCAGAATAAAAACCCAGGTTAGATAAGGTAGGATATCATGGATAAAATAAAGTCCATGGATTAAATTAATCTCAAAGGAATATGTTGTTGATCATACAAAAAAAAAAATCAAATTAATAAATGTCCCAAAATGAATGCAGGACATGTTGGGGAGTATCATGAAAACTTGGTCGGACCATATGCTGCCAAATACCCCATCATGGCCTAAGTAATACAAGGTAAAGGAGAACATAATAAAACTCAGGCATATACTAAAGTATGGTCCAGGTATAAAAATAGTTAATGAAGGCAAATGCTAAGTAATATAATAAAAAAGGGGAAAATGATGTAGCCAAATACTACAGTATGGCCCATGAAAAGGATGAATAGGGCGACAATCTATTATATTAAAAGCATAGTTCAACCAAGTAAAGAGGAAGGAAAACAACTATTTTAGCTCGTCCATTGAACAATCAAAATAAAATAAAAATAGGCAAATGGAGGGCTGGGTAGATGGAATAATAAAGCAGTTAAAACCCAAATTAATGAAATCTTGGTTAATCCAGAGAAAAACAAATATTAAATCGTGGCCCAGGGGACAAAAAAAAACAGAACAGATAGTTAAAAACATCCAGTAAATGTCTATATACATAAAAATAGGTATTGTAATAATACAAGTTAATAATAATAGTAGAACAAGATTTAATTAAGGAACTAGAAAAAGAAGACAATATAAAACTTTAGTAGAATCAGTGGTAGGTGACTACATCAAGGCCAAAACGATGGAAGACAATAATGGAAAGGGGAATAAAAACCAAAGCTGGGCCAGGGTAGGCAACATAGGATATTATGGATTTAATCAACCCCAAGGGCAGGAAATAAAGGACATATGGAAAATGTAGATGAACATGCAAAAATTAATTAAGAACCCCAAAATAAAGCAAAGGCATTTATAGGGAGTAATATTAAATCTTAGTCAATCTAGAGAATGGCAGATATAAAACCACAGGCTCAGGTGATAAAAGGAAAAGAAGAATAGAAATAAAAAGAAAACCCCAGGTGACCAAAGTAAGCTAAGCTAAATAATGTCCCAGGTTATATAAAGAAAAAAGGGGGATAATAAAACAAGAAGACTGGGGGGGGGGGGCGAGTATTTGTTAAGGCATAGCCCAGGTTACATAAAGAAAAGGGTGAAAAAAAAAACAATTAAAAACTTCAGGCGACCCAGGTATATGCTAAAACATGAGGCAAGTTATATAAAGGGAGGAAATCAATAATAAAAAATGACCGAAGTAAATGATAAGATATGACCCAGGTTACATACAGAAAAGGTACAACATTTATAAAAAAAACTCATGTAACCCAAGTATATGCTAAAGCATAGTCCGGGTTAAGGAATGGGGTGGGGGGGGGGGGGGGGTAATAAGAAAAAACACCTTAGGCAAATGTTAAAGGCACGGCCTGAATTATATATAGAAAATGGGTACAATAATTTAATAAACCATAGGTGGCCCAAGCATATGCTAAAGCATAGCTCAGGTTATATAAAGAGAAGAGGGGAAATAATAAAAGAAACCCAGGTGAACCAAGCCAATGTTAAAGCTTGGCCAAGTTTATTTAAAGAAAAGAGGGGAAATTATATAACATTAAAAAAAAAAAAAAACAGGTGACCTGACTGTATGCTAAAGCATGGCCCACGTTATATAAAGAAAAGGGGGAAATAGAAAATAAACAGGTGACCCAATCGAATGGTAACCCATGGTCCAGGCTATGTACAGAAAAGGGGG
This sequence comes from Gastrophryne carolinensis, assembly GCA_027917425.1. Lineage (NCBI taxonomy): Eukaryota > Metazoa > Chordata > Amphibia > Anura > Microhylidae > Gastrophryne > Gastrophryne carolinensis. The sequence goes on along the minus strand of CM051240.1, from coordinate 234,097,327 downwards.
AAATTAAAAAAAAAAACAGGTAAACCATGGTCCAGGTAAAAGGGTAACAGTGCAACAATACAAATCCCCCTAATCCAGTGAAAGTTCATGCAAAGAAAATCTAGGTGGTCCAGAGGCAGGAAGGATGTAGGAGAAAATAAAGGCAAGGATGGCATAGAGGAAATAGTTGATACAGTTGATACAGAGAAAATGACAATAGAAATGACATGTGCCCAAGTCTTGTGTTCAAATATTATATCAGTAAACCGTATATGTTCTGGAAAAATAATGCATTTAATGGCTACTTGGTTCATATGTCATGTAACTAAACATTTCACAGCAATGATGGGGAGCAATGTAAGCACAGATGGAGTGGAGGGAAAGTACTGATGTCAGAATGAAACGCTATCCTGCTCAGTAGCAATGTAGAATATTTCTAATAAACAGTCCAAAAAAACAAGAAATAAACCCATAAATACACTGGGCAGCTTCTGTAATGTATCTCCCAATAACAATGTTTCCAATGTGTTGACTGTAGTGGTTGCATGGAGCTCCCACAAAGACAAGCTAGGCCACATAAAAGACAAATCTAGCTACCATAAGCCATTCCAATGACCTTTGCCTCGTCTAGTAATAACTCACCGCTTAATGAACAACCGACGGAACAGCCCGCAGTAGCTCTGAGCAGAGGAGCTCCAACAACTTGCCTCCAAATGCTCATTATCATCCTCTCAGCCCAGAGCCGCCATGAAGCAGCGATTTCCAGCACTAAATGAGATACTCTAGATGGAGAGGGGAGGCAGAAAGACTGAGCAGCTCGGTGGTACAGGGTGCCCAGCACAAGGCAGGTCCAATAACATCTTATGTCATATATTCCCTATTCTGGGGGGCGTGCGCCAATTTCCAGATTATTTTTCCAGTATAGATTCTAATTGTAACCAGATGTGCTTCCAAATAGGGGGGAAAGGCACTTTGCAGCATGAACACGGGTTCCTGGTCAATTTACGGTAGGTCAAGTCGAATCATCTGTGGCCAAGGTAAGTATCCTCATGCTGACCCAATTCATGGTCAGCTCATAGTTGTCTGATCATCAAGATGGCTGGGGGTAGCTCTCTCCTCACATTTTCTTGCTCCTCATCTCTCTCCTCTTTCTTTTTTCCTTACTCTCTCTTTTTGTCTCTCTCTCTCTTCTCATCTTTTCACCTTCTCCCCCTTTATATTGATGTCCCCATCTTTATCTTTCTTTGGTTCACTCTTCTCCCCCCTCCCTCAAACTCTCTCTTTCTCTCTCTCTCTCTCTCTCTCTCTCTCTCTCTCATTTTCTTACATTCATTCTTTCTCTGCTCTGATTTAAATATGTTTTAGGTGTCCACTCTCTCTACCCTAAGCCCCCCTCTCCCCTCTCTAAATTCTTTATTTCGTTCTCTCTCTTTTCTTTATTTTCTTCTCTCCCTTTTCTCAATTCTCCTTCTTTCACTCTTTTTCTCCTTCTTTCTTTATCTCCCCCTCTTCTGATTTAAACAAAATTGTATAGGTGTATCCACTCTCTACCCTAAATCTTTCTCTCCCTTTCATTTTTTTTTCTTCCTTTCTTTCTTCTCCTTTCTTTTAAATCATTCTAGCTCTTCTTATTTTTCATCTTCCTTCACGCCTTCTTTTCCTATTTCTATTTTTCTCTATATATATCTTCTTCAATGTTATAGGTGTCCTTCCTCTCTACCCTAAGTGACCATGCCCTGCTCTTTCTAGGCAGCCACTCTCTCCTAGACTATGAGGTTGGGGGCCCTAATGTCACCCTTACAGTGAGGTTTGCCCTTATACAATATAATAATTAGAGTTTTGTCAAGCAGCAAAAGATTGCTTCTATTATGAATCCCACTTGGCAGACGTAAAAAATAGTGATGAAATATCAGCATAGTATATAAAAACCATACACATTATAGTGATGAAATATCAACATAGTATATAAAAACCATGCACATTATGGGCCAAACATTTACACTCTACTATGATCTAAACATAAAAGCTTCAATTGCACTGTTGGGCAGGTTCACTTCACTCAGCTTAGTATAAGATATTTTTTATAAAAACAAAAACACATCCCAGCTAGAAGATATGGCCCAATTGCCAAAACGGGAAATATGTTTTACAATATCAAATATAATAAAAAAAAACACATCCCATGTAAAATGTATAGCCTAATGTTTTGGTGCATAGAACTGGTCAAAAGAATAAGCGAAAATAAAGCTGGACAATCTAAAGTGTATGAGTGCGTGTGTGTGTGTGTGTGTGTGTGTGTGTGTGTGTGTGTGTATCACATGCTATACATTGTAAGTACACACACACACACACACACACACACACACACACACACTTACTTTAGACACTGTAATTATCTTACTTGACCATTACTTCTTCAGATAACGATTTAAATAAATATATATATATATATATATATATATATATATATATATGGCTTTGGGAAATCTGCATCTATACAAGTGGCATTAACATTAAATTGACTGTAAATATGCATAAATCAGCCTGTCTCTTCCAAGCCCAATAGCCCAAGACACCCTGTTAATGTGGTGTTCAATCTTACTTTGACAGAAGCAAAGGAGAATTTATTTCCTTGAGTTTCATCCCAGGTATAATATAATGAGTATCTGTACATCCAATGCCCATATTTAAATTACAAACCTTTTAATGCAAAAGAGATCCATGCAGGCAGTTCTAAAGCACTTTTTAGTTTTGTTGTTATTTTGTAGCCCCCACACTACCTGCATGAGCAGTCTATCTAGAAGAAATAATCATGATAAATGTTCCTTGATGGTCCTAAGATCATGTTTTTTTTCTGTTCCATGGCTTTAAAAAATAGTGAAAAAATCTTGCCAGCATAGCTTGATACAAAGCTGCGTTCAAAGGCTTCCGTTTGTCATGCAAGATCTTACCTGGGTATCAATTTATCATAGCCCTGGTTCCTCCAGCCTCTGTGGCAGTGTGTGCAGCTGCTGGGATATCTCCTTCACCCTTTGTCTGAGTGGACCAGTCTGTCCTAACCCTGATGCTGTGAATTTCCACCGACAGTATTCCCTATAGAGTGGGGTGCAGGCAAGCACTCACCTACCAATTAAAGTCGGGACAATGGACTTCTGATTGTGTTTAAAATCCACCGAGATGGCCAAATAAGGTATAGGTCAAATGTAAATTTAAAGCATTTTAACAAGGTAACCACGTTTGGGTTGGTGATGTCAGTAACAAAATCCTTTATAATCAAGACTATAGGCACTGCCTTAAAATTTAAACCTATTTGTTCACGTGATCTGTATTAGGAGCCCCAGGCTCACTTCCCTAACTTATATCATTCCATTCAAATCTTGTCTCATTTCTCAACTCCTCCAGCCACATTGGATACAATCAATGGTACGATGCAGAGATTTGATAGTGGGGTCTCCCCGTAATATTCCTCCAGACCACCTCATAACTGAGCCAGCTTGCTGTATTATTACGAGATATATATCCCCATAACCCCCATATCCCCCTTTTTATTATTATTATTATTATTAATATCTTTCTTCTTTCTTTCAGTTGTTTTTCTCTTTTATTTTCTCTCTTTGAATGTATACGTGTTGGTTGAGTGCTTTATTAGGTTCATTTGGCTAACACTACAGATTAACCAACGCGATTCTATTTTCTATAAACCTTTTTGCAAACTTTGACATTAAAATGATTGAAAGTAAACATATTCTCATAATCCCAATTTTCATTAGAATATATTATTTCGTCCCATCCCAATCTCATTGAGCATTTTTTGCCGTGACTACCAATATTATTAATGGGAAAAGGTTACTAAACCTGGTATTTTCATCCATATATATATATAGTCACATTGTTATGTTAAATGACTGACTATAATATATTTAGTATGCTATATGGAAACTCAAGGACTGTGTAGGATCAATGTACTATAAAAATATATCATCAATATATTGCACCTAAATAGAATGTGTCCACTCCGTTTTCTATGGTTTGTATTTTTATTTTAAATAAAATGTGTTGATGTCTTCTGTGTTTTTTTATAAGATAAGCTGTGTTAAAAACAATAAGCACAAATACTGCCAAAAAGATCAAAAACACGAGGGAACCTATATTGTGGGTCGGAAATTATGACGCACTATACATGATACTCATTCATTTGTATTTTCGTACTAAAAAAAATAAGAACAGTGTCCAGCAGAGTGAACCCCCCCCCCCCCCCCAAAAAAAATACTGTTATTGTTTCTTTCCTGGTGGTGGGAATGTAAGTTTAGTGTAATCTAATGCAAGCGGTGGATCCCCAGCAAGTCAAGCGCAGCATATGTTCATAGGGCAATAAAAGTAGGAGATTTACGGCCGTCGGGCGGCCCCCCAGCAGCCTCGCACCCTTTCACGAATTACTTACTGTGATTTATAACAACAACTTGGGCAATTGTCAACTGATAAAACGTCCACTGCTAGGAAATAAATGTTATTAGTACTGGCTCAGTCATTCTTCCTAAGCTCCGTCTTACTTTTCATTTTTACATGGGAATACAGTAGCTCTATTTAATTACATTTAAGGAATAAAATATGTGTTTATTCCCATCGTTATTTATTGTTCCACAATAGTCAACAACTAAAAACAGCCAGGTAAGGAGGCATAATCTGGTGAGTCCAATGAATGTCTACTGGTAGGATTGTAAAGAAAAACATCTTTCTCTTTCTTCTACACTACAGGAAAGGCTTCAGCGTTTTCTAACACACAGACACACAGACACACTTGCACAAATGTGAATGCAATAGTAGGCTTGCAGATGACCCATAAGTCAAGTCAGTAAAATTAAAGAGCACATATTCAAAGTCAAGCTTCATTCTGGCCAGTTTATATCTACAGACAAGCTGGATAGACAGTGTTGATGCCCAGGTATTGATACCATACAGTAAGGAACAAATATCAGTACACACTAAAAACACAAAGATTGCATTGCAATACAAGCCATCAAAGGGTTAATGGTCAATGTCAGATATTTATATTCCTAATAGGGCTCGAATATTGAAAATAAATAGGACGTAATGGCACAAGAAAGGAAGGGAATATTGCCCATTGTAAGCATGATAGCATTTTCTCTATTGTGATATTGAAACAGAAGCAAATGCCATATAGACATCCAATAGAGAAAGCATACAATACACAAATATGGAATGTAAGCACAATAAAGGAGAGGGGGCAGAAGAAAATGAGTACATGTAGGGTATGGCCCATTGTAGGCAAAATTGTATTATTCATCATAGGGGCTCAAAGATAAAAAAAAAAAGATAGAAATAAAAGGCTTGTTAGCATGTGCACCAATAAGTCATTCACCCAGTACGTCAAAAGGAGACACAAATATTACATTTAAGCACAAAAATAACAGGGATAAGGGCCTTTGTAGACAGGGTGCTTTTTCTCTAGAGACTACAACACTGAACTATAAGTAAATGATATGTAGGCATCTAATAAATCTAGAACCTCAATACAATAAAAGAAAAACGTATATGACAGATGTGGAGGTATTGATCAGTGTATTTTACCTATAGAAACTACAAAGCTGAGTGACTGATATGAAGGCATCTAATTAATACAGAATCTCAATACAATAAGAGGGAAACACACATATGATACACCTAGAGGGATTGATCTGTGTATTTTCTCTATAAAAACTCCAATACTGCAATAATAAGTGAAAGTAGGAATCCAATAAATCCAGAAAGAGGGAAACACAAATATGATGCATAACTGTAGGGATATTGGCTAATATAGGCAGGCTGGTACATTTCCCTATAGATGCTCCAGTACTGATCTATAAGTAAATGACATGTAGAAATCCAGTCAATCCAGAATCTTAATACAATATGATTTTTACAGGAATGCTTGTAAGTAAATATCAAAAGCATGCACAAAAAAATCAACTCAAACTATATATATATATATATATATATATATATATATATATATATATATATATATATATATATATTGCTGCTTTCTGCAGAGGAGCTCAGAACTCTTTATTTTCATGCCTCTTCCCATTCTACAGGGATGCCCAGGCAGATCAGTAAATATCCATTTGCTGTTATAGATGTTTCCAAATGGTGGGGAATAAATGGTCTTGTCCGGCCGAAAATGATCCATTTTAAGCCTAATAGTAATGACTATGGCGGAGCTGGGAAATCATTATGGGCTTACGCTTGCCTTGGGTAAAATTTGGGCTCTAGGCTTCAGCCATTCTATTATGACGCAAGATAAAATTTACGACCTGAGCATGAAAAGAAGTTCAGGGCCTTTTCTTCAGTGGTATAAGAATAGGCGGCAGATGCCCCGACAGTTAGCATTGTTTTCCCAAGAAAACCCAAAGGCAGCCACTAAATCTGAGCCATTGCAGTCCCCTCATACAAGTCTAAAATAAAATCCTTTGAATTCTCCCCAAGTAGAAGGCAGGCAGCCCTTGCATACATCATGCTCATTTTCTTATAAACCCTCAGCTTTTTCCAACAAAGGTCACTATTAAATCTGGAAGCAGCAAAGGATCCTATTTATCAAAGATATGACAGCTAAAGTTCCATTTAGAAGTCACCAAGAAAAAAATCATGAAATAAAAATAATCAAGACATACCCACCACCAAAGATCTCTCTGTGTTTTCTTCTGCTAGGACAGAGACAGTGCAGGCTATAGAGACTGTTCTCTTTGGATCTAATATTCTTGGGATCTCTTCAGTTTTCAAGTCTGATAGAGTCCTTTGCTTGGCAAATTAATGACGACGCTGTGTTTCTTAAGGGACGTGCTGAATTAATTATTTCGTGGATCACGTGGGTCAGGAGTTGAGGAAACCCTATTCTTGGCATCTTCCATCCACTTTGATATAGAACATGTTAGAAACATTTCTGGAGCACCCTGGGCTGTCTCTCTGTGTTTTTTTACCCCCAAATCAATGGAGGAGCCTGGCAAGATGGCTGGGAGGCTTGCATGGAGCAGCCCCTGATTTACTGTACTGTACAGTGGCAGCTGGCTGCTATCGACTCAGCCTTGCCTCCATTCTTTTCATAAGCCCTGCTGCTGATATAATACACACACTATTTTATGGATGTATTGTTAGGAGCAGAGGAGGAGCCATTACCCAGCACACACAGCCAGGGATGCTGCTGCTGCTGCACACACTACACATGCCATTCATTTCACATTTTAATAAATATGCCAGTATCACCTCTACAGGGGACCCCATTATTATAAGTCATGTGCAGGGTGTATGGCAACATTCGGTTTAGCACATAGCTTTTGCTATAGATAGATAGATAGATAGATAGATAGATAGATAGATAGATACATACATACATACATACATACATACATACATACATACATAAATAGATAGATCCTTATGTGAATATATTCCTAATAAAAAATAAATAGTTATGACATAGTTAGATAGATAGATAGATAGATAGATAGATAGATAGATAGATAGATAGATAGATAGATAGATACTTATGTGATCTTTAGTTTCTGAATAATGAACAAAAAAAATAAAATAAATTAAGATAGATGGGTAGATATGTGATCAGTGGTTTCTGAGATAGATAGATAGATAGATAGATAGATAGATAGATAGATAGATAGATAATTAGATGATAAACAGGTAGATAGATCCTTATGTGGCCCTGAGTTTCTGAATAGTAAATAAAAAGTGATAGATAGATAGATAGATAGATAGATAGATAGATAGGCCTGAGTTTCTGAATAATAAAGGAAAAGTTAAGCTAGATAGATGGACAGACAGACAGATGGATAAGATAGATAGATAGATAGATAGATAGATAGATAGATAGATAGATAGATAGATAGATAGATAGATAGATAGATGAGCGAGTCTGCATTTAAGTGTGCCTGTGTGTGCACAATGCATATATTGATTTGGAATATATTAATATGCATTTGAATCCATATCTCTCTGTCGATCAGTCTGTCTATTAATCAGTCAGTGTTGCCAACTATATGATAGTCACAGGAGTATTTGCTTCGACCTGTGTCCACTATTTGCCTGTTGTATTATTAAACTATTTAACAGACATCCACTCTCTGTCTTTCTTTTTATCTATCATCTATCATTACTGTTTGTTTATTAAATGTAGATGATAGATAGATAGATAGATATATAGATAAGATAGATAGATAGATAGATAGATAGATAGATAGATAGATAGATAGGTGGGCCTGAGTTTCTGAATAATAAAGGAAAAGTTAAGCTAGATAGATGGACAGACAGATAGATGGATAAGATAGATAGATAGATAGATAGATAGATAGATAGATAGATAGATAGATAGATGAGAGAGTCTGCATTTAAGTGTGCCTGTGTGTGCACAATGCATATATTGATTTGGAATATA